>JAEQBH010003826.1:17500-640248 GCA_016808115.1 Tetrastigma voinierianum | reverse complement strand
GAAAGTGCAGTGATTCGTGAGGAATTTCTTTATGGGATCTTTGATTGGCATAGAGGATTTAACATTGTAGGCTATTCCAACGTCTGAATCCTCAGTGATTCACTAAGAAACCACTTGCACCAGAGGGACATGCTGGCGGCCAAATGATCCACTTTATGCCAAGTCGTTTGCTCTTAGTTTCCATGATCAGCTGACCCTTGAATATTTGGCCTATTAATGAAGGGTCATAGCATCACACCTAGTTGTTTTAAGGGAAAATGTCACTACCCTTGAATCATTGAGAAGCATTTCAATTTATGCACCCCTTTAGATCAATTCAGCTGTCTTTGAAAAAAAACCTCAGCGGACAATATATTGCTGTCTTTCCTGCCAAGTGGACGCACAGCTGATGCATATCATATAGTTTTCACACAACCTGCTATATCAAGTACATTTCTGGCCATGATCCTATATTTGGTTTGCGCTGATATATGGTTATGAAATAATGGAAGAACATGGCCCCGAACATTCATTAAAATGATCTGGCATTATTAGCATTATACAGTGTAAAGGTTGCTAGGCATTTTATTCATTTTTATTTCTCTATTTTTTGGGTGTTTGAGCAGTTCTTCTTAAGTCCTGCGAAGAGACTCTAAATTTAATCTATGTTCATACTTTCGAATCACATTATTAGAGTGATGATGATGGTTTCCTTTACAATGTGTGTTTTCTTGCCAGCAAATCCGTTTTATTTCATTAAAATTTTTCTGTGACTTTGTTATTGCAGAGCACCTCTGCAACTGACGAAGCAAGTTTTCTTCAACTAAGCCTCTAGAGCTGCATTGCCTGGAGAAAGTGGATGTTGCTATACCCAATCCATCAGCAAATAAACAAATAATGAAAGGAGAGTCTGAGGATGGAAGAGTGTTACCGAAAGAAACGAAGGCGTGAAGAAAAGAAGCATGAGAAACACGAGAAGCATGAAAGACGTGAGAAGCGGCATTCTCGGGATGCAGATGACAAG
This sequence comes from Tetrastigma voinierianum, assembly GCA_016808115.1. NCBI lineage: Eukaryota > Viridiplantae > Streptophyta > Magnoliopsida > Vitales > Vitaceae > Tetrastigma > Tetrastigma voinierianum. Next base: position 639,245 of record JAEQBH010003826.1, on the reverse strand, counting down.
AGGAAGCACAAGAAAGGCAAAAGAAGACATGGTTCTGAGTGATGCTTGAGATCAATCAAGGAAAACACAATTCTGAGTGATGATTAGATCAAGCCAACTGTGTGAACTATTCCTCTCTTTTTCTTCATTTGCTCGCCGAAAAAAAGCCAGCATTTCTACTGTTAATGTACCTTTTTAGATGGCATTTTATGATATACGGTGGGATATAAATCTTAGAAGGAGCACAAAACCACCGGTAGAGTTATTTGCGGTCGGGCTGCGTGATAACTAGGAAAGCAGATTTTGATCTTGGAAGCACAGAAGCGCAAACTCTGAGAAGAACGCTACAGATTACTCCTACTAGCTAGCTAGCTAGCCGGGGGTGAGCCAACATACAACACACAGCCTTTGCTTTCGGCCAATATATACTCAGCATTGTCGACTGTTTATTGAATGAAAAAAATGTACTCCTACTAACTAGGAACTCTCGTTCATAATATAGTGCAAAAGTTTTATATTATATAATCCTCTCAACCTTCCATAATCCTCTCCAAATACTTAATGAGATTTCACAGGCCATGAAATTGGAATGGTGAAGAAGGTAACTAAGGGTCACCACCCCACCCCTACCCTAGCAATATAAGGGCAAGGCAGGCTAACCAATTTTGGTTTAAAGTAGCAAGTAGCAACCACATGGGCAGGAGTAGTGGCGATAAAGATGTATGATAATGCCGGTGCTCTCGGTAAATGTTAATGTGGAGTCCATCGGAGTTTTCGCCCAGCCGGGCCACGATGGGAGGTAAGATTTTAATTATGAACAAAACATTTTAAATCTTCTTTTAAACTTGGATTTTGGTTATTACACAATCAATAAGTGCGAGAAGAGTATGTTTCAGTTTAACAAATCATGGCCCTATTGAGATTTGAGAAGAAATGTAAAGGGCACAACCAGAAAAAGAAAAAGGCAAAGTGGTGGTGTGTAACCACTAACCACTAACCAGTAACACTAAGAGAGAGATGTCGTCTTAGCCATTAGTCATTCTCAACTGACCGGACTTCACAGACGGTGATAATCTTCGATTTCGATCTTGTCCGTTGCATGGGTCCATCTCACCGTTCACCTGGTCACATCTGGTCCTGCTGGGTGTTATTCGAATTTCCCGACTTCGTGGGGTCAAGGTGCGCGGGAACGGCAAGAACAGACTATGAACCACGATCTTGAGGTTGCACAGCATCAGGTATCTTGAGCCTAACGTAATTGATCCTCATTGGACTTGATCCGCCTCCGCTGTTGGTCACCTCCAGAGTTCATGTGCCAGCGTCGGCAATAACACGGTTCACCGGAAGTTTACTCAGATCGTCGGCCATCAGCAGCAGCTGTTCGGAAACAATGAAACCTCACATTACTTGATATACTGCGTCCGCCAGGAGGAAGATGAAAGCGGTCATCGAGAGCGAATACCGTCATGTTTTGGAGTTCGACGAGATAGGCGTATTTTACCCTAAGCGAGTATGCCAAAGCCACTGATACGCAAGCGAAGCATTGCATCGCTTAACATCAGGCGGATCATAGAAAATGCAGGAGGTACCTCTGGAGGATCTGAGGGCTGAGGATGAGGAGGAGGAGGAGGAAAGGAGAGAGGGGCGAATCTCTCGACATTGCAGGAGAAAGGAGAGAGTTGAGATGCAAAGCCATCGAGGCCGTGAACGAGTATGAAGCCGTTGTTGAACAGATCCGGATGAGTGATTTCAACACCTTCGATGAAGATCTTAAGAATCCTAGGGATGTGATCAGCATACCGGCCGGGGAAGATGGTCTCGATCTTGGTGCCAAAGGCTAAAGAGCGAAGGTGTTGAAAGGAAAAGAGGCCTGAAACAGTGTGTTCCTGGAAGAGGCGAGGGGTGGAGCAGGAAGGACAAGAGTGCATGGAGGAATCTGTGAGTGCAAAGATGGTGGAAGGACCAGACCAGGTGTTGAGGAGGGTCGGTACGGAAGATACACCTTGAACACCCATGGCGAATTCATGGAAGCCAAGGTTGATCAAGATGGGAGCGAGGACAGATGTTGCAGCTGAGAATGGTAGGTCCTCGGAATCGGATTGCTGAAACATTATAGGTGGTGCACCTCTCCTACATGAAGCTTCCTCAATGGCCATGGCGGTTGAGACCAACAATGACAATACCAGAATGGCGCTTTGCTCAAACCTCACCATTTGTGTCTCTCAGAAAAAAATAAGTCCGTTCCAAGTAGAAAAACAGAACAAGAGCCGTCCTGAATATTGGTGATACTGATGCTGATATTGGCGCGCTGCACTACTTTTACTTTATTCTTTCAAACTAGATCACCGCCTTTACATATATATATATATATATATATATATATATATATATATATATATATATTCAGGTTTTATTAGCATAAAATGGGGAAATTTGAGCCCAATAATGTAATCCTATACTAATAGACATCAATGTTTTTGTTTTTTGTTTTTTTTGTTTTTTTTGTTTTTTTTGTCTCTAATAAAATTTTTTATATACATAAAGAGAGAAAAATTTTATGTATAAAATGTTTCTTCTATTAATATCATTAAGGTTACAAGATGGGTTTATATACATAAGAGAAGAAAGCACTAGATACAACTAACTAGACTAACCAATTTAGTTAACAATTTAACAAACTAATTTCTAGAATATTCGATAAATGTGTTTTTCTTTAGGATGAATTTAAGTTTTGTAGTAGAGCTGTGTCAAAATTGTATTTGTTTCAAAAATTAAAAATTATAATTATAAAGCTACTGTAGAATTTAGTTTAATTAAACTAAATTTTAATTTCTTAGAATTGTTAGTCAAGAGAATTTTACAGTTTAACCACAAAGTCAAATCAATTATACTGTGCACTTTTTTTCAAAATTAAAAAGATAGAATATGTAAAACATGTAAAAAACGTACAACAATATAGCAGACTGGTTTTGTGCTCAGAAATGTGTAAAAGCCATTGACCATAAGGATTAGCAAGAAATGATGGTTCGATTAACTTAATTGTGCCATTAAAAATAAACCGATCACCAGTTTCCGGTTTGTTATTTATATAAACCAAAACCATCAACATGGTTAATAAAATATTAAAGTTCAAATTACAAGAATTACTATAAATAAAATAAAAAAATGCAAAGAAAATGAATAAATTGTAATGTCTCCAATTTATTTACAATCTCATGACACTTGTATGTATATAAATTTATTTATATTATTATATATATATATATATATATATATATATATATATATATATATATATATATTGTATTTTATAATTTTAATATAATATTGATATTTTTTTATTTTTCTATTGATTAACCATAGAACTTAAACCGAAATCAAGAATAGTATAAAACAAAAACCAAAACCGAATTGATCATTGATCTCTTAACTTATTTTTCGAATCAGTTTGGTTCTTGATCGGTTTAATCTCTTAGGTTTTTTTGCTCATCCTAATAAGGACCAGTTTTTCTCGGTTGTAAAATGGAGGATCTTATTCTCGGTATTTTAGTTTAAAACTCAACTCCTACAGAACTCTTATTCAATTGAGAAAAAACAAGAAGGATCCAAAGAATATGAAACAGGTCGCACGTAAACAAAAGTTAAGGAGAAAAGTTGGGCGATGGTACAACCTCATATTGCCGTGGCGACGGTGGGTGAAGGAAACCCCAGATGGTGCATGATAAAGACGGTGGTGGTGGTGAATAATGGTGCGGTGGTGGTGGAGGAGGATAACGCAGTCGCAGTAGAGGATGAAAAGAAGGTGATGGTACAAACAGAGGTGGCACCGACCTAGTGACCATATTTCCTGTAAAAGCAAAATTTTCTCGAGAAATAAATATAACTGAAGACTGAGAGACATTTCTTCTGACAAATTAGAAACATATGTTCAAAAGACTATTTTTCATAAATTTATTTTCTTATTTGAAGTTTAATTAAAGAGAATTGTAGAAACAATTAATTAAAATTATAAAAATGTTGCAACAGTACGACTTGATATCCAAATGATAATCCCTCCATAAATGAGAAATCTTTATTATTAAAATGTTGTAAAAGATACCCTTGATACCAACAACTTGGAAAGATTTGCATCTAAAGAAGGAGAATACACTCAGAATATTAGGAAAATAATAAAGATTATGTAACGAAAATTATTTCCAAATTATTGCTCTAGATTAATCCTAGAAATAAATTGCTGATCACATAGAAAGTTCCATACTCACAAAATTGGAATCTTGTAATAATTGACTTTCGATCTAGATCCGATTAACAAACAAGAAAATTTTCAAAAAAGAGTTAAATAAAAAGGAAAAAGAAAAAGAAACCTTATTATAAAAGAAGATAACCAATTGAATCTTTGAAAACTAAACATAGTCTAAGCCTGATTATCAAATTTTTCTCAGAAAATTTGGAAAAGTTAAATAAAAAGAAAAGATAACAAATCAAATCTTGAAAATCGTTGTGCCTTTAGAGTTTAACAATTTTTTTCTAAAATTTTTCAAAAGAAGAAATAAAAGAAATAGAAATTGATATAAAGAAAAAAATAACAAATTGAATCTTAAATCTGTCTTAGATTAACAAATTTCCTTGAAAAAGAAGTTAAATGAAAAAGAAAATGAAATGATATAAAGCAAGAGAAACGAAAGAGGAAAGTGAATAAAAAGTTCAAATCTTATTCATACAAAAAACTTTAATTGACATACTCACCATCGGGTCTCAAAAGCGCACTTTCATCGTATTGTCTTCACGCTGCCACTCAGATTATCCAAGCTGCCACTAGTTTTTGGCCATTTGAACATATAAATCAATATGTGAATGAAGATGGAATTAAGAGGTGGAATTTATGATCCATCATCCCTCCTTCCAACACATCTCCCATGTAATTATCAAATTTAAATGATGGTAATTATGAAATAAACCACTGAGAATTATGATTTTGACCAATCAAAATAGGTGGTGTTCTCATTCTCTAATTTCCTTAAAATATATAAAACCCAAATTTAAAGACATTTTACCAGCCATAAATTGAAATGGAAAAAACGTCTTTAAAATGGTTTTGATCACCTCATTTGAAAATAATGTTTTTTTGTGAATTTTTTTATTTGATGGTATTTTTATAAATTAAATTAATATTTTATTTTATCACTTAAATTTATAATATTATTAAACAATTCATTATTATATTGATAAATCAACTACATAATATAAAATTATAAATGATTAAAATGATAATAATACTAAATTAGAGGTAAACTATTATTTAAAACTAAAAAACCAAGATGCATAACGCCCAAAACCAATGGCTAGAAAATGATTTATTTTAAAACACCTTGAATTTCAATATTTATTTTTGAATCCACATAACTATGGTTTAATTTTAAAATACCCTAACATGAAAATAGTAGAATAATTAGCAAGAATTTTATTCGAAGAGCAAAATTAGATGTTTTTTTAAAAAACTCTAAATTGAAAATGCATTTGAAAGCTATTTTGACATAACTTTATATTCAAAACAAAAAATAGATAAAAATAAAATTATTAAAACTATGTGATAGGTTATATAAAAGGAAGATTTTATTTATTAATGCGCAAGATTTCATAAATATTCAAAAAATGTTTATGCAATAAATACTTTGTTAAACACAAAGAAAAAGAAAAGAAAAGATATGATGTATATGTTATTAATGAATATATACATTAATTTTTTTATCAAAAGACGAATATTAAATCTATTATTTAATTGCCATTTTAAAAATTAATATCATAATATTTTTATTCAATATGTAATGTCTTAATACCTAATTTATTATATGTTATTATTATATAAAAAGGAAAATATTCTAATGGTATTTCTATATCTCATGATATATATATTATTTTAACCACTAAATTGAAAAGATTTTAAGAAAACTTAGATTAATAAACAGAAAAAACTTCAAGGATAAGGAAGAGATAAGAGAAGTCGCCTAAAGTTTTAAATATTTAAATATTATTAATAAAAATACAAAATTAAAATTTTTTTCATCTTATTCATTTTTTATATTGATCCAACCTTGGAGGTCCTCTGTGACCTCATCCTCATCCCTTCACTATTTGCTAGTGTGTAAGACTCTTACAAATTCCAATTTTATGCAAATCAGAATTTTATAAAAATCCAAAATTTTTCTAAATCCTGATGACAAAAAACTTAATCCTCCGTTGAATCGCCTCAAATTTAGCTACCACGCCACATTTTCGGGCCGACTCCATCACTGACACGCTTGGAGTGAACGAGCGCCAAGCACACTGGGCCCATTTAAGCAGATTAATGTTGTGTCACGTGTCAAGCTCCGGGTCACATAACTTTAAGCTCAAGGTGGGACCACGATGACACATGGTATTAGCGCATTGGATAGAAAAGTCAAAATAGTGGAAAGAAAGGATGTAATTCAATACAATCATAATGAATGGACAACAGATAAAAACAATGTTCATCTTCTTCAAAAGACGTGGCAAACGTGGCTGGTGGTGGAGGTAGAAAGCTGTGCTTTTTTGAGTTTGTACAGATACTGGCAACTTCTCTCTAGGATTTTGGTGTTCACCATCGATCGCCGCCAAGAAGAAAGCTTTCGTTTGGCTACATTGAAGCATTACACAAGACCGGTTCGTGAGTTTTGGTAACCCGGTATATGTTTATCCATTTGTTACCGATTTATGTTTTGTGATGTTTGTGTTATTGAGGTCGCGAGTGTTGCTTCGATTCGTCTTCCAAAACTCGAACCGAATGAAAATTTAGAGATCCATCGACAACGTCACGCTAGGACTGACGGTGTTTAAGCGATAATATGGCACAAATCAGGTTTTGCATAGCAGAGACCTGGCGCATGGAATTGGATTCCACCGCGAGGAACCACGCCAGGAGGGGTCGCAACGACAAACCGGTACCTGTTTCTGGTTTGAACTGGGAAATGTACTCTGTTTAGTGAATTGGACCAAAACGCCCATAGGCTGTGTATGAAATAATGGCCTTAATTATGGTACAGATAGGTTACCATGTTTGACGCGATGATCACTTCAATTATATGAATAACGCGAGATAGTCATCGGCATTTAATCATGAATTTCGCCCAACGTTATGCTAATATAATCGCGTACAAACACTGGAGATGAAATTATGATTTGTCGCTTTGTTAATTAAAAGGTCGAATCCGGCATTAATTACATGCAGGTGAATGTAAATTTGAGAATATATGCATTTCATACTATATTTGCAAGGTTCCGCCCAAAATACTATTAACGCATTTCCACGCTACACCTATAAATTTAGAAATTAGTACGTATAACAGTTTTTCGAATCAACATGATCATAAAGAATTTCATGATAATTTTCCAGAATGGGTTGGGAGACAAATCAACAGATCATTTGGATTTATAATTATGATCAGTTTTTGAAGTTTCACAAAAACATTCTACGAGGGCGCCCCATTTTATCGACATTCGTAGTTTATTTTCAAGGACAATAAAGTTTTGTTTTGAAATGGTATTTTTCTCACATGGCTGGTAAACGCGAGAGTCGCGAGGACTTCCAAGACATGAACTGCATGTGATATTCGGCAGATCAATGGATGGTCAAACAAGGCGAATTTGAGATCATAGCAGACAAAGCGAGCAGAACCATTTGAAATGATTCAACGCCACTTTGCGCTCACCTCAATATGAACATTTTTTCAAAAGCATGCAACATCAGAGAAGATTTTCTTTTCACCATTCGAGACCATTTGAAGGTGTTTATTAAAAATGATGTTTTGATCAGCATTTATTGTAATTCATGATTTTAATATTAAAGTAAAGATTGACAAGAAAGTAATGAACAAACTCTGGACTATTGAACATAGTTAAAGAATGATATATTGGCTTATGGTCAAGATGTTTTACTGTATGAGTCTCGTGTAGGTGTGTGATTACCAGACGATAGATTTTCGTGCCGACTTTAGTACGCCATCCGTAACACCTCAAATATAATTCATTGTTTTCAATACGTTAGGTAGATAAGGCAGAAATGGAATTTTTCTAAGAAAAACATGAAAAATTAGAAACCCAAAATTAAGAAGACTTGAAGGACAAAATCGTAATTTGTCCAAAAGTGCATTAAAGACATGGATTAATAAGATTAGAGGCTAAAATAAAATAATGGAAATTGAAATACAAATGGTCAAATATTGGAGGACTAAAAGGGAAAATAATGAACTTATAGAAGAGGAGGAGACAAAAATAACCTATGTTTTTGTCTCCAAACAAGGAAGCTTACGGAAGAAGAGGATATAAAGGAGAAGAAGATAAACACAAAGAGAAACTCAAGTCACATATGGATCTTATTTGAGTATGGAATTGTATGATTTCGTATGATTTTTGTACTCCAACCACTATAAAAGTGGATTGATAGGCTTTCTTGGAGATTACCTGGTCTCTTCAGGTTTATAGAAACACATCATAACTCTAGATTTGGAGAAAGTCATTCAGAAAACCCTAGTTTATAATAATTAGATGTTAATCCTTCACAATCTGCGCGTTTTGTAAAGCTTTTTTAGGAACTTTGGCATGTGAATCCGATCTTTGCCAATTAAAAGGTCAGGAGTTGTTTATGATTTCATAATTTTGAATAAGACGGAATAGAAGAGAAGTGATGATGAAAGCATGAAAAATTTACTAATTCTACCATACTGGCGACTGAATATATATAAACGAGAGGAATGCCTAAGACAAGACATTAAATGATACAAGACTTGTCACACGTGGAAGAAGATGTTCTCTCCAGACAGATTTGGTAATTCAGATAGTGCACGACACTCGTGATTAGTACTTCAAAGACTGATTAGTGCTACGACTCTGCTCAAAGGTTCAAAGACGGATCAGGCTACTACTGTGATTGTGTATCTTCTGATACTTCACCAGATTCACTTATTTGGATAGAAGACCTGGTCTAGGTATTCCATAGCTATATGATGGCCAAACTTAAGAAGGAATAAGAGTAAACAAATGTGGTCGCCTGACCGTAATACCTACGCATTTCTCTCTTCTTCATGAATAAGCTCAGAATCTACGTGAGATCCGAATGTTGATAGTGATTTGAGGCAAGTCCAATATGAATGGGAGTACTATGATATCTCATATTGCAGATGGTCAACATAATGCAGGCGATTCCACATACGTTTCCCCTACTAAGCAGAAAGCTTTAGCACGAAAGCCAATCCAGAGGGGTAAGAAAGAGACAAAGATCTTACGATTTTGTCTTGAAGCCAAGACATGAGTATGGGTCTAACACCTAGAGGTTCTGCGCTTCACTATGTACATGATGTATACAGAGGACAATGGCATCGAATCTGTAGATGATAGGATCAGAACACCAATACAAAGTAGAGTCATTTGTAATTTTGTATAAAATCTTTGATTATGTTATACGACTTGGGGCCATACCAATGTCAAAAGTTGTAGTAGAGAGTCCTGGGCAGAAACTCAAGACCCGAATTCTGCTCTGATCTCCACCTGGTCAAACCGGAATCTAGACAGATACGTCCACCCTCCACACTCTACTTTAAAGCCAAGGTGTCAAATTTAAAATATAAAATTAGTTAAAAGGTACCAAAAATATAATAAATTAGTATTCAATATATATATAAAATAAAAATAGAAAGATATTAGACAATATATTTTTGTAATGCTTTCATGTAATATTATTATAAAAATAACCGCACTTTAAAAAAAGTGTGTAAAAGGTAAGTGGTGCAGTAATATAAGAAGACAACGAGGTGTTCTTTTGTTCTTTGTCCTCATTCCTAATGGACACAATAGCTTAAGTATAATTGAATTTTAATGGGTTTAAGTTTTTTTTTCTGTAAACCTAGGATGCTAGAGTCTGCAGCAGGCCCAGATTGTTGTCCCAAATCCATTTCCACTATTTTTAAATATAAATATTAATAATTAAAATATTTTGTACTAAATAATTCTATAAAATTTATAACATTTTTATTTATTGCAAATATGTTTTCTAATTTTAAGATTATAATAAAAAATAAAAACAATGCAACATTAAAATATAAAAGACTAAAAAAAAAAATAAAACAAAAAGTAAACTAATAGGTAGGGAGTATGAATTTCATACTTGTTCTCCTGTCCCATTTAATTTTAAGAGAGATTTATTTGAAATGCTATAAATAAACGGGTGATTATCAAAATTTAAGGTGCATCAGATCCCGTTTGCATCCCTAGAGATAAGAAAAGGAAAAATGTTCTTTGGAGATTTAAAAATATTTTCAGATTACATCAGGCCAAAGATTTGTTATTTATATAAATTATTACCAGAACTTTAACCTGATCTTCCTTCATTTATATGTTCGTCTTGCCTTAACCATTTTTATTTTGAAAAGATAAATTTCCATTTATTCAAAGAATAAGACATTACATTCAAATAATATAACCAAAGTTATACAAGGTGAATATATTGTGACGACGATACACAAACATTCGTTAATGTGTTAATAAACGACTTAAGGATTTCTACATTCGTAACCACGCTTAAAAAAACAATATCAGATTTTGACAAGATACCGATTTAATGTGACACTGATATGACTTCTACTTGAAAACAGCTATGTTATTTGAATTATCCACATGCCAAAAACCATTTAAATTAACTAATCACAGACGACTACATAACCACATCGTTACAAATAAAAGAATAAAAAAAAAAATTGGGTGAAGCTAAGTTTTACCGCAAGAAAAACAGGCTCACTGTATTATCAGATTCTAAACTGAGATAAATGGTTAAGATAGGTGGACCCAAAACCATTATCCGAGGTTAATTACGTCATCAATTAGGGAAGAAATGTTTCCAGCATACATTATTTATACTAATTAAAATGTGAAAATATTAGTAAAGAGTGGTGGAGGAGATGTTACGTTCTCTCGATCTCCCTACGGTCTCAGCGGGAACTTAAGACCGTACGATCATCTCACTTTCACCTGCCATATTCTTCAAGGGTGATGAGGAGATCAAATTGAACTGAAATTATCCCGTAACGAGATTCAATCGATCTCTCGAAGATCCCAAAGAAATTCCAAATCGATGCTTCATTCCAAATGGTGTTTGTCGGCGAATCGGGACATGGTGGTGTTTTTGTTTTGATAATCTGGTCGCTCACTGACAATAACGAACAACCCCTCCCCACTTTCTGATTGAGTATCACAGTTTTTTCCTTCTACCACTTTATTTTCTTTTTATTTATCATTTTTATGTTAGTGTGATGAGTATATAAAAATACTCATTTGAACTCTAAGAAGCTAGTATGTCTTATTAAATTTGCCACCTCCCTAATGACTCTAAATGTCTGTATTTATTATGTCATCCATTTAAGGGTTATGAGAATTTGAGCTAATACACAACGAAAGTGAAAATCAGCAAAACTCCAACATGCACAACTACCGTATTTTTGATATTCTTCTTAATGCATATTGTTTCAAATTGCAAGATTTATATGGTTAAATTAGACTCAAATCATGAAGTAAGTAATGTGAAATCAAGTTTGATGAAAAAGATACGTCGGGTAACGGACTTGAAAGAGTTTGACAAATGTGGGCCAATCAGTGACCGAGAGTATACAAATGGCAATGGCCAGTAATTATGTGGCCCCCAATGGCTATTATATGATCCAGCAATCATGAAAATCCCCGCATGGGTAATTGCGTATGAGAGCAAAGCCCAGAGCACCTAAGGTTACAAATTGTCATACCTATATATTGCAAGGATTAATCGATAAGAAACCCACTTTGTCTCATTTTAGTCCCATTTGGAGGAGAGAGAGGATGAGGGGTATAAAAGGAGGCTCGAGGATTTAAACTGGGTTTAGCTTTTCAGAAAAATAAAATAAAAAGAGAAGTGTTGCATTGAGAGGGAAGGTTTGAGGACAATTGATTCAGACATCTCGCTTTTCTTCTTCTACTTTCATGACTATGAACTCTAATTTGTATTCTTTCCACTATAATGTTCTAAACATTCAAGCTTAGGTTTATATAATCTTTATTCATACAAGCTATGGATGAATTTTAATCTTAATTTATTTAGCTTAATTCTTGTAATTGTTGGTTACCTATTTATGATTTGATTACATGTTGATACTTCCACTAGTTATTTACATGTATTAGGCTAGGCTTTAGACTCAAAGACAAGGAACCTGTGAATTGAATAAGGTATCACACAATCAGATAGATATCATGGTTTCAAAGTGTGGTAAATATGATCGTAGATTAGAGCATCCTTACAAAGAAGGGTTGGAGCAGATGCAAATAAAAAACCGCTTCTCAGATAGCCTAACCAGAACTCGAAATGGATTTTTTCTTCCATAAATGGCAAAACTTAATTTATCGTTGTAGTGTTGTGCTGGAAAACCTAAAATATTCTAGATCTTGTAATGACTTAAACGAACTTCAATTGTAGCTTCTTCTTAATCATCTCTCAAATCTAATGCACCAATCAATTCTTTACTGATTCTGGTATACTTAATTTACATATTTCGAGCAGACATGTGTCAGATGACACATGGAGGCGCTATTACTAAGGAGATTATGGTGTGGTGTACTTGTCACCTAGTAAAGTGTCCATGACATAAAAGAAGAAAATGATATAACATACATGATAAATAGGAAAGTAGAGGAAAGTTCTTCTTGAGCAAAGAATAAAAAATAATTTATATGAAAGGAAAATAAAGTGAAAGAGAAAAGGAGAAAAGGAAAAGAAAGGAGAAAAAGAAAGGAAATGATAAAAAGAAAAAGAAAATGGGGAAGAAAAGCGAAATAAAAGGAGGAAAACAAAAGATAGGAGGTAATTTTAGATGGAGGAGAAAGGGTAAAAAGTGCGTAAATAGAAAAGGGCTTCGATTTCCGGGTTCCTGATGTACGAAGTCATAGTTCAAGAACATAAAGTTTAATCCATCATCGGCAGAACTTCAAGAGGTTGAACGTGAGGTGAGCTCACGATCGCCCTCTGAATCTACGCCAGCAACGTTACCGCAAGGTTTTCACCCCAAACCAGATTTGTTTTGAACGCCAACTGCCAACAGTTATAGACCGCTTCATACAATCAGGAGGAATAAGAATGAAGTACTGAAATTTGTTAAAAATAAATTTCTGATTAAGTCTTATTTATTTCAAGGTCAGATAATGAAATGTTATTGCTCAGGTGGACTATTTATGTGTGTGTTATTGCTGTGAAATTTTATAATATGTTTAATGTGTTGTAAATATTGATATGATACAGAAGAGATATTAAGGAAGAATGGATGTAAATTATATGTTAAGATAATCATATCCACAGACATCATATAAAAGTATTTGCTACAATTGTTCTTGTGTATTATATATGTAACATGGAGTTAACATGAAGAGACATTTTGCAGCTGCATATGCATGAGTGCACAAGAAATCAACACCGCAATGTTTGATTTGGGTAGCCTTAAATGTAAGACAAAGTCTAATACATGATCTCTGAATGGGGCCAGAAATGGAAAATATGTGCTGATATCAAAAAGAATAACCCACAGGTTGGTTAGACATAGTCCCAGGTGAAAGGATGTAAAGGTTCGGGCTTATGGAGTCACAGGTGAGACACCAAAACTGGCCACCCATAAAAAGGTGCATGAATTTGAATATAAAATGATCATTGTGATAACCAAAAGCTTTTGGTTTCATAAACAAACGAAATAATTTTGGGAAAATGATCACTGATGTCATCTGTGGAATGACGGAAGTTTTTCACTTAAGAAACATATGGTGACGGTGAGGACTCATGGGGCAAGATTTATTTTTTCTCCCATCTCATTTCATGTTATATGATTCCATGTGAATGGCACATTCTTCATTGAAACAAGATGCATATTTTTGCAGTTAGATGACATCATGTAATGTAGGAGAGTAGCTCCTCAAGAGAGGAGTTGTCCTTATTATGGCATTGCTGCCTGGTCTAATGGACCCCTTTAGTGCGGTGCTACGTATAGAAGCAGGATGACCTCATCCTGGGGCCAGCAAGTGAAGAAAGCTGGAACTGTGCTTTGAAACCCTTTTTGTAAAAACACTAGATTTTATATGGAATATTTGTATATAAGAGTTGTAACCTAACTCTTATGAATTTATTTTCACAAGACATTTGTATATTTTTCTAAAAATATAAACAAATGAATGGATTCCAAGAATGGATTTTATATGGTGGTACTTTAGTGTATACATCATAGGGTATTTCAGGCTTTTGATACATATCAATGGATCCCTGAGCCAGTGTCACACCAACACTTTAGAGAGGCTAAGTATTAGAAAGATCACCTTATCATCAAATATCTGATAAATGATAGCAACACCTCTTGTATTAGTTCACCATTGAATGCTAGTAAACCACAACCTTAGTAGTAGCCATCTTGAGAAACAAACCTCCATGCGCATCATTTTTACCAGTTTGTCTGATCTTATTCGTTTGATTTATGGTTATGATTACGCACAAATTGCTAGTTTAGATAATATTAGGGGTGACCAAATTCAGTATTTTATTATCTTAAAACTCCCTTGTAGAAGACCTTGACTTAATTTCTATACTACCAATTCACTAATGCTGCATTTGCAAGCTTAATAGATTTAATTGAGAAGTTTAACCTTATAGGCATTTAGAAGCCGCTAAGTTTTATGCCAGCTGCTGTGTAATTTCAGCAAAAGTGTCAATATTACATTAGCTTATCGAATAAATATTACTAGGCAATTTTTACTTTATTATTTAATTCATTTTATCTAATAGAATTTCATCAAAAGACTTATAGTAATGTGGAGTTTTAATACTTGTATAGAGACAAGGTAGATAGAGGGAATTGAATAGAGTCTGGTAAGGAACTCAATATAATCAGAATCTTGAACAACTGAACCACCTTGTCTCAACAAATTAAGCTCCTTCGTGGTTAAATGTAACATTTTAGACTTTTATGATCCGTATAAATTCTCAGATTTTTCAACACATCTTCTGGTGCCAGAACACTACTGTACCTAATTCCAAATCAGTGTGAGATAATTTCAGTTTCATGGGTTTCTAACCGGTCTGGATGCAGGAAGCTTACTACTCTCTTCATAACACACATCCTAAACCAATTCTTTTACATCACTAAGGAAGAGTATACTTTACTCAAATAGAAGGCCAACACTTAGTGGTTTCCAATCCAACATTTCCCTTCAACTGCCAAACTATCTTGACATTTATCCGTCCACTGTTCCTATCTCTCTTCCCAGTAATTTAAAGTGGAGGCAAAAGCCGGTGACAGAGAACTCACAAATCTTATAATATCCCCAGGCCAAAGAAACTTCTTACTTCCTAACACTTTGAAGTGTTTCACCCAATTATAGCTTCAATCTTAGTAGGTTAACTCTAAAAACCCCTCAAAGAGATATAATATGGGAACAGAGAATAAAACTTCCTTTTTTTTAACCAAAAATCACATTTGCTAAGCTAAGATATACAAACTTTTTCTCTCTCAAAATCTGTAGAACTATTTTCAAATGCTGTCACGCCTCCGCGTATCTCCTTCCACGGCATTACATCGGAATATATCGTCAACAATAAAACCATGACAAATCGACGAAATAGGTCAAACACCGCCATTCATCAACCCAGAATGTCGCTGCAGCATTTGTCAACCCAATGGATAAAAAAGATTATCAAGAACTCATAATGCCAACATATCGTAAGTTCCGGAATGGTCGTCGCGACATCGACATCCTCACCACGATAGTACCGATCGCCATTCTCATTTTATAAGAGAATAATCGCTTCCTTTTAACCGATCAAAGACTTCATTAATGTAGTATTTGTTTTCAACGTCAAACACCACGACTTTTCGATAATCAATGCACATTCGTGAGGTATTCATCTTCTTTTTTCAAGAACAAAACAAAGCACCCTGTGAGGCATTAGGTCGGATAAACCCTTTATCTGAAGCTCTCAAGTGGCTGAATCTTGGCTCTTTCAACTCAGCAGACTTCTCATCCCGTATGGTGCCTTAGAAGTAGAGTCGCTCCCTGCAAATCTCAATATAACCACTTCTTTCGTGGAATACTGTAACTCTCTTCGTACTAATATCTCGAAAATATCACAACCGTAATATTTTCCAATTCACTGATCTTTTGTAGTTTAAGCACCGCTAAAAAGGCCTCACATCCTTTTCAAGAATCGCCCGCTTGCAAAGCCGAAATCATATTGATATCGGGCGACTAAACACCATGTACTATCACTTCATTGATCAGAATTTTCAAGCACACCACTGGTTTTTTTATCACAATCAATTATAGCCCGGTGTTTAGACAACCAATCCATACCCAAAATCAACCAAATTCATGTAAAATGGTGAGTAACTTAAATTAGTAGAAAATTCCCGATCATGAATGATTATAGGGTAATTCTTATACACTCTATTCACATTGACACCGTGCCCTAAAGGACTGGTTACATGCATATCATATGATAGTTGCTCCACTACTGTCATCTTATCGAACACATGCTCAATGCATACATATGAATGAGTAGATCCAGGGTCTATTAACGCGTATTTCAATAATACCATAAAGAGAAATTATACAAGAATTACTGCGCATCTCAACCCTCACGAGCCTTCATAGCATATGCTCAGGTCGGGCACCGGCGCATGTGAAGATCTAATCGCCTCTACATCAGGCTCTCGCCCCGTCGCTCCTGGCCCCTTGACCTCACCTGGTCTTCAGCTTCCACTCGTGATGCCGCGACCTCCCTCCGTTGTTACTATGAGGATTCCTATTGTCCCTTCGACTTTAGCACAATTTTCCATAAGTCGCCCGCCGCCTCACATCCGCACCCTCCTGCCAACAATCCGCAACCCTAAATGTCAGTCGATGGTAATGAGGGCACTCTGAGTTTCCAGTCCTGGCTAAGCACCTCACTGGGCCAAAGGCACATCAGATTTCCTGTCTTCCCTGGGTGGGCGTAACTACGTGACCGACTGGCCACTCTCTTAACTCTTTTTGTCCAGGAGGAAGAAGCCCTCTAAAAAACTTTCTCTCCTCGAAATCTTTCTGATCGTCATTTTATTTCTCCACTTTCATTGCCGCTTGAACCAACTGATAGAAATTTACTTACTGGAGTACTGTCATAGGAGCCATATATCTTTTTATGGACTCATTTAGTCCATCCTCAAACTGCCTACACCGAAATGTCTCAGTGAGGACTGATTCACAAAAAGAGGCTTCATAAGATGGCTAATTCTTTCCTTTCATTCCGCCACCGATAAGTTCATTCGTCACATATTCAAAAAGAATCGCTTCAACCAGTCTCCCGTGCATATAAGTGAGATTATTCGACCTCAACTCTTTGACAAAAACCCCATGTGTACGGGACTGGAAGCCTCGAACTCCTTAACACTAGCTTCCACCAATCATAAGCACCGCCTTGCACAGAGAAACTCGTGACATGTCACTCTTTTGATCAGAGGGTATCCTCCACTTCCTACTACTTTGCAGCTTTTCCAACTGTAGATTCGCATCGACTCTTCCATGCACCCATGGAATCTCACCCATGTCTTTGCACATATTTATTGTGTGGCTTCGAGCTGTCAATCTTTCCAATACCCGAGCCATGTCCTGAGATATCATCAACAAGGCTTCATTTGGATCGGTCAGCATGACTCACTTACGTGATTCGACGGACTGCTTTCTGCAACCCTTGATCTCGGGTTAACACTCGACTACTTCTTCACCCACCTGGCGACCCATTCACATCTATACAAAACACAAGGTCATCCACATTAGGCCAACACATTACTAAATACATGCTTTTCTATCATATATTTATTCCGGTGAGCCGCCTAAACTCCGGTTCGATACCACAAACTGTGACATTCCAGCTTAGCACCCGTGTCAAGCAAAGTGGTGTCATTTTTTTTCCGCTTACTATAAACTTATAATATTTAAATTTGTTCATTCATAATGTTAAATATTTAATCCTGTAATTTTTATTCTCAGAAGAATGGACATAAAATATATACTGCCTCCATGGGAAGTGGGTGACATAACATCAACAATATTTACATTGCTTACAAAGAAATAAAATACATATACATACACCAAATGGTCTTCCAAAGGGATACCTAATGATGTGTTGACTTTGATTGCCGATGGATTATCCTCTGGCCCTCCGGTTTCTTCTGTAATCTACACGGATGAAACACCCATGCTAAGCTTATAGCTTAAGGGGGACACACTGCGGGACGAATTTCTACTGCTGACCATCTCACTTTAGACACATGCATATACTTATGACAAATATAACATTTACATATACTTATCCATTTCTTATATCTATTTTTTCATAACATGTTTCATTTCTTATCATATTTCATATACTTTTCGTGTCATCTTACACTGTACTTCTTGTTCTTGTAACCATATAATATCATCACATAGCAGTGCTATGCTTCTCATATGATGTCATATATCATATGCATCCTTACTTACGATACTTGTCATTTGCTTTTTACGTTATGCCTAGATAAACCTGGAAGTGGAAGAAATAATCAGATGTAATTAAAGGTACCTATCACTATACGGCATAAATGATATATCTATCTGTATGATCCAAACGGGGCCGCTATAATGATCCAAACGGGATCTATGTCATTTACCAAAACGGGGTCTTTATATCTATAAACTGTATGCTGCAGTAATTGTATCCCTATAAGCATGTCTATCTATCAAACTACATCTCTAAGAAGGCGTACAATCACTTTATTATGTTTTTAACAATCTTTTTTAGGAGTTAGGAAAAGATATCTTATATACATGAATAACTATTGATATCATGTATACTATGAAATATCTATTATCAATAATCTCTTATAAGCATTTAACTATTTTTTTCATATAACAAAATTATACGTATATTCTCTTTAACTTTCATACATGTGATCATGATCATATTATTAGATGCATTATTTCATATAAATAGTGTCACACTATATAAAATTTATACAATTTCGCTTCCATAATCAATTTTGCTCTAATCAACAAAGGGGCCCTAAGTATATTACTACAAATTTTGACTCCTGTAAAAGGATTGTTAGAGAGTGACTTAATCATATACCTCTATGTCTTGTAAGTTTCTTATGGTTCAAATATCATGTCATTTGACTTTTAATTGGGAGATATGGTCTAAACATCTAACTGCTTCCTACGCTCTGTGAATGTAATTTAGAATTGTGTCATATATTTGAAAATTTTTCTGGGAATGTTAGAGATATAATTTGATTATTTCTTCATGAAAGCGCAGGTTCTCCCAAATGCCTAGTTTGTACAGAAATTGAATAATCCTTCATTTGGACCAAGATAACTCAAGTTATGATTTAAACAATCAATGCTACTCCAGCCGTGGATTGTTATGAGACAGATTGCAGGACATAATTGCCTCTTTACTGGCGAATTTTTTTGGGTCCAATAGGGTCCAAATTTGGATACACTTATTTCAGTGAGATTTGTTCTCCTAGAATTCTAGTTTACCCAAAATTAATCACTTAATTTGGATAGAAACTCAACTTATGGCCTAAATAATTACAATCAAGCTAAACCCAAAACATTTAATTGACCCAAAAATAGAGCATCACTTTGACGAATTTTCTGGGTACACTAGGGTCCAAATTTGCATACACCTATTTCAAGGAGATTTGTTATTCTAGAAGTTTAGTTTACTCAAAATTTGAATTATTCAATTTGGATGAGTGATGGAAAAGTACGACAAAAACAAATAATAAAACGAAGAACATCTCTCCTAAAAACCCAAATACTTATACAAATTTTCCTTCACAGACCACAACTAAACCAAACAACTATTACAAACAAGGAGTCGCACAAAAAGAGAGGTATTCCAAACCTTCAAACAAGTATCTCATATATATCTATACAAAATCCATACCTTGCCTTCCTTTCCTTCTTCTTCTTCTTCTTCTTCTTCCTTTTGGCCGGTTTCTCCTCTCTTCTCTTCTCTTCTTTTTCCTTATCTGATTAAAATAGTGCCCCAAATGAGAGATATTTTAGACTAAAAATAAGGCCAATGCCTTGACTATTTTGACTTTTTGCATTTCCCTGTCCCTCATTTTCATTCTATTCTCCATTTAACTATTCAAATCCTACTTTAACACAACGAACTTATTATTATATTTGTATCCTCGGCCCCGACTCCAGAATTACATCACTCGACTCTTTGAATTAATTCCGCATTTTGCTTATTTATTTTTAACATTATTTTGTTCTAAAAATATACATTTATTTTTATTATACATTAGACACGTATAAAACTGTCGTGTATAATTTGTGATACAACAATGGGTGGTGGTGATGATAACGCGACGGCAGTGGAGGATGAAGATGTGATGGTACAAACAAAGGGGTTCTTCCTATAAAAGCAATTTTTCCTGAGAGAACCGCAAAAATAGCTGAGAAATAAAAATAAATATAATCGAATATTGAAGAGTATCTTTTCTAACATAACCACTCAAGCTGGAGTAAAATGAAAAACTTGCTACGAAAAATAAGCTGTTAAAAATTAAGCTGGTCATACTTATAAGATTAATCTGCATCAGAAACTGCTTGAGCAAGTTTATCGATAATCAGATAACAAGATAAATATATTTGTTTGATAATCAGAATCGCTAATATCAAAATTATGTATTTTACATATTTAATTCTCTATTATCATTAAATTTCATATTATTCAAAATAAATAGATTTTCTAATCATTTATTTTTCACTACAATTATTAATTAATAAATAAATATGTTTAAAAAATATGTAAAAATATTTATTCTAATAATATTATCCAAAAAAGACATAAATATGTTTAAAAATAACTAATAGAATCTAAACTTTAAAATCTATTCAAACTAACTAAGAGATATTTAAAGACATATTATTTATGTAGCAGTTTTCTTGGCCAAATTTATTTTCATAATTATTGACAGATTCTACATTCAAGAGTTAAAGGTAAAGTCTTTACCTATTTATAATTTTCAAATAGTTTTAAATTTAAACTTCAATTGAAGAGCCTTCCTAAAATTTATGAGCTAAACATATCGGGAAATTAAACTATCAAAATTTTCATTTTCAATGATTTGAACATTTTCAATAATTTATCAAATAGGACGAGAAAACATATGTTAAAAAACTGCTTTTCAAAAATTATTTTTCATATTTTAAGTTTAAAGAGAATTATAAAACATATGATAATCCTATAGAAATGAGAAATCTTTATTATTAAATGTTGCAAAAGATACCGTGGCATACTTGATATCCAAGAACTTGAATGATTCAATTCAAGAAGGAAAATACAGTTACTCTCGGAATATTAGGAAAATAATAAAGATTATTCAACAAAATTATTTCAAATTATGCCTTGATTAATCTCAGGAAATAAACTGTTGACTTTTTGATGAGTCCTAATTATTGAAAAACTGGACCTATAGCTCAGAAAATTTGTAAAAACGTTAAATAAAAGGAAAATAAAATTTATATAAATAAAGATAACAAATAGAATCTGAAAATCTACATTTCAGCAAATTTTTTCAAGAAAATTTACAAAAGTTAAATAAAAGAAATAAAAATTATATAAAGAAAAAGATAACAAATGAAATCTTGAAAAATTGACTTGTGTTCTTAGCCTTGATTAACAAATTTTCTTAGGAAATTTGAGAAAAAGTTAAATAAAAGAAAATTGATTTGAAATATAAAGAAAAAAAGAAATAGCCATATTTTTGGTTACAAAGGTGATTTTAACTAATGGATTTGACACGATAAGTCTGTTTGTATCATCACCTACTTGATCATCTTGTACTACTAAACCGCATTATCCATGCCACCACTCACTAAAAAGAAATAACATAAAAGAAAATTGGTATAAAGAAAAGAAATAGAAAAAGAAAAAGAAAGAAAGAAATTACATTTCTTTTGTCAGTCAAAACAATCCCACCTGACGACACTGAGATTCTGTTTTACCACTACTTACCTGATCATCCTGTACTCATCAAACCGCATTATCCCATGCCACCACTACTCTTTCTTGCATCGTCACCGGGTTTTGGGCCATTTGAATATGATAAATTCAATATGGGTGGATACAATTTAAAAAGGCAGGCCAAAGACAAGGAGAAAGAGAGAAGGAGAAGGAAAAAGAGAAAGAGGAGACTAGACCCTTGGCCTATGCATGAAGAGTTTCTTCTTCAATCTCTTCTTCTTCTCCCTCCCTCTCCCCCTCCCCCCTGCCTATGCATTGTTTATTGATATCCCCTGCACAAAAATTTATATTTATATGCCACCTGACTATTTTTGGTCATTTGAATCATTACTGTAAATAAAATAAAAAATATAAAGAATTATAATTAATTCATTTATAATCTTCATGATATTTGATGTATTTATATATAAATTTACTTTCATAATATATATTATATTTTTATAATATTATATTTTTTTATTGGTTAATAAAATCACGATTTTTATATATTTTATAAATAAAAAATGAGAATTATATAAAACAAAAATAAAAATCGACCTATAAATCCGATTAACCAATTTTTCGACTTAGTTTTGATTTTATTTCTTGTGAAACAAAAGTTGGATGGTGGTACAACCTCTGGCAGAGATCGAAAATCCGATGGCAGCGGTGGAAGAAGGAAAACCTTGTGGCGGCGGACGGTATGATGGTGGTTGCGAAGGAAAATGGCGGTGGTGGAGAAAAATAACGCGGCGGCTAATGGAGGTCGGTGAGAAGTCAAAACAAAATTTTCCTGAGAAAACTACAAAAGGAGCGGAGAAATAAAAACAAATACACTTCCAAAGGGAGGATGGATATAGTATTTTGGTTATTATTTGTTTTCACTTAAAATAGACTGCTTTTATATTTTAAAAATCTTTTTAAAATGAATTGAATTGTCACTTTTTTTCATTGTAAAAAAATCCCAATACATCAAGTAATAAAAAAATACATATCCGAAGAAATTGAGTTTAGGATCGTGATCGACATTTATCGCACGTATTAATTCAAGTGTAGCACTTGTGCTCTTAAAGCTCAAGTTTCTACTAAATAAATTACATGAAAATACGACTTTGACTGATCATCAACGGGCCACCAAAAGCATAAACACACATTACAACAACATATCGTAGCATATAAACGTATCGTACAGATAAATAAATAAAATGAATACAAAGTTAGATGAGAAAATGTACTTGGGCAATAGATTCAAAGGCTATCAATTGTAAATAACGCAATGTGATTAATACATTTAAATATTCATTAGAAATTGTTATGATGATGCCAAATTATTCATTAAAAGATAAATGGAATGTCGGGCCCCACCTGCTCCATTTATTTTTTTACACATACTAATAAGATTCAATTTTATAGGAATTATACACTAATCACGTTGCTCGAAATTTTGAAAACTGATTTAAAATTGAAACTTCGAAAAATGGGAAGCTAGAAATTGAAATTTTGGAAATTTGAGATTTTTAAATAAAATTTGAAATTTCGGAAATTTGAATTGAGATTTTGGAAATTGGGAATTTGGAATTAGGAATTGAATTTTGGAATTGAGACCTTGAATTTTAGAAAATTGAGAATTTGTAATTTTGAATTGAAAACTTGAAAATCTGAAATTGGAAATTGAGAGACTTAAATTTTAGAATTATGGCACTTAAACTTTAAAATTGGGATTTGAATTTTGGAAAGAATTATTATTTTTTAATTTAGAAAACTTTATTTTTGTTCAAGAAATTTGGAAAATAAATAAATAAATACAATATAAAAGAGAAGCTAGCATAGTTGTGGGGTTGCTTACTCTCACACTAAAGGCTAGGGTTCAAGCAACAAAGAAGATGACTTTATTTAATGTCTTATTTACTATATAAACAATAGAGTGACATGATTTAATTTAAAAAAAAATAATAAATTATGAGTTTAGTGCATGTGTGGGTGAGTGAGAGTCATGGTGCGATGAAGGCAATAATAGAGAGCGTGTATGGGTAAGTGACAAGCAGAATACCTCAAATTATACCCTATTGGGCTTATTATAGTGTTTAAATTTCAGATAATGTTTCAAACTATCTCGACATTTATCTCGTCTAATTAAACTTTACTCATTTCCCCGAGTAATGAGCGAGTGGCGAAGATATGACAACCTAATCACTTCACAAATCTTCTATAATATCTGCAGACCTAAGAAACTTCCTCACTTTAACACTTCTTCGGGCTGCCTAATTCACCACAACTTCAATCTTGCTGTGGTCAACTTTTATACCCTCAATAGACGCAATATTGCCTACGAATCGAAAATTTTACCAAACTGCATTTGCTGTTTAGCATACAACTTTTCTCTCAAAGTCCTAGAACTATTTTCAAATGTTGCTCATGCTCCTGCTCATCTCTGTAATATACCAATATATCATCACTAAAGACCACGACAAACTAATCTAAATAGGGTCTAAACACCCTATTCATCAAACTATGAATGCCGGGCGTGCATTACCAACCTAAACGCATTACAATAACTCAACGCTATATCGAAGTTCCGATGTTGTCTTCTTCGCACACGACATCCTTCACTCTTAGAAGGCCGAGAAGTAATCATCGTGAGGTCTATCTTGAGAAGACACCCATACTTTTAACTGAACAAAGAGATCTTCAATTTCGGCAATGGGAATTTGTTTTCACTATCACCTTATTGATTCACGATAATCAATGCATCCGTAGGGTATTGTCTTCTTTTCTAATAACAAAGCACCATTAGGGAGAAAACTGGTCGACATACCCTTATCTAGAAGCCTGTAGTTGAATCTTAACTCTTTCAACCTGGCTTGAGCCATCTCAGATGGTGCCCTAGAAGTAGAGTCACTCCTTAAAAATCTTAATAGATAAATCCACTTCTCTTTTAGGTGGAATACTAGGTAACTCTTCGGGACATCCGGAAAATCTTTCACAACCAGAATATTTTCTCCACCTATTTAAGTGAAGTCAAGCACCAAAGCCAAAATGTCTCACATCCTTTTCAAGAATCTGGGCTTTGCATAGTTGAAAAATCACATTGACATCGGGCTAGACCGAACACCATGTACTATCATCAGACCGATCGAATATCTAAGAATCACACGTTTTATCACAATCAATTATAGATTGGTGTTTAGACAAAATAATCCATTCCTAAAAACAAATCAAATTCACAAATGGTGTAGTAATCTAAATTAGTAGAAAATTTCCATCATGAATGATTATAAAGGGCTCTTATACACTCTATTCATATTAACACTGGCCTCAAAGGACCCCACCAAGCCGAAGCATATCATATGATAGTTGCTCCACTATTGTCATCTTATCGGAACATGCTCAATGCATACATATGAATGAGTGGATTCGGGGTCTATTAATGCATGCATTTCAATACCATAAAGAGAAATTATACCAACAATTACTTCTGGTGCATCCTGGTCCTCACGAGCCTTCATAGCATATGCTTGTGATGGTATCAAGGCACAGGACGATCTCTCACTGTACCTCGTCCCTCTATGGCCTGCCCCTCGACTCCTACCTCTATCTCGTTGACTTGATGCCGCGACCTCCTCTAACGTTACTTTGAGGATTCCTATTGTCCCTTGACTCGGGACAATTTTCCATAAATGTTAAGTGCTTTCTACATCCAAGTACCTCATGTCAATAACTCAGAACTCCCAAATGTCGAGGCAATGAGGCACTCGAGTTTTCCTCTAGTCCCTGGCACCTCTACTAATACTAGGTAATACCAGATTTCCTCGTCTTCTCTTCCCAGGTATAACTTTCCATTTAGTTTGGGACTCTCTGGCTCTTTACTCGAGGAGGAAGAAGCTCCTCTAGAAAGCTTTCTCTTCTGAAATCTTTCTCTACTGCTTACCTCAGATTTCTCAACTTTCATTGCCGCTTGAACCAACTGATAGAAATTTACTTGTTGGAGTACTATCACAAGCGCCATATATCTTTTTATGGACTCATTTAGTCCATTCTCAAACTACTTACACCGAAATGTCTCGGTGAGGACTAATTCAGGTGCGTACTTGCTAAGATGGCTGGATTCTTTCATATATTCCTTTCACCGATAAGTTCCTTTGGTTCGCATTCAGAACCGTCAACTGATTTCCTGCATATATATCGTAGAGTTATTTGGCCCCTTAACCTTGATTTAAAAACTCCCATAAAGGGATTAGGAAGCCCTAATTTCTTAACACTAGCTTCCACCAATCATAAGCACTGCCTTATAATAGAGAAACTGCACATGTCACTCTTTGATTAGGAGGGCATCTCACCTCCTCCACTATTTTTTGCAGCCTTCCGTGACCAGCCTTTATCGATTCTTCCATGTCAATCTTCTACGGAATTCCTCAAATGCATGTCTCTTACCATATCTATCTAGCTGAGCTATCAATCTTTTCCAATACCCGAGCCATGTCTTGAGATATCCTTAGCAAGGCTTCATTTGGCTTGGCTAGGTACTCTCACTTTTCCCGATAGAGTCTTGTATGATCCGCTTGAGTAACCCTCGATCTCCGTTAATGGTGAAACCCGAGAAAACCAATTTTTTGAAAATGGCAAATGATAATTTCGGGTCAAAATCCGAAATTTTTCAGATTCTTCGAATGATGAAACGAACTTCCCGTTGGAATCGCTTCGCAGTAAATCTAGCTACCAATGGTCTCGCCGACCCGAGACAAATAAATTTCACGTTTTTCGAGACATCGAGTGTCGGGTGCCGTAAAACGACTTGTGAGATACATGTGATGTGAAAAAAGTCACCAACTACATGTATCCATGTGACACATGTTGCATGATTAGAGAGAGGATGGGAATGAATGGCTTAGATTAAACCATGTGTCAAAAATCCAAAAATGAAGGACATGATGGGAATTAATGAAAAGTTAAATGAGTATAAGACAAGAAATGGGAATATTGCCAGCTTTCTTTCCAAATGGAGAGAAAACGTGAAGTAGGTTGTCGGATCCGCTTAGAGAGCTACTTCCAGATTTCGCCATTCGACCGCCGTCACACGTGCCAAGAAGTAAAGTCGTTTCTATGCGCGAGCCAAGCATCGTGGACTCCACCTGCGGAGTTCCGATAACTCCAAGAGGTAGGGTCTCTCCTACTTGTGTTATTCTTCAAGCAAGAGCCATGTGATTGTTAGATATTCCGAGGTTTGAATTAATCGGGTTTGGCGGTCTCAAAATCACTTGAATCGAGGAGAAGATCCCTAGCAGGGCCGTGAAGGCTGGGATCACAGGTCAATCGTTCAAGTGTATTGTTGTGTGTTTTCGGTGATTCAAATAATTACTTGATTGGTTAATTAGCTCATGTGAGCTTAATTTTTGTGTTATTGGTTGCAAAATTGAATAACATGATTTATGTGAGTTAATTATGTTAGTATATACATGTTTTATATAATAGCATGAATTGTCTGAGTCAGAAGAGAATTAATATGCACATGTAATTAAATGTGTTAAAATATGATTTGGAATTATTGATTAAAAATTCAAATAGTGCAATATTGAGCCTTGTTTATCATAGGTTTTATACACTTTTGTGTACTAATCAACTTCACAACCCATCATGCATTAGGGTCCCGTTAAGTAATGATTACATTTTATGTTGCTCGAAAGTAGTTTCAAGAAAGTTAAATGTCTCACAATTCTCACTGACTTGAACACATCGAAGCCCGAAATAATTCGAAGACTCATGATTAACTTTATGAATTTCTTGAGCAAAATTTATTGAAGATTGAAGGAGCAACGCCAAATTTTGGGGCGGGTAACACTCTCACCTGTGACTCACCTCTCATGACTGCTTTTTGATCCGGTGGTTTAATACAAGTTTGCCCTTATGTAATTTTGATTCTTTTGCACAATTTTGTAATTTCCTCTTTACTGAGCCTATATAAGCTCAACCATGCTTGTAAGAAAGACATCAAATCATTCAATCAATCACTGCTACCTAAGCTTCCCATGCCAGGAGGGTGATTTTCTTCTTCTCCCTTCACTTTCTTTCATTGCTGCCAAACACCCCTCGATGATTGTGACTGCGATGCTTGGCTAATCTCCCCGATCCTTGAAGGAAGGCCACCGGTGTTATACTTTGTGTAGGGGCTTAGCCGCATGTCCTATGTTTTTTCATGTTTGTATTTTTAGGGCATTTGTGCCCCGCAGATTTCATTGAGGCTAAATCTCTAAGATGCTCCTTAATGTGTATTTGCAAGTTTCAAGAATTGGATACTTTCATTAGATCCATTGAGGCTCATTAGTTGTCTCCTATTAGTTATCGTGGGTAGGGTTTCAGAGATGTGTTTTCACGGCTAGGGACATTTTTGCCTAATGTACTATCTCTAACAAGGTGTTGGCTGGGGGTCAGGGTTTTAAAGCTAAAAGAAGATCCTGGCTCGAAGTGACTATATGTCATTCTCCCAAATGCAAAGGATATAGGACCAAAGACATGTTGGCTAACCTAGAACACAAGCCAAGGTCTCTAGACTCAAGGATTTCTCTTTAATATTTACTCAATTATTTTAGCTTGCAACCATTCACACACACACCAAGCTTCCACACACTTTAATCCAAGGAGAAACACCATTTTCAATGTGACCGTAACTCCCTTCACGAAGAAACCTATCCCCTGTGGTTCGACCCTAGAGCCACTATACCGCAATAGATTTGCTAAAGACAGAGTAGAATCCTAGTTATAAATTTTGTTGATTCCGAACACCTACCTGAATTTGAAACGACCAATCGCGCCGTCGGATGGTGCTCACGAAGAGAAAGCAAAGAACATGTGATTCACATCACAAGTATCAAAAGCAGTCTCTATTTCTTATTTTAGTCATTTTGCCTACTTCGCGCCACCGCAGGGGAATTTCAAAATTTTCACTACAGGGAGTTTGAAGACTCTCTTGTGCAGACTGTTAATACTGTTTTGATTTGATCTCACAATAACCTTTTTGTAGCATTGTTTTCACGGGTTTCGCCGCGTGGATCATAGCAACTTACGCATGGGGACGTAAACACCGCAAAGTGCATCGAGAGGCTATGCTTCGACAAAGAAGGAAGTTTGGCCATAATTGGACTGGATGCAGACCCCACTCGAGAATGCACAGAGCTAATAAAATATTCAACGGGAACCCAATGCATATAGATCGATAAGGGATCACATCCATTCTCCAAGGGTGAGTGCACCACGCATAATACCCCGCAGAGATGTGGCAAGTGAGACTTATTCGTGCCTCTTCGCCTCCGACCTTTCATGGTATGGAAACAAAATCCATACACGTGATATTCGATTTCCAAGGAGGTTTGCAATTACATTCGCGAAGGCGCATTCATTACGGGACTTGCCTGCCGGGCTTTCCCTTTGACACTCAAAGATAAAGCCAAATTGCTTAATTCACTAAGGCCATGGACCATCGTGAACCGGCCGAGCCGGCAAAGGAATTTTGAAGAAGTTCTTCAAAGGTCGGCAAGACCAACAACTCGAATAGAAGATCTACACCTTGCATCTCGCGATAGTGAAAGATTTTATCGCTGGCCGAGGTATCTTGAGGTTCATCGCGCATGCCCTCATCATGGCTTTGATACATGGATGTTGGTGAACCATTTCTACGATGGGATGTCCCCTTCCATGAAACAACTCCTGGAGACCATGTGTGGAGGGGACTTCCTTAGCAAAAATTCTGATGAAGCAATAGACTCTTTGAACTACGTGGCCGAAACTTCCAAAGGATGGGATGAGTCGAATCCAAGGGAGGTAGAAAGGATGAAAGAAACCAACAAAGAACCCGAGGGGAGGCATTTATAATCACTGGTGAAATGAAAACAGCTAAGCTA
The DNA here is from genome assembly GCA_016808115.1 of Tetrastigma voinierianum. Lineage (NCBI taxonomy): Eukaryota > Viridiplantae > Streptophyta > Magnoliopsida > Vitales > Vitaceae > Tetrastigma > Tetrastigma voinierianum. The sequence continues at coordinate 609,272 of JAEQBH010003826.1, read as the reverse complement.
TCTTCTTGGATCAAAGATTGAAGAGCTAGAATTTGCGAAATCAGCAGGCTGAATATGGTCCGGCGGTACTAACCACCTGTACTTCCAATCATGTTTCAACTCAATCCACCGCCATCAAGGAGATTAATGTCCAATTGCTCCCCGACAGATCACTGCAAGAACAAGAAAACACAGTGATTCAAGGTAGGCATCCAATAAGGTGCTTCATATAGAAATACCTACAATCCGAATTGGAGAAACCATCCTAATTTATCATGGATAAAACCCCAAGTTTATACTCCCACAGTGTTCACAAAGAATAACAACCATACCCTCACACCGCGGGAGGCCATCAGGAATTCCGAGCAAGGTGAAGGTCACTGCTGAAGAACAAGAGACAAGTGAATGCCTCGCACTACAAAAATCAAATGTTTGAAGGTACTATCAATAAAAGACAGACAATCCCAAGGTCTCGGGCCCCAAAGTTATTGGAAGCCACAGTTAGATTCAAGGAAAGAAAGTCCCCTCTCAAAAGCAACCAATTCCTACTGAGTTATGCCACGGGCGAGGGCTCCTATAGCAACTCAACTTAAATTGAATGGGAGGTCAAGGCAACTACCACACCCAGGAGTGGCAAAGAGCCACAAATCCATCACCAGCGCAGACTGCAACAAAAGCTATTGACACCAGTTAAGGAGGTGGTGATTATAAGTGGAAGACTGGCTTGAGAATATAAGCCACCCCCACCTTTCCCTCAATCACTAAGAACTAAAAAGAAAGCCATTAATCAGGCTGAAATTTTAGAAGTATTGAGGCAAGTGAAGGTCAACATTCCACTACTTGACATGATCAAACAAGTCCCTACTTATGCTAAATTTCTAAAGGATTTGTGCACAACAAAAGCAACTGTCAACATCACAAGAAAGCCTTCCTAACTCGAACGTTGCGCTTAGTTATCCGCACGTAAGTCTCCGAAATACAAAGATCCAGGTTGCCCAACCATATCAGTCAATATAGGGGGCATTTGAGTGGAGAAGGCATTGCTGGATCTGGGAGCAAGTGTTAATCTCCTCCCCTATTCGATGTGCAACTTCTGCCGTAATCCAGCCCACCTCCATCGCAGATCTTCATTGAGAGGTCAACTAAATACCGAAGGGAACAATGGAGGATGTACTGATTCAAGTGGATGACTATCCAAGAGGATTTGTAGTACCGACTACGTAACCACAGTGCCAGGACCAATTATGTACCTATCATCTCGAAGACCATTCGCCAATTTCCACGCACTGATCAACCCAGAATGGGCAAGGTCATGCAACTCACCTTTGGAAACATTACTTTAGAGCTCAACATCTTCCATCTGAGTAAAAACACATGCAACATGCAGCGAGAAGAAGATGTCGGAAAGAAAGCATGCATCATTGACACCATCCTGGAGGAACAAGTTGATCAACAGGGTATGCTGGATATACTAGATGAAGAGTTGACTGAGTGCATAGAAGAGCAGGAAGAAGTTGACATGAAATCCGTACAAGGATATTGGAGAAGAAGAAATGAAATTTTGCCATTGGTGACCCGAATCGGTGAGCCCAGGAATAAGGAGTCTCGAAGCCTACGCCCTCTGAGCGAGAATGCGGCTTATTTGGAAGATCTGAACAATGCCCGGTGGTCATTTTCAGCCTTGCTTTCGACGAGCGAGAAGAAAAATAACTGGCTGCAAAGTCCTCAAACGAACAAGAAAGCCCTTGGAGTCGGAGAATATCCACGATTTGAGGGCATTAGCCCAGCAGTCTGCACCCACCACATATACTTAGAGGAGGAGGCAAAGTCGGTGGAGACAACCACAAGAATTTGAGAACCCATATGCAAGAAGTGGTTAGAGCATAAGTCTTAAAGCTGCTGCAAGATGGCATCATATACCCCATATCAGACAGCACTTGGGTGAGTCGGCTTCCAGTAGTACCAAAAAATCGGGGCGTAACCACCGGTGCATAATGAGAAGGAGAGGGAGATACCCGCACTGCGCCTTGCTACGGGGTGGAGGGGTATGCATCGAATTATCGCAAGTTAAATGAGTAACGGAAAAGATCACTTTCCTCTTCCATTTATGGATCCAAGCGCTTGAGAAAGTTTACGGCTACCTTTATTGTTTCCTGGATGGTTATTTAGAATATTATTTCCAAATCGAGATCGGCTAGAGGATCGGGGTAAAGACAACTTTCACCTGTCCATTTGGCACATATGCATACAAGAGGATGCCCTTTTGGCCTTTGTAATGCCCACCACATTCCAACGATGTATGCTCGATTTTGAAGCGTTTAGTTGAGCGCATTATGGAGGTTTATGGACGATATCCACGGTCCGATAAGGAAAATTTTGAGAAGTGCTGATGACACACGAGCCATCTGCATAGATGCATGGGAAAAAACCTAGTGTTGGATTGGGAGAAATGCCATTTTATGGTCAGCCAGGGCATTGTATTGGGGCATATCATTTCAGAAAAAGGGATTGAAGTTGATAAAGCAAAAGTTGACTTGATTTCTAAACTACCTCCGCCCACGAATGTGAAGATTGTGAGGCAGTTTTTGGGGCATGCAGGTTTCTACAGGAGGTTCATACAGGACTTCTCGAAAATTTCCAAGCCACTTTATAAGCTTCTTGAAAAAGACGCTACGTTTGAATGGGATTCAGAATGCCAACAAAGGTTTGAAGAACTCAAGACTCATTTAACCCTTTGCACCCGACAGGGCCCCTAGCGGCATTTACCTTTCGAGGTTATGTGTGATGCAAGTGACCTCGTTGTCGGAGCAGTCCTTGGACAAAGAACATAAGGAAAACCCTACGTGGTCTCTGCATGCTAGTAAACAACGAATGGCTTCGGAGGAGTACACACTACCGCGAGAAAGAATGATGTCTGTGGTTTATGCCACTGGATAAGTTTGTGCTTATTTGTTAGGCCGAGATAGTATCTTCTACCGGCTTTGAAATATCGCTCACCAGCAAAAATGCCAAGGCTAGACTTATTAGGTGGGTCCTCTTACTACGAGAATTCAGCACCCAGTCGGGATAAGGGGGTGGAAAATGTTGTTCAGCGATCACTTATCGAGACCCAACCATAGCTTGTATGTACCCACCTAACCTCCTAATCTTTGTGAATTCCAGAGGGAGTCTTTACTATTGTGGATAGTGCTCCTGGTTCGCCCCACCTGCTTGATTTTTAATGTAGCCGGGGGGAGTTGCCCAGCGAATGGAAAGCCTGGACAGAATTCTTCCATGCAAAAATCATTCCTACTCTTTGGGAGGAGCCACTATTTGTTCGAATATTGTCTTGATCAATAATCGAAAAGTGTGTTACGGGAAGGAAAACAATTAGGGATACTCAGCCCATTGCATGTGATTGCTTGTGGAGGCCATTTTACAGCACCGAGCGACAATGAGTCTTTGCAGGCGGGTTTTTTATTGGCCATCTTTATTTGCCGGATGCCCATGCCATGTATAACAGTGTGACAAATACCAAAGTTTGGGAGAAAAATCTCGCCGTCATATGATGCTGCGAATCCTAAATACGGTCGTGAGTTGTTGATGTTTGGGGCATCGACTTCATGGGACCATTTCCCACTTCCTTCGGGTATATTTACATCCTCGTAGTCGACTATGTATTAAAGTGGTGCGGGCTTGCGGTGCCGTGTAAAGCGGCCCCGAACGCAGGCCGGTGTTGAAATTCTTGAAAGAGAACATTTTCTCCAGATTTGGAGTTCCCAAAGCCATAATCAGTGATGGGGGTTCACATTTCTGCAACAAACCTTTTGAGAATCTCCTATCCAAGTATGGTGTCAAGCATAAAGTGGCCACCCCTTACCATCCTCAGACTAGTGGCCAAGTAGAATTAGCCAACAGGGAGATCAAAACTATATTGATGAAAGTGGTGAACTCAAACAGGAAGGATTGGTCTCTCAAGCTTCTCGATTCCTTGTGGGCATACAGAACAGCGTACAAGACCACCATTCTTGGAGTGTGTCCTTCCGCATCGCCTAGTTTATGGCAAGGCGCCACGCCGGTGGGGAAATTGAATCTGAGCATGGGTGAGCGATAAAAAATTGAATTTGGACATGGGAAGAGCGGGCCTTAAGAGACTCCTTGATCTCAATGAGTTAGAAGAACTCATGAATGACGCCTACTTCAATTCAAAAATCGCAAAGGACAAATTGAAGAAGTGGCATGATCAAATCATAACCAGGAAGAACTTCAGTCAGGGGGACCAAGTCCTACTCTATGACTCTAAACTCCACCTCTTTCCAGGAAAGCTCAAATCAAGATGAATTTGGACTATTCGTGGATTGACAAAAGCATACCCCAATGGCTCCGGTAGACTGCTGTCCAGAATGATAGCGAGGTATTCAGGTCAATGGACGGAAGGGTGAAGCCGCTATGTTATCTGACGAGTGCGAGACAAGGTACTCTTGGACCCTCCTTGGCCCCTCATGCTATGCATTTAGAATTAGCTCTACGAGTATCTCGAAACCCTGAAACTTAATTGCTTAGTCTTGTTTAAAATTCCATTTTGTTAATAGTCTAGTTGTAGTCATTTGGGTGACTTGTTTTTCTATGTTTTGGCGGTGCCGGCGGCATCGGCCACTTCACCTGGCTTCGGCTCCTCGGCATGCGGTGAGATGAGCCTTCTCCAGCCACTGATTGAGGAGGTACCACTTCCTCCACTAACTTTCTCGTTCCATTGTAGGGACAATTAGTGGTGGAAGTGATGTTCATACTTTTGATGTTAGTTTTACTTATACTTCATGCCCAGCAAAGCCCTTGTTGTGTTTTATGGAGGCTTGTTGTTTACTTATGTTTGCAAAAGTCGAAAATTTTGTAAATTCACCTTGATATATACAATACAAATCTATTTTCTATACTTTTGCATCTCATTTTGACCCTATATTTGTGATTTTTCCTTTCCTTTAAATTGAAGAATTGAAGCACTGTATAATACCAAATGATAGAATGGTTCCATGCATGATGAGTTTTTGGTTGGTGTTGATACAGGAATTATCCCACGTCCCGCTGATCTCCCAGCCACACAAAAATCACATTAGTTTTCTTCAATGAGTTAAGAGGCTGCTTTCTCCTTTTACTTTACAAAGCCAGCTTTAGCTTAGTTGACGGTTGTTAATAGATTAGAGTTCCTTATTTATGAAGGCCAATGTGTCTTCCAAAAGAAAAGCAAAAGAAAAAGTAAAAGAAAAAGAAAAAGAAAAGAAAGTAGTTAAGTAAAGCCGCGACACTTTGCCTTAAAACCCGAGTACGGTTCGAGGGGTATATGGCGAAAGCCTTTAAAGCTGGTGCTTATGCCAAGCGGTTGGGAGCCACCCAGGCTTTATTGCTAAGCTATATGGGTGGATAAGTGGAGTTTAGCGAGTTGTAGGTTTTCTCGAAATCATTCGAAGTCTGAGGAATTTGTGGTCGAAAGATCCTTGTAACTTGATGCCCTAAGCCTTAGTTGGTTGGGAGTCATCGGTGGATCCCCGCTACACGAACTTTGGTGAAGTCGAATTTTCAGCATTGCACCCTACAATACATTAGAGGTATGAATAAGTGAGGAACTGAATCTATTTAGGTTGGTCAACATGTCTAAGGTTTTGGCAGCAGTTTGGTTGGGGAGGCTGGTTGCTGCGGCTGTGGTTTTAAAGCGATCATTAAAAGCAGAGTTTGGTGGAAATTCAGTTTGATTCCCTTGGAATTGATGTTGCACTGAAACTTATTCCTGTATGGCATTTATTCTCCCAACATGGTTCTTATACAGAGTCCCAATTTATCATACTAAAGGTTAGAAATAGATTGCATATACCTTTTGAACAGACAGTACATTTTTGGCAATAACATTTCCTGCATGATCTACCTTCTTGTTATCATCACTAAGGGACTAGCAATATCTCGGTTGGGGGGAGTGATTAGTACCCAAATAGTGCAATATTGAGCCTTGTTTATCATAGGTTTTATACACTTTTTGTGTACTAATCAACTAATAGCAGTGCTGCGTGGGGTCTGGGTTTTGCTGCGATTATTTATAGGCTGATTTGGAAGCGGTTTGCGGGTTAAATGTCTCACAATTCCTCAATTTGACTTGAACACATTGAACTACATTTGGTCGAAGACTCATGATTAACTCGGAAGAGGAATTTCGAGACAAATTTATTGAAAGATTGAAGGGACGATCAAGCAATTTTGGGGGTTGCAAAAATTTGGCAGCCTGCGAAATTTCGCGGGTTGCCACACCTCTCCTGCAGTGACTCACCTCATGGCGCTTTTGATCAGGTGGTTTATCTGAAGTTTGCCTTATGTAATTTTGATTCTTTTCACAATTTTTGTAATTTCCTCTTTCTTGAGCCTATAAGCTCCAACCGTGCTTGTAAGAAAGACATCAATCATTCGATAATCGGTCAGCTTACCAGCTTCCTCTATTTGTTGGTGATTTTCTCTTCTTCTCCCTTCACTTTCTTTCATTTTCTTGGTTGTAAAACACCCTTGATGATGACAAAAATCAAGGGATGCTTGGCTAATCTCCACAATCATGAGGAAGGCCGAGTGTTGTTTTTAGGTTTAGCTGCATGTCTCATGTTTTTCATGTTTTTATTTTAGGGCATTTGTGCCCCTGCATTTCACTGAGGTTAAAATCTCTTAAGCATGCTCCCTTTGTGTGTTGGCAAGCTTGCTTGGGTTCAATGGATACTTTCATTAGATCCATTGAGGGCTCGATTAGTTGTCTCTATTAGTTATGGATGGGGGTAGGGTTTTGAGATGTGTTTTTCACGACTAAGGGATATTTTTACTTTAATAAAATGTATCTCTCAACAAAGAATTAGCTATTGGGGTTTAGGTTTTTAAAGCTAAAAAGAAGATCCGGTTCGAGGAAATTGAGCATGTCATACTCCCAGTACTGAGATATGGGCAGAACATGTTGGGATAACCTAGAACACTAAGCTCGTGTTTTGTAGGGCTTCAAGGATTTCTCTTTAATTTTTATAGGTTATTTTAGCTTTGCAACCATTCACACACCTTGTTTTCCACACACCCTTTTAATCAAGGAGCTTACGCCATTTTCAATGCTGACCTCTTTCATGAAGAAAACCCATCCACGTGTTCGACCCTAGAGTCACTATCTTTGCGCGATAGATTTGCTACATCGTTAGTAGGAATCTAGGTTATAAATTTTGTTCGAACACTACGATTTGAAAGCGAATCAATTATATAAAAATATAATTGTGTGTAAGCCATTGGAAATGGAGTAGCCAATTAGCTGAAGTGAGCTAATTTTGATGTTATTGATGTGAGATTAAATAACATGTGGCATGTATGTAAATTTTGTTAATATAATATTAGTAAATGATATATTGACATGTGTGGTTTGAGAATGACATAATGCATTACTTATGCACCGGGGGAACCTAAGAAAATTAGGTGTGAGTGCACGACATGAAAGAAATAAAAATGATGTTTTTCTCACGTTGGCTTATGCATGCGTGACAGAGTCGGTAAGAACTCGAGACACGGGGTTGGGTATGTAGACATTCAAGTAGGATCATGTATTTGCTTGAGTGTGTGTTTATGTTAAATCATAGCATGTGCACTTAGGTGGGGAGTAACTCATGTAGGAGATTACAACTACTGGGCATTGCTCACCTTGTCGAGGGATCATTATTTCAGGTACAGGGATTGTTCGAGAAGATGACGCTCATTAAAGGCCAATTTTTAGAAGAAAACCAGATTGTGGCTTTGATGTTTTTGGTATAACATGTATTAGAATTCTAAATTTTAATATGTGTTTGAATTAAGAGTGATTTATTAACTCTTAAACCATGTAATATAGTTGGTTGGGATATATTTTGAGTATTGATGCATGGGCCCAAGAGTGGTCATTTACTCATTTTTATCGTATGTGGACTCGATGTGGTCGGTGTAAAAATGTTAGGGCCGGGTTGTGTATATTGGGTAGAGCTCCCCGTCCTGAGGGAGACTTTGTCCAGGTGCACAAGCGAGTGGTGTCGGTGCACCCGACATCCCGCAGCTATTCCCTCCCGAGTTGACGGGTTGTCAACGGGACCCAGAGAATGGGGCGTATTATTAACACTCGTGATACTTGGTGAATTCGAAGACGATCCCATCTATAAAAAACACAAGGGCATCTACATTAGGCCAACACATTACTAAACACATGCTTTTCAATCATATACACTATTCTAGAGTCGTTTAAACCTAGCTACGATACCCGGTAAAGCGTGGCGCCCACGGCTACCGGCACCGGTGTCAGCGATGATGTCATTTTTTCACCTTACTATAAACACTTATAATCTTTAAGTTTGTTCCATTCGCTATAATGTTAAACATTTTAACATACCTGATACGTAGCGGCGGATTACAAAGTATGCAGCTCCGTATATGGAGGTTCGACATTCTGATATTTACATTGCTTACAAAGAAACAAAAATCGTATACGTTAAAGGCTGAAATAGGTCTTTGGGGTAGATACTAGTGATGTGTTGACTTTGACTGCGATGCGAGATTGTCACGTCCTTTGGTTTTGCCTCCTTACATGCCCTGCGCGGATGAAACGCCCGTGCTAAGCATAACGGAGTGTGAATAATACTCTGGATGGCCCATTAATAAGGATAAATGCAGCTTTTGAACACGATATAAACTTATGACAAATATAACATTTACATATACTTATCCATTTCTCATATCCATTTTTTCATAACATGTTCATTTCTTATCATATTTCATATCTTCGTGTCATCTTACTGCTTGTACTTCTTGTTCTTGTAGCGTATAATATCATCATGCTTGATTCTATACTTCTCATATGATGTCATATATCATATACATCTCATTTGGGAATACTTGTCATTTGCTTTTATGTTTTATGCCTGCATTAACCTTAGAAGTGGATACGAGAAATAACTTTATGTGCAGAAAGATACTTATCATACGTACGAAGACAGTGATATCTATACGTATGACAAAAGCAGGCGTATTATAATAATAAAAACGGGATGTGTCATGGAGCAACGAGGATCTCGATATCTATAAGCTACATGCTACCGACAGCGTATCCCTATAGGCATGCCTATCTATCAAACTACCCGGTAATAAGAAGACAATCATTTTTATTATGTTTTCTTAACAATCTTTTAGGTATCAGAAAAAGATATCTCATAAACATGAATAACTATTGATATCATGTATACTTATGAGATATTGATTATCAAATAATCTCTTATAAGCATTTGCGCGTATTTTTCGTATAACAAAATTATAAGTGTATTCTCTTTTAGCTTTCATAACACATGTGATCATGATCATATTATTATGATGCATTATTTCATATAACAATAAAATTATATAACACCTTCCATCGCAATTTACCGAGTTTCCATAACCAATTATGCGAAATGTTCGGCGGGTCTGGTTCATTTTTCGATTACAAATTTTGACCCTGTAAAAGGGATTGTTAGAGAAAGTGATCTTCTAATTCAATATACCCCTATATCTTAAGTTTCTTATGGTTCAAACATCATGTCATTTGGACTTTTAATTTGAGAGATATGGTCAAAACATTCAGAACTGCTCCTCGACAGTTTTCAGGAACAGAATATGGAATTGTGTCCTATATTTGAAATTTTTTTGGGAATGGTAGAGACATAATTTGAATATAATTTCTTCATGAAAGTTGTTCTACCAAATGTCTAGTTTGTACAGAAATTTGAATCACCTCATTTGGACCAGTATAACAAGTTGGATTTAAACAACCGAGATTACTCCGGTTTGTAAGGGGGCCCGTTATGAGGCGTATTTTAGGGACATTAATTGTTCTTTTGTGCCAGTACCTACGGGTCCAATGGGGTCTAAATTTGGATACACTTATTTCAGAGGGATTTGTTATTCTAGATGTCTAGTTTACCCAAAAATTTGAATTACTCAATTTGGATAAGTTAAACTCAACTTATGGTCTAAATACCAAAACTGTTCCGAAACCCACAACTATATCAGAATTGACCCAAAAATAGAGCATCACTTTGACGAATTTTCTGGGTACACTAGGATCCAAATTTGAGTACGCCTATTTCAAGGTGATTTGTTATTCTAGAAATTTAGTTTATCAAAAAATTTGAGTAACACAATTTGGATGAGTGATGAATGATAATAGCGAAACAAAAACATGAGTTTAAAAGGGACTGACATCTTGCACTTAAGCCGGCAATTTTACATCTGAAATTTTTGCTCCCGATTGAGGGCCTTGTCAGCAAGGATTACATAAAAGAGGTATTCCAAACACCTCTAAACAAACATCTATACGTAATCTGAAAATCCATACCTTTGCCTTTCCTTGCTTGTAACTGCTTGCCTTTCTTCTTCTTAACTTCGCTTTTACTACATTTATTACCAACAACTACCTTTCTTCTTTCTTTCTCCCTTATCTGATTTGCCTTAACATAAATGCCCCAAAATGAGATATTTTAGACTAAAAATAAGGCCATGTTTGGCCTTGTCACTTACGACTTTTGCATTTTGATTACTCATTTTCATTATATTCTGCATTCAGCTTATTAATCATAACTTGACGTATAAAGCATTATTATATGTGCTTGGATCGTGGTGGTAAATTAATTTACCCCTTACTCTTGAATTAGTTCCGAATTTTTGCTTATTTTATTTTTAGCATTATTTTATTCCGAAAAAATATACATTTACTTTTATTATATTCTATATATGTTCTAAAACTGTCATAATATAATTTGGGGTGTTACAATGGTGATGGCGGTGGTGGACAATAACGCGGTGGCAATGGAGGATGAAGAGGTGATGGTACAAACAGAGGAGTTCTTCCTATCAAAGCAAATTTTTCTTGAGAGAACTGCAAAAACAGCAAAGAAATAAAAATAAATATAACTGAAGATTGAAAAAGAGGCATCTTTCTAACAAAACTTAGAAAAATGTTCAAAAAGCTGCTTTTTCAAGAATTATCTGTCATATTTTAAGTTTAAAGAAATTATGAAAACATATGATAATCCTTATAGAAATGAGAAATCTTTATTATTAAAATGTTGCAAAAGATACCGTGACATACTTGATATCCAAGAACTTGAAAGATTCAATTCAAGAAGGAAAATACAGTTACTCTCGGAATAGTTGGAAAATAATAAAGATTATGTAACAAAATTATTTCAAATTATGCCTTGATTAATCTCAGGAAATAAACTGTTGACTTTTGAAGAGTCCCAATTATTGAAAAACCGACCTATAGCTCAGAAAATTTGTAAAAAGCGTTAAATAAAAGGAAAAATAAAATTTAGATCAAGAAAAAGATAACAAATAGAATCTTGAAAAATCCACGATTAAAAAATTTTCTCAAGAAAATTTACAAAAAAAGTTAAATAAAAAGAAATAAAAATTATATAAAGAAAAAAAGATAACAAATGAAGAAATCTTGAAAAGTGACTTGTGTTCGTGTTTTGATTAACAAATTTTCTTAGAGAAAATTTGAAAAAACATAAATAAAGAAAAGAAGTATTATAAAGAAAAAAGAAGCAAAAAGAAAAAAAAAGAAATAGAAATTACATTTCTTTTTTGTTAAAGGTGACTAACCCGAATTGATGACACTAGGTAAGTCTGTTTGTACCATCACCTACTTGATCATCTTGTACTACCAAACTGCATTATCCTATACCACCACTACCAAAAACTAGTTAAATAACATAAAAAGAAAATTGATATAAAGAAAAAGAAATAGAAAGAAAAAAAGAAAGAAAAAAAAATTACATTTCTTTTTGTCAACGGTGACCAACCCCAATTGATGACACGAGACAAGTCTGTTTTTACCATCGTCTACTTGATCATTCTGTACCACCAAACCGCATTATCCTATTTCACCAGTACCCTTTCTTGCATCGTCATCGGGTTTTGGACCATTTGAATATGATAAATTCAATATGGATGGATAAAAATTAAAAAGGAAGGCCAAAAACAAGGAAAGAGAGAGAAGAAGAAGGAGAAAGAGAAAGAGGAGACTAGACCCACGGCCTATGCATGAAGAGTTTCTTCTTCAATCTTCTTTCTCTTCTCCCTCTCCCTCTCCCTCTCCCCCTCCCCCTCCCCCTCCCCCTCCCCTCCTGTTTATTGATATGCCTCCACCAAATTTATATTTATATGCCACCTAACTATTTTTGGTCATTTGAATCTTTACTCTAAATAAAATGAAAAATATAAAGAATTATAATTAATTCATTTGTAATCTCATGATATTTGATGTATTTATATATAAATTTACTTTCATAATATATATTATATTTTATAATATTAGTATTTTTTTTATTGGTTAATAAAAATCACGTTTTTATATTTATAAATAAAAAATGAGAATTATATAAAACAAAAATAAAAATCGACCTATAAATCCGATTAACCAATTTTTCGACTTAGTTTTGATTTTATTTGTCGGGAAACAAAAGTTGGATGGTGGTACAACCTCATATAGCAATGGCAGAGATCGAAAATCCGATGGCAGCGGTGGAAGAAGGGAAACCTTGTGGCGGCGGACGATATGATGGTGGTGGCGAAGGAAAATGGCGGTGGTGGAGAAGAATAACGCGGCGGCAACAGAGGATAAAAAGGTGATGGTACAAACAGAGCTCAGTCTCACGAGATCAATTGGCGGCGCTGGCAAATGGAAGTCGATGAGAAGTCAAAACAAGATTTTCCTGAGAAAACTACAAAAGGAGCAGAGAAATAAAAATAAAAATACCTAAAGGGTGAATGTGGATATAGTATTTTTGGTTATTATTTGTTTTTTACTTAAAAAATAGACTCGTTTTTATATTTAAAAAAAAAATCGTTTTTTAAAATGAATTGGAATTGTCACTTTTTTTTTAATAGAGAAAATAAAATAAGAAAAAAAAAAACCCTAAATATGATTCTTGATAAGAAAAGACATATTTGGAAAAATCGAGTATAGGTTCGGAATCGGGTTGCTTGTGAGAAGGTCTGCGATGGGCGTAGCCGATCGCCAAAACCTGATAATGATGCCACATTAAGCAATTAAAGGAAAATACGGTTTTGGTGATCGTCGATGGATGCAAAGCAGTAATATGATATAATAATAACATGTCGAGCGTATATAAATGAATAGACAGATAAATAAATAAATGAATAAGCAAAGTTAGATGAGAAAAATGTGTACTTGGATAGCATATCCGAAGCGCTATCAATTAGAAATAATGTTAGTGTAATAATAAAATACAAAATATTCAAAATCGATTAGAAATTAGGTTATAGACGGGATGTCAAATTATTCATTAAAAAGATAAATGGAATATCGGGCCCCACTTATGCCCATTTATTTTTTACACATATTGACTCCACAAGATTCAATTTTATAGGACGTAAGTGTCGTGTGTTGAAATTTTTGAGCGATTTAAAATTGAAGCTTCGAAAAATGGGAAGCTAGAGTGAATTTTGGAAATTTGAGATTTTAAATAAAATTTGAAATTTCGAAATTTGAATTGATATTTTGGAAGTGGAGATTTTAAATTGGGAATTTGGAATTAGGAATTGAGATTTTAGATTGAGACCCAGCAGATTTTAGAAAATTGGGAATTTGTATTTTGAAATTGGCTTTGAAAATACGAGAAATTGGAAGTAAAGCCGTTGGATTACGAAAATTTTCAACTATCGAATTCAAAATATGAAAAATTTTTGATGTGTGTCTTTAGTTTTCGTTTTTGAAAATCGCGTTTCGTCTTTGAATTTGGTTGAAATCTGGGTTTTCTGTTTGCTTATTTGGTTAATTTGGTTGAATTTAGTCGAAAGCAAGGAAAACGACTTTTACACGTTTTACGTTAGTATATAAAAATGTTGAAAATAATTCATTTTCTTTGTTTCAAAATTTGTTTTCGTGCTGACAAATGGCTAACGTGTTTCCTTGTTTTTCGAAAAGTTTGAATAGAGAAAACAGAAATTTTTACCCTGTAGCAGGCTGAGACTTAAATTTTAGAATGTGCTAAACTTTAAAATTGGGATTTGAATTTTGGAAATTGAGAATTTTGGAAATAATTATTTTTTTTATTTAGAAAACTTTATTTTTGTTCAAGAAATTTGGAAAATAAATAAATAAATAAATAAAATATAAAAGAGAAGCTAGCATAGTTGTGGGGTTTCTTACTCTCACATTAAAGGCTAGGGTTCAAGCACCAAAGAAGATGACTTTATTTAATGTCTTCTTTACTATATAAACAATAGAGTGACATGATTTAATTTTAAAAAAATAACAAATTATGAGTTTAGTGCATGTGTGGGTGAATGAAGCGTAGGAGATCTCCAAAGCCCAGCTGACCCAAGGTCTGTAAGATTTGCTTAGGCAACAGACTACATCCGACAGCTTTGTTTAAGAAAGGGCCGGCTGGTACAGGTTTAGGCAGAGCCTAATATGGTGACCCGATTCATGGGAGCTTTTAGGCTGCTAAAGCCGCTAGAAACACAAAAACAGTTAAGAGGCCCTGGCGAACCCTCCACTTAGGTAGTTGGGTTTTTATTTAAATTGTATTAAAGTTAAATAAAATAAAAAGTAAGCTTATACAGTCGAAATAAAAAATCGCCATTTAAAAATTTTATTCATCGAATATAATTACATTTGGAAATGTATGAAAAGTTTTACGTCACTAAAATAAGATACGTCGGTTCAGCTAGGTTGACAGCACTACTTGTTGTTAATCGTTTGTCATATGTAAGAAAATAAAAATACGATATACATTTAACGAGAAATATTTTTATCATTGTATTTTTTACGGTGACGGGGAGTATCATGGATCCGTTCGTGTTTTGATAAATGATTCTACGTATCGGTCGGTAGTGCGGAGAACTACCCGGCATTGATACGTCGCGATCTCTTTGTCGCTAAATTCAAATCTTTCCGCAATGGCGATTACTTGGTGACAAATTACATCGTTTTGCTAACCACTTTTCCACACTAAGCGGCTTCCGATGTGTACTCAGGCAGTTAATACATCACGTGCGATAATAGATAACACCGGGGGTATTTTTGTTGTTGTTTTTCCACCATTCTAAAATTTCAAAATCTTAATTGTCTTCAAATGGAATTGTTTCTACACTAAGATATCTATCTATATTGGTTGTATTATTTGGAGAACTAGTTGTTACATTTTTTCTACTTTTAAACATTTCTAAAGGGCTTTTACAAAAGATGAAGAGCTTGTTATGGATGATGATTTTATCAAACTAATATCATTTCCATATTTTTCTTTATAAATATTATATAAAATATATAATAACGAATTTACTTCATTGCAATTTCTTCGATTTTATATGATGCTTTCATTGTAAATAACTTGCAACCATTCATCTAGAGTGCATCAGAATTTAATCTGGGGTCCACACAATTAAACCAATATAATAAATCAAAAGGGGTATTTCTCCCCAATATTTTTAATCTTTTCTATTATTGCAAGAAGTGAATCATTCAAAAATTTCATAACTTAAATAATTTTTGTAGTACAATATAAATATGATTATTTGCATGTAATGTGATGTGAAGTTGGATAATACCTTGTCTAATATTTGTTGAGGCATCGAAAATTTCAAAAAAGTCTCGTAGAAAGGTCGCAATGTGTATCATGTCATTTAATACGTAACGTCTACATTAGCTATTATTATTAGATAGTTGCATTTGTTATGGTGTACTACGCTGTTATATTTGTAATAATATTTTGTAAAATGCTTTATAGGTAAGATTCCATTCCCAGTGGTATATCTTGCTTATATTTTTCTTTCATATTTTGAATTTTGCAACAACAAAAAAATAATTCATGTTTGGCAGGGAGCAGTGTCTTATATGCGATTTGCCTAGTGACCACTAATGTATCATCAACTTGTTTTAATCCATCTTTTACAATTAAATTTAAAATATGTGTGACAGCGTACGTGAAATAATTTTTGCGTGTCTTCTTTTATTTCTTGAAAATATTTTTTAATCTTTTGTATTCTTTGCATCATCATTAATGAAGCATTATCTAATGTTATTGTAAATATTTTATCACAAATACCCTAAATCTATAATTTCATCATTTATTAAAGTTGTTATATTTTTACCACTATGTGGAGTATTTATTGTTTAAAAATGAAATTATTCTTTTATTTAAAAAATTAGATTGCTATCATATAATGACAGTAATACATAAAAAGCCTCTATGCATTAAAGATGTCCAAATATCAGATATTAAACAATTTTTTCCTTCAAATTTGCAAAATATTTTTTAAAATTTTCTCTTTTTGTTTGAAATTTTTTCATAATACCTATTTTAACAGTATTTCCTTACCAACCTTTGAATTGAGGATTAATCAATGTTTGAATTGTTTAGTTGTCGTGAGTTTAATCGTATTAAAAGGTTGTTGGTACAACACATTATGTGTCGATCATTAACCGCGACAGAAGACTCATCATAAGAAATTTTTTTAAATTTGCATTTCATACTAGCAGTGGCATGTAATTTAATATCTACGTTATCTTTAACTTTACAGCATTCATTATGTCTTTTAGATGACTTGTGCCCGAATTTGATCCGCCGCTAAGTTTCTTCTGAAATTACACATTTGAACTTTATTTCTTTTATTATTTTCTAAAATTATTTATTCTATCAAAATTCCATATATTGAACTTAATTTTTACTTGATGATGCACATGGACTAGAAGAGAATGCACATGCACTATCCGCGTAAAATTATTAATAAAATATTATACTAAAAAAAAAAGAATCAAAAATAAATGTAACAAGCAATGAAACAAATAAAAGAACGAGGTGGAGAAAATATTACTCAATTGGAGGGATCGAAGCCGAGAAGTGGCAAATCAGTGCGGAGTCACCAATCTTTGATTTGCAATTTTGTACCACACGATATTTATCATGTAATATGAAGAAATGAAACGATGGAAGAAAATGAGAGTATTAAAGAATGTGAGAGAAAATTGAGTGAACTTGTGAGAGAAAATGAGAAATTAAAAGACTAATTTGATGAAAAATGGTAAACAAAATGTGTAGTATTTATAGAGAAAAAAAAGAAGTGAAAAAAAAATGGGAAAGGTTCCAAGTTCCAACGATCACATGACCGTTGGGAATGGAGAATATTACCGTTGTGACCCGGCTTGGTCGCGCAATGATTAAATTTTGGAAATGGCCGAGGGGCATTTGGAGGGAAGGGAGAAGGGTAGGAGAGGAGAGGAGAGTGAGCCAGGAAGGGGAAGGGGAAGGGGAGAGGAGAGGAGGGAGGGGGGGTCGGGAGGGGGGAGAAAGGGAGGGAGGGGAGGGGCAGGGAGAGGCCGGGGCTGGCTGGGTTGAGACCCACAGTGAGAGTCATGGTGTGTGTGAAGGTACATGAGAGCGTGTATGGGTAAGTAAGAAGTGTAACACCTCAAATTATATTCTAGTAGTTTATTACAGTTTAATGGTATAATAAAAGTCAAAATTATATTGACATTTATCTATCCACTCAAACTTTACTCATTTCCTGAGTAATTTAGTGAGTGGCAAAGCTATGACAGAGAATCACTTCACAAATCTTCTATAATATCCTGCTAGGCCTAATAAACTTCTCACTTCGGTAACACTTCGGGGCGGTTTTCAATTCACCACAACCCCGATCTTAGCGAGATTGACGCCCGCCACTTACCTCAATAGGCGCCAAAATGGCTAGGGAGTAGGCTCGCTTTGCGAAAATCACATTTGCTAAGCTTAGCATACAACGTTTTCTCTCTCAAAGTCTGTAGAACTATTTTCAAATATTGCTCATGCTCCTGCCCATCTCTGGAATATACTAATATATCATCAATAAAGACCACGACAAACTAATCTAAATAGGGTCGAAACACCCTATTCATCAAATCCATGAATCTTCCTTGCGGTGCATTAGTCAACTGAAATAGCATTACCGAACTCATAATGGCCATATCGAGTTCGCGAATGTTGTCTTCGACTTTTATCGACATCGCTATATTAGGCGATAGTACCACGATCGCGGGTCTATCTTTGAAAGACACCCGCTCCTTTTAACCCGATCAAAGAAGATCTTGATTCTTGGCGATGGGTATTTGTTTTCACTTGTCACCTTATTGATTTTCCATAATCAATGCACATAATGGGTGTTGTCTTTCTTTTCACGAATACGCGCGGGTGCACCTAAGGAGAAACACTGAGTCGGATATACCCTTTTATCTAGAAGCTCTTGTGGTTGAATCTTTAATCTTTCAACTCGATTGGAGCCATCTTGTATGGTGCCCCAGAAGTAAATTTGTTCGGTAAATCTCAATAGAAAAATCCGCTTCTCTTTCGGTGGAATACTATGTAACTCTTAGAGGACACATCGAAAAAATCTTTCACAACCAGTATCTTTTCAATTCTATTTGCCCATTTCTTTTAAGTCAAGCACCAAAGCGAAAAGTACATCCTTTTCATTGTCGTCGGGTTGCATAATTTGAATCACATTGGACATTGGGCCGGACGAGACACCATGTACTATCACTTGGTAGTCGAACATCTAAGCACTCTTTGTCTTTTTATCACTATCAATTATAGCTCGGTGTTTAGACAAACAATCCATTCCCAAAATCAAATCAAATTCACGAAATGGTAGAGTAATCAAATCAGCAGAAAATTCCCGATCATGAATGATTATAGGGCAATTCTTATACACTCTATTCACATTGAAACTGTGCCCTAAAGGACTGGTTACATGCATATCATATGATAGCTGCTCCACTACTATGATCTTATCGAACAAATGCTCAATGCATACATATGAATGAGTAGATCCAGGATCTATTAATGCATGCATTTGTCTGTAAAAAGTATACGACCAGTACTTATAGTGCATCACGGTCCCCGCACGAGCCTTCATAGCATATGCTCGTGATGACAGGCATAGGA
Organism: Tetrastigma voinierianum; assembly: GCA_016808115.1. NCBI lineage: Eukaryota > Viridiplantae > Streptophyta > Magnoliopsida > Vitales > Vitaceae > Tetrastigma > Tetrastigma voinierianum. The sequence goes on along the minus strand of JAEQBH010003826.1, from coordinate 590,310 downwards.
CGATCTGCGATCTGCGACAGCATTGCCTCCTGGGTCCTCTATATTGGCTCGGCCCCTCGGCCTCACGCCATACGGGGTTGGCCGGTGATGCGCGGGACACTCCCTGCAATATTTTCACGAGGGATTCCTATTGTCCCTTGACTCTTTGGGACAATTTTCCATAAAATGTTCAGTGCTTCCACATCTGAAGCACCCTCCTGTCAACAATCTGCAAACTCCTAAATGCCGTCGAGGCGTGAGGGGGCACTGCGGAGTTTCTCTAGTCATTTGAAAGCACCTCACCAATACTAGGTACTCACCAGGTATTTCCTTGTCTTCTTCCCAGAGAGCTCTTATTTGATTCGATTTGGGACTCTTTAGGCGCTTTACCCAAAAGGAGGGAAGAAGCTCCTACAAGCTTTATAACATGAAATCTTTCTCTACTACTTGCCTCAGATTTCTCCACTTTCATTGCCGCTTGAACCAACTAATAGAAATTTACTTGCTGGAGTACTGTCACAAGCGCTAGATATCTTTTTATGGACTCATTTAGTCCATCCTCAAACTGAATACACCGAAATATCTCGGTGAGGACTGATTCAGGTGCGTACTTGCTAAGATGGCTGGATGCTTTATCATATTCTGCCACTGATAAGTTCCTTTGGTTGGTCGAGAAGCGCTTCAACAGTTTCCCTATACATATCGGGGGAACTATATTTATTTTGAACTCTTGGACCCGAAAAATTCCCATGGTATGTGGAATACAGGAAGCCTGGGTCTCATAACACTAGCTTCCGCAATCATAAGCAACGCGCTTCTTGATAGAGAAGCAACACATGTCACTCTTTTGATTGGGAGGGCATCTCACCTCCTCACTTATTCTTCGCGACTTCGAGAATTCACCTTGTCAGTTCTTCCATGTTTGACCCATGGAATTCCTCGACTCCATGTCTTCTTTCGCATATATATCACGGGCTTTGGGCTGTCAATCTTTCCAATACCCGAGCCATGTCTTGAGATATCCTCGGCAAGGCTTCATTGGCTTCCCGATTGGGGCATGACTCTCCCACTTTTACGATAGATTGGCGGATGGATCGAGCGGGTAACCCTTGATCTCCTGGGTTAACACTCTCGGCTGCTTCTTCAATTGAATTCGGAGAATGATCCATCTATACAAAACACAAGGACATCCACATCAGGCCAACACATTACTAAACACATGTTTTTCTATCATATACATTGTTCGAGCAGCTTAAGCCTGGCTCGATGCCGTGCTTGTGGCGCCCCCGACTCGACATCAGGTCTTGAAAGGTGTCATTTTTTCTGTTTACTATAAACTTATAATCTTTAAGTTTGTTCATTCATATAATGTTAAGCATTTAACATACTATATTCTATAGCGTGGTTACAAAAATATATACAGCTTCATATATAGAAGTGTTCAACATTTAAAATATTTACATTGCTTACGAAAAACAAAAATACATATACATTAGACAGTTGGTCTTCAGAGTGGTACCTGTTGATGTGGTGATGTGGCGCCCAAAGCAGGTGTCCGTTGACAGCCATCAGCGGCCGAAAAATCTATTCGGTCTGTTATCTCGATACCCACCTGCAGTAAAGCTTGAAATACATACACGATACTTTCGTAAAAATACGCACGAAACTATATTCTCATAGTTCAAGAGTTATTACATTACTCTTAATACAAACACATTAAAATTTACAATTCTAATACATGTTATACCAAAACATCAAAGCCACAACCCGACAATGAAAATCGGCCTCTAAAATGGCGGAGTCTTCTCGAACGCTCTTTTTGTGCACGAAATAATATTCCCTCGACAGGGTGAGTAATTGCCCAGTAGTGGAATTACCCTAAATAGGTTACTCCCCACCTAAGTGCATATGCAATGATTCAATGTAAACACACGCTCAAGTAAATACGTGATCCTACTTGAATGTCTACATGCCCAATCCCATGTCTCGAGTCTTCACCGACTCCCTCACACTTACCTAAGTCATGTATGAGAAAACACCGTTTTCAAAACAAAACTCTTGTTCTCGAAAACACACTACTGAATTTCGGGTAAAAGTGGACTAACTCAGAGGTGTGATGTGTTGGAGAACCTTCCGAAACAATTCATGAGCTCCTCCGACGTGTAATTGTTGGACCATCTCCCAACACAATTCTCCGGAAAATCATCCATTGAAGTTCCTTTCACAAACATTTTCATTTTTGTTTCATTTCATGTCATGCACTCACACCTAATTTCTAGGTTACCCCGGTGCATATGAAATGCATTATGCCATTTCAACACAATTTATACCAATATATCAATTATGCATATATTCTCGAATTTGCACTCATACCACATATTATTCAATTTTGATCAACCCGACACGAATTAACTCACTTGAGCTAATCACAATTCCATTTCCAATGGCCTACACCAAATTATGTTTTATATAATTGTGGCATCATGTTAACACATTAAGTTCATGCATTAACCTATTAATTTCCACACAACTCAAGCCATTTACTTCAAACAATTTCATGCACCACACGACACATGGGCGTTTTTGGTCCCGATTAAATACAACTTAGGGGCATTTTAACAATCAAAAACAGACGATGGGCTGTGCGTGGGCATCCACTGTGGCTGTCGGTTCCACTTTGTGGAACCGAATTACCATTTCGACCTCCTGCACACAAAACACAATTTATTGTATCAATTATCAAGCCACGCTACTTGAACGGTCACTCTGGCGTCGAACCGGGTTCAAAATATTTGACAATTCGGTCCCAGTTTTGGGACCAATGAAATAATACTCCGCGGCCTCAAATCAATTCAAGCATTTACAAAACACTTAAACAAGGGGTAAATCAAGTAGGATAAAACCTCTACCTCACGGAGTTTGTCGAAACTCACGGCTGGAGTGTCGCGACCACTGGCTGCGTAGAGTACTTTGCTAACTGGCAGAAAAATAAAACAGGTCCGGCTGGGAATCTAGAGAAGTTGCACACTCTCTCTCCCAAAAAACCCTCCATTTTGGTCGAGCTCCCCCTCTCCCTACTTAAGTCTCCAACTTGAAAATGGAGAAGAAAACCCAGCCTTTTTGTATAAACACTTCATTGCCACGTGTCCACTCCTAATTGATTGAAAGGATTTCTTATCCACTCAACCCAACCACCTTGACTTTTCTACCCAATGACATCATGCCACATGTCCCCGTGGGCCCCACCTTGAGCTCAGTGACGAACGATTGCTTGACAAGTGGCGCGTTGTGCCACTGGTGCCCGAGTGTCTGCACGACACTCGTTTCCTCGAAAAATGTGCAAATTCTGACTGTCTTGGAATTGGACGAAAATCGACGTGGTAGCTAGATTTCCGCGAGCGATTCAGCGGTGAAGTCGTTTAGGTATCCGAGATCTAGAAAAATTTTGAATTTTTACTGAAATTACGATTTTGCCATTTTTCAGAAAATTGAAGTATACCGAGATGCTATAAGTTGACTTTGACTGCGATGCGGATTGTCTGTCATTTGGTTTCCTCTTACGTACTACGGATGAAACATCCGTCTTGAACCTCAACTTAATAGAATATCTTCATGGAGCCGGCCTGTAAGGATCGTTTAAGCTTTAGACACATGCATATACTTATAATGAATAAAACATTTACATATACTTATCAAGTTTCTCATGTCATTTTTCTCAACATCATTTCATTTCTTATGTATTTCATATACTTTGTGTCATCTTTGTGTACTGCTGTTGTGCGGCTCCGTATACTATCATCACATAAGCGATCTTTATACTTACCATATGATGTCATATATAAGCGCATCTCATTTGCGTATACTTGTCATTTGTTTTATGTTTTATGCACGCATTAACGCTTAAAGAAGTGAATGCGAAGGCGTAATACGAAGGTACTATCAGCGTACCAAAAGCCGGTGATATCTTTGTGTATGACCAAAACAGGGCCTCTATAATGATCCAAACGGTATCTATGTCATCGACCCAAACGGGGTCTCGATATCTATAAGTGTATCTTTGCCTTGGCTGCAGCCCGCATAGGCGTGCCTATACATCCCGACTGCCGATAATAAGAAACGATTAATTTTATTATGTTTGTTTCTGTCTTTTAGTTATCGAGAAAAAGATATTTAATATACATGAATAACTATTGATATCATGTATACTTATGAGATATTGATTGTAAATAATCTCTTATAAGCATTTAGCGTATTTTTCTATGAAAATTATAAATGTATTATAACTTTCATAACACGTGTGATCATGATCATATTATTATGATGCATTATTTTATATAGCAGTCTGATTATAACGCTTTTATACGATTTAAGTTTCCATAACCAGTGCTGAGCAGTTCGAGCGGGTCCCGAAATCGGAACGATTAACAATTTTGATATGCTTAGTTGTTGAAAGTGATCTTCTAAGTGATATACCCCTATATCTTAAGTTTCTTATGGTTGACTTGTCGTGTCATTGCACTTTTAATTTGGGAGATATGGTCTGCGTTCGGAAGCGCTCTGGGCGATTTCCGAGGAAACGAAATTTGGAATTGTGTCCTATATTTGAAAATTTTCTGGGATTGGTAGAGACATAATTTGACTATAATTTCTAAATGGAAGTTGTTCTCCTTGATGTCTAGTTTGTACAGAAATTTGAATCACCTCATTTGAACCAGTGTAACTCAAGTTATGATTTAAACAACCAGAATTACTCCAGTTCAGGGGACTGTTATGAGGCGAATTCCCGGGGGACATAATTGTTCCACATGCTGGCGAGTACTACCGGGTCGATGGAATACAAATTTGGATACACTTATTTCGAGGGAGATTTGTTCTCTTAGATGTACAGTTCTCGAAAATTTGAATCGCTCAATTTGGATGAGTGAAGCTTAGCATGGTCTGAAATACCAAAGCGTTCCGAAGCCAGCTACCTCAAATTGACTTCAGAATAAAACTTTTGATGAATTTTATAGCACGATGTATTGGGGTCGAGTGCACTTTATTTTCAAGGTGATTTGTTGCTCTAGAAATGCAGTTTTGAAATTTGAATCTTCCGATTTGGATGATGATGGGCCCAGTAATGGCAGAAACAAAAACATGGGTTTAGAAAAAAAGACGTCTCTCGCAAGCGACATTTTTATCTGAAGTACTAACCAATTGAGGACCACAACCAAACAAACAACCATTCCAAATAAAGGATTCTACACAAAAGAGGTATTTCAAACACCACGGCTTAGTATCCCTATATACATATCCATACAAAAATCCATACCTTTGCCTTTCCTTCTTCCTTCTTCTTCTTCTTCTTCCTTTCTTTATTTATTTCTCCTCTCCTCTCTTCTCTTCTTTTCTTTCTCCCTTATCCGATTTGCCTTAACATAAATGCCCCAAAATGAGATATTTTAGACTAAAATAAAGTCATGTTTGGCCTTGTCACTTTTTTGACTTTTTGCATTTTTGGTCCTCATTTTACCTCATTCTATTATCAGTTTAAACTTTATTCGAATCCTGCTTTGACGTATGAGCTTGTGATATATGACCGCTGGAGTGTGAATTGTCGTATTGGTACCCGCAGCTTCTTGGAATTAATTAGGATTTTCAACATTTTAACTTTTAACGTTATTTTATTAGGAAAAATATCGTTCTTTTGTGTATTTTATACGTGTTTCCCAAAACTGTCGATTATATAATTTGGGGTATTATAATGGTGGTGGCGATGGTGGACAATAACGCGGCGGCAATGGAGGATGAAGAGGTGATGGTACAAACAGTGAAAGAGAGGGGTTCTTCCTATCAAAGCAAATTTTTCTTGAGAGAACTGCAAAAACAGCAAGGAAATAAAAATAAAAATAACTGAAGATTGAAGAGAGGCATCTTTCTAACATAAACTTAGAAAACATATGTTCAAAAACTGCTTTTCAAAAATTATCTTTCATATTTTAAGTTTAAGAAATTATAAAAACATATGATAATCCCTTATAGAAATGAAAAAGTTTATTGATAAAATGTTGCAAGATACCGCGAAGGCATATGATAATCAAAGAACTTGAAAGATTCAATTCAAGAAGGAAAATACAGTTACTCTCGGAATATTAGGAAAATAATAAAGAATATGTAACAAAATTATTTCAAATTATGCCTTGATTAATCTCAGGAAATAAACTGTTGACTTTTGATGAGTCCCAATTATTGAAAAACCGACCTATAGCTCAGAAAATTTGTAAAAAGCGTTAAATAAAAGGAAAAATAAAGAAAAAAAAGATAACCAAATAGAATCTTGAAAATTCCACGTTAAAAATTTTCTCCAAGAAAATTTTAAAGGATTAAATAAAGAAATAAAAATTATATAAAAGAAAACGATAACAAATGAAATCTTGAAAAATTGACTTGTGTTCGTATTCTGATTAACAAATTTTCTTAGGAAAATTTGAAAAAAAAGTTAAATAAAAAGAAAAAGAAAATTGATATAAAGAAAAAGAAACATAAAGAAAAAAAAAAGAAATAGAAATTACATTTCTTTTTGGTTAACGGTGACTAACCCCAATTGACGACACGAGATAAGTCTGTTTGTACCATCACCTACTTGATCATCCTGTACTATCAAACCGCATTATCCTATGCCACCACTACAAAAAAAAAAAAGTTAAATAACATAAAAAGAAAATTGATATAAAGAAAAAGAAATAGAAAGAAAAAAAGAAAGAAATAGAAATTACATTTCTTTTTGTCAACGGTGACCAACCCCAATTGACGACACGAGATAAGTCTATTTTTACCATCTTCTACCTGATCATCCTGTACCACCAAACTGCATTATCCTATGTCACTACTACCCTTTCTTGCACCGTCACCGAGTTTTGGGCCATTTGAATATGATAAATTCAATATGGATGGATAAAAATTAAAAAGGAAGGCCAAAGACAAGGAAAGAGAGAGAAGGAGAAGGAGAAAGAGAAAGAGGAGACTAGACCCACGGCCTGTGCATGAAGAGTTTCTTCTTCAATCTTCTTTCTCTTCTCCCTCTCCCCCCTCCCCTCCCTCCCTACTGTTTTTTGATATCGCCTCCACCAAATTTATATTTATATGCCACCTGACTATTTTTGGTCATTTGAATCATTACTGTAAATAAAATAAAAAATATAAAGAATTATAATTAATTTATTTGTAATCTCATGATATTTGATGTATTTATATATCAATTTACTTTCTGTAAGATATTATATTTTATAATATTAAATATTTTTTTTTATTGGTTAATAAAAATCACTATTTTTATATTTTATAAATAAAAAAATGAAATTATATAAAACAAAAAAAAATCGACCTATAAACTGGATTAACCAATTTTCGACTTAGTTTTGATTTTATTATTTCTTGTGAACAAAATTTGATGGTGGTACAACCTCTGGCAGAGACCGAAAATCCGATGGCAGCGGTGGAAGAAGGGAAACCTTGTGGCGGCGGACGGTATGATGGTGGTTGCGAAGGAAAATGGCGGTGGTGGAGAAAAATAACGCGGCGGCAAATGGAGGTCGGTGAGAAGTCAAAACAAATTTTTCCTGAGAAAACTACAAAAAGGCGCGGAGAAATAAAAATAAAAATACCTAAAAGGAGGATGTGGATATAGTCTTTTTGGTTATTATTTGTTTTCTACTTAAAAAATAGACTCGTTTTATATTTAAAAAAAAATCGTTTTTTAAAATGAATTGGAATTGTCACTTTTTTTTAATAGAGAAAAAAAAAATCCTAAATATGACTCATAATAAAAAAAGACATATCCGGGTTAAATCAGCCAGTACGTGATCGACATTTATCGCTGGCGACAAATTGAACGTGAACACCCTTAAAGTTCCCAAAGCTCAAGTCTCACTAAATAAATTAAGGAAAATACGACTCTCGAATTAATCGATCAAACGGTATCACCAAGCATGTTAATAATAATACAATAACATATCATACATATATATAAAACGAATGTACGATAAATAAATAAACGATCAAGTCGCTTAATGGTAGTACCACTTAGCAAATGATTCAAGCGCCATCAATTAGAAATAACGTTAATACAGAATAATAAAATACGAAATATTCAAAATTGATTAGAAATTAGGTTATAGATGGGATGTCAAATTATTCATTAAAAAGATAAATTGAATGTCGGGCCCCACCTATGCCCATTTATTTTTTATACATATTGACTCCACAAGATTCAATTTTATAGGAACTATAGAATTAATCATGTGTTTGAAATTTTGAAAATTGATTTAAAATTGAAACTTCGAAAAATGGGAAGCTAGAAATTGAAATTTTGGAATTTTGAGATTTTTAAATAAAATTTGAAATTTCAGAAATTTGAATTGAGATTTTGGAAATTGGGAATTTGGAATTAGGAATTTAATTTTGGAATTGAGATCTTGAATTTTAGAAAATTGGGAATTTGTAATTTTGAAATTGAAAACTTGAAAATCTGAAATTGGAAATTAAGAGACTTAAATTTTAGAATTATGGCACTTAAACTTTAAAATTGGGATTTGAATTTTGGAAAGAATTATTATTTTTTTATTTAGAAAACTTTATTTTTGTTCAAGAAATTTGGAAAATAAATAAATAAAATATAAAAGAGAAGCTAGCATAGTTGTGGGGTTGCTTACTCTCACACTAAAGGCTAGGGTTCAAGCAAGAAAGAAGATGACTTTATTTAATGTCTTATTTACTATATAAACAATAGAGTGACATGATTTAATTTAAAAATAATAATAAATTATGAGTTTAGTGCATGTGTGGGCGAGCGAGAGTCATGGTGTGTATGATGGTACATGAGAGCGTCTATGGGTAAGTGAGAAGTGTAACACCTCAAATTATACCCTAGTAGTTTATTACAGTTTAGTGGCATAATAAAAGTCAAAATTATCTTGACATTATCTATCCACTCAAACTTTACTCATTTCCTGAGTAATTTAGTGAGTGACGAAGTTATGATAGAAAATCACTTCACAAATCTTCTATAATATCCTGCTAGGCCAAAGAAACTTCTCACTTAGATAACACTTTGGGGCGGTTTCCAATTCACCACAGCTTCAATCTTGGCAGGGTCAACTTTTATACCCTCAATAGACGCAATATGGCCTAGGAATGAAACTTCCTTTAGCCAAAAATCACATTTGCTAAGTTTAGCATACAACTTTTTCTCTCTCAAAGTCTGTAGAACTATTTTCAAATGTTGCCCATGCTCCTGCTCATCTCTAGAATATAACAATATATCATCAATAAAGACCACGACAAACTAATCTAAATAGGGTCGAAACACCCAATTCATCAAATCCATGAATGCTGTCGGTGTATTAGTCAACCTAAATGGCATTACCAAGAACTCATAATGGCCATATCGAGTTCTGGATGTTGTCTTCGGCACATCGACATCCTTCACTCTTAGCCGATAAGATCTGATCCGTCACTTCCATTCCCTGATCCGAATCTGTTTTACGGATCCGAACCGAGTCCGGCGCGACTATATATCGGGACTCATTGACCTGCTCTTTCGCAGTCGAACTGCACTGTGGTTATACAAACAATTTCGTAATACCAAAATCATTTTCATTTATTAAAAGAACTACCACCGTGAGCTGGCCCATCACAATCTATACACATATACTGAGTCACATTTACTTTTACATATACATTGTTTTTTCTAATACAAAACATCAAAGATCACTAAGCAAAGGCGTGAGCACCTATCTCCTCGAGCCGGGCCCGCTCGTCGACGTGGATGCCAAGTGTCTTCTATCCTGTCTTCGTCAGACCTACACGGATTAAACACCCATGCTAAGCTTTACGCTTAGTGGGAACATAAGCATGGATAACCACCAATGGTGACCGTCTCAAGCTTATACATATGCATTTCATATATCTATACATATTCATATAACTTTTGATTACTTATCATCTTTACATTCCTATTGCATAACAATCTTTTCCGTTACATGTTTTTTGTCTTTGGCATATCTCTTATCTATACTTTTACTCGCTTTCATTGCATCGCGGATCAGCATCGCACCACTCGTTTCCACGCACGTATTATCATATTAACTTTCGACTTCATATTTATTCTATATATTTTCATATATCATGTCGATCGTATAATTCATGTTACAGAACTTATCAATACATAGCAATGCTATGCTTCAAATCATATCATATCTTTTCACATGTCATATTCAAATCATTGTTTTGATGTTTCATGATAAATACCAAAGAAGTGGATATAGGAACTTATAAGGGCCCGGCGTTACCGTACCACCGCACGAAACGCTGGTCTTATCAGGCCCGAGGCGCAAGTATCACCGTACGAGACAATGATCATCTTATAAAGGCCCTGAGTAGCGTCGTGGGTGACCCTTTCGGGCCATCGTGATCCAAACGATCTAAGGCCATCGACTCCAAACGGAAGCCTTCGACATCATAAATGTAACTTGTATGCCGCAGACTTATTCCCCATCGCATGCCAATCTATCCCTCTACTCGTCGACATTACGCAATCCGCTTTATTACATTTTCGTATTATTATCTCATAAAGCATTTAATAACTATTGTTAATATGATTGTTTATGCAATATATACTATTATTACTTTAAACCTCGTATTCGTTTCTATATCCGTAGCTTCATATTACTTGCTTCTCATATTTTCATAATACATATTCCCAGATTTGTATCATGCATGCATTTACTCATTCTTATATTCATATATGCTTATCATTCGTGTACATGTACTCATTCCTGGTAACATCTTATATCTTGTTAACTTATATCTTCATGTACTTTATTATACTATCATATCTTATGACATATACTTATACATTTCTATACTTGTACTTTATCAGACTGTCCTATCTCCCGTAGGAGTGCAAAACATAGACTTCTTCTTTAATACCCTTAGGTACCTTTCATGTCCTAACTATTTACCTTTTTATCTTTTCTTATTCGTGGACACACACGTATAAACATTCGCTTGTTTGGACAAGATAAAGAATGAACAAGACTCTGCATAACATATACTTGAAGGCACAAGACGCAGATTTTAATCAGAGACGTGTCTGCCCACGTAATAGAAGTGTCGAAACACTAGCAGGAGTGCTAAAGCACTGGTCATGTATACGTGCCTGCCCACGTAATAGAAGCGCCGTAGCACTAGCAGGAGTGTCAAAGCACTGATCATATATGTCTTGTCATTCAATATCCGGTCTTAGGCAGTCATACAATTATACGTGTTCTCTAGGCTTATCATTTTTTTCTTTTCTTCTATACTTCTCTACATATCAAATCTACGTCTATTGCTATTTCTTGTTCATATCTATCTCTTTTCTTATCATGTATTCCAATTGACTTTACCCATGCGATTAGTACACTTGGTACAACAATCATATTTTTCCGTTGTGGATACCGAATGCCATTTAATAACATATGGTTAGATTCTATACTCAATGAGCTTTCCATAGAGTCCAAGAACACCTGAAACGGAGTTCGGACGAAGGAGTTATGACCTTCCGCTGGAGGTCACGCATCAAATCCTCGAACCGGACGAGCTGACCCGACCTCGAGCTCGGTCTATCGCCTGTTCTGACACCTAATATCCTCCTCAGGCATATCAATGGATTCTGACTCAATGGGTTTCCATAAAGCTCCAAGAACACCCGGAATCGAGTTCGGACGGCGAGTTAAGTGACCTTCCAAGTTGGAGGTCATACGTAATCAAACTCGAACTCGACGAGCTGGACTCGACCTCGGTGAGTCTCTATCTAACACCTTGCCTGACACCTAATATCCTCCTCAGGCATATCAATGATTCTTGACCTCAATGGGCTTTCCATAGAGTCTAAGAACACCTGAATCGGAGTTCGACGAAGGAGTTATGACCTTCCTCAAGTTGGAGGTCATACGTATTAACCCATTTCGCAAGGCCGAATTAACCGTTGCTACTGGGTGAGGTCCGATCTTCGCCGCACGAGGTCCGGCCGGTCACGTGACACGAATTTGGCGCCGACCTCCTCACCCAATTGGACCGCTCGCAGCAGCCACCATAACTTGGTCTACAGGGTTCCGAATTTAGAAATTCAAAAGCCTAACATCAAGTTCATTGATGTGGCTACAATTTACCAGAAGAACTTACTACCAAATTCCCTTTATTTATTACCCAAAAATCAACTCTAAGGTCCGTCTAGTTGACCCGAACTCGGTCGAATCGACCCTAATTCGCATCTAGTTGAGCTGACCTCGGTAACAGGACCATAACTTGGTCTACAGAGGTCCAAATCGAGAAATTCAAAATCCTAACATCAAGTTCATTGATGTGGCTACAATTTACTAGAAGGACTTACTACCAAATTCCCTTTATTTATGACCCAAAAACCCGCTCTAAGGTTCAGCTACTGCATATGATCAAAAATAGGGAATTTTCTGGGTTCAACTTGCAACTAGACCCTTCCCAAAACACATATCTAGGAGCCTTAGAGCTCTTCTTAACTCAACCCTACACGAAATGAGTTTAGGAGTTCCCAAGCCCAAACCATACACAAGATAGAGGGTTCTAAACCATGTATCTAAACTTTCTAGACCAAAACTAGACTTCCATACAAAACTATACTCAAATTCCATACCAATACTCATAGTTCCATACAACCCAAGACATGTATCCATACTCAAATTCCATACTCAAATTTAGTAGTTCCATACCTGTGATCTTCTTTTTCTTTCCTTCTTTCTTCTTTTCTTTTCTATTCTTCTTCTTCTTTCTTCTTCCTTTCTCTTTCTTTTCTTATCCGCTTTTTGCTCTTCTTCTTTTCCCAAGACCAAAATGAGATATTTATTTTTGGTCTTATCCTTATTTGTTCTTATCTCCTTTTTATTTCACTTTCCAAGGAGGAAACTTCCTCCCTCTTTCCTTCAAGCTACTTGTCTCTTCCTCAATTTTCTACCTTATTTTATTCTAATATCTTTCTTTTATTACTCTTTGGTCCTCATTTTCATTTTTATTCTCAATTCAATTTATCAAAATCCTACTTTGACATATGAACTTATTATATTATGACCCTTGGCTCATGAATTGGTAATTTACTAATTTCCTTAACTGTTGTATTAATTCCAAGTTCTTTCTTATTTTATTTTTATCTTTAATTTATTTCGGATAAATATACTTTTACTTTTATTATACCCTAAACATGTCCGAAAACTGCTATGGTATATTTTGGGGTGTTACAAATTCTCCTCTTATAAGAATTTTCATCTCCGAAATTCATACTCCACATTTGCATGTTCTATGTTAGGTCCTTTCTTTTCATGTCTTTTACGTGGTAGCATTTCTTATATTTTCTTTCGCTTGGTCTAACTCTGAGCATGACTCACTTCGGCTGCATCTCTAAGGATCAGGCTGGCAACCCTTGTTCCCCTGGGTTAACATTCTCAATGTAGCCTTTCTTCAACTGGATCTCGGGAAGACGATCCATCTATTCAAAACACAAGGACATCCACATCAAAGGCCAACACTTTTCTATACGTATGTATTTTTATCTTTTCTATCTTATACTCTATATAGACTCACATCTTATACTCTATCTATGTTTAGGCTATTCCAGAAACGCCTAAACCTTTGCTCTGATACCACTCAACTTGTCAAGCCCCCATTCCCGATCCGACTCGAATGGCGGATCCGAACTGAGTCCGGGCGCGAGACTATATATTGGGACTCATTGACCTGTTCTTTCTCAGAGCTGAACTTATACCTATGGTTATACAAACAATTTCTGTAATAATAAAAATCATTTTCATTTACAAAAAGAACTACCACCAGAGTGGTGTCCATCACAATCTATACACATATACTGAGTCACATTTACTTTTACATGTACATTGTTTTTTCTAATACAAAACATCAAAGATCTCAAAAGCAAAGGTTGAGCACCTATCTCTCGAGCCGCCCGTCACGATGTGGGATGTCCCGCCCTCTATCCTTGTCTTCTCGCTTCGTACCTACACGGATTGAACACCATGCTGCTTTACGCTTAGTGGGAACATAAGCATGGGACAACCACCAATGGTGATGCCTCAAGCTTATACATATGCATTTCATATATCTATACATATTCATATAACTTTTGATTACTTATCATCTTTACATTCCTATTGCATAACAATCTTTTCCGTTACATGTTTTTTGTCTTTGGCATATCTCTTATCTATACTTATATTGTTTTCATGTACTGTGATCAAGCAATCACACAAAGGTACTCATTTCCACGCATCGTATTATCATATTAACTTTTCGTATCATATTACATTCTTATATATTTCATATATCACGTCGATCGTATAATCTCATGTTACAGAACTTATCATCACATAGCAATGCTATGCTTCTTAAATCATATCATATCTTTTCACATGTCATATTCAAATCATTTGTTTTATGTTTCATGCCTGTAAATACCAAAGAAGTGGATATAGGAAACTTATAAGGGCCCGAAGGCGCCAGACTCACGGGGTGACTAAAAATGGTCTTATCAAAACTGAGGCGCCAAGTATCATTGTACGAGACAATGATCATCTTATAAAGGCCCGAAGGCGCTGTGGTGACCCTTTCGGGGCCACCGCGATCCAAACGGGATCTATGTCATCACTAAACTGGGCCTCGATATCGTAACGTAATCCTGTATGTCAGCAGATTTATTCTCTAATGGCATGCCAATCTATCCCTCTACTTGGTCAGACACAGGCAATCCGTTTTATTACATTTTCTGTACATATCTCATAAGCATGAATAACTATTGTTATCATGATTGCTTATGCAATATATACTATTATTACTTTAAATCTGTATTTGTTCTCATATCCGTAGCTTCATATTACGGTTCATATTTCTATAATATATATATTCCTGTATTCAGATCATGCATGCATTTACTCATTCTTATATTCATATATGCTTAATATTCGTGGTATGTACTCATTCCCGTAACATCTTATATCTTGTTAACTTATATCTTCATGTACTTTATCAGACTATCATATCTTATGACATATACTTATACATTTCTATACTTGTACTTTATCAGACTGTCCTATCTCCTGTAGGAGTGCAGAACATAGACTTCTTCTTTAATACCCTTAGGTACCCTTCATGTCCTAACTATTTACCTTTTTATCTTTTCTTATTCAGATACACACGTATAAACATTCGCTTGCTTGGACCAAAGATAAAGAATGAACGAGACTCGGTACAATATATACTGGTTGGGTGGCCAATACTAAGATAAATGTAGACGTGCCCCGCCCACGTAATGTGTTGTCAAACACTGGGTAGAAAGCAAAAGACTGGTCACGATACGTGCCCGCCACGTAATAGAAGGCCGAGCACCAGCGTGAGTGCCAAAGCACTGATCATATATGTCTTATCATTCAATATCCGGTCTTAAGCAGTCATACAATTATACGTGTTCTCTAGGCTTATCATTTTATTCTTTTCTTCTATACTCCTCTACATATCAAATTAACGTCTATTGCTATTTCTTGTTCATATCTATCTCTTTTCTTATCATGTATTCCAATTGACTTTACCTACGAGGATTAGTACAATTTGGTACAACAATCATATTTTTCCGATGGGATACCGGGACGCGGCGACAACATATGGTTAGATTCTAGACTCAATGAGATTTCCATAGAGTCCAAGAACACCCGAAACGGAGTTCGGACGAAGGAGTTATGACCTTCCGAAGTTGGAGGTCATACGTAATCAAATCCGGAACTGGACGAGCTGACCTGACCTCGGTGAGCTCGGCCCATCACCCGTTCTGACACCTAATATCCTCCTCAGGCATATCAATGGATTCTGACTCCAATGGGCTTTCCATAAAGTCTAAGAACACCCGAATCGGAGTTCGATAAGAGAGTTACGGACCTTCCGGGTTGAGGTCATAATCAAATCCTGGAACCTGACGAAAGGACTGACTCTCGGTGAGCTCGGTTTATCACCTCGGTCTGACACCTAATATCCTCCTCAGGCATATCAATGGATTCTTGACTCAATGGGCTTTCCGTAGAGTCTAAGAACACCCGAATCGGAGTTCGAACGAAGGAGTGATGACCTTCCGAAGTTGAGGTCATCATAATGTAATCAATCCGAACTAGACGAGCTGGACTGACTCCTCGTGAGCCCGGTCTATCACCTCTGGCCCGACACCTAATATCCTCCTCAGGTATATCAATGGATTCTGACTCAATGGGCTTTCCATAGAGTCTAAGAACACCTCAACTGAGTTCTAGACAAAGGAGTTCCAAGCTGGAGGTCATACGTAGCTAACCCACTGAGTTCGACTGAACCCACACATTTCGGGCGAGGTCCGCCGATTCTCCGTGCATGAGGTGATACCGACTCACGTATGACCTCTAGTGGTCGACTTCCTCCATTTGACTATTCGAAAGTAAAAAGCACTATAACTTGGTCTACAGGGGGTCCGAATTTAGAAATTCAAAGCCTAACATCAAGTCTATTGATGTGGCTACAATTTACCAAAGGACTTACTACCAAATTCCCTATTTCTTTACTCAAAATCAACTCTAAGGTCCCGTTAGTTGACCCGAACTCCGGTCGAACCGACCCGACTCGAGTCTAGTTGAGCGACTCTGTGAATAGGACCATAACTTGGTCTACGAGGTCCAAATCGAGAAATGCAGCTTCAACATCAAGTTCTTTGATGTGGCTACAATTTACTAGAAGGACTTACTACCAAATTCCCTTTATTTATGACCTAAAAACCCATTCTAAAGTCCGGCTACTGCATATGATCAAAAATAGGGAATTTTCTGGGTTCAATTGTAACTAGACCCTTCCCAAAACACATATCTAGGGAGTTCCTTTGTAGCTCTTTCCTAACCTAACCCTACACCTAAATGAGTTTAGGAATTCCTAAACCCAAACCATACACAAGCATGGAGATTCTAAACCATGTATCTAAACTTCTAGACCAAAACTGGGGATTTCCATACAAAACTATACTCAAATTCCATACCAATACTCATAGTTCCATTACAACCCAAGACATGTATGCATACCAAATTCCATACTCAAATTCTGGTGAGTTCCATACCGCGATCTTTCTTCTTTCTTTCCTTCTTTCTTCTTTTCTTTTCTATTCTTCTTCTTCTTCCTTTCTCTTCTCTTCTCTCTGATCCGTTTTTGCTCTCTCTTTCTCCAAAGACCAAAATGAGATATTTATTTTTGGTCTTATTGTAATGACCCGTACTAAATAATACAAGTTTGCAACACGTTTGACCAAGTTTGACTAAGTTTGACCAAATTTTACTAGGTTTGACCAACACTTAGGAGGTTGACCAAAGTTGACTTTTTCAAGGATGAATAATTTTAGGGTTTACCAAGACACCATTTTCGTAGGCCCTGGCCGATACGAGTTCATAGACTCGTCGAACTCCAAATCCGACTTACTTCGATAAAAGTTATAACCCCTGGTGAATTTCAAACAAAGAAGTTTTAACAAAGGTCCAAACTGCCTTCAAATTTTTACCCGAAATGATCCTAGGCCTATATAAACATAAATTTGACGCCAAATGAAACCCTGAAATTTCAAACACCATTTTGAACTCCAAACCCTAGAGAAGTTTCCAAAACTCAGGACCCGAAGTCATCATTTTGACCATTTCCAGCCGGAGATTGACCAAACGAGGCACCACCGCTACTATCAATCGTACACGAGCCGGACAGATGAGAGGAGGACATCCGTGACGGCCGACCGTGAAATTTTCATACAACCGCCACCGTGACGCGCCAGATCGGCTGTCGGCTGCTTAGCGACGTGCACCACCGGGTCACCGGTAATTTCTTG
The DNA here is from genome assembly GCA_016808115.1 of Tetrastigma voinierianum. NCBI lineage: Eukaryota > Viridiplantae > Streptophyta > Magnoliopsida > Vitales > Vitaceae > Tetrastigma > Tetrastigma voinierianum. The sequence continues at coordinate 572,402 of JAEQBH010003826.1, read as the reverse complement.
ATTTTTCGGCCATTTCCGTCCAGTTCAGGCCACCCCATAGCTCCTTTCCACCATTTTTGGACCCCCTGAACTCATTTCCGTGGTCCCTTTTTGCAGATTCCTCATCGATTGAAAGTTACAACGAAAACAAAATTGGCCGAAGGTTGAATCGAGTTTTTCGGTGACCACAGTGACTGTTGGACCAAGGTAATTGTACTAATGAGTTCCTGGTCTCTTGGGCTTTCCATTGATATGTGGTTTGTAAATTTTGACGTCGTTTTGTTAGTTTTCCATTTTAGGTTGTTTCTGCAATTACCGAAGTCGGACTAAATAGAGTACCAATTAGTCAAATTTGCAAATTGTGCTGGATTAGTGAAATCGTGTTTTTAGAACTATCAACTACTCAATTCTCGAGAAATCACCCCTGGATGAAAGCCCCACTTTGTGGTGACTCGAGCCTATAGGGCACACCGTGTAATCGGGACCTGGTCAAGTCCAATTAGGATGATTTCTTAGTTCTAAAAATTACTCTAAGGCTCAGGGCATTCCAATGTCGCTTGGTTCACCACGGAGTCTAAGTGGTATTTTATTTATATTACGTGCACTCATCACGCAGGAGACGATCCTATTGTGGGAACGTAATCGAGCATCTATAGTCTCTGTGAGTGGTCTACTTGTTTTTAGAATGTTTTTGGGTATTATTATAATATATATTTCATGTTAGTTATTTCATATATAACTTATTTGATCGGATCATTGGTTTGTTTCATAAATGAAATGTCGCTTATAAAAAACAAGTTATCATTTCATGAATTTTGGTCAACATTTTAAATATTTGGAAGTTTTGATCGAAGTTCCCGGATGAGTATGTGGTATTTGAATATTTTGCACGTGGATTGAGGTTTTAAACCGCTTTGAAAACTCATTGTTTTAGGAAAGAGATTTCGGGGTCTTGTGAAATGATTATGATACAGTGTCGTTTGGAAAAGTACTTGTGAGTAAAAATACAAATATATATTAATTACACGGTCGTGAGGTCGGATTACCGACTACAGTATGCTACGATGTCGAGATTTTGTTATATATTCCATTCTGGCCGTGAGGTCGGATTACCGACGGTTGGTATGCCACGATGTCGAGGGATTTGTTATATATTAATTACACGGTCGTGAGGTCGGATTACCGACGGTTGGTATGCCACGATGTCGTGAGTTTAGTTATATATTATTTCCACGGTCGTGAGGTCGGATTACCGACGGTTGGTATGCCACGATGTCGAGAGATTTGTTATATATTAATTCCACGATCGTGAGGTTGATTACTGACGGCCGGGTATGCCACGATGTCGTGAGGGCTCGCTTACCCGATGGTATGATGGGTATATAATACGGTTTATAAAGGATATATGTATCAGACATTGTTGGTCTCTCGATTAAGTATAAGTTTTTCCATATTTATAGTTGTGGTATTTTCATGGTTATTTTACTACATGATGGTTACATATATTTATGCTCAATTGTATGTTGTGAAACAGATTCAGGTTTTAAGGTTCTTGAAAATGATGTCGGTTAAATTTTTGAGCATGACTTCATATTGTTGGGCTTTGGTAAAGTTGGGTTTTGTGAAACGTTTGCTAAACGGGGAACATTACAAAAGAGTGGACGGAGGTCTTGAGAGAAGGAATTTTTCAAAACAAAACATTATTTTCCATATAAATTATGCCACTCACTGAGATTCTTTTCACGCTTATTGTTTTAATATCCGTTCCCTAGGTCCCAAGTGTACTTCGTAGGGCCTACCCTTGCTCCAGATTCAAGACGCTTCATTCATATTAGCCGCAATACTCTATCCCACCTATATGTCTTTTTGTTTTGTCGGGACCTATTTAATTCATTTGTAACCCTAAATTCAAGAAATACTCTTGGGGAATGCTCGACATATTCGTATTGAACGCTTATACCCTTATCTATATATGTAAGTGGACTTTATATATAATTGAGGTATTGTGGTACCGCATGTGTTCACTTTTAGGTGGGGTCCTCTTGTGCATTCCCCTAGGGATTGTACAATGGAACCCCCACTGAAGTGAGCACCCTGGGAACCCCGAGGGGTATCCGGCTCAAGTTTTGTCACTTATCCTTATTTGTTCTTATCCCTTTTTATTTTCCACTCTCTGGGCGAGAAACTTTCCTCCCTCTTTCCTTCAAGCTACTTGTCTCTTACCTAAAAAATTTCTTTCCTTATTTTATTCTAATATCTTTCTTTATTTCCTTGGTCCTCATTTTCATTTTTATTCTCAATTCAATTTATCAAAATCCTACTTTGACATATGAACTTATTATATTATGACCCTTGGGTCATGAATTGGTAATTTATTAATTTACCCTTAACTGTTGTATTAATTCCAAGTTCTTTCTTATTTTATTTTTATCTTTAATTTATTTCGGATAAATATACTTTTACTTTTATTATACCCTAAACATGTCCGAAAACTGCTAAGGTATATTTTGGGGTGTTACATGATCGCAGGTCTATCTTTGAGAAGACACCCGCTCCTTTTAACTGATCAAAGAGATCTTCAATTCTCGGCAATGGGTATTTGTTTTCCACTTTCACCTTATTGATTTGCCGATAATCAATGCACATCTGTAGGGTGTTGTCTTTCTTTTTCACGAATAAAACAGGTGCACCATAGGGAGAAACACTAGGTCAGATATACCCTTTATCTAGAAGCTCTTGTAGTTGAATCTTTATCTCTTTCAACTCAGTTGGAGCCATCTTGTATGGTGCCCTAGAAGTCCGAGCTGTTCCCGGTAAAATCTCAATAGATAAATTCACTTCTCTTTTAGGTGGAATACCAGGTAACTCGTCGGGGACACATCCGAAAATTCTTCACACCACATTTTCCAATTTATTTAACCTCTTTTAAAAGTCAAGCACCAAACAAAAGAACTCACATCCTTTCTCTCTCAGCTTAATCGCCTAAGCCATAATAAATCACATCGACATCAATAGGACCGAACACCATGTATTATCACTTTAGACCGATCGTAACACTCCAAGCACTACCGTCTTTTATCACACCAATTATAGCCTGGGTGTTTAGACAAACAACCATTCCCAAAACAAACTTCACAAATTCACGGAAATGGTAGAGTAATCAAATCAAGAGAAAATTCCCAATCGTGGAATGATTATAGCAATTCTTATACACTCTAATATTCACTTTGACATCAGGCTCTAAAGGATCAAGTTACATGCATACTATGATAGTCGCTTCCACTACTGTCATTTTATTGAACACATGCTCAATGCATACATATGAATGAGTGGATTTAGGGTCTATTAATTCATGCATTTCAATACCATAAAGAGAAATTATACTAGCAATTACTTCTGGTGCATCCTGGTCCCCACGAGCCTTCATAGCATATGCTCGTGATGGCACTAAAGGCATAGGACGATCTATTGTCTCTGACACTGTGCCTCCTCGTCCTCTATGTTGGCTCTGGCCCCCTCGACCTCTACCTCTATCTCGAGTTGACGGTGATGCCGGACTCCCCATCGCTACTGAGGGATTCCTATTGTCCCTTAACTCTTTGGGACAATTTTCCATAAAATGTTCAGTGCTTCCACATCTGAAGCACCCTCCTGTCAACAATCTGCAAACTCCCAAATGTCGTCAAGGGCAATGAGGGCACTTTGGAGTTTCTCCTAGTCCCACTGAAGCACCTCTACCAATACTAGGTACTACCGTATTTCCTTGTCTTCTTCCCCTTAAGGCATAACTATTTTCTGATTCAGTTTGGGACTCTTTGGCTCTTTTACCAGAGGAGGAAGGAGCTCCTCTAGAAAGCTTTCTCTTACTAAATCTTTCTCTACTGCTTACCTCATATTTCTCTACTTTCATTGCCGCATGAACCAACTAATAGAAATTTACTTGTTGGAGTACTGTCACAAGCGCCATATATCTTTTTATGGACTCATTTAGTCCATCCTCAAACTACCTACACCGAAATGTCTCGATGAGGACTGATTCAGGTGCGTACTTGCTAAGATGGCTGGATTATTTCTCATATTCCGCCACTGATAAGTTCCTTTGGTTCAGATTCAGGAACTGCTTCAACTTGATTTCCCTGTACATGTTAGAGACATATTTGGCCCTGAACTCTTGGACGAAAAACTCCCATGGTATGGGATCTGGAAGCCTCGAACTCCTTAACACTAGCTTCCACCAATCATAAGCACTGCCTTGCAATACAGAAACTGCACATGTCACTCTTTGATTAGGAGGGCATCTCACCTCCTCCACTATTTTTTGTAGCTTTTCCAGAATTCAGCTTTATCGGACTCTTCCATGTTTGACCCATGGAATTCCTCAGCTCCATGTCTTCTTACCATATCTATCTGGGCTTCTGGAGATATCAATCTTTCCAATACCCGAGCCATGTCTTGAGATATCCTCAAGAAGGCTTCATTTGCCTACTGGGCATGACTCTCTACTTTTCGATAGATTCGACGGACTGAAATGTAACCCGATCAAGTTAACTGTGAAACTCCGAGAAAATCCAATTTTCTGAAAAAGGACAAAATGGTAATTTCGGTCAAAATATGAAATTTTTCTAGATCTTGGATGATGAAACAAACTTCCTTTGTCAGAATCGGGTTCTCAAATCTACTCTACCATGTCGAATTTCCATCGAATTCCTCGGTATTAGTTTGTAATTTCATCGCTGATAAGACTGGTGTCTGGGTGTCAGAAACGTTTGTGAGAGACATGTGATGTGAAAAAAGTCACCAACTACATGTACCCATGTGACACATGTTGCATGATTAGGAGAGAGGATAACGAATATGACTTAGATTAAGCCATGTCAAAAATCCAAAATGAAGGACATGATGTAATTAATGAAAAGTTAAATGAATATAAGACAAGAAATTAGAATAGTTTTTTCCAAATGGAGAGAAAGTTCATGCAAAGTGAGGTTGGCTTGGATCCAGTTTTTGAGAGAGAGAGAGAGCTACTTCTCTCTAGATTTCCCGCTGTTCGGACCGTCGGTTTGCTATGGGCCAAAGAGTAAAGCTGTTCTACGCGGCGAGGGCTACAAATGGACACTGATTTGGTGGAGTTCCGACAACTCCAAGAGGTAGGGGTCTCCTCCTATTTGTGTTATTCTTTGGTTAAGAACCATGTGATTGGTTAGGGATATTCTGAGGCTTGAATTAGCCGTGTTTGCAGTCTCAAAATACTTGAACCGAGTGAGAAGATCCCTAGTGTGGCCGTGAATAGTGCCGAACATAGGGTTTCATTGTTCACGTGTATTGTTTATGTGATTTTTGTGTGTTTTGGGTGATTCAAAATGAATTACTTGATTGGTTAATTAGCTTATGTGAGCTAATTTTAGTGTTATTGGTTGCGAATTGAATAACATGATTTATGTGAGTTAATTATGTTAGTATATACATGTTTTATATATTAGCATGAATTGTTTGGAGTTGTGTGAGAATTAATATGTTAATATGCATGTAATTAAATGTGTTAATGATGATGTGGAATTATTATATAAAATATAATTGTGTGTAAGCCATTGGAAATGAATTGTAATTAGCTCATGTGAGCTAATTTTGATGTTATTGATGTGAATTAAATAACATGTGGCATGTATGTAAATTTTGTTAATATATGTGTAAATGATATATTGACATGTGTGGTTTGAGAATGACATAATGCATTACTTATGCACCGGGGGAACCTAAGAAAATTAGGTGTGAGTGCACGACATGAAAGAAATAAAAATGATGTTTTCTCGCTGGCTTAGGGCATGCGTGAGGAGCTTCCAAGTGAGGACTCGAGACACGTGATCGGGTATGTAGACATTCAAGTAGATCATGTATTTGCTTGAGTGTGTTTATATCAATCATCAGATGCTAAGACTTAAAGTGAGTAACCCATGGTGAGGTTACAACCATCGGGGCATTGCTCAATTCCCTCTACGAGGAATCATTATTTCAAGTACTGTGGATTGTTCGAGAAGACGATGTTTTACTAGAGGTCGATTTCTAGAAGAAAGTCGATTGTGGTTTTGATGTTTTTGTATAACATGTATTAGAATTCTAAATTCTTAATTTGCTCAATTAAGAGGATTTATTAACTCTTAAACCGTAATATAGTTGGTTGGGATATATTTTGAGTATCGATGCATGGGCCCAAGTGGTCATTTACCTATTTTTATCCCGTATGGACTGGGTGTGGTCGGTATAAAATGTTGGGACAGGTTGTGTATCTCAGAGCTCCCCGTACAAAGGAGACTCGCCCGATTTTCTTGGAGTGGTGCTCAAGCAATTCGACATCCACGAATATTCCACGAGTTTACGGGTTGTCAACGGGACCCTCGGGAATGGGGCGTGACATTAACACTCTCGGCTTCTTCTTCAATTGAATTCGGAGGACGATCCATCTATACAAAACACAAGGACATCCACATTAGGCCAACACATTACTAAACACATGCTTTTCTATCATATACACTATTCTAGAGCCGCTTAAACCTAACTTTGATATCATTTGACCAGGACACCCCAACTCTAAGACCCGCGTGTCGTTTACGGTGTCATTTTTTTCCGTTACTATAAACTTATAATCTTTTAAGTTTGTTCATTCATATAATGTTAAACATTTAACTTATACTATATTCTCAGAAGAATGATTACAAAATATATACAAGCTCCATATATGGAAGTGTTCAACATTTACAAGAGTTTACATTGCTTACAAAGAAACAAAAATACATATACATTAGATTAAAATGGTCTTCCAAAGGTACCTAGTGATGTGTTGATCTTGACCATCGATGCATTTGTCCCATCTTCGCTTCCTCCTTCTCACCTACACCTGACGAAACACCCACGCTGCTTATAGCTTAGTGTGAATAATACCCCTGATCGACCCTCAATAAGATCATCTCACTTTGTACACATGCATAAACTATAACAAATATAACATTTACATATACTTATCCATTTCTCATATCTATTTTTTCATAACATGTTTCAATTCTTATCATATTTCATATACTTTTCGTGTCATCTTACACTGTAATTCTTGTTCTTGTAACCGTATAATATCATCACATAGCAGTGTTATACTTCTCATATGATGTCATATATCATATACATCTCATTTGGGAATACTTGCCATTTGCTTTTATGTTTTATGCCTGCATTAACCTTAGAAGTGGATACGAGAAAGAACTTTATGTACCTGAAGGTACTATCACCGTACGAGACAGTGATATCTATCTGTATGACAAAAACGGGGCCACTATAATAATCCAAACGGATCTAAGTGCAAACTGGCCCGACATATCTATAAACTCTATGCCGCAAAGAATTGTGGTCCCATAGCATTTCCTATCTATCAAACTACCCCTAAGAATGTGCTAAGACAATCAGTTTTTTATTATGTTTTCAATCTTTAGGTATCAGAAAAAGATATCTCATATACATGAATAACTATTGATATCATGTATACTTATGAGATATTGATTATCAAATAATCTCTTATAAGCATTTAATTGTATTTTTTCATATAACAAAATTATACATGTATTCTCTTTAACTTTCATAACACATGTGATCATGATCATATTATTATGATGCATTATTTCATATAACAATACAATTATATAACCTTTATACAATTTCGCTTCCATAACCAATTCGTTTTTAACGCCGAGGCGGTGTCCCAAGTTCATTCATTACAATTTGACCTCAGAACGGATTGTTAGAGAAAGTGATCTTCTAATTCAATACACCCCTATATCTTAAGTTTCTTATGGTTCAAACATCATGTCATTTGGACTTTAATTTGAGAGATATGGTCTAAACATTCAGAACTGCTCCTGGACAGTTTCTAGGAACATAATCTAGAATTGTGTCCTATATTTGAAAATTTTCTGGGAATGGTAGAGACATAATTTGACTATAATTTCTTCATGAAAGTTGTTCTCCCAGATGTCTAGTTTGTACAAAAATTTGAATCACCTCATTTGGACTAGTATAACTCAAGTTATGATTTAAACAATCTAATTACTCCAGCCAGTAGATCGTTATGAGATGTATTTCTGTGGACATAATTGTTCCTTACTCACAAATTTTTCTTCGTAATCTAATGAGTCTAAATTTGGATACACTTATTTCAGAGATATTTGTTCTCCTAGATGTCTAGTTTACCCAGAAATTTGAATTACTCAATTTGGATGAGTGAAACTCAACTTATGGTTTAAATACCGAAACTGCTCCTTAAACCCAATAACTATTATATCAAATTGACCCAAAATAGAAAGCATCACTTTGACGAATTCTTCAAGTACACTAGGTCCAAATTTTGCGCACACCTATTTCATGGGTGATTTGTTCTCCTAGTTTAGTTAATCAAAAATTTGAATACCAATTTGGATGAGTGATGGACAAGTAATGGCTGAAACAAAAACATGAGTTTAAAAAAAAGGGACAACATCTTCCCTAAAACCCAACATTTTCTCTATACAAATTTTTCCTCAATTGAGGACCACAACCATTCCAAACAAGGATTCTACATAAAAAGAGGTATTCCAAACCTCAAAACAAGTATCCATATACATATTCATACAAAAATCCATACCTTTGCCTTTCTTTATTCCTTCTTCTTCTTCTTCCTTTCTTTATTTATTTCTCCTCTCTTCTCTTCTCTTCTTTTCTTTCTCTTATCTCGATTCGCTTTAACATAAACGCCCCAAAATGAGATATTTTTAGATCAAAATAAGGGCCACAAGCCTGCCTTGTCACTTTTTTTGACTTTTGCATTTTGGTTCCTCATTTTATTATATTCTCCATTTAACTTATTCAAATCCTACTTTGACATATGAACTTATTATTATATGACCCTTGGGTCCTGAATTGATAAATTATTAATTTACCCCTTACTCTTGAATTAATTCCGAATTTTTGCTTATTTTATTTTTAACATTATTTTATTCCGAAAAAAATACATTTACTTTTATTATATTTTATACATGTTCTAAAACTGTCAAAATATAATTTGGGGTGTTACAACGGTGATGGTGTGTAAGACCCAGAAATTCCACTCTTCTGGAATTCAAGAAAATCGTAATTTCGATTACAAAATTGTAATTTCTGTTGGGTACCAAATTTATTCTGTGATCTCTGTGACATTAAACGGATTTCACCATTGAACTGTCTCAAATCTAGCTTAGCACGTGTACTGTAGAATTCCGAGACGCTGAGGCTGGCACGTTTTACGAGGCATCGTATCGGCCAATAGAAACGATTTTCTACACACGAAGTCACATATAACACGTACTACGTGCCATAAGTATGAGTAGAGAAATAATGAAAACCCGCACGTAGATAGCCGAATTAAAACTTCAGAAAAGAGGGACATAATGGTCATTTTTGAATTTGTTTTAAATGGAAATTAAATGCCAAAATACCTAATAGTGTCATCTTCTCAAATGTAAAAGAGTAATTTCAAAACATGGAGAAGTGAAAATCAGAGTTTTAGCTTCAGATTTTATTTCTAGTGAGAGAGAGTCTTCATTCTCTCTAGAAATACGGCCATCCGACCGCCCAATGCTCGGTGACAAGGTTTTAAGCTACTCTACGCAAAGAGACCTACGCGTGGGCACCGGATTTGAGGAGTTTAGACAACTCGCGAGGCAGGATTTCTCCTCACTGTGGCTTTTACGCTTTCGCTAAGAATTTCCATACTGACAAGCTTTGTTTGCCAGCTCAACAAATTATTTGATCGGTCCTAAAACTGGGACCAAAGCTGGAATTACTACATCTATTTCCCGCATACCCGCGAACGGCATTGACCGTTTCGTGGCAGAAATGCGATGAATTGCGCACACCATGTGTTTGAGTTTAATGATATTGAAATATTGATCGGGCCCAAAGCTTGGAACCGGCTGAAAATTTTAGAAACTCCATGTGACGTCCGTGACCCACGGGCTGTTGCGGGTTGCAAAGTCAGTATGCTTATGTAATGTATATGTTGGTTTGTATGAGGCCGGAAATGACCGTGAAACCCGGGTTCACTAAGTGAACCGACGATTGGTGATTTTCCGGGAATAGTAACCGAGGGTTTCACTATTCCTGAGAATAATGTCCATAAAATAATTTTTGTGAAAGAATGTGTTTGGTTGAGTAATTCAAATCGAATTGCTTGTGTTTGATCATTAGTCCACTTGAGCTAATTTTGATGTATGAAATGAGAATTTACATGACATGATTGTGTGAATTGATTGTTTTGTAAATATATGCATGTTTATATATTTACATGTGAATTAGATCAGATTTAAAATTAAGAGATACACGCATTCCAGATACAAGACCTAACATCCTAGACTATGTGAGTTGCATGAGACGAGCCCAGAGAAAATGGCCTTCGGGAGGGTTGTCTAAAACCAGAAATGATCGGGAGGGTAAATTATACTTAAAATATCAATCGTCGAGACGACCCAATTGATATACATCGGGAGGCATTCACATACAATACTTGACCGTCTGGAGACGACCCAATTGATATACTACCTGAGGGTAGTCCACTAAATATAACATCGGAGATGGTCCACAATTTATACATCGGAGGGTAGTCCACCAATAGAACAGAATATTCTCATACGAGGCTTAAAGCAGTGTGAGGAGCCAGGAGGACTCAGGATCCGAGTTATCACGTGGTATATTCAAGCAGTGATCACATTGAAACAATGTGCTGCGACTTGAATATTGCACGCACTTAGGTGGGAGAGTAGCCCACTTAGGCGATTCCACTAATGAAAGATTAGCTTACTCCTTTGTCGAGGGATATTTACAGTACGTGAGCGTGGCAGGGGACGGTCATTCTAGAAGCCGCTTTTAGAAGAAAGTCGACTGGTGGGTTTTGCCTTTGATGATGTTTCTACATGCATTAGAATTCGATATTTTAATATATGCTGGGGAGCAAGAAAGAAACATTTCAACTCTTAACCATGGATATAGCTTGAGATGCTTTTGGCAGATCAGAAGAGGCCCAAGAGTCGTTTATCCATATTCAGACCACATGATTATATTGACCGCTTTTTGTGACAGGTTTCATGTAGGTGTTTTATTTAGTAGAGCTCCCGTACAAAGGAGACCGCCCTATTTTCCCCCCGAAGTGGCGTCGTCACCCGGGACATCCACTGTATTCATGGTCGACGGCAGAATAACGGACCCTGTTTGGGGCGCCGCGACGACGGTGGTGGACACAATCTAAAGGGTAATGGAGGATGAAGATAAGACGGGTACAACAGAGGTTCTTCCCTATCAAAGCAAATTTTTCTTGAGAGAACTGCAAAAACAGCAAGGAAATAAAAATAAATATAACTGAAGATTGAAAGAGAGGCATCTTTCTAACAAAAACTTAAGAAAAAATATGTTCAAAAACTGCTTTTCAAAAATTATCTTTCATATTTTAAGTTTAAAGAGAATTATAAAAACATATGATAATCCTTATAGAAATGAGAAATCTTTATTATTAAAATGTTGCAAAAGATACCGTGACATACTTGATATCCAAGAACTTGAAAGATTCAATTCAAGAAGGAAAATGCAGTTACTCTCATAATATTAGAAAAATAATAAAGATCATGTAACAAAATTATTTCAAATTAAGCCTTGATTAATCTCAGGAAATAAACTGTTGACTTGTAATATGAGTTCAAATTAGCAAATTGAAAAACCGACTTGCAGTTGGAGTTCCTATTAATAAATTTTCTCAGGAAAATTTGCATAAAGGGTTAAATGAAAAAAAAAAATTGATATAAAGAAAAAACCGACCTGTAATTCGAGTTCTGATTAACAAATTTTCTTATGAAAATTTACAGAAAGAGTTAAATAAAAAGAAAAAGAACATTGATATAAAGAAAAAGAAAGTAAAGAAAAAAAACAAATAAAAATTACATTTCTTTTTTGTTATTCAACGGGGCCAACAAGTCTATTAATACTATGGGTCTTCAAAAATCTCAAGGCTCGAGGCCCGCTTAGAGGCCGACTTAGTCCGGGCTGGCCAAAGTTTCTCAACCCAGTCTCTCACGGTCCAAGCCTCGCTTTTAAAAGGACGGGACAAAGGAGTTCATTTGTGCCCAATGAGCTTCGTCGACCAGAATGTGCCTCCGCCCATAAGCCTAATCCCAGTCTCCTTTAGCCGACCTATCCCCTATTTCTATTATTGATCAGAATGATGATGCTGTGAATTTTATTTATACATGTATTTTCATAAGCTTTTATTATATAAGTAAAATATATATACAATTTGGCTTTATGACAAATTTTGGCAGCATTTAATGATGTTAAAATTAAAAAAAGCTTTTAATTATTTGACTCGCTGCCTAACTCCACCCACGTCGTACAATCAGCCGCTTTTCATCCTGGGCTCGCTTGCCCACCTACCCTACGCTCACCTAGTATAAGGCCTATGAATTGGGCTGCAGGCCTTAATAAAATACAAAGTTCGACTCGACCTGTCGAAGACCCCGTGGCCCCTGGCTTATAACATCACATGATTGTCCTGCAGTTGCCACGACATTATCCTACCCGACCACTACCTTAGTTTTTGTCACTACCACCCTATCCAGCGTCACCATCGCGTTTTGGCCATTTGAATCTAATAAATTCAATATGCATGGATCGAGGGTAAAATGGGATCTCATTACCTCTTTCAACTAATTCCCATTATTGGATTAAATTTAAATTAAGGGAAATTGAGAAAAAATAAAAACTCGAAATTACTATTTTGCCCATAATTTCTCTTCATCAAGCTTTATAGTTCCAATTGGTAATTTAAAGAAAATGCAAAAAAATTGTTTTTGAATGTGTTTTGAATTCTTTTTTTGAAAAACGAATGTGTTTTAAAATTTTTTTTTATTTACATATTTTGTGAGAAAGTAAATTAGCATTTTATTTTATCATTAAATTTATAATATTGATAAAACGACTCTACTATTATCTCCATCGTTGGATAGCTAACTTACATAATATAAAATTAAAAATTATTAAATAATAATACTAAATTATTTATTTTAAAAAATAATTTTAATTTATAATATTTTATTATTATTATTAGTATTTTGAAAAGAAAGTGGATTTCTCATAAACGACCATGAAGTAAAGAAGATAACAAGAACCGAGGAGGGGTGGGACCCCAAACTCTAGGACCTGACAAAGAAATTGAGGCTCGTTCTACTATGAGCCATCCCATCGAATTCGCAGATCTCCTCACAAGAGAAAAAATAATATTATCAACACCTGCAGAAAGCATTTTATAATCTTGAATAATATATCCAAATGAGAGTTGTCATTGTTCGGATGCATTAGAGCTTTGAACACCAACTGCATGTGAGCCCATCTCCACAATCATTTTCGAACCATTTTGCCGTTTGATCCATGCTAACGCTTCCCGAACACTCATGGCCTCCGCAATTCCTTTGGTTGAAGGTGTAGGTGGATGGGTGCGGGTGCTGCTCTAGCGGCAATGAACCCACCATTTAAGGCTGATGAGCCAAAGTGGGAGAAATGTCTTTCAGTTGAGGTAATCAATCGACCAGATAATATTACATGTAAATGGGTTTACAAGTTAAAGAAGGCGGCAGATGGAACCATTGCAAGACACAAAGCTTGATTAGTTGCCCGTGGTTTTTCCCAAAAATATGGTTTGGATTATGAGCAGGTTTTTAGCCCTGTTGCAAAAATGGTTACTATTCGCACAATTATTTCTTTAGCGGCAAGCAAAGACTGGACTCTTTGGAAATTTGATGTGAAAAATGCTTTTCTCTATGGAAAACTAGATCATGATATTTTCATGGAGCAACCACAAGGGTTTGTGTTGGAGAAATTCCCTGATTATGTATGTCAACTTAAGAAGGCTCTTTATAGCCTCAAACAAGCACCTCGAGCTTGGTATGAGAAGATTGCTGAGTATTTTAAATTTTGTGGTTTTCATATTTCAAATTCAGATCCTAATCTTTTTATTAAGGTGAAGGCATCATTATCCACTATGATTCTTCTTTATGGGGATGATATGATAGTTACAAGAGATGATATAGCTGAAATCATACGCCTTCAAGAAGGCCTCTCCATTCGTTTTGAAATAAAAAGTTTAGGTGAAGCTCACTTTTTTCTGGGTCTAGAATTGAAACGATCAAATGGTTATATCCTTTCACAAACAGGATACGCTACAAAGGTTTTAAAACGATTTGGCATGGAGAACTCAAATGCTACTACCACTCCCATGGATTCGGGCCTCAAGCTACAAAAGGATGAAGGAGAGTCTTTCAATGATGTGAAAGAGTATCACAGAATAGTGGGGAGTCTGTTATACCTAACTATCACTCGCCCAAATATTACATTCTTAGTTAGCATAATATCTCAATTTATGGAGCGACCTTGTGTTGATCATATGGCTGCTGCAAAACGCATATTAAGGTATGTGAAAGGAACCTTGGATTATGGTTTGTTTTATCAAAATAAAATAGTCTATTCTCTTCACGGTTATATCGATGTCAATTGGGCTGGAAATGTCACTGATAGACGCTCCACCACAAGCCATTGCTTTAGTTTTGGTTCAACAGTCATATCCTAGTGTAGTAAGAAGCAAAATACAGTCTCATTATCAAGCACAGAGGTTGAATATATTGCAACCACATTAGCTACTCAAGAGTGTATCTGGCTTACAAGACTCTTTCAAGATATAAATGAGGTCTCAAACTTTCCAACTCCCATTTTTTATGATAATGAAAGTGCGATTAAACTTGATGAAAACCCAGTGTTTCATGCTCGCACGAAACATATTGCTACTCACTATCATTTTGTTTGAGAAAAGGTGTTAAGCCAAGAAATTAAGCTACAAGCTATATGGACAACTGAGCAGGTTGCAGATGGTTTTACAAAGGCTCTTTCAAAAGCTAAGTTTGAGGAGTTTCGAAGAAGACTTGGTCTTGTTGAACTAGGGAATGCTCTAAGGGGGAGTATAACAAATTATTGCATCCCTTCTTCCTTTTTCTGTTTTGATTTGGTCTTCAGTCTTGTTTCAATCTCAAATTTGATTCAGTCAAATTTCTGAATTTATTTTTTATTTGGTTACTCTTTGATTTGTTCTTTTTTTTTTAAATCAGTTAAGTAAAATTAGGATTAAAAAAATTAGTTGAGATTTTTCTGTATCCAGTTTCAATCAAGTTCCATTATAAGTAAGAGTCTCTATTATTGATTACGGTTAGAGCAACAAACATTCACTTTTCTTATTTGGTTCATCTTTGTTTTTTAAGTTTTGTTTTAGCCCTGGTATTTGGTGTTTTTTCTTTTCACAGTTCGAGTTCCGATTAACAAATTTTCTTGGGAAGATTTGCAGAAAGAGTTAAATAAAAAGAAAAAGAAAATTGATATAAAGAGAAAGATAATAAATCGAATCTTGAAAAACTGACCTACAGTTCAAGTTTGGATTAACAAATTTTTACAGGAAAATTTATAGAAAGAGTTAAATAAAAAGAAAAAGAAAATTGATATAAAGAAAGAGAAACAGAAAGAAAGAAAACTCAAATAACAAATTTTCATGTAGAAAGAGTTAAATAAAAAGAAAAAGAAAATTAGTATAAAGAAAGAGAAACGTAAAGAAATAAAGAAAATAAAAATTTGCAAAAAGAGTTACAGAAAAAGAAAATTGATATAATTAAAGAAAAAGATAACAAATGGAACCGACCAATTAACAAATTTTCTCAAGGAAAATTTTCAAAAAGAGTTAAATAAAAAGAAAAAGAAAATTGATGTAAAGAAAAAGATAGTAAATCCAATCTTGAAAAAGATAATAGTTTTTATTCAATTCAATGGCTTAATACATTATTTATATTATATGTTATTTATTATATAAAAAAGAAAATTATTTTTTATGGTATTTCTATCTCCGTGGTATATGTTATTTTATCCTACTAAATTATATTTTAAGAAAACTTAGATTATTGTCCATTTGTCTAACTCAATTAATAAGTTTAGGACATCCAAAAAGGGAAGGATCACACTTAATTATAAAAAAAAAAAAAGAAAACTTAGATGACTAATTTAAAAAAAAAAATAGATATCTTATATTTTGAGATTTTTGTGACGAGGTAAGATATGGTGACCAAAGTTTTAAATATTTAAATATTAAATATTATTAATAAAAATATAAGAAAGGAAGAAAACCCAAGCCATTGAACGGTCAAATATTTGAATTAGTATTCCCGATTTCTTTCTTAGCTAGATAATCTATTGTTCTATTCGCCTATGAGAAAGTCTTCAAATATCCTCAATTGAAATAATAATTGAATTAGATAAACTATTTTTTTTTATTATAACAATTTATGATTACTTTAAAATCCCCTTCAATCTCAAGATTTGTGAAACCATTGTATGTTACAGCAAGGACATCATCCATCAAAATTACAGATTTTGTCGTATTTATCAAAACATTGCCTAATGTCTACTTCATATCACCTTAATAATTCCATTGCATTCTAATAACCCAGCATAATGCACTTCTATTATTTATCCTTGAACCATTAAAATTTAATTTCAATATTCTATTAATAAAAGGGATCTATCGAATCTATCTTTCAATTTTATGAGGGACATTAAGTTCTTCATTGTTATGATAAGAATCACAAATAAGCTCGTAAAAATTTCTCAATGATGAGATTGAGTTCTCAATGTTGAGAAAAGGGTTTGATTTGATTTTCTTGAACACCACTTGATTTATATGGGTCTAAATAATCCAAATTATAATGACAACTTTTTCCATTAATTGTTTGAAAATTTTACAATAAGGCTTCTAGTTTTTGTAAACTAAAGGCAGAAAAGAAAATTACCTTCATAAAATAAAGGAGCAGGGCAATTAAATTTAATAAGGAACATCTCACTTTGAGAATACTAACACTAGACTTCTCTCCAAAAAAAGTAAGATAAAATTGTAAGACTATCCCACTATATATTTTTAGAAAGAATTTAAAAATAATAATAATTTACTATATTACTTTCACTTACATTTTAAATATTATATTACAGAATAATTACATAAATACGAAGAATAATTAAAAGGAAAATATTTTACAATTAAAATTTATTTTTAAAATATTTTATGATTGAGAATATTTATTTTATAAAATATCATAAAATTATTATAAAAATCTGATTTTTCAAAAAAAAAAAATTGGTGAAATATGTGTAGATATTTTTTAATTTATTATCTTTTTTTTTTTATAACTAAATAATAAACTAGTCTATTAATACTCCGGAGACTATTTCCCTTCTTATACTTGAAAAGTTAGTGTTTTATCATATAAACTAAATATGATTGGACTTTTAATTTACTATCTTGAAAGCTTCACATGAATAAATAAATGGTAAAAAGATTCCTTTCTAATTAAGGCTCTATTTTTTCATCTTTCATGCCAACGGAACCAAACGAACAATCACTTCCTTCCGTTGATATGAATAAGAACAAGTATATGAATAGAGAATTTTGATAGTAAAAATTCCAAAATCAAGTGTAAATAAAATATAAAAATTTTAGGAAGGCGAGAGAAATTGTTAGAAGTCGTGTAAAGTGCGCGTAGAAAGGAGCAGGGATAGGGATCCGTCCATGACGTGGCGAAATCCCAAAAGTCGGTCGGTCAGTCTACCTCTACACGCCCCCGTTGACGCCCTCTGAGTCAAACTTTTGATTTGTTAAAATATAATATTAAATAAACAACCTCTTTTCCTTTTGATGATATTAATATATTCTCACAGTATTTATGACTCAAACTCATACCAATTCAGCTTACCGTTTCAAACTTTCAACGGTCAATATTCAAAAAAATCCTCTCCCTAGCTTCTCATGTCCACGGTTTGAACGCTTCTTTCCTTGAGACAAGATCTCATTTGATGTTTGAACAAAGAGATCCCTTCACCGTCACTTTCAGAGTCACAAACAGTCATCTCACGTGCAGACATCAACGTACTCGAGAAACAGCGACCATGCATCTCCCATACTTATCGTTGTCGCCGCATGTCTGATGCACCAACAAAACACCAATCATCATCACCACTCACCCGACAATCGACCAACGTTAATCCACCCCACCCGACCCGCACTCACGCCATCCAATCTTCTAGATAATCCATAACAACGACCGATCGAACCCAACCGGATCACCAACCAGGAGTTGAAGAGTCTGAGCTGATTCCGAATCACAATTCCGGAAGATGATAGTGATTGGTGTCGAGAATCGGTCGTTCGGGATTGAGAGGATCCCGACGCCCCGGATTCCTTTGAGTTCTGTCGAGGTTCAAGAGATGCTTTACAAGTTTAGGACTGCTTATCGGCGGGAGGACGAAGGTGCGTGCCGGGAATTAGTGGCAAAGATGAAGTCAAAGGGGAAAGAAAGCGACCGCAACAAACGATGCCTTGTTGCCAATGGGGCTGCCGCTGTTTTATCAGCTGCATTTGAAGCATTCTCGAGTCGCTCGAGCGCCACCGCCTCTTTTGATAAATACGTTTTAGTCTTGGAGGATATCTTGGCGGCGCTCAGTTGGATCTTTCCTCAGCTCGACGGCGAGGCTAAATCTTACCTCGGCTCGGCGGCGTCTTTGAATTGTTTAGTATGGCTTTTGAAGTCCGGAGATTTGTCGGCGAGAGGGAACGCTGTTTCGACATTGAGAGAGCTTGTTTCGGGAGATAAACGGAAGGTGGATGCTTTGGCGGAGATACAAGGAGTGAAAGAAGCATTGGTGAAGCTAGTGAGAGAGCCTATATGCCCTACTGCGACAAAAACTTCATTGATGGTCATTTACTATATGGTTTCATCGTCTTCTTCAAATGAAGATTCCAAATTAAGATTCTCCGAGATGGGGATGGTGGAACTGCTTCTGGAACTTTTGGTGGAATCTGAGAAAAGCGTGTGCGAGAAGGCTTTGGGCGTTCTTGATAGCATTTGCGGCTGCGACCAAGGGCGGGAAAAGGCCTACGCGGATGCTCTGACTGTGCCGGTTTTGGTTAAGAAGTTACTGCGCGTTTCCGATTTGGCTACCGAATTCTCGGTTTCGATTCTTTGGAAGCTCGGGAAGAATGAGAAGAGGGAAGATGGAGGCGTCCTTGTTGAAGCTCTTCAAGTGGGAGCTTTTCAGAAGCTCTTGTTGCTGTTATAGGTTGGATCCTCTGACCGGACCAAGGGGAAGGCGACTGAGTTGTTGAAATTGTTGAACATTCATAGGGAGAGGTTGGAGTGCATTGACTCGATGGATTTCAAGAATCTCAAGAGGCCTTTCTGATCCCCATGACCGATGACCCCCATCCAATACAGAAAATTAATCTGTAGTTTTAGACAAAAGCTTTAAGGGCAGGCAGAGATCCAAGAATGTGAACATGTAAAAGCTAACGAGAAAAGTTAGGTCGTAGTAGAGGATGAAGAGGTGACACCTTGGACCTAGTGTGCATTTTTCCTGTCAAAGCTAAATTTTTTCGAGAGATAAATGTAATTGAAGATTGAGAGAGACATTCTTCTAACACGAACTTAGAAAACATTTGTTGGAAAGACTGTTTTTCAAAAATTATTTTTCTTATTTGAAGTTTAATTAAAGAGAATGGTAGAAACAATTAATTAAAATTATTAAAATGTTGCAATACTACGACTTGATATCCAAATGATAATCCCTCCATAAATGAGAAATCTTTATTATTAAAATGTTGTAAAAGATACCCTTTATACCAAGAACTTGAAAGATTCAATTCAAAAAGGACAATACACTCAGAATATTAGGAAAATAAGAAAGATTACGTAATAATAAAGATTATGTAATGAAATTATTTCAAATTTCGTCTTGGAAATAAATTGTTGGGAGTTCCAATTAATAAATTGGAATCTTGAAATACCGACTTTAGATCCAGATCCGATTAACAAATTAATTAAATAAAAAGAAAAAGAAAACTGATATAAAGAAAAATATAGTAAATTCAATCTTGAAAACCGACCTGCATTAACAAAAAATTTATCAGGAAAATTAAAAGAGTTATATAAAATGAAAAAGAAAATTGATATACAGAAAAAGATAACCAATTGAATCTTGAAAAACTAACATGTAGTTCAAGTTAGGATTAACAATTTTTCTCAAGAAAATTTGTAAAAAAGGTTAAAGAAAAAGAAAAATAAATTCGTTATGAAGAAAAAGATAATAAATCGAATCTTGAAAAACCAATTTGCAATTCGAGTTCCGATCAACAAATTTTCTTAGAAAATTTTCAAAAATAGTTGAATAAAAAGAAAAATAAAATTGATATAAAGAAAAAGAGAGAAAAAAAACTGATATAAAGAAAAAGATAGCAAATCCAATCTTGAAAACCGACCTGCATTAACAAAAAATTTCTCACGAAAATTAAAAGAGTTAAATAAAATGAAAAAGAAAATTGATATAAAGAAAAAGATAACCAATTGAATTTTGAAAAACCAACATGTAGTTCAAGTTCGGATTAACAAGTTTTCTCGAGAAAATTTGCAAAAAAAGTTAAATAAAAAGAAAAAAAAAATTGTTATAAAAAAAAAAGATAACAAATCGAATCTTGAAAAGCGACCTGCAGATACTATTAACAAATTTTCAAAAAGAGTTGAATAAAAAGAAAAAAAAAATTGATACAAAGAAAAAAATAACAAATTGAATCTCGAATTCAAGTTGGGATTAACAAACTTTCCTTGAAAAAATAGTTAAAGAAAAAGAAAAATAAAATCGATATAAAGAAAGAGAAACAAAAAGAAAGAAAGCAAATAGAAATTACATTTCTTTATGCTCAACCCTTATTCACAAGGGCACCTGGCATCACCTGATCGTCCTGTACTTTCACCGCATTATCCGCCACCGCCCAATCCTACGCCGCCACCGGGTTTTGGCCATTTGAATATGATAAATTCAATATGCATGGAAGAGAAGAGGTGGAATGAGATCTCATTACTTCCTTCAACACATTCCTATAATTGGATTAAATTTAAATTAAGGGAAATGGTGGAAATAAAATCCTACTTATAATTAGGATTTTGATTCAATAAAAATAGGTGATATCCTCATTCTCTTCGTTTCCTTAAAAAATATAAAACTATAATTATTTATTTTTAAAAATAATTTTAATTTATAATATTTTATTTTTAACCATATAAATAATAAATTTCTAAAAATACTTTAAATATGAAAATAGTAGAGAATAATTAAGAGATTTTATCTAAGAGCAAATGACGTTTTTTAAAAACATTAAATGAAAAAAAAATGCATTTGAAAGCTATTTTTAGACAAAAAATAAAAAAAATAAAAATTATTGAAAATCATGTGATAGGTTATATAAAAGGTACAAGATTTTTAATTTATCAATGCTAAGTATTTATGCAATAAATACTTTGTTAAATACAAAAAAAAAAAAAAGATATGATATATATGTATTTTAAATGAATATTAAAAAAAATTTATAAAAAAACGAATATTCAAATTCAATATATCTTTCATTTTATTATTTTACAAATTAATATCATAATATTTTTTATCCAATAGAATGTCTTAATACATCGTTTATATTATATGTTATTTATTATATAAAAAGGAAAATTATTTCCAATGGTATTTCTATCTGGGCTATATTATCTTACCCAATTACATTTTAAGGAAACTTAGATTACTAGTTTCAAAAAAAAAAAGAAAACTCAGAATATGATAGTGAAGAGAAAAGATACGTCAACTAAAGTTTTAAATATTTAAATATTATTAATAAAAATATAAAATTAGTTTCTTTTTACTCCTATTCATTTTATATATTATTAGAACTTGAACCTACTCCTTCACCTTTTAAGTTAGGGGTCAATGGCTAAAAATATAAAATTAGTTAAAAAGTTATAAATTAAAAAATATAATAAATTAAATTATAAATATATTAGACAATTTTTTTTTTTAACGTTTGCATGTAATATTATTGTATAAAAAATAACCGAAATTTTTGAAAAAAGTGTAAGTAAGAAAAGCAACGGGTAGGTTTTTTGGGTTCTAGTCTCATCCTAATGGGACAAGTTTAGCTTAAGTGTAATCAAATTTTTAACATGTTCAAGTTTTTTTTCTAAAACCCAAGATGACTTTAGGGTGGGTTCAAGTATTGTTATGCCCAATCCCACCCAAATTATGTTTTAATTATTTTATATTTTAATATAAATATTAATAATTAAAATATTTTGTAATAAAATAATTTATAAAAATTTATAATTTTTTATTTTTATGAAATATATTAATTTTAATATAATAAAAATAAAAATAACAAATATAAAAATATAAAAACACTAAAAAAAAAAAAAAAGTAAAGCTAAACGGAGCGATTATGAGAATTTCACTATACTCACTCCGCTATGTCCAATTTAATTTTTTAAATAAGACGTGTTTGGGAAATACTATAAATAAACAGGGTGGGGTTGGGATTGGGCTATCCCGTCCCGAACCTACCCCGTTGCCATCCCTGGATATAAGAAAGAGGAAAAAAAAAGTTTTTTTTGACATTTATTCATTTTGTATTATATTATAATATTTTGTTATTCATAAATTTGTCCCCACTATAACTTGAACCTTGGATCCCCCCTTCACTTTGCTCATCTCGGCACCTTAACTACTTTTTTTTTTTTTTTTAAAGATAAATTTCATTTATTCATAACAGCAAGACATTACATTTAAA
Source organism: Tetrastigma voinierianum (assembly GCA_016808115.1). Taxonomy (NCBI): domain Eukaryota; kingdom Viridiplantae; phylum Streptophyta; class Magnoliopsida; order Vitales; family Vitaceae; genus Tetrastigma; species Tetrastigma voinierianum. Next base: position 549,649 of record JAEQBH010003826.1, on the reverse strand, counting down.
TACATAAACCAAAGTGTTAACAATATTAGATGATGATACAACATTCAAGTTAATAGCAAGAATAAACGGCTCAAGGCCTACACATATGATAATCCTAAGATGTCTAAAATACCTAAGATTCTATATTTGGTGAAGCATATTTACGAACAAGGATTTGACAAGACTTCTCTGTATGATCGAAATAGTTATGTCGTCTGAATCGCTCATACGAAAACTAACGAACAAATCAATTGTCGTACAACAACACAATCACACGTCACAACAAATCGACAACAAAAAAACTTTAGCCAAGTGTTATTGGCATGAAAAAAAAATGGTTCTATTTTTTTTTTTGTTAGACCATAAGATGTCCCGAGTAGGGTCGTGCACACATGGGATACCTTTAAGTCATTTCACATCCAAACTAATCTTGATATGAGTCGGGAGCAGAATTCAAACTCGAAACAACTAAGAAAGACCTTAACCATCTCACCTGATGGTAAAATTGTTTTCTAATTTAAAGTAAAAAAAAAAAAGAGTAAATGTTTTCTCATAGAGGGAAATTAATGGTTCAACATATATTATATGCAATTAAAATATGGAAAGCTGGGTGGAAGAGGAGGGGAGAGAGCAAAATGCGTTCGATTTCCGACTTGCAAATCTACAAAAAGAAAAAATTGTTTGATTAATTTATTAATTATAGACTAAGCATAATCATATTACAATTTTAATTGTATAATTATGCATGTTAATTATGGGCTATCAATGGGATAATTTAATATTAACTAGCTATGGGTCTATGGTTCTATTTTTCTCTCTGCAGAAAGCTCATTTTGACCAAAACCCAATTATTCTAAGTATATATATATATATATAAATGTGAAATTCTTAATTTAACAAGGTTTGGTAGAACATACTTGGAGGAGAAGGAAAGATCCATCAATAACAAGGTTTGGTAGAACACACTTGGAGGAGAAGGAAAGATCCATCAATGGCAAAAAGTACCAATAATCTCGATCCATGTCGCATGCTTAAGCACACTACGACCGATATTTCTTTGCTCAATAAAGTTATTATTTTGTAATGTATTTATTCGTTGTTTTGATTATTAATCAATTGTTTTTGGATCAATAAATACTCTTGATTTCATGTAAAACCTAAGAAAATTAGAATTTTTCAAAAATGGCAAAATGATAATAATAATAATAAATTTCCAGAATGGTTGAGGAAAGCATTGAAAATTCTATAGATCTCGGATGATGAAACGGACTACGCCGTTAAATTCATCTCAGGAAATCTGAAGACCTTAAAGTTTTGTTAAATTTGAGACAATCGAAATTTTGCAGTTTTTGGTAATAAATCGTCGACTCCAATACGTACCAGACAAAATTTTGGAAGTCAAGAAATGGTTTGAACTAAGTTCATTTAAAATAAATTGAACTGAAAAGAAATAAATTATTTTGGGGTAGAAACGGACCCGAACAAAAGATGGACATATGGCTCAATATGAGCCATGTATCCAATTTTTTTTATTTTTTTTTAAAAAAGAAAAAAAAAGGATAAAAAGAAAAAATGGAAAGTCAAAAGGAAAAAAAAATGAAGGAGGACACGGCAATGTGCGGGGGAAGAGAGAGATAGAGAAAAGGGAAAAAAGATTTTCTTCACTTCTCTCTAAGATCTACGGAGATCGGACTTACTATTTTCGTCGGAGCAAGAGGCAAAGTTCATTCACGCATCGAGAGCTACGCGTGGGTACTAAAATCTAGGAGTTTCGTCAAACTTCACAAGGTAGAGAATTTTCCTACTTTGAATATTTCTACCCTAAAAGTTATTTAATGACTTGGGGTTTTCTTTGTGGTTGTGAGAGGCCGTAAATTTCAGTCCCAAAATCTTGGGACTGAGTGTATGAATTTTTAGGCATTTTTGAGACTGTTTTCGGACAGTCCCGGTTGAATTTTCGGGATTGTTTTCTAATAGTCCGAGCTGAATTTTCAGGGCTGTTTTCGGAAAGTCCAAACAAGATTTTCAGAACTGTTTTCTAACAGTCTCAGACTGTGTTGAGGTTTGGTTTTGATCCCGAGACTAATGTCTTCGAGTTTTGTTGTGTGTTTTGGTATCACAGTAATTTGTTGATGAATGGAACAAAAAAAAATGGTTCATGGCCGTGAAGGGACCAAGAGGTGCCTTGTTTTATATGGGTCCAAGATTTGAGTCATTTTGTGTGTATTGTTGGAAAAAATAAATAATATGCGATTGTGTGTCAAAATCATGTTAATATGTGCTTGCGTCATTTTGTGTGTATTGTTGGAAAAATAAATAATATAATGACAGGTGTCAAAAATCATGTTAATATGCGTCACATGACGACATTTAAATTACGAATAATTTCCAAATTATATGTGGTGGAAATATAATTATCCGGAACTTATAAATGTTACATGTAGCATGACATAGCATGAAATGGCATGATTGCATTTCATATGCACGGTCACATCGCGTCAAGTCGGGTGTGGGTGCACGGTACTATTATTCATCATTCTTGGTGTATGTGTAGTGAGTTCGAAAATTGGGACAACGTCCAAAATTGAGACTCACGGGTACATAAAAATAATAATAATAAATTTTGTGTCTTTTAGTGACGGGACAGATCCCCCCTCACCCCCATATGGTGAAAGACCCAAATTTTATTTTTGGTCAGACATATGTAACCAGCGATGAAAGTTCGCGAAAGTGTCAGAAGGCATGCGAAGCCTGCGGTGAGACCCCGGAAATTCACAACCCAAATAAATACACGGGATTTGATAAAGAAAATTCAAGTGAATATTGGAGGGTTGTCCAATAGTTTAAGTCATTGGGTGAAACATCAATGAATGGTTTTCACACTTGGCGTTGCAGGTGTGAGGAAGTCACTGAACTCGGGTCAGGCATATGCCCATCTCACGCATTTACAAACAATATTTCATATAGGATTGCATTATTTATATGGAATATGACCGGATGTTTCATGGTTGCCATTGCATGTACATTTTAGGTAGGGAGTAGCCCTTGTAAAAGAATTTTTCTACTAGGCATTATTCACCTCATTGTGGGACCCCCTTTCAGGTACAGGGGGTGTATAGGGAGACGGTGCTCCAACGAGGCCGTGATTATGAAGAAGGATGATGTGTGGCCTTGATATAACCTTTGAGTAACATTTTTATAAAAATATTTTGTATAAAGGAATTGTAACTAAATTCCTTTGGGACTATTGTTTAAATAGTCGGGTATGTAATTATGGTAAGAGGATCATGATCGGACTCTTACGGACTGTAATTAAGTGTTTTATTTTCATATTTTAAAATTAAATGTGAATGAATGGGTCCCGGTAAAGGGATGTATATTAGGGATATGGACATATGGACCCTATGTAGTCAATACTACTCGCTGAGACTCTGACGGTGCATTTACTATACCTGTTATATTGCAGAGAGACGGCAGGTTCTCCAAACAAAGAGACTCGCCCATTTTTTTAAAATACTGATCCCAATAAACGAACACAACACGTGGCATCGGTCCCGGGAATTACACTCGGGTTGATGTGTTATCAACAAGACCCCCGAAAATTGGGGCGTCACAGCTTGGTATTAAAGCCTAAAGTTCATCTCCACAGGAGCTCGAATGTGGGTATCCACGTGGGTATCCACTAGTATGGTCCTGATACTAGCCTCGCTCCTGCCTAGGTATCAAGAGTCTAGGTACACGAAAACGAGGGCCACGGGTAAGTATGGGTTTAGATCATGCATTGTTTAAAAGTTACGTGGTTATGTTTAATGATAATTGTAGGATTGTGTGGAATAATATACATGGTAGATTGTATATGGAACACTAGGGGCTAGAAACATAACCTTAGGTCTGAAAGCAAATGAATATGATAGTTTAGGAACCTGGATGAAGTTAGTGGTTAGCATTATGTTCATTAAGGAAAAGTGGATGCAATAAATGTAGTTCATGATGCAAAGTCATGATGGTTTGCACGCATTACTACTAGTTGGGACAAGAAAAAGAAATCTTTAATTTCTTGCTATTCACTTGTGTAGATGGAAAATCGAGGTAGAGGACGTAAAGGTCGTCCACGGGACAATAGTCAGCCACCACCTGTGTTTGAACCACAGGCCTTTATAGAGGCTATAAATGTTGTAGTTGCCATCATTGTGCAAGCAAGCGCTGTAGCTGCTACCACTGCACGGACTAGTGCAACGGTGGGTCAGGGAGGGACAAGTAACCTCCAGGGGTTTCAGGTCATCCTCTAACATACATGGGATGAGGGGACTCGATACGGGTGCTAGTGGCAAGAGGAAGAAGGATCAACCTTCTTCTAGTTTAGGAAATATGCAAAAGACTTCTACTCCCCGAGGATTTCAGGGATGGGGCCGCGACTATCAAGGCCAAGGCCACACCAAGGCTTCCAGTCAGTTAGGAACAATGACATGTTTCCATTGTCATCATCCCAGTCATGTGAGATGAGATTGCCCATAGAGGCAGGGATCCCAAGGATTCGGGATACCTCAATCTCAGTCATCAGTGAGACAGGCGCGGACACAGTTTGTTCCTTCTCACCCCAGTACGGGCCAAAGGGACTAGTATCAGTCCCAAGGTGTTGCACAAGTGCCTTCTGCTACACAAACGGGCCATAGAGGTCAGGGTATGGGTCGAGGTCGAGGACAGGGTTCACGGGCCAAGACATCAGGGACCCAGGGGCGTGTCTATGCCATCACACCACAGACTGAGCCAATTGATTAGTCGGTGATACAGGGTATGTTTTTGTTATCTCGCTTATGGGCAAAGATAATCGCTTTAACTGTGTATCACATTCTTTGTCACGCATCTGTGGATGTTTTTGGGTTTAGAGGCAAGTAGACCTCGATGAGCCAGTTACATGTGAGTTCTCCTCAGTGGATCGGTGAGGATTGATCAGATATGTCGGGATTGTGAGTTAGAGATCTCAGGGATTCTGCTCATGGTGGACCTTCGGGTGATGAACATATCAGAGTTTGATGTCATTCTTGGCATAGATTAGTTGACGGCACACCAAGTCGCCATTGATTGTGATAGTAGGAGGATTACCGCCTACACACAGGATGGTATTGTGTTACGTTTCAAGGGGATAAGCATGATGCTTTTACCCTGCATCAGTGCACAACCTGTGTGGAGTAGATCGCTGATGGGTCAGTTAGCAAGCCTTACCCCAGAGGATGAGGGGAGACTAGATTTGGGTCTACCTCAGGTGGTTTGCGAGTATGAGAAGTTTTTCAGGATGAGCTACCAGGATTACCTCCGCAAAGGGATGTGGACTATGTCGTTGAGTTACACCCTGGTACGTCGCCCATTTCTATGACTCCTGATAGGATGGCACCAGTTGAGTTGCATGAACTCAAGGTCCAACTGCAGGGATTGTTGGACAAGGATTTTATTAGACCAAGCACTTCACCATGGGGCACTCCTGCCCGCTTACAAGAAGAAGGATCAGACCCTCTGACCGCGGCATAGATTACAAATAGTCAACAAGGTTATGATCAAGAATCGGCATCCATTACCGAGGGATCTCCTGATGACTTGTTTGATCAAATAAAAGGGAAGTGGTCTACTCTAAGATGTGTATCTTTCGTACTGGTTACCATTACTTGAGAGGTAGGGAGATTGATATCCCTAAGACAAATATGACGCGGTAATGTGGGCATTTCGAGTTCACTTCGTGATGCCTTCGGTCATCGAATGCCGCAGCCTTCATGTATCTCATGCATAGGTTATTCCAGTTCTATTTGGACTAATTTGTTAGATCTTTATGCCGATTTACATCTTGATCTACTCCTAATCTGAGGAGGAGCATGAGGATCATTTGCGGATTGTTCTCCATGCACTCAGGGACCATCAGTTGTATGTCAAGTTCAGTAAGTGAAAGTTTTGGCTTACTAAGGTAAGATTCTTAGGACACAAGGTGTCGGCTTCAGGTGTGTTAGTAAAACCTGAGAAGGTATAGGCTGTTATGAGTTGGGAGAGGCCAAAGTTAGTCTTCGAGATACGCAGTTTCTTGGGATTAGCAGGGTATTACATTAGGTTTATTGAGGATTCCTCCTAATTATAAAGACTCATGACTAGATCGACTCAGAAGGGGGTCAACTTGAGTGGGATGACTTCAGGTGGAGAAGGCATTCAGCTGGAAAAGGAGGCTTACTTTAGCTCCTATTTTGATAGTCCCGGAACAAGGATGGGTACACTCGCAAATAGATGCCTTTAGGGACTCGACCGGGGATGTGTCTTGATGTAGTCCGAGAGTGGGTTGTGGGTTTATGGTTCCCACACTAAAGAATCCTTTGAGCGTAATTACCCTACATAATCATATTAGCGCCATAGTCTTTGCCTTAGAGATTTGGCGCCACTATCTATATGGTGAGCAGTTTGAGGTATTTTCAAACCACAAGAGTTTGAGGTATATCTTCACACAACAGGACCTCAACATGAGGCAATGCAAATGGATGGAGTATCTGGAGGATTATGACTTCATTTTGCATTACCATGCTGGTAAGGCAAATGTAGTGGCTGATGCGCTCAATCAAAAGTCACGGAGAGTACTGGCTAGTGTAGCTTCCCAAGAGTGGCAGATGCTCGAGATTGTGGGATAGTTTAGGTCGCATTGGCGCTGATCGCTTATGAGCGTTAGGAGTTTGGTGGCTACGCCCATCCCTACCGAAAGGTGCAGTGGATTGAGTCCTGGGCAAGACGCAAAGATATCGCTCCATCGTAGACCTGGCACAAACAGGTAATGGGTGACGAAGGTTGGGCCATCCACATAGATGGTAGTCTTCGGTATAGGGGACGGGTTATGGTTCCCTAACTGACCGATTGAGAGAGGAGATCCTCAGGGAGTTCCACTACACTCGATTTGCTGTGCATCTAGGTGGCATGAAAATGTACTCGTGGATCTCGCCACCTAGATAGCGAGCTTTAATGAAGCGACATTTGAGATTTTGTTCGACGTGTCTCACGTGTCGTAGTAAAGGTCAGCATCGGCCACTGTGTATTACTTACAACATTGGAGGTAGCTGAGTGGAAGTGGGAGACAAAAACACGAGGGACTTTCATGACCCACTGGGCCACTGACACCACTGAGGCATGATGTGCTGTGGGTGATCGTGGATCGTCTACTAAGTCGGCATTTTCTAGCTGCATACGAATTCCTCTGCACTAGAGGAATTATGTCGGTTGTATATTCGAGAGATTGTCCGGCTACATGGAGTACCTGTGTCCATAGTATCGGACAGGGATCCCAGGTTTACGACACACTTTTGGAAAAGTTTCCAAAAGGCCATGGGAACACAGTTGACGATGAGCACTGCGTTTCATCCACAGACAAATGGTCAGTCGGAGGGGACCATTCAGGTTTTAGAGGACATGCTACGAGCATGTGTTCTAGATCTTAAGGGTAGTTAGGAGAAGCACTTGCCCTTAGTGGAATTTGCCTACAATAACAATTATCAGGCGAGTATACAAATGGCACCCTATGAGGCTTTATATGAGAGGTCATGTCGATCCTCGATTTGTTAGACAAAGGTGGGAGAGACTTCCATCACTGGTCCAGATCTAATTAGAGACACCTTGGAGAAGGTGGATTTGATACAGAAGCGTCTTCTTATGGCTCAAAGCTGGCAGAAGAGCTACGCCGACAGACGGCGTTGACCTCAAGAGTTTGAGCTGGGTGATCACTTCTTCTTGAAGGTGATGCCTAAGAGATGAGTGGTCAGGTTCGGCAAGTGGGGGAAGCTAGCGCCGAGGTATATCGGGTCCTTTGAGATACTTAAGAGGGTGGGCACAATTGCTTATCAGTTAGCACTACCGTCTAGTTTATCGGGTGTTTATAGGTTCCATGTCCCATGTTCTAAGTATACCCAGATCCAGCCCATGCATGGATCGGGAGTGGATCGTTGTTGATGCATGGGACCTTCAAGTAGTGGATCACGCTATCATTGATAGTTGGGATCAGTTTTCACGTTAAGATCGTATGACTAGTGAAGGTGTTATGGCAACACCGAGGAGTGGAGGAGGCAACTTGGGAACGCGAAGACACGATGCGAGCCACCTATCAATTCCTATTTGAGGATGAAAGTGTGTTTGTCTAATATTGGAACTCTAATATTGGAACTAGAATAACTATTGCATATGTATGTGTTTGTAGGTAAAAGTAATGTGTGTGAATTTCGTGACCTAAATTCTTTAAGGTGAAGAATGTAAAAAACCTGGAAAACAGAAATTTTCAAAAATGGCTAAATGATAATAATAATAATAAATTGTCATAAGGTTCAAAGTATTTCAGAAAATTCTCTGACTTTGATTACAAAACTGGATTTGTGTCATGAATTAAGCCACAAATCTAGTGACCTATAAAAGTTTCATCGAATTCTAAGACACTTGGAAATTTTTACGAGTTTCTTGGTGATAAGTTGCTAGTGACTCCAGGGACGAGATTTTTACGAAAATCTCGGAAGTTAGGAAATGGTTTGAGCTAAGTTCATTTAAAATAATTTGAACTAAAAAGAAATAAATTGTTTCAAGGCAAAAACGGACCCGAATGAGAGATGAACACATGGCGCAATGTGAGCTATGTATCCTTTCTTTTTTTTTTAAATAGAAAGAAAAAGGATAAAAAGAAAAAATGGAAAGCCAAAAGGAAAAAACAATGAAGGAGGAGACGGCAGTGTGCGAGGATCAGATCGACTGTTTTCGTCGGAGCAAAAGACAAAGTTCATCCACGCATCGAGAGCTACGCGTGGGTACCAAAATCTAGGAGTTTCATCAAACTTTATGAGGTATGGAATTTTCCTACTTTGAATATTTCTAGCCTAAAGCTCATTTAATGGCTTGGGGTTTTCTTTGAAGCCGTGAGAGGTCAGAATTCTCGGGCCCCAAAATCTGACCGAGGTAGGAATTTTTTGAGATCAAGTTAATAGTACAAAGCAATTTTCAGGATCAAGTTTCGACATTCTATGCTGAATTTTTGGATTGTTTTCAGATAGTCTGAGCTGAATTTTCGGGACCTGCTGACGCCTGGACATAATTTTGAACTATTTTCTGGGCAAATTCCAACCGTGTTGAGGTTTGGTTTTGATCCCGAGACTGATGTCTTTGGGTTTTATTATGTGTTTTGGTATCACAGTAATTTGTTGATGAATTGAACCAAAAAAATGGTTTATGGTCATGAAGGGACCAAGAGGTGCCCTATTTTATATGGGTCAAAGATTTTGCCCATTTTGTGTGTATTGTTGGAAAAAAATAAATAATATGTGGTTGTGTGTCAAAATCATGTTAATATGTGCTTGCGTGATGTATTAACATGAAAATTGTGATGAATGAAAATTATATGTAGGAAATATAATTATCCGAAATTTATAAATGTTGTATGTAGTATGACATAGCATGAAATGACATGATCAGATTTTTATATGCACAACCACATCGTGGGATAAGTCAGAAAGCGTAGGTGCATGGCACTATTATTCACCATTCTTGGTGAATGTGTAGTGAGCTCGAAAATGAGACAACGTCCAAAATCAGACCACTGAGCGCATAAAATTAATAATAATAAATTTCGTGTCTTTGGGTTAATCGAGATTGAGCAGACATCCCCCCCCCATTTAACGCGAAGACCCAAATTCTTATTCTTGGTCAAACATACTGTGATCCAGCGATGGAAAGTTCGCGGTCACGTGGGTATGCGTGAAGTAAGCCCGCGACGACCCCAGTACCACAACCCAAATAAACACATGGGATTTGATAAAGAAAATTCAAGTGAATATTGGAGGGTTGTCCAATAGTTTAAGTCATTGGGTGAAACACCAATGAATGGTTTTCACACTTGGCGCTGTGCGTGAGGAGCCAGCCTGGGACTCAAGGCGGGCATGAGGCGCTCATCTCATGCATGACACACTTAGTGTTTCTATATCATTATTTATGCTGAATATGACCGGATGTTTCATGGTTGTCATTGCATGTGCATTTTAGGTGGGGAGTAACCCTTATAGGATAATTTTTCTACTAGGCATTGTTCACCCCGTTGTGGGACCCCCTTTCAAGTACAAGGGGTGTACAGAGAGACGGCGCTCCGACGAGGCCGTGATTATGAAGAAGGCTGATGTGTGGCATTGATATTACCTTTGAGTAACATTTTTGTAAAAATATTTTGTATAAAAGAATTGTAACTAAATTCTTTTGGGACTATTGTCTAAATAGTCGGGTATGTAATTATGGTAAGAGGACCGTGATCGGACTCTTACGGACTGTAATTATGTTTTATTTTCATATTTTAGAATTAAATGTAAATGAATAGGTCTCGGTAAAGAGATGTATATTAGGGATATGGACATATGGACCATGTGTGGTCAATACTACTTCTATTGAGACCTTGGATAGGTTATGATTATACTGTTATATATTAGATGTTTGCAGGTTCTCCCAATTGTTTACTCTATCCAATTTTTTTTGAAAATATGGATCCCAATAAATGGGACACAATAGTGTGGTATCGGATCCCCCGAAACCCACAAGAATTCCACGGGTTAGCGGGTTGTCAACGAGACCCCCTGAAATTGGGGTGTCACATTTCATAAAATAATTTAGCAATTGATATCAAAGCCACTTTAATTGTGATTGAAGCTGTCAAATTCGTTTTTCAATTTTTTTAGATTTTTTGCTTTTCCTATGTTTTTCTGGGTTTTATTTACTTTTTCGTGTTCAACCATTATGTGCTTTCTTTTCATGCCAACTCTTGTTTGGTTAAAGAGAGATTATGAGACAACATTGTGTACTAATTCAGAATCATTATAAGGAAATTGCAACATGTCTTTCAAATCTTATCAATTGGTTATTATTATTATCATCTCAAAGAAGGTTTTTTTTTTTTTTTCTTGAGTAGATGATATTAGAAAGGGGTTGGCAGAAAAATTATGGCATTGAATCGGAATATTATGACATCTTTTTGTGGATCTCACTTTAAAAAGTGATAAAAATTCATATCTAACAGTTAAAAACTCGAGCTTATATAAGTTCAAGCTTAGTATAACCCTTCCCTATTAGAAAATGTAACGAGCCCCTAGGTCAAACTTACTTCCCGGTTTCCCACGAGCTCATTTATTGAATAACTGATATAATGTTGTCATGAGTTGATCTCTTGAATGGCAATGATGTGAAGATAGACAATGGGATTAAATGTCTTTGGGAATGGGTTTTTTATTTACATGTTTTTAAATAAAAACATGTTTTCTTATTGGTTATCGGTACAATGTGGGAGTGAAGGTCATGTTCTTATTGATTCGCAGTACATGGGCGGTGGAGGGCCTGAAGGCCCTTTCTTTTCTCCCCATAAACTATGCAAGTTTCAGAAAGTAATTTGTTTTTTAAGTGGGAATTTAGCATCTCAAAATAATTTAGTTTTTTTTAAAGGATAAATGTATCCAATATATAACATATATGTTTTTTTGTATATATTTTGATGGCTCAAATTTGAAGGTTTTTTTTTTTCAAATTTTTATTCATATGGTTGAGCTTGTGTATGCCTAATTTGCGAACTTTTCAAAAAAATTTACCCCATTAAGTATTAAATTTGGTTTTGGCACAAATTAATTTTTTACTTAATTTTATAATCTCTTCACTATTTTTCCTCATATTGCTTTAGCAATTTATGTTTGTGTTATTTATGATTATTTATAGCATCATATTGTGAAAAAGATTGAATGCTTATTTTTCATTTGGGTAAAATTAATAAATATGGAATGCTTTATGAGCTTGCTTCTCGTGAGTTTGAGCATCTAAGATATTCTTTGAATTAATGTTACAACTGTTATTTCTTCCGTCTTGCGCATCAATTTCGCTAAGATCCATACGGATAGAAAAGTTGTCCTATCGATGACTTGATTATTTGATAGAATACTTAATTTTATGAAGAGATTTCATTAAGTGTCATGAACCGCACAATTGTACTACCCTATCGATGGAAAATTGACGCATTTGGTTGTGACGGTTGATAAATTGCTCTTACCTATATATGAGTCTCTTTGTATTTTATACACTCTAACATTTGGGGACCACTTTTGTGGGTTATTTGGTAAGCCGAAGAATTGAGCAATTTGCATGTCCTTGTTTTATATGCATTTTTAACATTGCTTGCTTATTTATTCTTCAGCTTTGTAAAATCTGGGAAAAATTCAATTTTTTTGAAAAATGATAAAACGGTAATTTTGGTTGGAAACTGAAATTTCTATATCTTGATGATTTCCAAATGTATTTCACTGAATTTGCCTCAATAAATTCACTGCTTCAATAATTTTATTTGATTCCAGATAGCTAATTTCACGTTGAGTAACGTAGTGTCTCAAGACATTTTATCGCATGTGGGACATATGGTACTGGGCGATGAATAGCTCATGTTGATCCATGTGTCACGTTGAGGAGGGAGGAAGGTGGGGCCCTCACTTGAGATAGGAACAAACAAACAAAAAGAAAATAGAGAAAAAAAAATCAAGAAAATGGGAGAATGTGAAATGTGGCATGGAGGAAAGTGGGGGAAAGTTTCTCCCACTTTTGATCAATTCGGTGGATGAGAATCAAAAGGGAGTGGTAAGGAAAACGTATGGCAGTTATGAAGGTGGGCAAGAAAGGAAAAGGAAAATTTTCCCGGTGTTCCGACGGTCAAAGCTCAACGGTCCGAGAATTAAAGTCGGTCCATGCATCGAAAGCTACGCATGGGTACCAAAATTGGGAGGTTTCACTTAACTTCAAAAAGGTGTAGAATTTTCCTACTGAATTTATTTCTACTTGTTAATTACTTAATGTCATGAGCGCTCTTCGGGCTATAATCACTATGGGAGCGTCCTTAGATTTTAGTAATCGGTACGAAAAAAAAATTTAGATCGTCTGCGCGGGCCCCGATCGTGTTTGAGGCTTGGTTTTGATCTCAAGACTAATGTCTTCGGGTTTTGTTGTGTGTTATTGCGGAAAAATTTTAACACTCGCTTCAGGTGGTCCGAGACTCAATTTTTGCAATCGCTATTTGATTTTGTGAGCGATTTATGGTACATCGGGAAAATGAGTATCCTACTGTTAGTGTGAAAATCATGTTAAAATATGCTTGTTTGATGTATTGAATGAAAATTATATGTAGAAAATATAATTATCCGCAATTTGAAAATGTTGCATGTAGCTCTCATGATGCATGCAACATAATATGGCATGAAATGACATATTTGCATTTCATATGTACGAATATCAAGGCCGAAATGACGTGTGTGTATGGTAATGGTTATTCACCATTCTTTGCTGACAGGTAAGGAAATTTCACAAAAATGGGATACCGCCCAAAATCGAGATTCAGGGTTGCATAACATGAAAATATATATATATATATATATATATATATATATATATATATATATATATACATGTGTTGGCGGAGCAAGATGGGGTAAATCCCCCCCCCCTAGGGTGAAAGACCCAATTCATTCGCGGTTAGACATGATCACTGGCGGTGAAAGACCGTAAAAATGTTGAAAAGGTGTGCAGCATCCTATGGTGTAAACCGAAAAAATCCATGGCCCACAAATGCATAACACATGGGATTTGATGAAATCAAATTAGCATAGGAGGATATTCCAATGTGACTGGAGTTTTAAAAACAAAAAGATTTTGTTTGAAGAAAATAGTCATTGGGTGAAGCACCAATGACAGGTTTTCACATTTGGCATTGCATGTGTGAGGGAGTCAGTCAAGACTCAGGTTATGGGCATGAGGAGTCTTATCTCATTCATGACATTAAATATTCCATTTAAGATTGCATTTCAGTATGGAAAGTGGTATGATGTATGTACACAGACAAAGATGAAAGTGAGTAAACAGAGAAGAATTTATATACTGAGCATTGTTCACCTCATCGTGGGAAAATGTTTTCAGGTACTGGAGGTACACAGGGGAATGAAACACGTCCAAGTGGATTGTTGTGAAAAATGTCGGATTGTGGTCTATTCATGTATTATGTAATATTCTTGATAGAATATCCACTAGGAGACAGAATTAAGTTTTGTAATAAAAAACTTATTTTCGACTTGTTCAATGTACTGCTATCAGAAATTCCTACAAGCTTTTTTTTTGGCTTGTAGAATTTGTATAAAGGGTAAGAGTATCACATGAAATGAATGAAGAGAGTTGAAGTGCAGTGAAACGTGAAAAGAGCGGGCTACGCCCCATTTTCAAGTTTTTGGTCATGATGTAGATTTTTGGTTCCATATCACGACAGTGGGTGTAGTGTCGCGACATGATTTGGCCTTAGGCAATGAATCTAGTGTCACATGTAGTATCTCCCTGTGGTCGCGACAGAAGCACAATGTAGGGAGAATTTTATCGCGATGAGGTTCGATGTCACGACAGAGTCAAGCATATGGGGCGGAGAAGCTATGTCGCGATTGCAGACAATTTGTGTTCGCGACGTAGTCAGCGCACATGTACCCCACCGCACACAAATGCAGCCGCCGTGGCGAGGGTCAAGGTGCAACGACAGACTCCTCGGGCTAAAGACTCACCAAGGCGCGCACAATGAGGAGTCTCATCACGACACTTCGCCAAAATTGCTATGTCGCAAATGCAGATTTCTTTGTCGCGATAGAGTTCTTCTTACATCGCGACAGAGAATTCCCGCAGGCCATGGATTCTGTGTCACTTACGTTGTCGCACAAGACGTAGGTCGCATGTAACGCCCCAAGAATACCTTATAATTTTATAATAAAAATTATTATATATTTCGAGTATAAATTGAGTCAACTTTGGTATTTTCCGAGAATTGTTAAATGAATATTGAATAAATTATTATATGGCTAAGAGCCAAATACAACTATTATATGCTAAGTGAAAATTGATTGAACCCGGAAATTAATCCAAGTGTAAAAAGGGTTAAAGAGGATTAATTGTAAAATAAGGACCTAAAGGTCATATATAAATGAGTTTGTAGGTCTAAGTGTGAATACTGAAAATTGAAGTGCAATTAGAGAGATTTATAGGCTATATAGTGAATTGGGAGAACTTAACCCGAGAATGCATTTGTGGCCAAACAAGGGCATATGTACTAATAAGTGACTTAAGACAGGGAGAAAATAAAGAAGAGGAAATGGTGTGTAAAGCGAGCAAGACCTTACACACACACTTAAGAGGATTTAAAAGACCAAAGTGGTCTAAGGAGCTCATTTAGAGCAAATCACGTTTTTGGGGAGAGAAGAGAGAAGAAAAGGAAGAGAAAGCTAGGGTTTGCTAGAATGAGTGATTTTGGTGGGATTGTTTCCCATTTCTTGCTTCTAAGAGACCAAGTAACATGGAAGGTAAGATTTGAAGAGATTCAAAGTAAGAAAACAAAACTCTAACTAAATACTATGATTTTGATTTTGGGGAAAAGCCACAGCAAGAAGAGGTTTTCATTGATTAAACCACTTTGGATTTGTTTAGGTGTATTCCATAGTGGATTTTTTATATAGGTGATGAATTGGAGGTATATTGAAGAAAAATGGGGAGAGAATGGCGAAATCTTCCATTTTCTAAGTAGCATGAAGTGGTACCGGTACGAAGAGTGAGTGCTTGGTACCTGCTGAAGGAGGGGCGAGAATGCCAGTGCGACTCAAAGTGGTACCCGATGCCCGTTGGCGATAAGAATGAGTGCCAGGTACGGTCAGGTGAATGCCGTGCGATGCTTCCTCTGACTTTATTTTTGCATGTTATGCACTTTTAAGTCCAATATTGATACTTAGATTGTTTAGGGACAATAAATATTATTTGATGGGGGAGTACAGTAAGAATGAAAACTAAGTGAAAGCGTACCATACCTACGCCACAAGAAGCGAAAGCGATATTTGTTTGAAATGCGATTAATTGTTGACCAAGAGTGGAGAATTTGTATTTGGCCAGAGTGCGGGTGAAGCGATAGCAGGACCTAGGGCGTGTCGAACAAGACAAGGGATCGATATATTGGTTTGTTCTCTGTTTGTTCTCTATTTGTTCTCTATTTGTTCAAACATTGCGACAGTCTCTTAGTTTTCTTTGATATATATATGTAACGTCAATTCAAATATGTATTCAATAACTATTATGAATATGTGTGTGCGCGTATTTGAACTATAAGTGAATTTAACGCTTGAGATTAAATTGATTTGGAATGCATTATTGATTCTGACATGGCAGGATTCACGGCGAATTCGTCATGAAGTAACCTCTCTATTGTTCAATGTGGAAATCACATTATGCGAATGACAAACGAGGATAGGATGCGATAAATCAAACAGTGAATACATGACTTCTATAGTTATATGTGAGAATCTGGATATTGAATGTGAGATCACATTGCTACTAAATGACAAACGGGACGGGGATTTACTGGCGGAGAATCGTAGTGAATGTATCGACCACATAGTGCATATGTATTGAGATTGCAATATTGAATGTGAGATCACATTGCAATTCGAATAATAAGCAGACGAGGATTCTGCTTAAATGATCACGTAAGTGAGTGTTGACTCCCATAGCCATATGTGAAATCACAAACCAAAATGCGAAAAATGATTTGAAAAGTGTATTTGTATAAGTATATTTTACATTACATATAAACATTGTATAAAGGCATTATTTTGATAAATGCATGATTCTTATTGAACTAAAATGGAATAGAGAAATGTATAGAACCACTAAAGTAATGAAATAATGTATATGTTTTAATGCCCAAATAATTGGGCGAGTCTGCAGTGATGAGCAGATAATTTAGAAAACGGGACACCAGGATGAGAGCTGGAGGTCATCTAAGAGGTTCCATGGGGTATACTCAGTTACAATGTCTCTACCCATTTTGTTTATGGTGTTTTTGTAAAGAAGCAGGTTGACAAGAAATACATGCTTTATAACTACCTATCAGGTGATTTTGGATCATTATATTGTAAAATACATAAATATACCATTTTGAGTTATATGTATAAGAAATTGTGAAGTCTCAGTATTTATCAGACACACTTATTAAAAATCTTCATAAGGTGAGAATAGAAAAGATTATAATAATGGTTATATTGATGTCAGTTGATAAAGGCCAGATGAAGCAATCACAGTTTGGTGGGATCAAGCTTAGTGGATCAGATGAGCTCAGATATGTTTATAGCTATCTTTGCGATCTGTTGATCTGCTGCGATAAGTGTACTGTAGAAACTCATCATCTTGCGTGACTGTTTTCTGCATGAAGATGACTCTTGTTGTGTTTGTTCTTTTCTTGTATCTGAGGACTTGGGCGCGCTCGGCAGTCGCGAGGCAGAAGGCGCAATGTCGAGACGAGAGATTTCTCGTCACGACGGTTTGTCGATTGCGAAAAAATGACCCCAGTTTGGGCGTCATAGCTTGGTATTATAGCTTAGGTATACAAATACCTAAGACTTAATGGGCACAGGTTTAGATCATGCACCCATTATGCATTTTGATGATTTAATTTGTGCTATGTATTGCATGATGTTGCGTTATATGCTTAGTAAATAGTATATGGAAAATGAGTGTGATGTAAATTAGTGGTTGCATATGCACTACTAATTGAACATGGAGAAAGAAACCTCAATTTTCTATTTGACATATATAGATGGCAAGTCGAGGAAGGGGACGGAGGGGTCACCCATGAAGCGATAACCGACCACCATCTGTTTTTTACCAACAAGCCTTTGTAGAGGCCATGGTGCTGACTCTTTGCCATTGAATAGGCGTGATGGGTTGGGGTCGAGGGGGACGAGGGGACAGTAACATCAGGTTTATAGCATCATTCTTCGACATTTCACAGGAGGGAGGGGATCAGTGGTAGCGATCATTGGTTAAACGAAGTTAAAGTTTTGGAGGCTATAGAGATTACCACCTACGATGCTACGAGATCGAGCTAGCCACATTTGGTACAGAGGGTGAATTCAAATATGGGTGGGATTGAGATTGAGAGTCTCACGGTCACAGGGGCGGGTGTTATGGGAGGAGTTCAGAGCTCTTCATGGATGAGTTTTCCCACATCGGTGAACATGCAAAGCTCGAGAGTTCTAACCCAGTTGAAATAAGTATGATTGTGCTCGAATACATAGCCAAGTTCACCAAATTGGCACGTTTCAAGGATGATTATGTGGTCATGATCATGTGGAGTGAGGAAGTTTGAGGGGATGGCTGAAGTTGTCCATCAGGAGGCAGGAATCAGAGTTTCTCTCTGAGGACATAAAAACTTCTATGGTGACGACTATGACCATAGGGAGGTCAGAATGCGGGCATCAGAGATGCGGGCGGGTAAACGAAGAGAGGAGGATCGGGACTTCTTTTCTGAATGGGAAAGACCAGGAAGACTTCTACTCCACGAGGATTTCAGGGATGGGATCACGGCTGTGTTCATTTGGGCCGAGGCTACCCGTCAGGAGACGGAGGACATGTTATTTACGCCATCGGCTGGTTGTATGGGGCGTGGGTTGCCCTCGGAGTGCGAAGGATCCCGGGGGTTTTGGGGCGGCCTTGATCTAGTCATCCGGTCGGATGGCGTGAACACGGTTTGTTCCTTCTCACCCAGTGCGAGAAAGGAACCGACATCCAGTCCCGGGGTCTTTCTGGGCGCCATACGCTGCACGGATTGGCGGCGAGGGCCGGGTATGGGTGAGGTCGGGGGAGTAGGGCTCCTGGGACTAAGACTCAGGGACCCGGGAGCGTGACACCATCACACTGGGGCGAGGCAGTTGATCGATGGGTTATAAGTGCATGTTTTTACTATCTCACTATATGAACAAAGTGTTGTTTGATTACAGTGCATCCACATTCTTTTGTTCTAGCGCATTTTTGTGTGAAGATAAGAATTGGGCTTAAAGGTAGAATCCTTGGAGGGAGTCGTTGCATGTGAGTTCTCTCCCAGGGATGGGTGAAGGTGATCAGGATATGTTAGGATTGTAGAGTTAAGAGATCTCATGAATTACGCTCCACGGTGGACCTCGGGTTGATATATGGACTTTTATCAGATCACGATCTGTAATTCTTGGCATGGATTGGGTTGCAGGCATAGTCGTCATAGATTGTATTTGTAGGAGGGTGCATACTACACCTGGGGATGGCATTTGTGTTCTATTTCAGGGGGATAAACATGATGCTTTACCCCAAACTGTGCACGACTTCAAGTGGAGTGGACAATTGATAAGTTGGCTTGCAAGCCTTACCCTAGAGGACGAGGGGAGAGAGGATTTGAGTCTACCTCGGGTGGTGTGTGAGTATGAGGGCCGTTTTTGGGCCGAGTAGGGTTACTCAGCAGCAGGGATGTAGACTTCACGATCGAGGATTACACCACTGAGATGCACGTCGCCAGTTCAAGGCTCTATCATAGGATGTAGCCTTTGAGGTTGAGTTGTAGGAACTGAGGTCTAACTTCTGAGAATTGTTGTACGAGGGTTTTGTCGCAGAGCACTTTCATGAGGCGCTCAGGTGTTGCTGGGGATAGACTACGTACGTGGTATCGACAGGTTGAACAAGGTTCGTCAAAGAATGTTATCCCATTGAGGACCGCTGATTTGTTTGATGGAGTTGAAAGGCGTGAGTACACTCCAAAGTAGACCTTGCGCGGGTATCATCAGGTTGAGAGTTAGGGAGGCTGATATCCTTAAGACAACGTTTAGAATGGTATGAGCATTCCGTTCGGGCATGCTGCTGGTTGGCCAGTGCTCCTCTACGGAATTCATGGATCTCATGCATAGGGTATTCGACCCTACTTGGATCCGGTTTCTGTTGTGGTCTTCGTTGGCGACATTTTGATGCCAGTCGAAGAGAGACATGAGGATCATTTGAGGGTCGTATGGAATTTTGAGAGACCATCGGTTATGTAGTAGATTCCAGCAAATGTGAATTTTGAGAAGCTATTGAGGTGGGGGCCCTTGGGACGCGTCGACTTGAGTGTATCTATGAATTGAAGGTAAAGGCCACTAATGAGTTAAGGGAGATCACAGGGGAGTCACTCTTGAGAATCTGTGATTTTGGGATGGTAGAATTTAAGGGGTTTATTGAGGATTTCTCGGTAGCAACACCTATGAATTGACCGGGAAGGGGTTAAGTTTGAGTGGAATGACAACATTGAGAAGGCATTCAGGGGAGTGAGAGGCTTGCTGGCTCCTATTCGATGGTCCCGAGCAGGGGGACTACCGCAGTGTATTGTGATGCCTCTAAGGACGGACTAGGATGTGTCTTGATGTAGTCCAAGAGGGTGGTAGCTTATGGTTCTCGGCAATTAAAGAATCATGAGCAGAATTACCCTACACATGATATAGAGTTGGCGGCCATTGTCTTTGCCTTAAATATTTGGCGCCACTACTTGTATGGTGAGGTTTTAAGTATTTTCAGACCACAAGAGTCTGAAGTATATTTTCACACGGCGGGACTCGACATGTGAGAGACAAAGTAGATGAATGGAGTATCTAGAGGGATTATGAGCTTCCTTTACATTACCATTGTAACACCAGAAATATACCCTATGGGTTTCGGACTTGTTTGAGGTATAATGCAAAAAGCTAAATAAAATTTTAGGAAAATAAAATAAAGGAACAAGAAATGAATATTAGAGACAAAGGAGTAAAGTGGTCATTTACCCTTGAGGACATAAATAGCATAAATCAATAAGTTGATATGCAATTATAGAGTGTGAAGATGGGATGCCAAAGTATAATATGTATAAGTTAGATTGAGATTAATAAAGAGAGAAAGGGCTAAATAGCAAAAATGGGAAAAATAAGCTAAAAATGAGCTTTATTTGACTTGGCCAAACATGGCCATAAGGGGGGGATCAAAATATCTTATATTTTGGGTCTCCAAATAGAAAGCAGTAGGAGGGAGAGAAGGAAAGGGGGGGAGAAGAAAGAGGAGAGAGGAAGGAAGAAGAAGAAGAGAGAAGTCGAATAAAAAGGTATGGAATCTAATCTTGAGTATGGAACTATGACTATGAGTATGGATTCTAGTAAGATTTGGTATGGATCTTTGGTTTTGTATGGTTAATAGCTTGCCCCAAACCTAGGGTTTGTTAGGATTTCATCCTAACCAAAGATGTATTGAAATTAGGGTTGGTAAAACTCTAAATGGCGCAAGAAAAGTATAGAATCCTCCATTTGAGGATGGATTCATGGTTTAATTGTAAGTAAATGAGTTAGGGTTTAGAACAAACCCTAATTAACCTTTATAATTGGTTTATGTATGGGTTATAACCCATATTATAGTTGTTTTGGAGGTCGCGTAGGTTTTTGGGTGTAAGATAAGTATAGAGGAGTTGATTTGGGTGGCAAATATGGAAAAAATGGGAGAGAAAACCAACATTTTACGGGCCATTCAAGACTGTCTTAGGTCATAGAGCAGTGAATGGGGTACGAGTTAGGTTACAGTCGATTTTAGTCAACTTTGTGCAGAGTGCAGTCTGCCAAAACATCTAGGTACACCTGCTATATTTGATGCCGGTCATTATTATTGTAGCCATAGCTTGCTGTTTCTTGTCAGGTTGAGTTATTCCAGAGTGACTAATTGACTATCTTGAGGAAAACCAAACATCCAGAAATAGGCATCGTCAGTCGGCTAAGTGGCCTAAAAATTCACTCAAAGTGGGGCTATGTTCAAGCCAAATTCTGGTTCCAGTTTTGAACATAGAGTAGTCCCGGGTGTCTAGGTCATATCTTGAGTTTCGGTGCTCCGAATTGAGTGATTCCAGTTGGAGAAGAACCCTTAGCACCTTAGCTTTAAATGAGTATAAAGACCTAGTGTCAAATATGAAGTTAAGATCCCAAAGTGACAAAGGCAGTTAGCTGCTGGCACATTCTTTGTAGTCTTCGCAGTGGCGATTTTTTCTTCCACGACTGCGACTTGCATAACTCTTCTTTCGTTAGGACTCCGTTATGGGTATTCTTTGACTACATGGAAAGCTCATTGGAGTCTAGAATCTAACCATATGCTATTTAATGGCATTTGGTGCCCATATCTTCAATACGAAAGCGGGTGTTGTACCAAAATTGTACTAATCGCTTTTACGGTAAAGTTAAATGAAATACATGGTAAAAAGGATATAGATATGAGCAATAGAAATATGTAGATTTGATATGTAAAAGAGTATAGGTAAGAAAAGTACCTCTGATTATCAAGAAAGAGTCTACATTACGTACTCCTAAAGAGATAAGACCAGTTTGATAAAGAAATCTAAATAAAGCGTCTAGTATAGAAATGTATAGGACATGTCATAAAGATATGATAAGTATACGTCGAATATGATAAGTATATGTCATAAGATAAATGATCGATAGGGAGTACACATGAAGATATAAGTTAACAAGATATAAGATATTTACAAGTAGATGACATGATATGAATATAAGATTATGTGATATGAATATATGATAGACATATCGAAATGAATAAGATGGAGCATCTTTAAAGACAGCGAATGATAGAAATGCGTAAATGTTGGAAACGATAGAGATAAGTAAAAGATGGCAAGCAACGGGAATGAGTACAAAATTACACAAATGATAGGTACATATATGAATATATGAATGAGTAAAAGCATACATGATAAAAATATAGAAAGAATGCATGAATAGGTAAATCATGATAGAAAGAAACACGTAAAGGATATGATGCATAAATGATAATAAAGAAATATGAATAGATAAAGATATATATGACTATATGAATACAAGAGTGCATGGATGCATTCATGATATATGATAGGATTACACATATGATACGAAGACAAAACTAAATGAAAGAAAAAGATATGAATATATGTAGTATAGAGAAATATGAGAACCATAATATATGGAAACTACGGATCACGAGAGCAGATATAGATTAAAGTAGCCAGATGATATCATTGCGTAAGCGATTATGATAACAGTTATTCGTCTTTATGAGATATGTACGAAAGCGTAATAAAGGCGATTAATACTTGCTTAGAACACGGTAGAGAGGGATGAATGGGGCATGCCTTTAGGGAAGATACGGAGTTGTTGCGACATATACATAGACGGTGTCGAGAGGCCGTTTGGGTCGATGACATAGATTCGTTTGGATCACGGTGGCCACAGAAAGGAATCATTATAGCACATGGCATGGAGTCATTTGTGCCGTCTGATGTCTGCCCCGGGTATAAACGGATAGAATCAGCATCTGTGCGGTGATAGTACCAGCCGGGTACATACGAGATAGAGATCAGCGTCTCAAATACGGTGATAGTACCTTAGTACATATAGTTATTTCTGTCAAGCTCCTAAGGTATTCGCAGGCATGAACATAAAAGAAAAAGAAAAGTATATGTACAGGAAATGTAAAAAGTATATGATATGATATGAGAAGCATAACACTGTTATGCAATGAAAGTATAGACAATTACAAAACGAGTAAGTCTGATATATTGATATATATGAAAAGTACATAGTACATGAAAAGTATATGAACAAGTACAGTATATGAAAGAGAAAAGTATAATAAGTATCTGGTACAAAAAATAAAGTGTCGATGACCTGAAATGTATATGTGAGATAAAGTATATGAAAAGCATATGAATACAGTATATGAAAAGTATAGTATATAAAAGCACGTATATATGAATAATAAACATGAAAGTATATGACGACGTATGCGAGTACGCCAAAGAGAAAGTCATATGAAAAGTATAACAGGAAAACAGTATAGGAAATGAATAGTACATGAATATAGATATATGAAAATAGTATAAGAACAGTACATTAATACAATATATGGAAAGTACAAAGTATAGTACACGAAAAGGATAGAAAGTAAATAAAAGAGAGGTATATGAAAAATATAGTATATGAAAACACATGAAAGTCTATGTGAAAACATATAATAGTATATGATATGATAGTAAAAGTATAAGTCATAGAAACGGAAAAGATGAGAAATTATAGAAATACGATAAAAGTATAGATAAAGATATGCGAAAGACATGAATGCAATTAGCGGGAAAAAGGTTGATATCTGACCAAACGTGATGTAAAGATGATAAGTAATAAAGTTATATGAATATGTATAGTTATATGAAATGCATATGTATAAGCTTGTGGCCAGTCACCATTGGTGGTTGTCCGTACTTATGTTCACATAGCGTAAATCTTACGGGTGTTCAATCGGAGTGTAAATCAGAAAGAGGAGGCTAGAAACAGACATTCACCACATCAATGACTTGAGCCATCTCGGGAGATAGGTGCTGCGCGTAACTATACACCCAATCTAAGTGTTTTGTAATAGAATTGTACATGTATAAGTAAATGGGACTATGTATATGTGTATAGATTGTGATGGACACCACTCCGGTGGTAGTTCTTTTGTATATGTAAAATGATTTTTGTTATTACAAAAATTGTTTGTATACCTGAATGCAGTCACGGCTGCGAGAAAGAAACGAGGTCAATGAGTCTCGGTATCACGGTATATAGTATAGATAGTATCGCGCCCAGGACTTCGGTTCGGATCGCGATAGGGTCGAATCGGGATCGTCCCGGCGTGGCTTGACCATCATAGTAAAGGCGAATGTAGTGGGCGATGAACTCGGTCGGAAGTCTGAAGTCTTGGCTAGTGTGGCACGGTGTGGCGGATGCTCGAGATTAGGGGACATTTTGGGGCGCATTACGGTGATCGGGCTCGAGAGCATTAGAGATTTGGTGGCTCGCCATCCACTGTGGGGTGATTGAGTCCCGGGGTATGGCCAGAGAGATATCGTCCATCGGGGGCCGATCTGATCGGGTCTGGTGTGAAATTTGGAGCCGTCTACGTAGATGGTAGTCTTCTGTATAAGGGACAGGTTGTGGTTCCCCAGTTGACAAATCTAAGAGAGGAGATCCTCAAGGAATTCCACTGCTCTCAATTTACTGTGCATCTAGGTGATACGAAGATGTACCGTGATCTTCTTCACCAATATTATTGGAGCGGGATGAAGTGACACGTTGGAGATTTTGTTCGACGGTGTCTCACGTGTCAGCAAGTAAAGGCTGAGCATCAGAAGCCAGCAAGCCTACTCCAGCCATTGGAGGTAGTAGAGTGGAAGTGGGAGCACGTCACGATGGACTTTGTGACCCACTTTCCACGGACATCGCAAAGGCATGATGTGGTGTGGGCGATTGTGGACCGACTCACTAAGTCGGCACATTTTCTAGCTGTGCAGATGACCTTCACACCGGAGGAATTTTGTCGGTTGTATATTCGAGAGATTGTCCAACTATATGGAGTACCAGTGTCCATAGTATCGGACAGTGATCCCAGGTTTACGCACACTTTTGGAAGAATTTCCAAAAGGCTATGGGGACACTATTGACTATGAGCACTGCGTTTCATCCATAAACATATGGTTAATCGGAGAGGACCATATAGTTTTTAGAGGACATATTGCGAGCATGCATCCTAGATCTTAAAGGTAGCTGGGAGGAGCACTTACCCTTAGTGGAATTCGCCTATAACAATAGTTATTAGGCGAGTTTACAAATGGCATCCTATGAGACTTTGTATGGGAGGTCATGTCGATCCCCGCTTTGTTGGACAGAGATGGGAAAGAGTTCCATTACTAGTCCAGATCTTATTAAAGACACCTCGGAGAAGGTGGGTTTGATACAGCGTCTTAAACGGCTCGGAGCGGGTAGACTCACAAACAGACCTCAAAGTTTGAGGTGGAGTGAGGGTGCGTCTTCTTGAGGTGATGCTGAGAGAGGAGTGGTCGAGTTGACCAAAAGGAGAGAAGCTGACGCCAAGGTATGTCTTGAAGGCCACTTGAGATACTCGAGATGGTGGGCCTGATTGCATATCGGTTGGCGCTACCGCGCCCGGAGTTTTATCAGTCCATGAGGTGTTACACGTCTGCTGCTCGGAAATTTATCTTTACAGGAGATTGTTGTTGATCAGATTAGGGATGTGAGGGAGGGACTAGTGTGTTCTTGGATAGTACGGATCAGAGTATTGCGGCCTTGTGAAGACCATGCGGTGAGTGAAGGTGTTGTGGCAACAGGGAGTGGAGAATGACTTGGGGAGCCTTGATGACCTGGTGAAAATACGAGACCCACTATCTTTTCCTATTTGAGGATGAAGGTGCGTTGTCTAATATTGGAATTATAATAACTATTGCATATGCATGTGTTTGTGTGTGCGAATTTTAAGACTTAAAGTATGTTAAGAGGACAATATGAAGCAGAAAAAATTCAATTTTTACGAAGAAATGGTAAAGCCAATTAATTTCGGGTTGGAAATCGAAAGGCACTCTAGATCTCTGGATGAAACGAAACGAACTTCATCGTTGAATTAGTGTATGATCTGGTGTCTAGTCAAATTTCTTTGAATACGAGACGATCGGGATTTCGTTTTTCGAGCAAGCGTGTCGAGTATTGCTGCGCATGTGACACATGGCGGCTAGGATGAATGGCTCATGTTGAGCCATGTCGAGATGGGAGGAAGGAAGGTGGGGCCCTCACTTGAGATAGGAACAAACAAACAAAAAGAAAATAGAGAAAAAGAAAGAAAAATCAAGAAAATAGGAGAATGTGACATGTGGCATGGAGCAAAGTGGGGGGAAGTTTCCCCCACTTTTGATCAATTCAGTGGATGAGAATCAAAAAGGGAGAAAAAAAAAAGTGGAGGAAAAGGAAAACGGAGGAGAAAGGGGAAGAAGAAAGAAAGGAGAAAATTTTCCCGGAAGCGTTAGACGGTCGAGAATGGGAGGAATTTACATCGCGAGGCCCAGCGGCGAGGAGAAGCTATGTTGTAGGCGGGAGACAATTTATTGTCGCGACAAAGTTAGCGAGACAAAGTGCCGCTGCAGCCAAGTGGCGTCTGCGGCCCAGGTGCGCGACGGCTTGGGCCTAGGTGCGCCTTTCGGTAGGAGCGAAAGCGCCCGGCGAGAGGAGTTACGTCGCGATAGAGAATTCTTTGTCGCGGCAGGACCGCTCAGTTGACATTTGCGACGAAATTTCTTTGCCGTGACCAGAGACTTTTCCGCGTCATCTTGTCGCGATGAGAGTTCTTCTCACGTTATAGCCGGAGGCTGAGGACGCCGGGGGATTTCCATGTCGCGGCAGTGTCGCGTGCCTGATAGGGTTGGCGTTCGTCTTTGGGCAAGCATAGCAGAGCAAATGTACCTGACGAGAGCTCTGCTCGCGCCTGCGATAAGGCCCCAGGGCGCGGCGGCCGATTGCCTGGCGTGCACACGACAGGCGGCTGCGCGTGCGACGCGAGGACTTGGGCGCGCGACGAGGGTTGCGCTATGCGGCTTGAGCACTACATTTGCAGCCAAAAGATTTTTCTATCGCGACAAACCTGTCTAGTAGCCAAAAATAAAAAATAAAAAATAAAAAGTGACCCTAAGATTTGGGGCGTCACAAGCTTTGAGCTTTCCTCGGTTCTCTGTCATCACGAAACTTAATGAGATTAATTACAAGAAATGTTTTAAATCTCTCATAATGAATTTGACGATTATGAAGCTAAACTTGGCTTTAAAAGTTGAAGCTACTCAAAAACCCACTATTGAGAGTTCTGCAAATGAGAAAAAATCTTATGAAGACTGGGAGTATTCGAACAATTATTGTTTAATGATCATGGAGAGAACCATATGGAGGACTCTTTTTTATGAAAGCATTCCCAAGACTGAGAATGCAAAGGAGTTCTTGGATGTCGTTGGTAAGAAATACACAAAGTTCTCGAAGAATGAGCTTCTGAATACTCTTCACTCCACTTTCTATGATGGAGACAGTAAAGTGCAGGGTTCTTCACATTGATAAAATATTAACTTGTTACAACAAGATTAAGATCATTGGTATGAGTTTGACTTAAAAATTATGTTGTTTGGCTAATCATGGGGACTTTTGCCTTATGATTTGGCTGATGTGGAGTAGGTTATAATGCTCAGAAGGAGCAATGGACCATTGAAGAGATGACTGCAATCCTCGCTAAGGAGGAGGAGGAGGAGGAGGAGGATATGAAGAAGGGAAGGTCTAAGAGTATTTATGTGGTGACTAGTAGATACTTTATTGGTTATTGTGTGGGATCAAGAGGTTCCAGGTTTTATTGCCGAGTCGCACGCTAAGAGTGATTAGGTCGGATTAAGGCTATATATTTTTGGGGATAATAGTAGTACCGACGAGGGCGAAAGTGTGTTCGAGGAATATCTGGTTTATTCACATTGCTATTGATTAAAGCTCGATCTCTAGCCACTATTCTTTGACATCGATAGTCACTTCTAATAATGAACCAATTGAGGAAGTAAACCTAAAAGCTCCAAAAATCCATTTATAGTCTAAAGCAAGCTTCTAGGCAGTGGTATTTTAAGTTTGATGAAGTTGTCACTGCCAATGGTTTTAAGGAAAACATCGTCAATCAATGCATATATATAAATGTCAATGGGAGCAAACACATATTCTTGGGTTTATATGTTGATGATATTTTGCTCGCAGTCAATGATACCGACCTGTTGATTAAGATAAAGCAATTATTGTTTAGTCATTTTGATTTGAAGGATCTTGGGGAAGCATCTTGTAATGCTTAGGCATTGATTACTTCCGATAGACTAGTGGCATTTTGAGATTTAATGCCGGCGGGCGTATATTGAGGCGTATTACGTGTTCGATATGAAAATCGTAATCTTGGTAAGATATCGGGTGTAAAGGGTGACGGTTGCTAAAAACCAATGTCCTCATAAATGATATTGAGAGAGATCGGATAGAAAGCAATCGCTATTCTTGGTTGTGGGTAGGCATGATGTATCTTGGTTCTTGTAGCGATCTTAATATTCTTTGTTGTCGACGTGTTCAAGAGTACACTCTGAAAAACCTTCATTTAGAGACGAAAACGATTTAGGTCTCTAATCAGATCCCCAAAGCAATTTCGAGACCGGATTATAAGCCAATTTTCAATCTTAAAGCATTGCAGTGCATTGATTTCAGTCTCCTGTCGGGGAGGCAGTTAGAGAGAGCGGGTTTTCTGTCTCTAATCGGGTGGGACGAGTTTTCTAAGATCTCTAAATTAGAGGCGGATTTGTTGTCTGCGATCAGGCCAGAAATAATCTTGTCTTTAATCACACACGAGATTTTCGATCTGAGTCGTTTTTGATCAAAAAACGGGAATCAGAATCGTCTCGATTAGAGACGGATTGGCTCTGTCTCTTATTAGAGGCCCAGAAATTTCCCCACCATCTCTAAAAGCGTCTCAAATGCGAGACGGAAAAAATTCCATCCTATTTCTGTCGAGACATAAAATTTAGTTTCTATTCTATCTATATATACGAATATTTTTTGTTGACATGTCTTGACTTTTCATATCGATCTTGTTGTCATTCAAAGTCAATTATATGAAATCATTAAGATTTAGTTTAATAGCTATATTAATAGATATCATTAAATAAGTTGAAATACACAATACTTTTAATTAATTATAAAATCAATAGTATTCTTAAATAACAAAATTGTAATATTAGTCTCAAATATAACTACTGATCATTGTCACGGTCCGGATTCTTAGGAATCTGTAGCTTGATAGCGTGATTTCATCTGCTCTTGCATCTGTCTTTGCATCTCCTGCATTTGTCTATGCATCATCTCCTGCATTTGTCTATGCATCTCCTCCTGCATTTTTTGGTTTTGCTCTTGTATTTTTTTATATTGGTCCTGCAAATCCTTAAACTGATCACGTAACAGCTTATTTTCTTCCAGCACAAGCTGCAATTGATTCTCTAACTCATGGCTATGACCCGTCGCAGGTGAAGTGCCACTAAAAGAGGCAAAGCTACAATATGTTGATATTTCAGGTGAAGTGCCACTAAAAGAGAATATGCTACAGTAAGTTGTAATGCTTATGGCATGTTAATACAATACCTGCTTCTATTTGCATTATTAGAAGAAAATTAAGTTGATGAAAGCTTACTCTCTTTTCTCAATAGTGATCACATCTCTAGGGTCAAATCTAGAAAAACTGTCCGGTGTTGGCCTCAACATTTATAGATTCGACCTTGAATGCGTGTAGGCCAATTTCAAATTGTTGTGAGGTAGATGTCTGCATGAGGAGGTGATGGTTATCTTAAAGGAATTTGTGAGCGTATCATACAGGAGCCATGTCTTGGGTCAACGGTACATGATTTATCTCATCAAGCTAGACTCTCTCGAGCTCTCTTATTGTGTACCTCCTACCTCCATGGTTTCCTCCTCTTCCTTTACCTCCACCAATCTGCACAAATGATGGTTAGTAAACCAACCACCCAAGAGGTTCATGAACAAGCATAAAGTATTAATATACAAGCATAAAGTCACGGTTGTATCTTATATTGAAAGTGCGGTCTAACTTTTGCCAATCAAACGGAGCCCCTAAGTTTCACCAAAATCGGGTTTTTGAAGAGTATTCGATCAAATCTCCCAAAAAATAAAACATTATTTCTCAAACTAAATCTTAAATCCAATGTATTAACTTAAAGCCCAGGTTAAGTCGACGTCACAGCTTAGCCACAATCTATTTTAAGAGAAATACAAGTTGTCTATACCATTAGAAAGAGTATTTTGATCAAATCACCCAAAAAAATAAGTCACATCTATAAAATACCAAAAACTAAACGACAAGTGGCAAGCTGGAATTTCTGCATATAAACATATATATATATATATTAAATGATTTTTAATGTTCCATCTATACAAATTACAAGGAATGAAGGATCTTTTTGATATTTAATGTTCCCAAGTTTTTATGTTCCCAAGTTTGAATCTTTTTGATATTTAATGTTCCCAAGTTTTTATGTTTCCAAGTTTGAATCTTTTTGTTCAAATGGAAATGAAGTCAAGAAAGGATTATTTAAGAGTAAAGTCTAGAAAATATTATTGAAGAGTGTCGTTTGACTATGGTGTTTTTATTCTAAATTTACTATGCATGAAACTATTTAGGGAATATTTACAATATAGTAGGTAATTAGAATTTGATATGGAAACATAAATTTGAAAGGTTGTAAGAAGCATATGGCCATGAGGTTAGACTCGAATGGTAAAAGGTTGGGATGGGGAAGTGGTAAAATGTTGGGATGAGGTCATGAGAGGTTCTAGGTTCAAATCCCAATAAGTAGGCATATCGGTTATATTCACACTCACATTGATTTTTAACAACAAAATTCTCAGGAAGTGCGAATAGTTATCATAAATGCACCAAACTTGAAGCTAAGGAGAGAGAGTTTCTGGTATTGGTTTTACATTTTTCTGATTATGTTCATTCATGAAAACTCAAGCAAACTATCAAATTATATTTGCATTGGCATTGTTTTTAAAGCAAACATTAGAGAAAGAAACTTTTGCTTGATATAAATATCAAGGTTCAAACTGATCATTCAAAATTAGGGGAGAGAGAGAGTACCAGGAGAAATCAGCTAAACTAGAGTTGCAGCAGCAACTTCTCTTCAGAGTCTCTTCAAACGTAGGTCTGAGAAGTTCAAGAAAACATTAGAGAAAGATAGTTTTGGTTTATAGAAATATCAAAGTTCAATTGATCATTCAAAGTTTTAGGAAATTGAAATTATCTATAAGCGATAGCCTTAGATCTTTTGAGAGAAGAGTAGAGAGAGTCACCTTCTTCTAGTTTACATAGATTTGTACATCAAATATTGCAGAATTCAAACTAAACACTCGTTGATTTACATTGGCTTCATCACATAAAAGAGAAAATTCAAAGTTTAGATCTACAGATAAATCTGCAGAATTCAAACAGATTGTTCAAAATTTCATGAAACTAGAGCTGATTTTTCAGAGAAACTAGCAGAGTTGGAAAGACAGATTACCAATAGAAATCAGCCGATGGAGAGTTGCAGCAGCAGCAGCAAATGGAGGACTTCTCTCTCCACACTCTCTTCAAACAACTCTGAGAAGTTCAAGCATGTCTCAAATTATGTTAGCAGTGCATTGTTTTGTTAAGCAAACATTAGAGAAACAGAATTCAAGGTTCAAACTTTTAGTTAATTCAAATATTGCAGAAAGAGTTGGCTTCTTCTAGTTAGATTTTGACATCAAATATTGCAGAATTCAAACTAAACATTCATTGACTAGAAATGTTTTACATCATCGTGAGGCTTCATCATATTAAAGAGGAAATTCAAACTTCAGATTTGCAGATAAATCTACAGAATCCTCAAATTTTCATGAAACTGGAGCTGATTTTTCAGAGAGTTTAAGAGAGAATACCAGCAGAAATCAGTGGAATGAGAGTTGCAGCAACAGCAAATGGAGGACTTCTCTCTCCACATTCTCTTCAAACAACTCTGAGAAGTTCAAGCATATCTCAAATCATATTCTAAGATGATCCCTACTTAACTGAATACAAAAGTAGATAATGTATATCATAAATTCCATTTAGGAAATGGTGATATGGAGGCATCGATAAGCTCCATATATGACTGATACTAGATAAGAACCAGACCACACAAATCTTTAGTCAATGGATTTATGCAGATACATGATCTAATCTAATTGCATACTCTATCAATGTCAAGCAAACAACAAATAGAAAACTGTTTTTATGTTCTCAAAGGCAAGAAGAACAAGGAAAATATGGAAAAAATGTTTGGTTTTCAGTTTTTTATTTTTTGTTTTGAAAACCATAGGGAACACAAGAAACACTATATTCAAAGAATAAGAACAATTTTTAGAAAACTCCAAAATTGTGTTATTAGTGTTTTTAAAAACTATTTTCAAGTAGAGTTTTCAAATACATGAACCAAACAGGTCCCAGAAAACTCTTAATTCAGAGAGCAAGATTTGGGGGAACACCAAAACAGCGTTATCTGGGGTTTTCAAAAACTATTTTTAAGAACGGTTTTGAAGAACAGAAACCAAACATACCCTTAATTTATCTTGACCCTTTTACCATTGCCATGCAGTTGAGAGGTTTCGCATTTGCAAAATCAGTAACTTTGATAGTTGAACCATTCACTGAGGAGAACAACCTCCTGACTCCAACATTCAAGGCAAGCTTTCATCTTTCTTCAAATCTTTTTTTTTTTTTTTCCTTTTCTCCATTTTTTTTATTTTTTATTTTTTATTTTTGGCATTGAAATAGATTATAGGTGAAAATATAAAGTGTTTTGAGGTCTGGCTGCATATTTTTCCAGATAAAGAGGCCCCAGGCAAAGGCATATTATGCAGGAAAATAAGAATAACACAAACAATAGTTTTGTTCTGAAAAACAAGAACACAGGGGTGGGCCTGTTTCGTTCCTGGTTTTGAAAATTGTTGTTATGTCCTCAAAGGCAAGAAGAACAAGGAAAATAGGGAAAAAATGTTTGGTTTTCAGTTTTTTATTTTTTGTTTTGAAAACCATAGGGAACACAGGAAACAATATATTCAAAGAATAAGAAAAAATTTTAGAAAACATCAAAATTGTGTTATTTGTGTTTTTAAAAACTATTTTCAATAACAGTTTTCAAATATGAGACAAAGCAGGTCCCAGAAAACTGTAATTCAGAAATGGGTGAGACACTAATCCTGTCAACTGTCCTGAAAAGTGGCAATGGATATAAGACCACAGTTTAATTTCCTTCCTTACAAAATACAAGTTTTTGTGCTGATGAGTTTTATAAAACATGCACAAGGCATAGAGCAACAAAAGGTGCTTTTCTTAAGCACTAAACAATCTCTCAAATTGCGTGTACGCACCAAACAAAAAGAAAAGCAAATTAAAATCAATAAACCAGATTCAAGTAGTCTAATCTTGAATCTGGTGAAATTTCTCTCAAAAGCCATAAAAAAAAAAAAAAACCCTGTGAATCTGAAATAGGAATTTCTACTAACCTTTTCACGATGAAGAGAGAGTTGTCGGAGGGGGGAGACTGAGAAAGGGCCGACAAGACATTTGGTTCTACGTTTGTCGCAGAAGGAAGGGGAAGCAGAGGAGGAAGAAGGAGATCGAGGGGTGGGGGTGAGGGCTAGGGTTTTTTTGGGTATGCGATGAACGTCGAACAGATGGAAAGGGAAAAATGGGTTTGGGGGTATATTTATTTTATTTATATTTATTTTCATTTTCGGGTTGGGTTTAATTCAAGAGACCCTAAGAAAATTTTGTATGTCAGTGTGACCGGGTGGGTATGTTTATTCATCTCTATATGAAAAATGTAGCTCAAGTCGACTGGGATTTTGTGGTTTTGAATATTGGCAAATCTCAATTGAATCTGTTTCTGAGATGGGTTTTTTTTTTTTTTTTTTTAATTCATTTTGCATTAAATCATAAACACTTCCCGGAGGCTCAGAATATAGAATTTATTTAGGCTTAAGTAATAACTTTAATTCCTGTGGGATTAATTTAGGTGCGGACAGGCAGAAAAAATGGAATATGAAAAACTAATAGAATATTTTGGACAGTGGGATGAAGATAAATATAAAATATGTTTGATAAAAAAATTAAGTTCTTAACATTCTTTTGGATTTTTAAAAATTTAAATTATCAAATATAAATAAATATAAATTTAATAGGGTTTTACTTGTTACAGAGTTTTAATCTTTAACAAAAATAAATTTATTTGCTTTTTTATTTAATCTTTAACATGATATGATGAATAAAAAAGTTTTAAATCTATCTCAATACACTTTTACAAATACATTATTTATTTATTATATATATTAATTAATTTTTAAGATTAAAGGCTATCTTAGCTACACATATTCAAGTTACACACAATTCTTTCACAAAAATTCTTATTAGGCAAAATGTTATTCTAATTTATATGGTCATTGCATAAATGATGATGATTTTGAATTTTATTATAATTCGGCACATAATAGATTATTGCATTCTATCTCTTTCAATAAAAAAAAAAAAATTCAAATCCCCTTGATAAAAATCTTGTATATTTCAAATAAATAATTTTTATTTTTATCAAATCATAACTATTAAGAGAATTTCCCAAAATTTATAAACTATTAGGAGAATAGATAATATTAAATATAAGATATTTTTTATTTTATTAAATTTTGAAATTTGAACTCCTTTAATGATACTTATTTTTCTAATAATTTATATAATATTTTTATAATTTTTAAAACTTTTAATTGTATTATTTATTGTGTCAGTAATATCAGTCGTCATTGGGGAAGCGATTATTCTGAATGGATTAAGTCGATGGCCAAATCTGCATGACTGAGCCAATGGGCCGAGGGGAAAGGAAAAATAAAAGGAGGAAGTCACTGCAGCGGCTACCATGTAAACTTCGAAAATTTATGTTGGGGCTTGATCTTGAGGAAGCGAATTAGACGATGGCGTGGTGCGGCGAAGGGAGTGTATAACATAACTGTGCTGAGTGGAAGAGAACTTAGGTGGCGTTTGTTTTTGAGAACATCTTTGAAATTTAAATAGGCTTTCGATTAAGTTGTTTGTTTTTAATTTTAAGCGAGCATTCTTGAAATTTTTTAAAAAAGATTATGAATAAAAAAAAAATAAAAATATTTGGAGCTTTTTATATTCGAAAAGTCGATTTAATAAAAAATAAGAAAACTCGATAATTGTTGTCTGGCATTCTTAGGGATGGCGATGAGAGGGTTTGGAGACCGAGGGCGTCGTCACGGCGAACACATTTATTACACCCGATTACCAGCTAGTGCAT
Organism: Tetrastigma voinierianum; assembly: GCA_016808115.1. Taxonomy (NCBI): domain Eukaryota; kingdom Viridiplantae; phylum Streptophyta; class Magnoliopsida; order Vitales; family Vitaceae; genus Tetrastigma; species Tetrastigma voinierianum. The sequence goes on along the minus strand of JAEQBH010003826.1, from coordinate 514,008 downwards.
TTAAAAAATTAAGCGGAAGCGGGACGGATGTAGCAGGGAAGAATTTACCGAGGCTCGTGTTTACATTTTATTTTTGTTTCTATTTTTAATTTTAATTTTTTATATTTTACTTTTTTATTTTTATTATATTAAAATTAATATTTTCATAAAAATAAAAATATTATTAATTTTTGTAAATCGTTTATTAAAAAACGTTATAATAATAATTATTATTTATATTAAAGTATAAAAATATCATAATAAAAATTATTTTTAAAATATCTTTCCAGATGAGAACTTTGTGTTATTTTGGATAATGGTTTATATTCTTTGTCGGTCTGTTTCTTGCGAAATAATTTATTCACATACTCGGTTAAACTTTATTTTAAATATGAACTTAGCGCTTAGTCGTTCACAATTTAGATATTTTCGTAAAAATCTCGTTTATGGAGTCAGTGTGTTTTATTCTGAGAAAAGTGGGAAAAAATTCCATTGTCTACGAATTTATGAAACTTTTATGGGTTATTAGATTCGCGAGGGCCGTTGCGGCGTGGTCAGTTCGTCGTCACGAGAATCACAGAGAATTTTAAGGCTTCGCGAGCCGGATTATGGCGATTTATTATTTTTATTAACGTTTCATAGTTTTGAAAGATTAATTTTGGGGGGTTTTACGAGAATGTAATCTTGAACCAGTTTTGAATTTGAGAAAACAAACTCATACCGTTAAAAAATAAAGTTAAAATTAAGCGAATATGTGTCGTTAAGAGCGAGGCAGGCGCGTCAGAAATAATTAGTAGCACATTGTCGTCACTTATTAATTGCACACAATGTTAAAAAGCAAGCAGCTTGTATTTAATCTTATTAAGTCTTAATCGATAATTTGAAAAATTATATTCGATTATTAAAACAAAAAAATTTATATTCAGTATTAAGTAAAACAAAAAAAACACCACCTTAGTTGTAAAAAAAAAAAAACTTTAATGACTAATTTAAAAAAAAAAAACACACATAGATCGCTAATATGTTGAGATTTTAGTAACGAGGTAAGATTTGGTAACTAAAGTTTTAAATATTTAAATATTATATATTATTAATAAAAATATAATAAAGAAAGAAAACCCAAGCCATCAAAATTGTATATGTTTAAAAAATTAAAAATTAAACCATAAAGCCATTATAGTAGATTCAGTTTAATTAAAAACTAAATTTTAATTTCTTTAGGATTATTAGTGATAGGAAATTTATAGTTTAATTAAGAAGGCCAAATTCGGATTATAGTCCTATATATTTTTAAATAATTAAAAATAAATAAATTTTTTTTGAGGAAATTAAAAAGATAGAATATATAAAACATGGAGAAAAAACTTACACATGTACGCGTTTCTTTGTACTCGTGGTGGACGAGCCATTGGACCATAAAGACTAAGGGTGAGCATGGTCAAACTGTGCTATTAGAAATAAACCGATAATCGGTTTTTTGTTTGTTATTTATATAAATAAAAAACATAACTATGTAATTAACAAAATCTTTGATTAACCATAATTACTATAAATAAAATAATAAATATAAAGAAAAAATAAATAAATAAAAATTAATTCATTTGCAATCTCATAACACTTAATGTATATATATATATATATATGTAAATTTATTTTCATAATATATATTATTGTATTTTACAATTTTAGTAGTATTAGTATTTTTTTTATTGGTTTTTGTATTTTATAAATCTGACAATTATATAAAACAAAAATAAAAGCATAATCAATTTGTTGGATTAACCTATTTTTCAATTTCCATTTGGTTTTTCGATATTTAGGTTTTTTTTGCTCACATGGCATTTTAGTTTAAACTCCACTCCTACAGAATCCATATTCGATAAAAAAAAAAAAACAAAAAGAACGGTAGAGAAAAAGCTAAGGAGAAAAGTTGGGTGGTAATACAACCTCATATTGCCGTGACGACGGTGGACCTTGGACATAGTGAACATTTTTCCTGTCAAAGCAAAATTTTCCCGAGAAATAAATATAGTAGAGAGACATTCTTCTGACATAAACTTAGAAAACATATGTTCGAAAGACTGGTTTTCAAAATTTATTTTTCTTATTTGAAGTTTAATTAAAGAGAATTGTAGAAACAATTAATTAAATTTATTAAATTGTTGCAACAGTACGACTTGATATCCAAATGATAATCCCTCCATAAATGAGAAATATTTATTATTAAAATGTTGTAAAAGATACCCTTTGATATCAACAACTTGAAAGATTAAATTCAAGGACAATGCACTCAGAATATTAGGAAAATAATAAAGATTACGTAATAATAAAGATTATGTAGCGAAATTATTTCAAATTACGTCTTGGAAATAAATTGTTGACTTTTAATATGAGTTCCAATTAATAAATTGGAATCTTGAAATACCGACTTTAGATCTAACAAATTTGAGGAAAATTTTCAAAAATAGTTAAATAAAAAGAAAAAGAAAACTGGTATAAAGAAAAAGATAGTAAATCAAATCTTGAAAACCGACCTGCATTAATAAAAATTTTATCAGGAAAATTAAAAGAGTTATATAAAATGAAAAAGAAAATTGATATAAAGAAAAAGATAGCCAATTGAATCTTGAAAAACCAACATGTAGTTCAAGTTCGAATTAACAAAATTTCTCGAGAAAATTTGCAAAATAATCTTGAAAAATGACCTGCAGATACTATTGACAAATTTTCAAAAAGAGTTGAATAAAAAGAAAAAAAAAATAACAAATAAGAAAATCGATATAAAGAGAGAAACAAAAAGAAAGAAAGCAAATAGAAATTACATTTCTTTATGCTCAACCGTTATTCACCGCATTATCCTAAGCCGCCACCGCCTAATCCTGTGCCGCCTGCAGGTTTTAGCCATTTGAATATGATAAATTGATGCATGGAAGATGAGAATAAATAGGTGGAATGAGATCTCATTACCTCGTTCAACACATTCCCATAATTGGATTAAATTTAAATTAAGGGAAATTGAGGAAATAAAATCCTTTTTATAATTAGGATTTTGATTCAATAAAAATAGGTGATATTCTCATTCTCTTCGTTTCCTTAAAAAATATAAAACTATAATTCTTTATTTTTAAAAATAATTTTAATTTATAATATTTTATTTTTAACCATATAAATAATTAATTTCTAAAAATACTTTAAATATGAAAATAGTAGAAATAATTAGGGTACATCTAAGAGCAAATGACGTTTTTTTAAAAACACTAAATGAAAAAAAATGCATTTGAAAGCTATTTTTAGACAAAAAATAAATAAAATAAAAATTATTGAAAATCACGTGATAGGTTATATAAAAGGTACAAGATTTTTAATTTATCAATGCTAAGTATTTATGCAATTATCTAAAAAAATTATTTATGCAATAAATACTTTGTTAAATACGAAAATAAAATGATATATATGTTATTTTGAATTAATATTAATTTTTTTTATAGAAAAACGAATATTAAAATTCAATATATCTTTCATTTTATTATTTTACAAATTAATATCATAATATTTTTGATCCAATACAATGTCTTAATACATCATTTGTGATATATATTTATTTATTATATAAAAAGGAAAATTATTTCCAATGGTATTTCTATCTCGGCTATTTTATCCTTCCAAATTACATTATAAGAAAACTTAGATTACTAGTTTCAAAAAAAAAAAAAACTTAGAATATGATAGTGAAGAGGTAAGATATGTCGACTAAAGTTTTAAATATTCAAATATTATTAATAAAAATACAAAATTAGTTTTTTTTTTTATATATTCATAGTATATTATTCCAACTTGAACGCCCTTCCATTACTACATCTCTTATTCTTCACCATTTAAGTTGGGTTTCAATGGCTAAAAATATAAAATTAGTTAAAAAGTTATAAATTAAAAAATATAATAAATTAGCAATTCTATATATATACCCATATATATATATATATATATATATATATATATATATATATATATATATATATATTGAATTATAAATATATTAGACAATTTATTTTTTTTAACGTTTTCATGTAATATTGTTGTATAAAAATAACTGTAATTTTTGAAAAAGGTGTGTAATATAAGTAGGGAAAGCAACGATTTGGTTTTTTCGGGTTCTCATCTCGTTTCTATTGGGATAAGTTTAGCTTAAGTGTAATCGAATTTTTAATGGGTTTAAGCTTTTTTTCTTAAACCCGAGATTGGTTCAGGGTGGGTTCGGGTATTGTTATGCCTAGTACCACCGGGATTATTTTAAAAAATTTATTTTTTAATTATTTTATATTTTAATATAAATATTAATAATTAAATATATTGTAATAAATTAATTTATAAAAATTTATAATATTTTATTTTGTATGAAATATATTAATTTTAATACAATAAAAATAAAAATAACAAATATTAAAATATAAAAAAAACAAAAAAACAAAAAGTAAATCTAAACGGATGAGTACGAGAATTTCCCTATACCCGGTCCCATTTTATTTTTTAAATATGACATGTTTAGGAAATGCTATAAATAAACATGATGAGTCGTTGCCATCCCTAAATATAAGAAAAGGAAAAAAAAAATGTTATTTTTTATATTTATTTATTTTGTATTACATCATAGTATTTTGTTATTCATAAATTTGTCCTTACTAAAACTTGAATCTTGGATCCCTCCCGCGCCATTATGTTAGTCTCGACTCATAACCGCATTTTTTGAGATAAAATTAATTGATTCGGAATAATAAGACATTATTAAACAATAAACGAAGTCTTTAAAGATATTGAATACATAATATTGAGTTAATATGATAATAAATGACTAAAGACCTACATATTTGGTAATCTTAAGAGACTTAAAATACCTAATATTCAAGATTTGATGAAATATATTGATGAACAAAAACTTGATATGACTTCTCATTCTGATTGTAATAGTTATATCGTTTGAATCGTTCATATAAAAACCAGCTGTCAGTGTAAATGCAGCTACATGCTTGCATGCGTCGTAATAAGTTGGCAATAAGAATTTAAGCTAAGTGTTATTGGGAAAAAAATGGTTAATTTTTTTGATAAATACATCTAGAAAAATGTTTTGAGCAGGATCTGTATATCACATAAAAATGTTTTTAATCATCTGTGTGAATTTAATAAAATAATCAAGAAAAGTATAAAAATGATAAAGGATTACGAAATACTTATTATATTATCAGGGTTGAAACTCGAGCTAAGTGGTTAAGATAGGTGTGACCTCAATCATTATCCGAGGTCAATCGACGGCAATTAGGGAAAAAGGAAAATGGTTCAGCATATATTACTATACGCAATTAAAATGTGGAAAGCAGGGTGGAAGAGGAGGGGAGAGAGCAAAAGGCGTTCTCTCGATCTCCCTCAATTCGTCTCTTAAAGTGGAAACCTTAAGACCGTACGACCATTCAACTCTTTCACTCTCATTCTTCGAAGTATTTATAGATTCAAATTGAATTGAAATTATCCCAACGAGATTCAATCGATCTCTCGAAGATCCTAAAGAAATCCAAATCGATCAGCCATTCATCAAAATGGTGTCGGCGAATCGGGACATGGCGGTGTTTTGTTTCGACACCCTGGTCGCTCACTACAACAGCGAACAGCCCCCTCCCCCTGCCTTCGACGAGGCTCAGCAGTATTTTTCCTCTACCCACTTTTATTTTCTTTTATTTATCATTTTTGGTGTTTTATTATAACCCGTTCTTGTTATTATCATTATTATTGTCATTTTAATCTTTCTGGGTTGTTTTCGATTTTTAATATTTTTATGGATTTTTCTTCTTCTTCATTTTTTTTTCCTATTGTGACGAGTGGTTTGATCGCTGAGACTCTACGCTCTGTTCCCTACCCACTTAATTGTTTTATATATTTATTCCAGTATTTGATGTTTGATTGTGGGGAAATTCATGTTGCAGCTTGTTTCTACAGTTTTTTTTTTGGGGGTCATTTTGTTTATGTTGATAATTTGATTAGTTTTGCATATTTATGATGTAGCCGTCAGTTTGGTTCATTGAGCGGTTCATCTTAATATGACCTACTCTGCACTCACCTATAGAGTAATGTAAATATTTGGTTTTATTTTTATTGAACAAATGTGACTGCTTTTGATATTCGGGATTAATCTAATATCAAATTATGATTAATGTGATGATTTAGTGGCATATTGGATAAATGCGACTGCTTTTGATTTTCGGGTTTAATCTTAATATCAAATTATGATTGATGTGATGATTTAGTGGCATATTGGATAAATGTGACTGCTTTTAATTTTTGTGATTAATCTTAATCTCATTTGTGACTGATGTGATAATTTTGTTTTTGTTTTTGTTTTGTTTTTTATGTATTTTTTGTAATGAGTAGCTTCTTCTCCTTGCATTGCCTTTTTTTTCAAACTTTCTGTTTATTTTGAATTGAATATTTCTGTTTTTTTCAAATCTCTTACTCTTGTGTTATCTTTGTGTTTTAACCAGGTTTGTGTATTTGTGGCAAGGATTCCTCATCCTTGTCATGAACTCTTTATATGTAATTAACACATGTCTTATTTTTATTTAAAGAATAAAGAAACAATTTGAGGACTAATAAATGATTGAGCAGAAGAAGATTACACAAAGCTGTTCCTCCTATAATATTCAAGTGATCATATGTATAAAAAAAAAATAATATTCAAGTGATCATCATTTAGGTCTGAACTTTGGGCATTTTTAAATTCTAAGTTATTTTCTCTTTTGTCACTCAATAAAGGAGGGTTGCTGGTGAGAAAATAAGAAAGAACAGGGAATTAGGAATGGAAGCTCGTTACGGCCATTTTGTCCTTCATAGATTTTTGTTGGTCTTGGATGGTTTTCTTTTATCATTTCTTATCAACTTAGATTTCAAATATAATGGCCACGTCTCATCTTTATCCCATTCAATTCCAGTTTTTAACAATATAAAATTTGTGTATTTATGCCCTCTACATTGGCATGTCATCATTATTTGACACCGATAATTTTCTGGTTTCAGCCCTCTGTTTGTGACCTGGAAGAAAGTAGTGAATGGTGGGGAACCTCGTTTGCGTGGATGTATTGGAACTCTTGAAGCTCGTTGCTTGATCAATGGTTTTAAGGACTATGCTTTAACCAGGTATTATTGCATCATATATACTAGGCATTTATTTACTTACTCTATGTCTTGCTGTGGTTTTCTGAATCTCTCCCCCTCCCATCAGGTGCTTAATTGGTTGCTTCAACTGTCACTCTGTCCATCTAACAATGAAAGATGAGCTCTCTGTGATGATAAATTTATTAAGTTTGTTTTATTCATCAAAGAACGAACTAGATGCGTGTTTATGGTTTAATGACAACTTCATAACTTGCTGGTATCTTCAGTTGGAAATTGTAGAATTTGTAAATTTAGGAATATGGTTGCACTATAATTGGGTGATTTTGTATAATTTTTTGTCAGTGATAGCTGGAAGAACTAATCTGCTATTATATATAGTAGGAAATTTGTATAACTGAACTGTAGGAGCTATTGTATATGGTGGGAAAATGTTTAAGGTTTAAATAAAAGAAGAATTTTGGGGCAGAGTAGGAGTAATTTAGGGGTCAAAGTTTTCTATTTCTCTTGTATAAATATGTATATTATTTCTCTATTAAATTGATAAAAAAAAAAAAATTATTTCTCTATTAAGAGAAGAATTGGATTAACTGGTTTCAGAACCATCCGGGCTCGTTGTCTTTCTTTTCTTGAGTGCCTTTCCCCCTTCCGTTCATCTGCTATGTTTTAATCAACCGCTCTAGCTTCATCTGACTGGACAATCTTTAGATAACAAATTCCATGAAAACAGCAAAGGTTTTCTATCTAAAGATTACAGGCTACATGTTCTGCGACTACAAACAAGGCAACACTTTCTCTGTGCTGAGGACCCATGTTTTACATAAGAGTGGCCTGATCTTTTGTATAAGCTCATAGGACAATCAGAGGTCCTTCCATCACTTTCATTCATTTGCACAATTAGGTACACTTGGGAAACCCTTAATGCCTCTACATTCTCTAATTAGAACTCCTAGATCATTAATTCAGGAGCCAATGAATATATGATCAAAGAATTGGATCTTTTCTCCTCGTGTGTAACCATGTTTTGTAAAACAAAAGGTTCTGGATGCAAATAGATCTTTCACCCTTGTAAGTGGTAAAGGAAATGTGTCTATTCAACCAAAAATTAGTTCTTCGGTATTACATGTTCATAACATGTCTTACTGTGTGCTGTCCATCAAAACTGACTAAAACCTAAAATTGCTCTGGAACTCTTTCCCATATCATTGTAGTATCCAGGATCTTACTTCATGAAAGATGGTTGGTGCCTGGTGGTGCTAAGAAGAAAAATGGCCTTTGCTACCTAGATGCTTAGGAAGAGAAATTCAAGCTTATCTAATAAAGGGAAATGTCAAGTGGGCAGAAGAATAATATTGGTTAATGCAGAGAGATTATTGGTGTAATCAACAGTCAGAATGTAAGTAGCTTAGGGGTCAAAATATGCTAATCCTCTTTTATAGTTGTGTACTATTTCTCCAATAACAGAAAATTTGTTTTCATCCAACATCCTGAACTTCCTTTGGCTTGCTTGAAACCATGGACGAAACAAGCATTTATTGTCATAACCTCTCTACTGTTGGTTTTTGTTCTTTGACTTGCTTAAAAGTTTGTGCATATGTTGTCACAGCTTTTTTAATGTTAGTTTATAAAAAAAGTCGTCCCTTTCACAAGTTTGAGCTCTTCCTTACCTTTTATTAGCTCTTGAACAAGTGAATATGAGCTTTGTTGGTTGAGATGCTAAAAACCATTGCCATGAAGGCTTGTTTTCAATATTGTAGACCCCCAATGGACCCTTGTCTACATTCCATTACTAAAGCTTAGGTAGGCTAACATCATTCTTGTGATCAAGGCTTAAGATCCTCAACGGGCAAAGCAATCAATCGCAACTAATCTTTTCACTGGTAAGAAATGGAAATATTGATCATGCTGAGATCAGAACATATTTTGTATGAATGGTTGCAGAATTCTTTCTTCAATGAATCCCAACTACTTCTCAAGTTTGGTTTAATATTGACTTATGGAAGGAAAAAAAATGGTTTGATATTGGTGCTGCTAGTCACATGTTTTTTTTCCTTTTTCTTTCCTGCTTTTTAATGGACTACTTGTTTCACCAAGAGACCTCATCATTGGATTCATTATTACACATTCTCCCAAAATGAACAACTACTTGTCTTGGGTTTTGCTTGGGATTGACTTGCTGGAGTTTGGTGGGTGGTGACCTGGAGGCATTTTTGAGAGTTCAAGCTCCTGTGATTAGAGCTTGGCATAAACATGGCAACATTGAGTACTTCCATTATGCCTTCATGATTAGTGCTTGAAAGTGATGATATCTTAGTATGATTACTTAAAATGGATCTGAAGAACTCCTGAAAACTTGGATCTATTATTTAGATGCTAAAAATATTCCCAAATGATTTAAAATTTACACAGTTGAATCAATTCTTCAATTGTTTGTAAGTCATTTCAACAAGAATGCCTTTGTTTCCTTCCATCTCTTCTCATAGTTTTTCTAAGTCGTTCTTGGATCTGTTAGTATCATCTATCTGGAGGTAAGACTACATGGGAAAAACATAGTTTTAAAAGGCAAAGGAAAATCTTAAAGCTCAAAAGTCTCTTACAGCTTAGGCGAAAAGTGCAAAACGAGGCATGAGCAAAGTGAAGCGTGACCTAGGAGTATATCATTATAAAATTGATTTAGTCTGAAATCTAATCCAATCGATAAAAAATAAAGATTCCAAACATTTAAATTATTTAACAAAAAAAGTAATGAAATTATTTAAATTTCAATATTCTATTAGAAATTTCAAGAATAAAATTGTTTAAAAAGGAAAAGTAGTGTGGACTAGGCATATCTCTTCAACAAGGCAAATTCTGCAAGCAATGTGCTGCAACTAGGGAATGGTTGTGCTTTAGGCCTAAGAACACTTTTCTAAACTATTGGTGAAACTGAGTCTTACAATTAGAAACTCAGAAATGGCTGATTGTTAAGTTCTCTCACCTTGTGGTAGATTAGTAGCAGGAAGAAAAGGAATAGATAATGACTTAGAAGTTAATGGACTCAAGGGACCATTAGATAATGGATGCAGGAGCTTCTATAGCAAACAATGGGAACTTTACCTTGATTATGGAAAATTCAGGTTTAGGAGATTGTGAAACCTTTGGACCATCAAAAGGGCTTTTTTGGACTTCAATTGGGACTTGAAAGGAGCCATGAGCGTGGTCAAGGCTTGAGTAAGGATTTGCCTTAGTCACTATTTTGAGTTTTATGTATTTTATAAGTCCTAGTTTGAATTGGAGTCTTATTACTTGGTAGAAGAGTTGATTTTAGTTTCCTAGTCAAAGTAGGTGTTGTTTTATTTAATTTCCAACAAGATGTTTTATTAGAATTATGAGTCTTATTCCAATTAGGATTAGGAGACTTTAATTATGAGTCCTATTTCAATTAGAATTAGGAGAATAAGAGGTCTATATATACCTAGGGGTGTAAACGAGTCAAGCGACTCGTGAGCTACTTGAGCTCGACTTGTAGAATACTCATATTGACTCTAAGTTAATCGAGTAGTTCGAGTGGCGAGTCGAGTTTGAGTATCACAATACCCAACTCTAGCTGCGTGCGAGCTTAATCAAGCTTTTACTGTTTTATTAATTAAGCCGAGTCGAGTTCGAGGATAATTATTTATTAATTTTTTAATTGATTCGAGCTTTGTCTGAGTGGAGTTTCGATCATCTGAAAATAAGCTTGATCGAGTTCGAGCTTCGAGTTTGGCCCTTTATCGACTCGATTACACCCTTGTATATACCCCTCTAATGTACTATTTTATTCAATTTCTAAGTTTATTAACATTTTCAAGTTTCTCTTTAAGAAATTCCTTTTTGTTTCATCTCTGGCATTCACTAGGCCATGAGTTCATGGGCTTTATCCCTTGAGGATCTTTGGCGAAATAAGTTCCTATCCTTTTACTTCTTCTACTCCTACCAATTCCATCATCTTAACCTTAACCTTTCCACAATCAAATTTTCAACATTCAACCCAACTCATTCCAAATCTGGTTTCATACTTCTAAGACCATTCTAAACACTTTATTTTATCCTAAACCCCTAAAACCCACCGTCCCTAACCTGTAGAAACCCTAAATTCATGCAAGCCCTAACCTTACCTTAGAAAAACCCAAAAATCACAAACTACCTCAAAACAAGACTATTTTGCATCAAACCAAACTCGGGGGCCCCAAACCCAAAATCCTTCATTCGAATCCTTAATTTTATCATATTCAACCCTAAATTTGCCCTAAAATAATTGAAACAAGATCTATCCTTTACCCACTAAAGCTATACCCTATAACCTCAAAATACCACAAATTGATACCCTAACTTATCAAAACCCCTTAGATCAGCCATCATGGTCCGTACCCGTATCATGATTGAACTGAATAAAAGAGCTTTCCCAGTTGTCGATCCTGCAGAACTTTGATGAGCTGACTCATGGAGCTTTCCGACATGTAGTCTCATATGTAACTTGATTGATTTAAGGACTCAATATTTAAAGATTAAGGATAATTACTAGTTCAAGGGAAAAAAGGAGGGTGGAGTGGTTGGTTGGGGGGACGCTTTTTGTATTTTCCAGTAATTTGATGCTTTGATTAGTGGTGAATTATTTTTTTTCTTTTTATCAATGTGCATTTTAATTTTTTTTTATTAGTTGTTTGTGGTTGCTACTCATTATGTGGAATTGCCATGAACTGCCATATGCTAGGTTTAACGCTTTGACCTTTTTCTTATTCGAGTGCCATCTAAAGCACCAGCTTATATGTTCATTTGCAATATCTTGCAGCGCTCTGAGGGACCGTCGATTCCCTCCTATACAGGCTAAAGAATTGCCTTTCCTGGAATGTACAGTTTCCATTCTGACTGATTATGAAACTGGGCTTAGCTACCTTGATTGGGAGGTATGATTTTGTCCCTTCTTTAATATTTGGAAATCACAAAGCATGTTTATTCCATTTATCATATGTGTTGATCAGGACAAATTGTCTCAGCCTATAATTCAACAGCTGGACCCTAACAATTGGTGCATTAACATGGTGTGTGTTCCTAGAGTTGCAACGCTGAGTTTGCTTGAAATTATTGAACGTGTGACAATGGAGAAGTTGTTTTAAAAATTTTGGAAGAAAATGATTCCCTAGAAGTTGCTTTCAAAAGCACTTTCTTTAATGTTCAGATGGTCAGGATTCTCAGGGTGGGCTGATGGCTTTCCGTCTTGGTGTTGGATCAGTAAGCTCTTTATTGTGCACCATGGAATTGGAGATGCAGTCATTATGTTTGTCCGCCTGCAATTGTGGAACCGGTTGATCAAAAGCTGAATGGAATATCATCCATGGATAAATTGTCTTCTTTCAATTTGAAAATAGCTCCTAAATTTACCCTTGAGGGTAGGCTCATGTGGTAAAGGGTTGGGACTTGGGTTGGGTTGGGTATGGGAGGTTCTCGGTTTGAGTCCCAATGGGGACCAAAGAAAATAAAAAAAAAAAAACCCATCAAAAGGAAAAAAAAAAAAACAAATAAATTTTGCATGAATGAATTCATGATAGTGGCTTTTACTGTTTTTCTTTGCATTATCATAATTTGTTAATTTCATTTTGCAGGTTGGAAAGCATGGTATAATTATCGAGTTTACTGATCCTGACTATAATACTAGGCGAAGTGCCACATATTTACCTGAGGTTGCTGCCCATGAAGGTTAATTTTGTTGCATGTCCCTTAACTTTTCTATTAGGCCAACCTTAATAACAGGCCCTTATCCTGTACCTATCAAAAAAAAAAAAAACATGCTATTAGCCAAGAGTGGAATTGTTCTTTGCTCTTCTTTTTTATTGTTAGTCTTTTTATCATTTATACTTAGCATTTTATTTTATATAATGTTCAGATACCACTTGTCACACTGTTGAAATTCATCACACTGTTGAAATTCACCACAATTTTTTTACTTAAGTGTGAGGTTCTAAGACTCTTCTTACCCAACCTTCCCTCTATTGCCTTAATTAAAAGCAACATATACAGATTCTGGTATGTGCAATTGGAGAGTGGAACTGCATTCTCTTTGTTCTTTCTTTTTATTAGGAGTTCATCTTATTATTTATAATGGGGTCGGTTCCTGGTCTTAGGCATGCATTGGTGGTTTTGGTTGGTTAATGTTTGTGGATAACTGGCAAATACCCTTTCTAAATTAATTCTACCATGTATGATTGAAATTTGAAATACAAAAAATACATTTGAGAATCAGTAGAGTTTTGATCTCACTTGATGCTGTACATTGTAATGTCAAAATTTGAGAGAAACAAACTTTAAAGAATCAACCAAGTCAAAGCTGCTCTAGTTTCTTTCCTCATTCATGGAGAGTTGGGAAGGATTTGTCATCCTGAACGATGGACTTTGGAGTGTGTAAAGCATTTGTTGTCGTAAAATCATTTTCCTGCTTCTCTGTAGGCATGCTGTTTTTTCTGATCAAACTATGTTCCAATGTGGTTGTACTTTGGATTCAGGTTGGACAAAGATAGAGGCAATTGATTCGCTGATGCGTAAGTCGGGTTATAACGGCACCATCAATGAGACCCTGCGCAAGCGTATACGACTGACCCGTTACCAGAGTACATTGTTTACCATGCATTACAGTGAGTATGTCTCCTATGTCAAAACAACCCGAGGCGCGGCTCCTACAATTGCTGGGGTCAAACCTGGGAACTAATTGATAGTTCCAAACATCATCATCATTTACTCCAACCAAAAAAAACTAAGGTTGGTACAAAACTGAAATATCACTACATTAAAAAAGCTACTGGTTTTGGAGTAGGTTTGCTAACCTTCAAACCCAGATTGCTTCATTAATTGTTGTGTTCTGTATCTGAATTATTCTTCAAATTCCTTTGATTTTGAAGAGAAACCCGAAACATTCCTGTTGTGAAACTAAGTTAATTTTCCAGTATTGCCCAACTTCCTAAATTGGTAGCTTCTCTGGAAAAGTTCTTCTGGTGTAAAACTTCTACCCTGTAAACTGAACTTATTATTCTGTGTGCTTATGATGTGGTAATGAATGGCTCATTCGTCTTGCCGAACATTCGGAAGATGATCTTTGAATGGTTAATGAAGGAAGGGGATCATCTGATGTTTAGCTAGTTTCTCAATTACTTAAAGAGTGTTAGAGAGTGATTTTAAGAAGTGTTTCTAAAGCTTGTAATACTTGAAGATTTTTATCTTTCAAGCATTATAAAAGTTAAAAGCACTTCCCAAAATCATTATTAGAACCCATTCTTGTTGCTTGTTTTTGCTATTTTGGTTGGTTGATTACTACTTTTCTTTCTCTAAAGGCATACTCGACTTAATGTTTCATGAAGGCATTGCAGAGAACAAGTTCAGTTGGTCCGATTTTGAGTTTACTCTCAAATGATCACGGAGATCACCGGTTTGAGTCAAGGATCTCATAATGGATTCTATGAGATTATTGTTAGTACTATTATTTATTATTATTATTATTATTATCATTGATTAATTTAAACGTGAAAACAATTATACCAAAGCAGAAAAATACTTAAAGATTAAGTAATGCCATATGCCTTATGTAATTGAAAGTGGGATTGTTTTACATTTCTCTAGCTTTGGATTCTACTTCTATTATCACCACATTAGACAATCAACTCGTAATGTGATAATGTAATGGCGATGGATAACAACATGCAGGTTTACACAAGTTTTTTTTTTTTTTTTTGAACAGTAGAGGTGTATATATATATATATATATTTATTTATTTATATGAATCTTCTTTAATTACAGAATATTCATTCCATATGTGAAAGGGAAATGTATTAGTAACAAATTCACACTACGAGCACATAGTGCATCTAATTGATGAAGAATCATATTATTTAGTTTTTTATTTTGAAATAATAATATTTTTTTTTGAAAGAATTTTGAAATAATAATTAACATGTTATAACTTGTGTGACCGTATTAGTAATAATGGTTTTGCTCTCTTTTAAATCTTACGTCCTCAAAAAAATTATTGTAAGTCTTGGAGGATAGACGATAGACGTTTTCCTATAAAGACTTTCTTAAAATTTTGAGAAATAATAGTCTCTTTGATAAAACAATTTTGTAGAACAAAGTCTATTTGTTAACTTAAAATGTTTTTTTTTATATTTAAAATAATTTTTATATCTAATAATTCGGTTTTAATTGTTTTATTTATTTATTTTTTATATCTATAGTAGGCTGTTCTATTCGGAGGGGACTCGAATATGGTCATTTCCTAGGTGTCATTACACCCTTTAACCATTGAACCAAGTATTTATTTATTAAATAACTATTAAAAAATCTTGAAGAATGATAAATAATAACAAATCTCTCCAAAAAAAAATAATAACAATAAGAAATCAAAAACTAAATAATAGTTTTTAATTTTCAAATATGTTTTTCTTGTTTTTGTAAGGATTAAAATTTATTATCGAAAATAAATTGTTCTGAGACGTGCTATAATTGTTTTCAAAATTTATTTGTATAAAATTTGAATAAAAATTCTTTTAAGATTTATTTTTCCAAGTTTCTCTATAATTTTAGTTGAAATTTTTATAATTATTTTACTTTTTTAAATAAAAAATAATTCATTAAGATTTAACTCAAATGGTAAAAAGAGGAGTCGCACATATGGACAACAATGATCAAATTACAACGTAAAGAGTTTTGTTATAAAATGATACATTTTATTAAAAAAAATCAATTTAATAGGTTTTTAAAAAAATTGCTAAAGCTAGTGTGCTCTCATCAAAACCGTAGTTGATAACTATATTTTATATTTTTTTAAGTTAAAATTGTAGTTATTAATTATTATTTTAAGTATTAGTTTTGACATTATTTTTAAAAACTATATTTTTTAAAAAAAATTCTATTATTTTGGGAAAAAAACTTTGAGTAATATGCAAAAGTGAATGTAACTAAAAAAAAAAAAACCATAAATTATAAGAAAATATATCTT
Source organism: Tetrastigma voinierianum (assembly GCA_016808115.1). Taxonomy (NCBI): domain Eukaryota; kingdom Viridiplantae; phylum Streptophyta; class Magnoliopsida; order Vitales; family Vitaceae; genus Tetrastigma; species Tetrastigma voinierianum. The sequence goes on along the minus strand of JAEQBH010003826.1, from coordinate 497,872 downwards.
ACCATATTATTCAATGGCTTTCTTGTTTTTTAAATAGCTTATAAAGCACTCTTATATTTAAAAAAGTAATATATCAAAACGTGTTTTATTTATTTTATTTTATTTTGTTACATAATCTAAAAACGTGTAAAAAAAGAGAAAAAGAAAAAAAAACACGGCCCAAAAAAGTCACACCATTTATAATTAATATTTGCAACGGAAACTGTTTAAAACAAATCATATTGGGTTGCCTCTATGACACGTGGCAGGCAGTTGGGTTGATCGAACAAAAAATAAACCAAAATTAATACAAATTTCAATTCCACGACTATCAGAGCACTTCCTGCGATCTCAATTCGGAGTCTTCCAAGTCTTACAGACGAAGCAAACACCTTCAGGTTCTCTCTCTCTCTACAATTATCTTTCTGTTTAGATTTCTTCCAGCAATATCCGATTCATCTTGTTCTCGATCTTCTAGCCAATTCGTTTCATCTTCAAATCAACGGTTTGCATCTTGTTTTTCTCCGATTTCGGCATTAGGGTTTAGTTTGGTGCCGTGAGAAATTGTTTTCTACTTTACTTTTGCTCTTGAATTTTTTCCTCTTTGTTGTTTCGATCTAGGTGTGGTTTCTGGAAGATATGAAATGGTTTGGTTTGTTTGGGGCAAATCTGTATTTTTTTTTGTTTGGTGAATTGTTGAATTTTTGTTTGCATTGTTGAGTTCTCGTTTTTTCCCTTTTCTTTTTTGATGAATATTTCAATGTTTGTTTGGTTCAATTGAAATTGCTCAAGTTTATGATTTGTAATTTTGTCATAGGTTACTGCTGCATTAAAGCCTTGGTTAAAATTTTCTGAGGGATGAGTCAGAAAGGCTTAATATATAGCTTTGTGGCGAAAGGGACGGTTGTGCTTGCAGAGCATACTTCTTTCACTGGGAACTTCAGTACTATTGCTGTCCAATGCTTACAGAAGCTACCTTCTAACAGCAGCAAGTACACATACTCGTGTGATGGATACACCTTCAACTTCCTTATTGACAGTGGATTCGGTAATAGTTCTTGATCTTTGCTACTACTGTAGTTATGGATGCTGTTTGGTTAGCATTTCAATATCACTTTTTTTATGTGTTTGGAGAAGCAAAAAAAAAAAGAAAAAGGTGAAAAACTTTTTTAAATGAAATGGAAAAGGTGAAAGATTTTAGGATGAACTTTCCCTGTACTTCTCCTGGACAGAAAAAGAGTTACGAGAACAAGTTTTTTAAATGAAATGTTATAAGGAAAAAAAATTTCTTGCCTTTGGTACCATCTTCATGTGAAACTGTTCTTTTTGGCAAAAGCTCACTGAAGCTTGATTTTCCTTTCACATTCAAACAAAATGAGAAACAAAACTTGTTTCTATTTTGCTTCTCGGGAACACGCCAAAGAAAGGCCAACCAAATGGTGTGTTATGTTTTGTGCAATGAATCAGGTTGAAGGTACTTGTTGGCTGTGCAGTTTTTCTTGCTGTTGCGGATGAGTCAGCTGGGAGGGGTTTACCATTTGTGTTTCTTGAGCGTGTGAATGATGATTTCAAACAGCGCTACAGTACGAGTATTAGAAATGATGATGGTCCACACCCACTTGCTGATGAAGATGATGACTTATTTGAAGACCGATTTAGCATTGCATACAATCTTGACAGAGAGTTTGGGTGTGTACATCTTTTAATTTCCTTTTGAGGTCGTAACTGTGATGAAGCTTAATTTTGATGTTCTGCTGTGCTTAACAGGCCAAAGCTTAAGGAACACATGCAGTATTGTATGAACCATCCAGAGGAAATAAGTAAGCTGTCTAAATTGAAAGCTCAAATAACAGAGGTCAAGGGGATAATGATGGATAACATTGAGAAGGTATTTTCCATGTTCGTTGTGAGTTATATTGGTTATTAATATGTGATTAATGTAAAAAGGCAATATTTTTAATTTTTTTAGTCCTTTGACCAAGTTGGGCAGTGAATAAATATCTAATCTGGCCTATATCGTGTTGAGATGTTCAAATTTCAACTAAACATTCAATCAAGCATGTTAGTGGCTTACCTTGTAGGGAAGGGGAGTAAGGAAAGTAGTTGGTTAGTTATGCTTGAATCATGGGTGGTCTTGTTATCTGAGCTTGAACGCTCAATTAGAGACATATTTGAGCCAGTGAGCAAAGACATGCTAACCTATGACTGTAAGGCCCTAGACAACATGGAATGGTGAAACGACATTTCTTTAGTTTATCCCATTTTGTAGAGTTCAAGATTGCAATGACCAAGCATGTAACTATCTGATACTCCTGCACTCCCTATGGAGCCAGTATCACAACTGCCTTTAGGCATTGTCCCCTCCAGAGGCTTTGGTGTCGATGACTGTCCCAGCCTCATAAATCCCCACCCTCTGTGGTGTGAGCCAAAGATTTAAGATGGCGGTGACTGTCTTCTTGTCCTCATGTAGTCTGGACTGGTATAAGAGGCTACCTTCATTCCCTGCCTCTGTGGTGAGTCCCAAACATTGTTCCTCCTTTTGTGGAGTGCTGGGAAGGAGAGAGTAGGTGACCTTCCCAAATCGTAAAAGGTTCAGAATAGAATTTTTCCACCTTTGCTAAGTTCAAGGTAAATTGGTATGCTGGGAAGTTCAGAAAAGGGAATCTGGCATCCTCGTGTCCTTGATGAGATTTATTTGTGAATGACAGTCAAAGACAAAATTTTCTTGGTTAATCATTTGGTGAAGATGGGTAGAAGATTCTGAAATGGTGGTGTTGATGTGCAAAAAGGTGCATATATACAAGAAAACGCCTTTGAAATTGTGTGGTTTTTTGTTCCTTCTCTTAGGTTTGATGAAGGTCTAGTAGTCATGTTGGTTTTGTTAGGAGTTGAGAGCTGATTTGGGAAGCTTATCTCCTTAGCTCCATCTGTTTGTATTGGAGGGAGAGCTATGAATCATCAGGCTTTCTAGAGTGGAGCTATCATTGCATTTACTAATAATGCATGTGCTTTTAATATTGATATTGGCTTTGTGGAGTGGTTATCTCGGGGTCTTTCATGATTCTTGAAAGGAAATGAACTAAATAGTGAGCCTTCCTTTGTTTCCTTTCTGGTGTGCCTCTTACAAGAGATGTGTTTTGCTTATCTATATTTATGTTTAAAGTGCTGGATTTAGTATGTGGTGTTCAGATGAAGAGACCTCTTGAGCCCCACTGTATTGGTGGAGTGGGGTAATTTACTAAGGTTATATTTGGTTCCTGAAAGTACCAAGTAAAGAAAAAAAATGTAAAAAACAAAAAATTATGTTTGGTTGTCTAATAAAAAATCCCAAAGAAAATCAAATATGAATAAAATTATTTAGAAACTTATATATTCTTAAAATTATTTAATCTTTATATTAATGAGTTAAATAAATTAAATAGGTTTGAAGTAACAAATAAAAATAATATATCGAATTCAACGCAAATTTTATTTTTTATCAACCCCCTTGAAGTGGACAGATTGGTGTGGAAGTTGTCAAAAGACGGCCTCTTCTCTGTGAAATCCAGTTTTGATGTCCTAGCGGGAGATAGAGAGGCAGCCCCTTTCACAAATAGGATGTTTTGGAACCAATGCATACCCTCCAAAGTAGGGTTCTTTGCTTGGGAAGCATGATGGGATGTTGCAATGACCATGGACCAGCTCAAAAGGAGGGGCTTTTCCCTTGCTAGTAGCTAGTAGGTGCCCTCTATGTGGAAAGGAGGAAGAAAACATTGAGCATTTGCATGTACACTGACCCATGATCTGGGGTATTTGAACCTCTCTGTTGGCAGCCATGGCAATTGCTTGGGTGCCTCCTTTGTTTTTCCAAGATCTGATTATTGGCTGGAAAAGAATTCCTGTTAGCAAGGATGAAAGAAAGGTTTGGAGGCTGCTCCCCCTCCCCCTCCTGTCAGTTCTGACAGGCCAATATGGAAGGAAAGGAATAGATTGGTTTGAAAATGTAGAGTTCAAATACATTTTTTCTCTTTTTTGGTTTGGAGGCCTCCCCTCCCCTCTGCCAGGCTGGAAAGACCTTTTGTTTTTTCTCTTTTTTCTTGGGCAATTTTGATTGTAAAACCTGATTCTCTTGTTTCTAGCGAGCTGGTTCTTTTGGCTAGTTTTTCTTGCTCAGTTTTTGTTTTTTATTGTTGAGGCCTTGTTGGCCCCCTTTGTATACTCTCTTGGGGGGCCGGTGCTTTGAGCCTTAATGACATTCTCTTTCTGCTCAAAAAAATAACCAAAATTTATTTTCTTTGATTTTTGTCTTTCTCTCTACTTTTCCTTTTTATTTTATTTTTGCATTTTGCCTCGTATTTTCCTAAAATGTACAGGAACCAAACATATCCTAAAATGAAAGGTGAGAGAAAACAGTCTATTGTTATTTGTACAAAATAAACTAGAGCTTCAAGAACTCCATTTTTATTTTTAAGCTTCTCTCCCTATTCATGTAATGCTGTATTGGGCTTCAAGGCATTGGATTTCTTTAATATGTAATTTATTTGAAGCATAACCTTATATTATCTGGGGGCCTGCAGGTTTTGGATCGTGGAGAGAGGATTGAGCTGCTGGTGGACAAAACAGAAAACCTCCAGTTCCAGGTATGTGCTATTTATTTTTGCCATGGCTGTAATATATATATATATATATATATATATATATAGAGAGAGAGAGAGAGAGAGAGAGAGAGAGAGAGAGAGAGAGAGAGCCTGCTACTGATGGGGTGTCGGGAAATTTTGCTTTGAATTCTCAGGCGGACAGTTTCCAGAGGCAGGGAAGGCAACTGCGGCGAAAAATGTGGCTTCAAAACCTCCGATTCAAGCTGATGGTGGGAGGCGTTGTCCTTTTCCTGATCATAGTTCTGTGGCTTATAGCCTGTAGGGGCTTCAAATGTTGATTGGGGGGGCGAATTTTAGTAATACTTTGGCTTTCTTCTAGTGTACAAAATCAAAAAACATTATTCTTAGTTTGATTGTATTTGGAGACTCGCTGGATTGTAAAATTCCACACCCTGTTTGTTACATTCTCTGTGATAAAACCACGTTGATGGTTCTTATTGTCATTTGTTAATGATCAATAGGTTAAATCTACCACGAGAATGCTCTATATTTGTACTACTCTATGATTCATACATAAAAGAGTAAAATTTTGCTCACTTCAACAAACGTTTGGAATGCCCTTGATAATAAGTTCTTTTATTAAATGTTTTTAGTTGAAAATTTTTAGTTTAGGAATGGTCTTTATGATATTGGTATGATATTGTCCAATTTGGGCCTAAGGCTCTCATGATTTTGTTTTAGTTTTTCTTAGAGAATGCTTTATATCGATTAGCAGATGTTATCAGTGCTTTTATCTTCGTAAGTGCTGATTAACTGTCGATGTGTGAGATATTGTGAGACTTTTTGGTGCATCTCCCCTTGTCTTTCTCTCGGGGCAGTTTCGATGCGGTTTCATAACTACGTGAATTTTTCGTTGTGATGAGTGCAGTAATAGCTACGTAGGCGATTTGCTGGTGAGTTCCGTTATTTTGTTTGGCTCTTGCATGCGATTTGACTACGATATCGGTGAAGCCTTGGACGATTCCTGTTACATTGGTATGATACATTGTCGCTTTGGGTTAGAGCACGCCGTGGTTTGTTTTTAGGCTTTTGCCAAAAACCGTATCGATTGAATGTTATTAAATGCCTCTGGCTCGTAAGTCTTGTTGATTGATGTGTGGGGCGTTGTGAGGCGTTAGATTGCCTGCGCAACAATTCTACAGCTCTAATAAAGTTCGCGTCGGAAACCTCCCTCAAATAGCAGTTTCCTTTTTCTATTCACGTTCGGACCACGTGTCTTGTAGGCCAGAAGTAGTAAGGGGCTACTTCCCACCCACATGGTTAAGCTTGAATCCGGCTTTATCTGGTTGTTGGAAAGCGCCGTGGATCATCATTTTATACATATTGGTTTGATATTATTATCATAACGCGATTTTAAAGGTCGCCGTTGTTTTGTTTTTTGAGCTTTACCAAAAGCGTGTATACCAAATTGAATGTTATTTATGTTTATATATTCGTAAAGCGCTACCGTTCACTATTTTCTTATATAAGTGAAGGTATAACTGATTTACTATTCCCTTAAATACTCGTTTTAATTTTTATTTAGTGATAATGGACTATTATAAAGCTTGAGAATATCATAATTTACTTCCAATTAAAGAAAAATTATCCATTTCACTTTAACGGGATTCATACTTGAATATAAATGAAGCATGAAATATATAATTTTAATATGAAAATCATTTTTTCATGTGGTATATTATTTACATTTTTTTTTTAGAAAAGGTTTGGGAATAAATTGAAAGAGAATTTATATTTTTCTTGTAATAGTACTCTCATGCCTAGTTTATTCTCATTTTAAGAAGAGATTAGTAATACATCTGAGCACTGCAAATCAAAATAAAAAGAAACACAAAAAAATAGTGAGTTTAGAATTATTAAATTTAACATGATTCTTAGACACCGACAAAATTTGTGACTTTCATGATTCTTAGACACTAACAAAATTTTGATGACTTCGTTCCTTAAATATCATTGCATATTTGATTCAATATATATAAGGATTTTGAAAAATGCCAGAAACGAATATGTTTTAAAGGAGATTGTCTTTATCTGAGAAATTCGATATGATATTATCGCTTTTTTTCGATGTCTTTATAATTTTCCTTAACTACTCTTGTTTTCATTTCAATCAATTCAGCTGTATAGAGTGACGTCAATGCGACGATATATACGATTAGGCCAAATCATTATACATGATAATATTTAATTTCCTATGATTTTGGTGTTAATGAATTCAAGTATGGATTACGTAGGATTAGATGAACTTTTTTTTTTCTTTTCCACAAAGTTTAACTGAATATTGTTAAAAGTAGTGGTAGTATTATGTCACATAAAATTTGATCGATAATAACGTATATGATGATGGAGAACTAATTTACTGGTATTTGATAATAAAAACTAAAAGCGACGAAAGGCTTGGATAATAGTCCCTTTCGTATTTTTGGTCTATATGACGTGAAAGGGACAAAATTGCCTTTGATAATGAGGAGATGTCGGTTCATAGAATGAAGATTTCTTTTTTGAGTAATTTGTGGTCCTATGCCAAGTTGTATACAGCTGATACACCTACCTTTTTACTTGATTTTGATGTGGATGGATTGTAAATGAAGGGTGTTATGTAGTTTTTTTTTTTTTTTTTTAATTTTTATTGTTTTCCTTTTCTTTCCTTCTTGTACTCCCTTATATGTTTCTTTTATACACTCTTGATTGCCTCTCTTTAGGTGCTTTTTTATGTTTAATATATTCTGGGCATTTATCTAAACAATGATAATAAAAACTAAGGATATGTTTTGTTTCTATTTTTGAAAACTATTTTCTATTCTCAAAAATAAGAAGAATAAGGAAAATAAAAAGAACTCGTTTGGTTTCCAATTTTTTACTATTAATAAAAACACATAAAATATTAAATCAAGATAACAAGAATAATTTTCAAAGAACACCGAAACGGTGTTGTCTCTGTTTTTAAAAAATGTTCTCGAAAATAATTTTAAAAAACAAGAACCAAACAAGGTCCTAAGGGTTTGTGTATAAATGGTTTTAGGAAATAAATTTTTTTTTGTCCTCTAACAAAAAAAACCAAGAAAACACACATATAAATATAAAAAGAAAACACCAGAATATATACAAACTTACAATGATCACAAAGAAAAGATAACCACTACAAACTTATAATAATCACATGCTTCCATCTAATCAGCATAAAGCTAATATGCAAAACCCTCCCCACCCTTCCAGTTATTCTTCTTCTAGTGAAAGCTCTAAGCATCAGAATCATCTTCTTCCCCTCAACCCAAGAACATACGTTTCAATGTACATATGCAAAGACAATCTAAATGTTGCCTTTCAATTCCATCTTCCCTTAAGAATATTTGGTTGCTGATCATCATCACCTATCCTTCAATGGGTATGTTTTATGTTGTCGCTGATCATGATCTCCTCCTTGGGATTCTCATTTAGCTGTTTTATTTTGGGTTGAGGGGCAGAAGGATGATCTGTTGATGGAAGAGGTGGGAAAATGGAATACAGAGATGAATTAATATTAATATTAATATGATCAGTACCCTCTTTGAAGTAGAACTCACCAAACATATCAGTGACATAGGAGTACTGCTGCTCCTTGGAATGGTCTTCTTGTCTCTGGACCAAAGAGGATGATGAAGAGAAAATAGACCCAAGAATGTCTGGTTCTTGGGTTGGTGGACATATCAACATTTCTCTTAAGCTAGAAAAGCTATAATTCTCCATTTTTTGAGTACTGTCAAAGATCAGATTGAGAGGATTATTTAAGGAAGTGTGAGAACAATTGTATATATATATAGGAAGAAAAAGGGAGAGTAGTAGTATTACTATTACCAATGATTGATGTGTCAATCAGAGGTTATACAAGGGTCTCTGATCTAAAATGGTTTTGGTATTCCAAACTATGGATGCAATAATGGTTTTATGCTGCGCCACACAATTTGTGGTGGTTCCGATAGAGTAGGACCATGTTTTCAACGGGTGTGTATATGTATGTTTTGATGTGTGGGGTTGTATGGGAACAAGCATATGTTTAAGGGAAAAGTAGGGAAGATGGTAATCAGGGTTTGAACAAACATTTATTAATTAGTACGTCTCTAAATAGGGATAGTAACTCCAAATGGGGTATTAATTGATTAATCATTAATGTAACAACCAAATTCTTCATGTAATATTGTCCCATGAGGGTTACGAAAGGCACATACGACTTCCGCAGCCGCCTCGATTTTGCCTTTACAGCCAAGCCCTCGAGAAATGAAGGTCTCACAAATACAGCTCAAATCCTTCATATATGCACCCGACTCTCACCTCGCGATGCTAATACCACAATCCACCACCCTAGGGTTCAACGTCCTTGTTGACGCATTTTTGGCAAGAGATCAGGCTTTGATAATATTCATAACGATCCCAACTATTCATTTGATATTGTTTGGTTCAAGGTCGCAATTTATTGACACACATAATTTTGTTGAATAAGAGTACAATTCTAAATAGGTTTTGATTATAACAAACCATAAGGTTATTATTAGTTACTGAATGGTTAACATCGAAAGTCGAGGCAAAGTTAAAATTGATCAAACATCAAATAAAGATAATACAAGTTAAAGATGATAATGATGAAGTTGATTAAGCACTTGAAAGTGAAGTTCACTCAAATCAACTAACCAAGATGACAAGTAATCAAGACTCCAAACTCAAGCATCAAGTGAAGACTTTGTTAGCTTAGGAATTTATGTAAGGTGAATGCATTTGTGCATTTTAGGATATCACCATTAATCACACATCACTCACAAACTCGATTTTCAAATCATAAATTGCATATCTTTTTGAAAACTAGAGTTCAAGTATAAAACCTTAGACTTTATAATCTCAAAATATACCTCAATGAAACATTTAAAGTTTAGAAGTGTTTTAAAGAAACAACACATGAAATTGAATTATCAGCGGGTAACCTGCTGAGGCGATCTATCGGCTGAACTACTGACCGGTTGGTGCCGATCGAATGTGACCGCTGGTCGGCCCTGGGTTGTATATCGATGAAATGGTTTACCGCTGTAAACCGAATGAGGTGTGAGAGACTCGCAGAGGTAGCAGTCATCAAAGCAGACTAGAAGAGAAACAAATGACTGGCCAGGAACGACGACCTGGCCGTGAATCGAATAAGGTGTGAGACTCGATCGATTGGATACAATAACTCAACCAAATACCATAAGAGGAAACTGCTGACGGCCAGGTGAACGGCCGACCGTCATGCGGCAACCATCATATTTCATCGGCCAAAATAAAGGACCTAGAATGCATGATCTAAATCCGCCGATCGGGTTAGGGTTAAACTACTAACCCGCTAGCGTAAACTACGACGGCCAGGCAACACACCTGACAGGCGAACAAATACTGCTGTACAACTATTAATTCAATAGCTATACAGAATATTTTGTATACAATAACTAGTATATTGTGAAATCACAACTTGCATAGACTAATATATTTTCACGTTAAGCCAAGTTCTCACTCTATAAATAGAGTGTGGGGGATCACTTGATAAGCAAGACACTTATTGAATATCCTCTCAATTATTATTTCTCTTGATAATCAATTCTCAAAGTGAGATTCTTAGTGCATTCATTTCATTTACATAGAGTGTACTTTTTGCATGACTGCAATCTTTAAGTCAGATTTGAAATATTTTGAGAGCTTGAGAAAGTGTCTTGTTATGCTTAAATGAGAAAGCTTCAAGTGTGTATAACTTGAAGGTATTGTGAAGTACCCATTGGAGTCATAATCCCTTTGTAAATAAGCTCTGACCGAGCTTGAACTTTAAGTGTATCGTCAAGAAAGCAACGAGTCATAACTAAGTAAAGAAAGAAGCTCAAGTTGGAGCTTGCCAATTTAAGGTAGAGGAGAAGTGGACGTAGGCAAGGGTGTGCCGAATCACTATAAATCCAAGTTTTGCTTTTTCTATTCTTATCTCCTTATTTATTGTTATCGCGATTGTTTTAGACGACATTATTTGCAAAGTTTTAAAAACAATCACCCCACTTTTATTGCTGCTATCATATTGGAGCTTTCAAACTTTTTATAAGCCCCCACTGATGATAAAGTCTTCAATCATCAAAGATAACGAGAATCGGCGTGGTTATTGTGCACACACGTGGAGGGTCAAATTTCGATGAATGCTAATGGTCATAAAGAACCGAATCACCGTCGCAAATTCATTTAATGTTCCATCGCGTCCAACGTCATCATTGGTCGACGCTACCTTTATTATCAAGATCATCGGAATCCCGACGACCCCACGATCCATCGAAACATTGACGATTATCACCCATGGATCGAGGCCCGGCTCATAACTTCGCGGCGTTAATTGCCGACGTTCAATCAACTGGCTACCAAAACCAAACATCAATATCGATTGAAGCAACACAACGGTCGCTCCGCTGAATCCATCTGGTGTCGAGTTGTCCAATCAACTGGCGATTAATGAGTGGCAGAGCACACATTACTTCCGATCATCACAAAATGAATACGCCATGAATAATGGTGGAATCAAAACGATACCCCGTGATCAACTACGTTGTCGACGCGAACCACTGAAGACTCGCGGTTATCTCAAGATCTTCTCTTATCCTGATTTACACATCTCATTAATAATTAAATTCTCATTATTATAAAAGCTTTCTCCCATCCCATATGAGATGAATGAGTCCAATAGTAGGACTAGCTTATTTATGAAAGAAGCACATCACTACCTGATGATGCTGCCATCACCACAACCAAATGTACTCCCATATTAAAAATAATTAAGAATCCATATATCTCTACTTTATTAGACCAAAGAAACTATGACTTCTATTAATAAAGCCCATATTAATGAAAATCTTACATTCTCCCACTGGGCGATATTAATTGAAATAAAATCGTAGGCAAGACCTTCATATTGGTCTAGAGATTATTCTAATAAATAATCCCATCCCATAAAAGCTCGACCGAATCATGGGGCTTCAGAATCGCATGTACCACGTTGTGCCCTTCCACATTCACCAATGCTTTCAACTTTACCGATACTGATTCAATATTTAGTGTGTTAAATGGGACACACTCACATGAGCGGCAACATGTGAACATCCATTTTGTTAGTCCAAATTTTCTCCTTAAGTGTCACAAAACCTAGTAAACACCAGAGAAGATCCACTATGGTTCCAACGAATCACAGATATGTAGCACTGATAGCAACTTTACTTTATGTGTAACAAGATATTGTCAAGGCTAATGCCAAGAATGCCCCATAGCTCCCGTACTGTTTACTAATAATGCCTCTCGAGATTTTCAACAATCATATTGTATTTCAACTCATAAATCTACATCACAACACTCATATTAACAAAAGCTTCATACAAATTCAAATATATGAAAAATGTAATGAAATCTAGATTCAACCTTCATAAGAGCAACCTAAAACTTAACAGCCTCCCACTACTCGGCGCATCCCATGATACCCTAAGCCCATGTTACGACATGTCGATCAAATACACAAGGGCGGTGCCTTAAGCAATACTTTATCCCGCAATCATATCATCCGTCGAAATGTGCTCCACCGCAACGTCACCGGCCAACTTTTCCTTTATAGTCGTATCGACCTCCTATGTGCTTGGGACTCCCCTCTTTGAGACCTCTCGTTGTTGTTAATAAACAACACCAGTTATTGTCACAATACAACCTGTATGGGCCTATCCACAAAATCAAACACCTAACTCCTTAATGAGGTTTCTGAGCCACCGTCGGAGTAAATGGGCCGAAAAGCTACAAATTCCGCATGGTGCAGGATGCTATTGATTAAGCTTTCTCACTTTTCCATGATACGCACCTCCGCTAACTTAAAAAGACGTAACCCTGTCATTGACTTTCATCCCGACAAACAAAGAAAGTCCGAATCTCGACTACCCAACTAGTCGTAGGTCCCGAACATGTTTCAGAATCAACATATACCTGGTCTCCTCTTAAGTACCTCATAACCTTCGGGCAAAGAACCCACGATCATGTCCCTGATTCGACCGAGATTCCTCTTAGAAGTCTCGCTAAAGCAGCAATATCTCGCCTAGCGTACCAGCATACATAATACCTCCCGCGCACCCAGCAAGGTACATTCTTCATTTCGCTTTCAATATCCGAACGGCGACATCATGGACAGCATTCAACTTATCACCTTTACGTACGTGAGCAATTCCCCGCCAGGATTGCCAGATGTTGAATCTTTCTAAAATACGTATCAACATATGCCCTCTCTCGAGATAAACCCACAGTCCGTGGAGAACGATTCCCGTGAATCTCAATGCCCGTGACAAAAAGACGCCTCACCGTCCTATATCAAAGTTCACAACATCCGCTGGCTCTCATGCAAGTAACTGTCATCGCCGCAGGCAGATATCATCCACATAGAGTATTAGGGAAAATGAATTTCCTCCCACTGACCTTGCAGTATATACATTGATCTACTTTGTTCTCAACAAAACCATATGAAGCAACAACACTATGAAACTTTAAGTACCATTGTCTAGAATTAAGATTACATCTCCCACGAACATGATCGCCTTCGTTGTTTCCCACGCGAGTTTTCTTGATTCATCCTTATTCGCTTCCTCCCGCTTATGAACCCTCGTATGGTAAACGCAACATGATTAGTTGCTCCACCCACAAGCCACCAAGAACCGTGGATGGAAGCTTTGATAGGTTGATTCCACAAACAAGTGTTAAAGAATCATACCGTGAAGCCCAATGCTGACATCCAAGTAAGCTTTAAATTTGCACACTCCTTCTTCATGCGGACCTTTCTTCTTACAAAGTTAGTTAAATGATCACCATCCTTTTCTCGCGTTAACGCCTTTTCGACCCATTGTCGAATCGACCTGAAGCTGAGTACCTTTACGAGTACGACTTTTTGAAATCCTTTATTTTTCTTTATGGAACAGCAAAGATATAAGGCTATATGCTCTTTCTCCTTTCTTAAGTTTCTCTTCTTCGCCACCACCCTGCTATCAAGTCATTTATCGACCAAGTCTCATCTGGAATTGTAATTTGTCTTTATAATCCCAAAATCGTGCCAAGTAAGGTTATGGCTTGACGCACAATGTAAGCATCAGAATGGTAACATCAAGAGCTTGAAGTCAGCTTTAGGTCTACCATCCTCGTGACATAATCTCTGGGAACCCACAGCACCATCATACTTCATGTCAAAGAGCTAAAGAAGTGTTCCAACCTCGCATTAGACAAATTCGATTTCTAGCCTCTATGGCCGCCATCATTTCTTAGCAAGATACAGCCAACCGGGTAACCACTTTTAAGTGTCTTCAATGGATTTCAGCTGTCAATAAGTAAACCGATTGCTCCTTTCCCGTGTAGCATAGTCCTGCTTTCTCAAATCTTCAATATTGGCGGCCGTGGATATCACGGCTTGTCTTGTAAGAGCAATGTGAACATCCGCCGGCCCATTCCAACAGAAAATCCTCTTCCATTTCTTAAAGTTCAATCCGCAGGACCTCAATTGAAAATGTGGAATTCGGCCGCTACGTAAAAATCGGATCGAAAAACAACAAACAAACAATACAATTAGCATCATGCTAATACTATACGTAGAATTACATGGATCATCACATAATCACTCGTAAGGTAGTGTATGACACGCTAGCCAGACACCTCTCCACACGACACGGCCATGAGAACATATCTTCCTAATCTTTCGTGAAATCACCACCTTCGCGGTGGCGGAACCACTAAGATCGGGCCATTTCTCAAGCACATGCTATGCCATGTATCCTCCATGAACTAACACGATCACCTCCTCGGGGAGTATGATCACGCACAAAACAGAGACATCCCACCACAATATGAGACTGGATATTTTCAAACCCAATCGTTACGCACTCTCGGGCGGCCACAACCCAATCAACTTTGAAAATCTCTCTCATACCGTGGATATGCAAACTTTATGTATCACATTCAATATATATATATATATATGTAATGCCGTGACGAAACCCAAGGTATGCCTTACATTACATGTCATGCTAATTATACCGGCTTAATTCATTAATAGTAAATGAATTACACTCTACATAGTCCTTATGTGGTGATATACATGTGAGCTATCATACATATTTCCAAAATCATAGAGAAATACAAGAAAACACGCAAAAATACCCTAAAAATATCGCATAGAGTTCTTTCACGTATTTTTCGAATCTGTAACAGCTTCAAACATGTAAAATAAATATACCACATTGTAGAGCATTCCCGATATGAGCGCCAGTTTCAGTACCAAGATCGCCCAAAACTGACGTCTGACTTCGCCGCATCGCCGCCTAAGGCTGAGAAATCGAATCCGGCCGTGATCCTGGCCCGATACGCATGACGTCATCGGGCCGGGTCAGCATGACGTCATCATGATGTCATCCGGATCTGGTCAAAATTCGGCCTGTCAAAAAATGGCCTGGGCGCGGATCGGTCGCGGTCAAACCGAAGCTCTGACGCCGGGTCGGGCCGTAAGTCATCCGCGCGGTCAAACATCCGGGTCAACGCCGACCGCCAAGATGACGCCGCGACCGGTGAATCGAACCGCGCTTTGACCGTCGGTAAATCGGCTCCGCAGTAGACCGGGTTCCGCCATGTGATCGGCGTCAGCGCCGACGCCGCCGACGCCGCCGAAACCAGTTAGGTTTCTTCGTGATTCGGGCGCTGCGGTCCTTCACGCGCCGTCGCATACGCGCTGCGGCGCTGGTCCCGCCTCCTCCTGACGCGCCACCCACCGATCTTTCTCGTCCCGACAGGTAGATTCCAAATATGCAATAAAAATTCAAGTTTTGATATGAAGAAAGTTTCCAAACCGACATAAACCCTCGGGCTTGGCAAACAAAACCGCCACAAAATATTCCAATTCATATGTTTTTGATTTCTATCTGGTCGTTTCGATACCAACTGAGACACGATAATGCTTCCTCGATCACCACGCTTAGAATACAAAAGCATAATAATAAGAGGAATCGAAATTGCATACCCGATGAATCCATGGTTGCTCGATGCGAATCACGAAGATCTGCAAAGTACGATCTCAAGATCTTCTCCCTTATCCCCAGATTTATGACACTGGCTTAATGAGACTGCCACTCACGAGTTAGAGAAAAGTTTTCCGAATCCTATGTGAGTATCGGGCCAACGATCCTCAGGTTGGAGGACTTGAGCTATTTATGCAGCTTATGACCACCTGCCCCTCTCATTACCGCCTGCCGTATCGTAAATTCACACCGCCACCCCATATTAAAATACTAAGAATCCATATCTCACTTTATCGTGACCAAATAAATCCAGTTAATTTCTATTAATAAAGCCCAGATTAATGAAAATCTTACAGGCAGCCCGTCCTAGGGAAAATTTTTATATGATGATTGTTGAGTTTACCCTAATCCATATGTTTTCAAAGAATAATATTTTCTTTTTAGAATTTTCTTACTGAGAACATAAATTCCGAAACTCACAATGACTAATGCTTTAGATTCAACATTGTGTCGGCCTGAATTTTTGGTCATTTTTTTGTTTGAAATCGTGTATCTACACCTCTTTTCACCAGTTTCTTCCTCAATAAAGTGGTTATTCCATAAGATTTAGATTTTTATTTGTTTTTTCATGTTTTAGTTGTCATCTTGATATGATGTATGGTTGTCATCGTCTTTATGTTTTAAAATAATAATATTTTCTTTTTAAAACTTTTTTACCGAGAACATGAATTCTGAAACTCACAATGACTAATGTTTTAGATTCAACATTATGTCAGCCCGAATTTTTGTTCATTTTTTGTTTGAATCGTTTATCTACACCTCTTTTCATCAATTTCTTTCTCAATAAAGTGATTATTCCATAAAATCTAGATTTTAATTTGTTTTTTCGTGTTTTAGTTGTTGTCTTGTTACGGTGTGTAGTTGTTGTCGTTTTTTTTATGATATTTGTTTATCGTCGTCGTAATGCGGCATTTATTTATGTGAAAGCAATTCAAATGAGTAAAGTATATCCGATTAACGACAAGAAATCAAATAAATGATCGTCAATATGCTGCAGAACTTGAATAAGATGTATTCTAGTCACAATAGTAATATCAAAAAAGTAGGTTCAACTATCAAATGTATAAGCTTTGAGTCGATTCATTATGCTATTAACTTGGATGATGTTTTGTCCTTTATAGTTTTTATCGATTTTGATTATATGTTTCAATCAATGTATTGCTAGTTTAAACAAATAAAATTGTTTTTCTCTTCAAAAAAAAGATTCAATACTTTGTCTTATGATTTGTAAGAATTATTTTAAATTCAAAAGATGATTCAATAAATCCTGTATTTCCCTAAATTAGAATTGTTGTAATTGTAAGTAAACCAACCTAAGATAAACACTCAGACTCAAGAAAGGGGGATTAATTAAGTGTTTTACTAAGTATTAATACATCCCTTAAATTAGAATTTTTGTAATTGTAAGTATACAAACCTGAGATAAACACTCAAGCAAGGGAATTAGTTAAATGTTTTAATATATATTAATAATACATCACTTAAAAAGTATGATATATATGATATAACAAATATAAATTTTCCCTTAAAAGTATGATATGTTATAAAAAAATATAAATTTTTTATTTAGGCTCTATTTAGAAACTGAAAAGTACCAAGAAAAAAAATACTAAAGAAAATTATTTTCTCATATTTTGTTTTACCATAAAAAATATAAAAGAAAATAAAATATAATCATTAGTTATTAAAATTTTATATATTTTTAAAATTTTCAGTCCTTATATAATATACAGAAATAAATAAAATAAGTTTAAAAAAACATTTAAATTTAATTTATTAAATTCAAATCAAATCAAATTTTCCTCCAAATTTTCTTTATTTCCACTTCCCCCATCATTTTCCTTTTTATTTTCTTCTATCAGTATTTTTTGAGTTTTAAATATATTTTATTTTAAATTTGGGACATTTGTAAAATAAAACCTAAACTTTCACTATCTTTGCATTTAAATTGTGGACAAAAAAAGTTAATTTTTAAATGGATAAACTTTATTTTTAATAGGACATGTAACCTCGGACAGGTCAATCCAATATCCAAACCGCGAGATTGTTGAGTTGGCTTCCACATTGACACAATGTGATTAGATTTTTGAGAAATATATGATTTTGTACCCTAAGGTGAAAATAATTTAAAAAGAAGTTGAAAAGTTGATGTACATGCTTTTTGGAGAAAATATTCTCATATTAGTTTAGTGGATCAGTATAACCTCTCATAGGACAATTTTGCCCTCCAACACATGTTAGTGGATCCCACAATCCCTTTTCACTCTCTCCTCCCTCCTCTCTCTCCTCTCTCTCCTTCACCCTTATGCCCCTATAAATTAAATAACATTTTTCTTTCTAAATACTTTTCATCTCCAATTGCCTATTTAAAAAACTATCAAATTAAAAATAAAAATTTATTTTTTAAATACAATTCAATCGTTATCTCCATTTTTTATTAAAATTTGATTTTAATTTCATGTGTAGTTGAATCATTGAAATAAATTAAAATTTAATATAAAAATATATATTTTTAAATCAATGTTAATTTTGAAAATTAAAATTTTAATAAAATAAGTAAACTATAAAATATCAAATAATTGTCCATCATGCCTAACTCATATGGTAAAACACTCAACGTTTCAAAAAGATAAGGGCATAGGGAAGGAGAGGGATGGAATCCTGGGTTCTAGTCATAGTAGGGATAATTTACTATATTATAATTTAAATATTTAGCTTTCAAAATAAAAAATCAAATAATTAATATTTTTTTTGACACATTTACTTCACATCATTGTAATATTTTGTTTTGTAACATCCCCAAATATACCCTAGTTGTTTTCAGCATTTTTAGGGTATTTAGTAGTCATAATTTGAATTTTTCGTAATTTAAAATGCACAACGTGAAAAATGGAGAAACCCGGAATTTGTATAGGATAAAACAAGGATAAATATGTAATTTGCCAAAAAGGGACATAGAAGTCATAAGATAAGAAGACTATTAGTTAAAATAGAAATATGCCTAACTCATTTGGTAAAAAGAGAGAATCCAAGGACCTGAAGGAATAAAATGAAAACTTAACCCAAAATTGGCTTTGGGAGCCAAACATGGCTCAGAGAGAGATCTTGATTTAAGACCAAATTTGGTCTCATTTTGGGAGAACAACCGCGAAGAGGAAAGTTATAGAAGAAGAGTACATAAGAGAAGCGGGCAGGAGTCACAAAGGTATGGATTCTAAGATTTTTATAGAAACTACTGTATGGATTGGATAGGTTTTCTATGGATATTAGTTTTGTTCCCTTTCTAGGGTTTTGTTTTAGGAATACATCATAACCCTGTATTTATGGGAAGTCGGGTTGAAAAACTTCTAGTTTGTATCAAATAGATATGGAATCCTTCCTTATTTATGGTTTTGTGCTCGTGAACTTTGGTATGAATCCTTGGATTATTTGGCTAGGGTTTGGTTTAAGAAATTCTAAACCACCATTAAAAGTGTTCGTGGAGTTGTTTGGAGGGATTCCATAATGGTTTTTGATGAAGGATGGAACATAAGAGATTTATGAAAGAAAAGTGAATGAAAAGGGTGACTCGCTTATTTGGTAACCGCATCCCCCAGACGGCACCAAACAGTGGATGGTACCCAAGGGCTCACTTCTATGCAAAGAAAAATGGTACCGGCATCATCCAAAGTGGTACCCATTCACTCTCCGTAACCTGCTTGGCACCCAGACAAACGATAGTGGTACTTCCGTATCACTAGTTCCCGTGAACCCCAGCTTTTTGGTATTTTTCTTTTTGCATAGTTAAGTTTCTTAATTCGCATACCGAGAGTATTAGAACTCTAATAAATGATTAACACGGGTTCGGGATAAAAAGAAATTAAGTAAAATGTATCCATACCTGCGCCTAAGCCGAGTTCGGTGGGCAAACTTAATGTCCCCATGATATGTAGTAAGTCTCGAACACATAGCACGCCCAAGCACCGTGATATTAAATGACACCCACACTTCTCGTTACGCTGGCAAAGTAATCGCCTCTAATCGCGCTTCCAAGACTCGCTAATAATACTACCTAAGACTGCTATGTGGGCGCGCAACGCCTAATCGCTGTTTCAAGACTTACCAATAGCATGACATCTCTATTAATGCATGTCTCCGACACGCCGACACCTCCCGCCTGGCCGCACGACACTGCTAATGCGTAGTAGGCACATTCTCGATCGCGGCTTCTTATGACTTCCCCGCTAGCAGCCACGACATCTCACGTGGGCAAAAGACGCTCGATCGCGTTGGGCACCCCGCTTTCAGGCTACCTAATACTTCGCGACGGCACAAGACCTTCTGGTACTTTATCATACTGCGGTCCCAACACTTATTACCGGTTTAGGCATTCCATGCTTATACGATAAAAACCCGAATGACGAATAAGTTCTCGATCTATACACTCCACTCGCACTTCCTCTGCAAACATAAGTCTCGTAGCACCCATGGGTACCTCTTTGAATAAGAATAAGCTCAGAACCCACTCGGAGATCCGAACAAGCATAAAGTCAGTTATAAAGTACAAGTATGAGTCCTACGAGAGATCCGAATAAGGATAAGTTTGTTGTAAGTTTAAGTAATTGTATAAGTTTATTATATGAATGCATAAAAATTTTGATATTTGTTATTGTTATATCCTTACTATAAATGTGTATATGCATAAGACATATGTTTCCCACTAAGTTTAGTGTTTAGCACCTGCTTTTCAATCCGTGTAGGTACGTAAGAAACAACATCCATGATTCTTCTGTGACTTCCCGCCGGGCCACACACCAGTGGGTTCATCACGCAGGTTCGCTCTCGATTTGTAAATGTAATGTACACTTTTGTATATGTAAAATGGAACTCATGACCGTAATGTATATGACACTTGGTAAACACCACTCATGGTGGTAGTTTTATTTTTGTATTTGTATACGATATTTTTGATACGCTTATAAGACTTGAATTACCAACGCCCGAAAAGAAAGTAAAAGAGTCCTGGCCCGCCACTTCTCCCGGCGTGACATGTTTCATAAAGATTTCAGGCCTTGTTAGCAATAATTAATAATATGTTAAATTTTGAAAATGCTACTGAATGATGATCTAAAGGAGATAGTCCCTCTTATGTACGAGAAAATAAGAGAATTTCCCGAGAGATGGAAATAGTGTCAGAGAGAGTAAGGAAGCAAGATGGGGAGTGTAACATCCTGAAATATACCATAGCAGTTTTCAGACTTGTTTAGGGTATATTATAAGCTAAATGGAATTTTTCGAAAAATAAACAAAGACCCTAATTAATAGAAGCCAAGGGTAAAATATGTGTAATTTACCACTTGAGAATATAGAGTATAAATCAATAAGATTATATGCAATTATGGGATTCGAGGAAAGATGAGGGGTTAGATTAGAATATGACATAAATTGCTTTGCAAAGCAAGGAGTTCATGGACTAAAAGCAATGCAAAAGAACTAAAATGGGTTTTATTTACTCGCCAAACACATGGCCTTAACAAATGAGTGGATTTAAAGACCAAAAATTGGTCTCATTTTGGGAGAGAAACTGTGAGAGAGAAGGGGAAAGGAGTAAGAAGATAAGAAGACAGAGCCAAAGATCAAGGCCAACAAGGTATGGAACTATATGGTTTTGTATAGAACTTTGGATTTTGTATGGATCACATGGAATTTTAAGGCTTTGTATGGTGAATATATTATCTCCAAAGCTAGGGTTCTGATAAAATTGTATCCAAACCTTGGATTCTTGAAAATAGGTTGATAAACCCCATACGGTACAAGATAATCATAGAATCCTCTCTTTTTAGATGAATTATGGTTAATTGAGAGTCTTTTGAGTTAGGTTTAGAATAAACCCTAACTAAACATCATGTTTGGTTTGTGTATGGGTCATAACCCATATTAGAATGGTTTTTGTAGTGATTCATGAAAGAATTTGGAAGAAAGATATCCATTGAAAGAGGAATTGAGTATAATAGAGATTATAAGATGAATTTGGAATGATTTTGATGTGTGTGGGAAGTATAAGAGTGATCCATGGATGAAAGGCATGAAAAAGGGGAGAGTAACATTCGGGCATTCCTAGGTGATGTGTACCGGTACACTTGAACATGTGAATCGGTACACTTTGTGTTCTGGTCATTTTTTGGCCAATGTGTAACACCTAAGACACATTAGGGGTGTAACCTATATGGCCCCTGCCTGCTTTTCTTTCTCGCCGACCAGCCGTGATTTTGGTCATAACTTGCTCATTTATTATCCGATTTGAGTGATTCAAGTGGCCAATTAAAATAGGATTCAAGGAAAACCAAACATAAAGAAATAGGCACGGTCACCCTGGTTTAAGTGGCCCTAAAAATTCACCAAAGTCGCCACGCGTTGTGCTCAAATTTTGGTCAGCTTTGATCATGAGTGCCCCGTTGTTTGACGTAATCTTAAGCTCCACATTCGACCGGGGTGATTCCAAATTGAATAACCCTACATTCCAATTTTAAATGAAAGACAAAGACATAGTGTCAAATATGAAGTTAATACCCTCGGAAAAATGAGTACAGCCCCCTCCCAGTGTAAAAATCTAAATGAATAGTTGGCATGAAAATGCCATAATTTGAATTTGATGATCCGATTGATTGATTCCACTCCTAAGTAAATTAGGATTCATAGAGGAATAAGAATATATGAATGAGGTGTGATTAGACATCATACTTACAAAGTATATGAAGTGCTATATGTACGCCAGCAATGAAACAAGGAAAATATAAAATGCATTATATAGATGTGTCCAAGAAAACATGAATATGATATGAATATAGGATTATATGATAGAACGTAGTCATAAGATAAGGATAGTCTAAAGTATATGAATAGATGTGGTTATTATGACAGAATACGTAAATGATATGAATATATGAATGAAAGTAAAAGCATACATGAGTAGAATAGAGGAAAGTGGCCACTATATTAGCTAAATCATGATAGAAACGTATAAAGGGATATGAATAGATAATGATATATATGAATATATGAATACAAGAGTGTATAGGATGCATTCATGATATATGATGATAAAACTAAATGATAGAAAAAGATATGAATATATGTATTATGGTGATATATGAGAACCGTAATATGAAACTGGCAAGATATAGAAACGAATACGTATAAAGTACGATAAGATATATTGCATATGATCATGATAACAATAGTTATTCATGCTTATGAAATATGTACGTGAAAATATGATATGAAAAATATCCGATTGTCTCGCTGAACCTGCTAGGATGGATGTGATAGCACGCTTATGTGAAAGATACAGCCAAGGCAAAGATATTCATGGGACAGATATCGAGGTCTCACACGATGACATAGACATCCCGTTGATCGTGCGGGTTCCTCGCAGCGGTCACCACATACGTAAATCACCGCCGTACATACAGACTTCGGCACGACATATGTCATGTCACCGTCTCGCACAAAGGACGATACCTTCTGCATATTAACAGGACAGAGATCACTCGGCTCTTCAGATGCTGATAAGACCTTCTGCAATAATATAAGAGCCTCGTGATCCGCTCCTAAGGTATCGCACATGAAACCTTAAAAGAAAAATGACATGTAAGTAGAATATATGACATGATTACGAAAAGTTATAACACTGTTATGCGATGAAAGTATGGGATGGAAGCATAAGAACAGCAAGAAAGTACAAGACGACAAGATATGAAAAGCATAGCATACCGAAAAGCATATGAAAATGATGTAAGATAAGAATATCATATATGAAAATATATGACAACATATGTAAGTACATATGAAAAGTATAACATGAAAACAGTATAGGAAATGAACAAGATATGAATACAGATATAGCAAAGTATAGTACACTTAAAAGGAAATGAAAAAGTAAAGTACGTGAAAAGTAGATAAGAGAAAAGGTATACGAAAAGTATAAGATATAAAAACACATGAAAGTACAAACATATGACATGTTAGGGATGATATAATAGTAAAGTATATAAGCTCTCTAACTCCTAAGGGA
This sequence comes from Tetrastigma voinierianum, assembly GCA_016808115.1. Classification (NCBI taxonomy): domain Eukaryota; kingdom Viridiplantae; phylum Streptophyta; class Magnoliopsida; order Vitales; family Vitaceae; genus Tetrastigma; species Tetrastigma voinierianum. The sequence continues at coordinate 474,098 of JAEQBH010003826.1, read as the reverse complement.
GATATGAAAGATTTGATAGAAATCAATACAACCGAAAGCAATAAGTTATGGGTCAGCAAATGAACACATGAAAAGGATAGAAAGTATATAAAGGTACAAAAGTAGATTTAAAGAATATGTAATAGAACCGCATTAGCAACAAGTTACGAATAAGTATTAACACGTAAAGTATAGATGTTGCCAAAGACATAGAATATGTACCGAAAAAGATTGACATGCAATAGGAGTATAAGATGATAAGGAATTAAAGTTATAGAAATATGTATAGATATATGAAATGCATATGTATAAGCTTAGGATACGCTACCGTGGTCATTCATGCTTATGTTCCCACTGCCGCAGTGTGTTTCAAGACTCCGTGTTCAATCCGTAGGTGCGTGAGCAAGAAGACAAGGATAGAGGACGTGACATTCCACACGCAAAGCAGCCAACTCGTGAGATAGGTGCTCACCCAAATACGCTTCCCAATCTCCGACAAGCGTTTTGTAATAGAAATTGTACATGTATGGGCAAGTGGATCAGATATATGTGTATAGATCAGGAAGACACCTGTCACTCCCGAAAATATACCCTCTACGCTTAATTTGTTTAGGTATATTATAAGCTAAATGGAAATTTTCGAAAATAAACGAGAGATCCCAATTAATTCAGAGTTATGGGTAAAGTGGTAATTCTACCACTTGAGATCCAAAGGTAATAAAGCCAAATATAAATGTCAAAACTAGAATTTCTTAGGATGAAGATGGGATTAAAGGCAATGATAAAAGATGGAATAGAGATAAGCGAGAAATGGGACCAAGATGTACTATGAAAACTTAAAACAAAAATGAAGCGACTCGCCAAACATGGCCTTAACAAAATATGAGATAAGATAAATCGGGTCTCTCATTTTGAGACCAAACCGTAGAGAGAGAGAGAGCAAGAGGAAAGAGAGAAGAAGAAGAAGAGGGAAGAGGGTTGAGGCAAAGAAGAGAAGCCATGATCAAAGAGGTAAGTAACTTTGGATTTGTATGGATCACATGGAATTTTAAGGCTTTAGATGGTGAATATATTATCTCCAAAGCTGTGGTTTTGATAAAATTGTATCCAAACCTTGATTCTTGAAAATAGCTGATAACCCATATGGTACAAGATAATCATAGAATCCTCCCTCTCTTTAGATGGATTCTGTTAATCGAGAGTTCGGAAGCTGTGGTTTAGAATAAACCCTAACCAAACATCATGTTTGGTTTCAGGTATGTCATAACCCATATTAGAATGGTTTTTGAAGTGATTCATGAAAGAATTTGGAAGAAAGATACCCCATTGAAAGAGAATTGAGTATAATGAGATTATAAGATGAATTTGGGAATGATTTTGATGTGCGCTGGAAGTATAAGAGTGATCCATGGATGAGTGGCATGAAAAGGGAGAAAAGACACATTCCTCGTATTCCTCGGGTGATGTGTACCGCACACTTTGAACATGCCCACACTTTGTGTTCGGTCATTTCTGCCGAAGTGTACCTAAGACACTTTAGGGTGTGCCCCAGACACCGCCGCCCGTTCCCGCCTCGACTAGTTTTCGTATTTTGGCCATAAATCTCGGTTTTTATTCGATTTGAGTATCTCAAGTGCCACTAAAATAGACTTCAAGGAGAACCAAACATCTAGAAATATACATCGTCAAATTATGACTCTAAGTGGCCCAAAAATTCACTCTCAAAGGGCCATGCAAGCCACCTCGCATCGTTGATCATAGAGTAGTTCGAGTTGTTTCGGACGTAACTCGATTTCAGGTGCTTCGAATTGGGTGATTCCAGTTAGAATAGAACCCTTAGCACCTTATATTTAAATGAGTATAAGGACTTAGTGTCAAAAAAATGAAGTTAATACCCCGGAAAAAAATGAGTAATAGTCCCGAGTGTAAAAATCTGGCAAATGACTAGTCACATGAAAATGCCATAACTTTAGTTCATGATCCGATCGATTGTTTCAAATTCCTAAGGAAAGTAGATTTATTAGAGGAATAAGAATATATGAATGAGGTGTGATCTCATAGACATCATACTTATAAGTATATGAAGTGCTATGTGCACAGGTGAACATGAATAGGATATGAATATAGGATTATATGATAGATATACTTAAATGAATACATAGAACATGCTAAGAACAAATGATAGGAATACGTAAATGATATGAGTATACGATAGACATTCATAAAGGAATAAGATGGAACGTGCTAGGAACACATGATAGGAAGACATAAATGATAATAACGATAGAGATAAGCAAAAGATGACAAAGCATAGGGAATAGAGGAACATCGGCATAAATGATAGGTACATATATGAAAATGTGAATGAGTAAAGCCTACATGATAGAAATTATAGAAAGTACAAGAATGGATAAATCTATGATAGAAATGTATAAATGATATAAAGCAGATGGTGAATATAGAAAGATATATATGAATATATGAACACAAGAGTGCATAGATGTGCATTCATGATATATGATGTAGACAAACTAAATAATAGAAAAGATATGATCATAACTATAGAGCATGAGGAACTAATACAGAAGAAGAATGATAGTATATATGCATAAGCAATTATGATAACAATAAGTATCTACGCTTATGAGATATGTACGTAAAATGTAATAAAGCCGATTGCTCCCTAACCTGGTGAGGATGATAGCACGCCTATGGAAGATACAATTGCCGCAAAGATACCATACGTATATCGAGGCCCCGCTTTCGGTCGACGACATGATCCCGGCTGGACGTACTCGCTAAGGGGTCATCACATTAGATAGAAATCACCGTCAGATAAAGGATAAGACTCGGGTACGTATAGCATATGACATGTGTCAACGGCTCGCACGACGACGCTTCTTATTAACAGAGAGATCACCTCGTTCGCATACGATAAGCATTCACGGCACACCCGCTATTTCCTAATCCGCTTCTAAGGTATTGCGCATGAAACCAAAAGGAAATGTGCGCGAAAAGTATATAATGATGAGAGTGAGAAGCATAGCTCGCTTATGCGAAGGAAAGTATGCATCACACAAGAATAAGAAGTACAATATAACTTGATATGAAAATAAGTATATAAACACAAGAAAAGTACAGAAAGTATACAAAAGCACAAAGTATAGGATAGATAGAATAAGAACGTACAAATGTATATGAAGTATAGGAATAGTACAGGATAACAGGAAAGTATACAATAGTATAAGTATGAAAGTGAAGAATGCAATAAATCATAGAACCGAAAGATGAAAAAGACATGACTAGAGACATGCTATGTAACCTGACAAAGAATAGGAACATTGAAAAGACATATAACAAGCTCGAAATAGGAACACAGAAAAAGTATAAATAAAGGAGATGCCAAAGACATAGAACATGTAACAGAAAAAGATTGACATGAAATAGGAAAATAAGATGATAAGGAATTAAAGTTATAGAAATATGTTTAGATTTATATAATGCATATGTGTAAGCTTCAGGATTACGCCACGTGTTATCCATGCTTATGTTCCCACTAAAACAGAAGCTTAGCACGGTGTTCAACTGCGTACGTGGAGAAGAGGAAACCGTAGTACGAGCCGCATCCACATCATCGCCAGCCTGAGGTCAACACATCAATATGTGGGTCCATTGGAAGTATTCTTGTATAATGTATAAGTCTTTTTGCTTCTTTAAACAATGTAAATGTTGAACACTATTAAATATGTACAAGTAATGGGACTCCGTATATGTGTATAGATCGTGATGGACACCACTCCGGTGGTAATGCTTTTGTATACGTACAAATGATTTTTTTTGTTATTACAGAAATTGTTTGTACACCAATAGGTACAGGTACAGCTCTGAGAAAGAACAAGTCAATGAGAGTCCCAATATATAGTATAGATAGCATCGTACTCTGACTTCGGTCAGATCCGTTCTGCCCAGCCCAGATCCCGGCGTGACAACACCAATTCGATGGTAGTTCTTCGTATATGTAAATGATTTTGTTATTACGTAAATTATTTCAGAGAACCACGTACAGTACCACTGGAAAGTTAATTGTGTCAATGAGAGTCCCAAGACAAGATATAAGAGGATAGATGGGCCGCGCCCTGACTGGCTCTGGACCGGGCCAATCTGCCTGACTGGATCTGGGCGGACAGGAGAAAGATAGCTTTGTCGCTTTCTCCCAGATAAATCATACATATGGTGGGAAGGCCTATTTATAGGCTCAAAGTGACCTTCCAATATCCTCATGAATGCGAATCAACGAGGGTATTAATTACAAGATAATGATAATTTATATATACTGCACTTAGGATAAATCCATTCATCGCAAACACCGAACCGAAACGCTTATCAGATACTAAATCTAGGGTGGCTTCATTCATTTCAAAAACCTTTTGTTTATAACACTTCCCCTTGAATTACCACCCTTACGAATGTGCCTCATTAAAACCTTACTAGTAAAACCCAATGGGAAAAAAACCTAGCGAAGGAAAAGGAGTGTAACATTCTGTATGTTAGTATTGCCTCATTAAAAACCTTGTCAGGAAAAACCCAGTGGGACAAAAAACCCTGACGGCGGAAAAGCAGCACAAGACACTAACATTAGGGTCACAGAGTATCTCCTCATGTCAACATCCTTTGGTTAGCGCATTCTAATCTTATATATGAGTTTTCTGAACGTTGAAGTTGGTAATGCCTTGGTGAATAGGTCTGCAAGATTATCACTCGAGCGTATTTATTAAACGTCAATCTCACCATTCTTTTGGAGCTCATGAGTGTAAAAGAACTTTGGAGAGATATGCTTAGTTCTGTCTCCTCGATGTATCCACCTTATTTCAGGTAATGCATGCAACGCCGTTTTCAAATAATGTCGTTGATCGTTTTTGAAAAGTGAGCCACATGATTCTTGAATAAAGTTAGATCATCGATCTTAACCATATATGAACCACTACCGCTTCCATGCAGCACAAGATCTCTAAATGATTTGATAACGGGCTACCATTGCTTTCTGACATATTTCCATGAGATAGCAAGACCATTACGCCTAAATATTATACCGCCAGATCGAGCGCTTTGTAATGGTCTCGAAAGATATCCCACAGATCGTGATATCCAAGCAGTTGTTGCTTTGATTCTTTTGAATAAAAGAGCCCCATATCAGATGTTCCTTTAAAATATCGCAATATGTGCTTGATATCATTCCAATGCCTTCGGGTTGGAGTAGAACTATATATGGCTAATAGATTAACAGGAAAAGCAATATTTGGGCGTGTACAAGTAGCAAGATACATAAGGGCACCAATAGCACTCCAAGATATTTTGGCACTTCAGACCAAGTGTTCTTCACACCTCTTTCACGTGCGACTAAATTCGGTCATTTACATCAAGTGAATGACAACCATCGAGAAGTCAAAGCGGTGAGCTTATTCACCGTTATGTTGAATAAATTTTTAGAGTAGTCGACAGGAACCAAATGCCAAGAAGGTAGTGTGTTATATCTATAACCCAAGATAAAATTTTATTTTTCCAAGATCTTTCATCTAGAATTCCCTTTTTAAGTAATTTGCCGTTCTTGTGAGCTCTTCGGGAGTCCCAATAAGGTTTAGATCCCAAGCTGGGTATGTATTTAGCTGTAATGGTGTTGCTATCTCATGGAAATTTGTCAAGCAAACAATGGTAGCCACGTCATCAAATCACAGAGATTCTGGCCGCATAGCCAACCGTGATGTATATGGTTAAGATCGATGATCTAATATATTTAGGAATCATGTGGCCTCCCCTTTTCAAAAGACAATCCAACAACATTATTTGAAGACAACGCTGCATGCATTGCACAAATAAAGGGCGAATACATCAAAGGGGAGACAGGAATTCAAGCATATCTTCCAAAGCCTCTTTACACTCATGAGCTCCCAAAAGAATGGTGAGATCGACGTTCAACAAATACACCGAAAGGATAATTCGGGCAGACTCCATTCACCAAGGCATTACCAACTTCAACATTCAGAAAACTCAGATATAAGATTGGAATGCATCAACCAAAGGATGTTGACATGAGGGGAAGTCCTCTATGACCTAATGTTAGTGTATTGTACCCTTTTTCCCTTCATCCAGATTTTTGTCCCACTGGGTTTTTCCCGACAAGGTTTTTAATGAGGCAAGATTAACATACGTATCAGCCAGCACTTTTCCTTCTCAGGTTTTTCCCACCCTGGTTTTACTAGCATTTTAATGAGTACATTCGTAGTTATAATATTCAAAGTAGAGCGCAGTAACGAAGGTGAATGACCCTATCAAAGATATCACGCATACTGTGCCGTGATTACAGCCACGAATGGATTCAGCCTGGAATTTATACATAAATCATCATAATGTCGGTCAACTCACCACTCGACATAGTGATACAAAGGTCACTGGGAGCCTATGGGTCAGCCTTCCCATCCTGCTGTATGATCTCATCCTTAAAAACAAAGCCACCTCAGCCTGCTTCCGCTTCTCTCTCTCGACACTACTCATTTCTCTAGAAATTTTCTTATTTTTCTTTCACATTACAAGAGGACTATCTCCTTAGATCACTGGTCCGCAGCATGATATTCATTTTTCAAGTCCTCGTGAAGATGATGCCGAAGGAAAATTAATGATTTTGTACGATCCTGTAGGGATGCTTAATTTCCTTCTTTTATTGCATTTCCCAAATTCATAGCATCAAGGTGGATCTCAACATCAAGGATCCATGACAGATAGTTTTTTCCATAAATATGAAGGGCCACAACTCTAATTTTGTAAGATTCGACATTTAAAAAAAAAAATCCTTCGTGCTTTATGAAACAAAAAGTGTTGTCTTTAAGGTAGGACTTAGTTATTACCCGTAGCAAACTCATGCTTTCGATAATCGCTTGAAAATGTTGTCAATGATGCCCAAAAGGAGATAGTCCTCTTATGTACTTATAGTACAAGATACACTTCCCAATATATGGAAATAATGTCAAAGAGAGCAAGGAAGCAAGACGGGGAGAAAGATAACTTTGTTGTTTTCCAGGATAAATCATACATAGGATGAGAATGCCTATTTATAGGCTCCCAAAGTGACCTTCCAATATCGTCATTAATGTATGAATTAATGAGGGTATTAATTACAATACACGACATTTATGTATACGAATTTCGTATTTTAATCTATTCATTGCAAAACACCTAACCTAATCCGCTTATTGTGTGATACGAACCGAGGTGGCTTCATTCATTTCAAAAACTTTTCGTTTATAACATTAAATAAATAATATATTTATAAATTTTAATTTTTATACAATATCAAATTTAGATTAATAAATAAGAAGTATTATACATTAAAAATAAAATGTTATTTTCTTCAAATTAAAACATCATATGAGAAAATATTAATTTACCTTTAATTTTTCAACTAATAACCGTAATCTATTATAAAAAATAAAGAAAACTATGAAGCGAAAATGAGAGATTGAGAGAGAATAGGAAATTATAAAATTCTTTTGTTTAAAATTCATTAATAGAGAACTCATATTTATAGGATTCTCATAATTATAATATGAATTATGATCATTAATGACGAGAATCCATATGGTCATTCACTGTTATAGAATTCATATGATCGTTGACTGTTATGGAATTCCAATGGTTATTTACCATTATTTATAACACTTTCCCTTGAATAACCATCACTTTAATGATTGTTAGTACTGCCTCATTGAAAACCTTGTTAGTAAAACCCAATGGGATAAAACTTGGACGAAAGGAAAAATAGCACAATATCGTATCAATGCTTTCCTTAATAACGACATGAATAAGATATCTTCAAATTTCATTTTGAAGGTTTTTCAGCTGATGCATGCCAATCTAGTGTACAAGTTTCTTGAATGTTGTCGTAGGCAAGACCTTTGTAAATAGATCTGCTAGATTATCACTGGACCTTATTTGTTGCACATTAATTTCACCACTATTCTAAAGTTCATGAGTATAAAAGAGCTTTGGTGAAATGTGCTTAGTTTGATCCCCTTTAATAAATCCTCCTTTGACTTGTGCAATGCATGATGCGTTGTTTTCATGTGGTATAGTTGGTTTGCTCTTAATAGAGGGTAGTCCATATGATTCTTGAATGTGTCATATCATGGATCTCAATGAAACGTATTCTCAACTAGCTTCATGCATGACAAGTATTTTTGAATGATTAGGGGAGGTAGCCACCATTGTTTGTTTTGATGATTTCCAAGATATTACAGTATTTCCAAGAGTAAAAATGTATCATGTCTGTGATTGAGCTGTGTGGGGGTCTGAAAGGTAGCCTACATTTGCATAACCAAACAATTGTAGTTCCAATATTTTGGAATAAAATAATTCTATGTCACTTGTCCCACAGAGATATCTTAATACATGTTTAATTCTATTACAATGTCTTCTAGTTGGAGTTGAACTGTATCCTACTAATAAGTTAACTGAGAAAGTAATGTCTGGTCGAGTATAATTTGCAAGATACATTAGTGCACCAATTGCACTAAGATATGGTTCTTCAGGGCCAAGTAATTCTTCATTTTCCTCTTTAGGCCAAAACGGATCTTTAATCACTTCAAGTAACCGAACAACCATAAGGGAACTTAGAGGGTGAGGGAACTTAGAGGGTGAGAGTAATCCATATAAAAATGTTTCAAGACTTTTTTTGTTTATGTTGATTGATGGATAAAGACATCATTTGAACAACACTCAATCTGCAAGCCGAGACAATATTTTGTTTTCCCAAGATATTTCATTTCATATTCATTCTTTAAGTCATTAGCTATGTTAATGAGCTCTTCAGGACTTCCAATTAAATTCAAATCATCAACATATATCGCAAGGATTGCAAATCCAATTGTAGTTTTCTTGATGCACATGGGCAAATTGGATTGTTAACATATATTTCTTTGAGTAAATACTGGTTTAAATGATTATACCACATTGGACCAAATTGTTTTAGTCCATATAAAGATCGTTGCAACTTAATTGAGTACATGCTTCGTGGTTGAGAATTCATTGTTTCAAGCAATTTAAATCCTTCGGGGATTTTCAAATATACATCAGTATATATAGATCCATATAAATATGTTGTGATTACATCCATTAGTCGCATATCAAGTCCTTCAAAGATTTCAAAACAAATCAAATTGCGAAATGTGGTTGCATCTAGTACAGGAGAATATGTTTCCTCAAAATCAATTTCAGGTTTCTATGAAAAACCTTGTGCCACAAGTCATACTTTATATCGTACGATTTCATTTTGTTCATTTCATTTTCGTACAAAGACCCATCAATATCCAACAGGTTGTATTTTTGTAGGTGTTTGGATTACCGGTCTAAATACCTTTCGTTTAGCTAGTGATTTCAACCTCGCTTTGGATTAAGCTACTCACTGTATGTCAGTCGTTGTTGACATTCATTCACATTTTGTGGCTTTTGCCCTTCATCATTATTTATGATGTCCATAGCTACTTGGAAAGAAAAAACATCATATGTAAGGGTAGTACTTCGATTCCATATTTTACCCTTATATACATAATTGATAGGACTTTCATTGTTAAAGAACAAGTATAGTCCTTTTTAAAAGATAAATCACTGATTGTACCTCTTTAGGGGTTATTAGTTCATCAACTCGAGACTCAAGATCTATTTCTTTTAATCCATTTATATTTATATGCTTTTCAGGAGCATGAATTTGAATATTTCTCATTTTTCTAGGAGTTGTGTCTTTTGAGCCAAGAGGCCGTCCACGTTTTAATTATGGCTTGGGCTCATTAGTCATTATACCTTCAAATTTTCCCATTGGAGTTTCAATTCGTGATGGGACATTTACAACTTTTGTAACCTTCGTTGAATCGACAAAAGCATCAGGCAATCTATTTACAAGATCTTGTAAATGAATTATCTTTTGAACTTCTTGTTTAGATTGCTTTGTAGGGGAATCAAGATGAGATAAAGAATGTCACGCCTCTTTTACTGTTCAACTGCCACGCCCAACACTCCGGGTGCAATCGACATACCACTTATCTCAGCCGCTCTACGTCGTGGGTGCTCTAATACCACTAAACTTGTAACTATCTTTTACCTTTTACCATGCCATTAACTTGTTCATTCATGTACTGTTAAACATTTAACTTGAAATATATTCTATAGCAGCGGATTACAAAATATATTAAAAACTCCATAAATGGGAGTGTTCAACACATTCACATTTTTACATTGCTTACAAAAGCAAAACATATACAAAAATAGACCAAAAGGTCTTCAGTGTGTTGGCCTTAGTTGCTGATGTGGATTGTCCGGGCTTCTAGTTCCCGGCTTCTCTCTTGTACCTACATGGATGAAACACTCATATGTTTATAGCTTAGTGGAAATAATACATGTGGATCGACCTAATAAGGTCGTTTCGCTACACTTAGACAACTCGCATATAACTTTAATATCTAGCTTACATATACACATGTTTATTCATGTTTTGAACATATCTATGACGACCCCAACTCAGCACACGGTGTCAAGCGAGGGTGTCATTTTTATTTTTTTATTTTTTTTATTTTTTTATTTTTTATAAACTTATAACATTTAAGCTTGTTCATTCATATAATGTTAAACATTTAACTTGTACTATATCAGAAAGGCCGATTACAAAATGTATATAAGCTCCATATAAGGCTGCTCAACATCGACAATATTTACGTTGTTTACAAACAAAACATATAGCAAAAATAGACCTAAAAGGTCTTTAACGCACCTAGTAGTGCTGCCGCCTTGGTTGTCGATGGAGTGTCCCGCACTTCCTCGCTTCTACTTCTCATGTACCTACACGGATGAAACACCCGCTGTTTATAGCTTAGTGACTTAATATATATGACGAATTCTAATACGTCATCACAATTTCTATACACATGCATACACATCTAAATATATCATATCATTTAAACATGCTTATACATATTTCATTTACTTATCATACCCATGTTTCATTTCTTATCATTTTTCACTTTGTTTCATGTTCTTTGTCACAATATATGTTTTGTCATCGCATGTGCTTATGCTTCTTCTTTATCATATCATATCATTTCATGTCATAATTCAAGCTTCATTCGCTTAAGGTGTTTACGCCATAAACCTTTTAGAAGTGGATAAAGGAAACTATAAGGGCCCAAAGGTACGTATCTATCAGACGTAAACAAGGTCTATAAGGGCCCGGTTAGCGTTGTTATCATTGTGCGAGACAATGACTCAACCATATGGGCCCGGTTGTTACTACTGCATAAGACAATGACCATCTATAAGGCCCCGGCTGCTACTGTAATGACCTAAACTGGGTACAATCGATCAAGATGTCAGAAACTTGTTTTTTTTTTTTTTTCCCCACAGGTATGTCCATCTTTCCTCTATCGTGCTCCCAAAGCGCATAACTGGGCGTGTATTTTATATTCAGTACATATATCATATCTAATGGCCAATATTGTCATCCCAGAATCACATGCGATATTTACAATCATTTTATTCAGATTCGCATTTTTCAAATCTCATTATATGTAAAGGAATAAGTATGGTTACCATGTATGCTTATGAGTTATTTACTATCATTCCAATTTCAATAAGCTATATGGATTGATTCTAGATTCAAAGGGCTTCCATAGAGTCCAAGAACATCCGAACGGAGTTCTATCGAAGAAATTCAAGATCGGGTCCAAGTTGGAAGGCTCTATGAATGCAAAGGACTACGAGTATAACCAGCAGGGCCTACTATTTTTCGTGATTTCTGGACCTAATATGAGTTCCAATATTATCAAAATATACATGGATGGATTCTAAACTCAAAGGGCTTTCCATAGAGTCCAAGAACATCCGAAACGGAGTTCGGACGAAGAACTTATGATCGTCCGAAGTTGAAGGCTTCCTATGAACAATGTCTACGAGCAGAATCAGCAGGGCCTACTGTTTTCATGATTTTTAGACCTAATATGAGTTCCAATATTATCAAGATATATATGGATGGATTCTATACTCAAAGGGATTTCCATAGAGTCTAAGAACATCCGAAACGGAGTTCGGACAAAGAACTTAAGACCATTCGAAGTTGGAGAAATTTTGACAGTATCTTCCTTAAAACCCCAATATTTCCTTAATACAAATATTCCTCAATTGAGGATTACACTCAACCAACCCAAGTCCAAAACACAATCAAACAGTGAATTAACCAAACAAACTGTAAAGCCGGGTTTTGATTCTTGGTTTGTATTTAAGCCCCCAGCTAAATTCATTGTCTGGATAGATGTTCTAAAATTGTAGTATCGAGTTAGATATTGGTTGAATTCATACGAGACTCTTACATCCATGTATTTGTAACCAGGAATAGGTGTTGCAAGATAATTAAGTCTTCCATCAAATTCCAGAACATGTAAAAAGGAGTCAACTGTAACTCCCATCTTTATGTAAGGCTGTATTGCAACCACCTGCAGAAGTCAAACCTATGGTAGCCGCACATGGCAGCCGCACCTGCAGAAGGGTGTATTTCAATTTTAAAGTGACATTCTCAGCTTTAGATGGTTATGGTTCCACTTAGCCTACTAAAGACTAATTTCTCCAAAAATCGTAAAACAAAGAAAATCATAATCTCATTCCCTCTCCCTTTCCACTGCTTTCCCAGCAGCCAAATAGACACACAACTCAATAGAAACATCGAAAGGGATCAAATTCCATACATTTCCATACTCTTTAACCCTCACACCCTAGCTCAAGGAGGAAATCCATACCCAAAACCATAACAATCCATACAAAATTCATCATACAAAACTTAGTAAGTTCCATACAAAATTATAGCATCCATATTAGTGTACAAAAATCCATACCTTTGATCTTCTTTTCCTTTTCCTTCTTCTTCTTCTTCTTCCTTTCTTCCTTTCTTCCTCCTCTCTTCTCTTCTCTCCTTCTCCAAAATGTGAAGCCCCCCAAAAATGAGAGACCAATTTGGTCTTAGCCCATTTTGACTTTTAATTTTCTTTTTATTACACTTTGGTTCTCCATCTTCTTTCTATTTGCTCCACAACTTATGCTATTTCTACAATAGCCTCTCATCTTCTTTCATTTACATTTCCACATAACTCATTATTATACTTTGGCATACAATCTTTTGTTCTTATGTAATTTGGGTCCTCAATTGGCAATTTACCAATCTACCCTTGACTTTTGTATTAATTTCGAGTTTTGCTTATTTTATTTTTAGCATTATTTTATTCCAGAAAAATATACATTTACTTTTATTATACCCTAAACATGTTATAAAACTCGTTAGGTATAATTTAAAAGTTACTATATCATTTATAGATATGCTTCTACATATATCTGTTTATTCGTCGATCAGCGCCTCGATTCCTGGTTATCATCTTTCATTTACATTTCTTTGCTTCAGATTTCTATCACTCGTATAATGTATCATCACATAGCAATGCTATGTTTCGCGTATCATGTCATGTCATTTGCATATTCTTGTCATTTATCTTATGTTTCATGTTTGCAAATACCTTAGAAGTGGATACGGGAACTGTAAGGACCCAAAGGTGCTATAATCATTGTACGAAACAATGAACTATAAGGACCCGAAGGTGCTGTTATCATTATACAAGACAATGATCATCTATAAGGGCCCGCGGGCGCTGTTATCATTGTACAAGACAATGACCATCTATAAGTATTCACAGGCCGTGAATGACCTAAACTAGGGCCAACTCGATCAAGATGCCGCACTTTATCCCCTCGGGAGTAAATATGCCCATCTATTCCTCTACTAGGTTCTAAGCAGACAATCTCTTTCTTTTATTTCATTTACGATATATCCCATTTCCCCGAATAATTGTTGTTATCTGGTAATCATATGCAATATTTTCTTATCATTTCCGCATGCATATTTACCCATGAATTATTTAGACATTTGTATATGTTTACTTATGCATTATTTGGACATTTAAGTCAATTCAATATGTATGGGTGTACAAATTATCATTTAATAAGTCATCTCTTAACTAAGGAATAACACTACTTTTAAACACATTAGCAAATGAGAGCAAGAAACAATGTTTGCCCAACTACCAGATCGCCGAGGCGAAGCGTACAGAACATTTTTCATATAATTTTTATACTTGTACAAACCCTTTCATTCACTTATTAAGATCTTCATTAGTCAAATGGAAGATTGTTAGAATTTAACTTTGAAATCGATGAACCAAAAAACAGACTAAGAGGGTATGCCTACGCTGAGAGGTTCCGCCTGCGGACTAGAAAATCTCTGCAAACTTGCCTCTGGTTCGCCTCTAGGCATAGTGGGCCTCCGCTAGAAGTGAGCTTGATGAGTCTAAACCCCATCTATTTTTAATTCATTTTCCGCTTATTTTTAGTACAATCGATATGTTTTAATGTCAAATTATGGAATATTCACCAACTTTGTGTTTTGCAAGCCTAATTCAAAATGAGAAAATTCCAAAGCAAGAAAGAAGAGAAAAAGAGTAATCGTGTACTGCCTATGTCGGGAAGAATTTTCGCGGTCATGGTCAAACGCCTAAGCAAATATAAAGAAACTCTATCGCGACAAAAGCACACTGTCAGACATAAAATGGGAAGAATCTAACAATTCACCGAGACAAAGAAAAGTTTATGTTGCGGCAAGCAGTCTTTCGGAAGAAGATGTCAACACTTAAGAAGAACTGTCACAAAGAAGCCCCGTCAGACAAATGAAACTATCGTGAAAAGCGTAAACTATGTCACGACAAGGGATCGTCTGGCCATGATTAATCGATTATTGCAACATGGAGTGCTTTTGTGAGACAAAAGAAGAGCTTCGTAGAAAGACCTTCTTCGCGATAAGGTAATGTGGCGTCGACAAGGAAGAAGAGACACGGGTCAGGATAGATAAACAAAGTCGTGACATGTGATGCTTGCTTAATGAATCGACCGGTCGCAATAAAGAATCCAATGCTTCAGACATACTCGCCGGGTAGATGTTTGGCGTCGCGACAGGATCTTAAGGTCGCACATGATAAGCCGAACATTGATAAACAGCACGCTGGCTGCATCTCTTCCATGTCATGATAAAGATTCCAACACAAGGAAGAGAGGTCTTGTCCCGACATAACAGAACTGGGTCGCAACACAAGGATGAGCTAAAAGAAAAATGTCTTATCACGACATAAAAACTTGATCGCAACATAAAACATCGACAACACCAAGAGACTATTTCGCAAGATCAAAATGAAGCAAGAACAAAATCAAAGAAGGGCGAGCAAGACTCGTCGACATACTTTGTAATGCGATGTAAATGTCGAAGTAATACAAGAAACATTGTTACAACAAGAACTAAATGTGAATGCTATCGCGACATAAACCGAGTCACAACACCACCTAGAAGTCGGCAGAAACACTAACGCGACAGTTGACCGTTGATGTCGCAATATAACTATTCCAAGAACTCACACACATGCACATCTTACATAGAATCGAGAACAAATGCATCTTGCAAAGACAATCTTAAAGATTTACAGGACCCGCGGATGAGGAAACTATGTCGCGACAGAATGAATATAGCCGGCACACATATTCGCACCAAAGAAACTTCATTTAATCAATCTAAGCATGAAAGTATTATGAGCAAGTCACGGACAAACTCACAGATGCCGCAACAGACCTCGCGAGCAAAGAATTAAAACCGTCGCAACAACACTTTCAGTTGCACAGAAACAATATGGCCAAAATTTTAGGGATCCACAAGAACACCAGGCCCAAACTTCCGGCCTCTATAAATGTAAACAATTCGAGAAAGTGATAATCCACTTTATGAAAAACGAGCATCAAGTGTTTCAGGACCTTTTGTAGCTATATTTTCTCATTTTCTATTCTTCTGATTGATTTAGCGATACTTTCAATTTGTTTACTCGAATTCAATAGTGAATTATTCGTAAGTTTAGAGTTTGAGCCAAATCATGGAAGATCACTTAATTTATCGCTTGGAATCTAATGAAATCGGGGATAAAGCCGAATTCATTTTTCGGCTTGATTACGCTATATCAAATTCCTTATCAATATTTCGGTGTTGTTCAATTGCGGATTCAAGTGAGAAACACAACCTATTGGGAAAGATCTGATGTTAGCTATGGTCTTTTCTCGCACAATTAGGAAAGACTTTGATCGAGAATTTTGAGTTTATTTGAATGGTGTTGTTCATGAAGTGAATTGTTCCCAATATTAGTAACTTATACCCATTTAAGTGGACTCGGTTATCCGGCTCTAATTTCATGAGTCTCCAGGACATGTAGATGGAGATTCCTGAGAATGATGCATTACTTGGAGGTAGCATAGAATTTGAATGATTAGCAACCAATGATTTCAAGATTACTGATGAATTTTACAATTCATCATGGTTTGAGAATTGAATTAGTGATCATCAATTTAATCAATTAGAGACTCTCCCTTGGTCTGAAGAATGATCTTGATCCCTGTTAGCTTAGATCTAATCAAGTGAGAACTCTTTAAGATCTTAAGAGAATGAGATGATCATTCATCTTGTAGAAATTCGTAAATGGCCCGGTCTCGGGAAGCAAGAAATCTACAAATATAAGAAATGGGTATTTAATATTGGAAAAAGAAAAATATCCAAGATCTATAAAGAACACAGATTGATGGTGAATCATAGATGTGGCTGCTCTGAAACAGAAATACACTCTAATATGAATGCATGGTTAAGACAGAATCCAAACTATACTACCGTGCCTCTTGATACCCCATATTCAATTCATGCGATAGAATAGAATGAGATTATAGTATGAACTGATGACTTGCAAACATGAACCCAAAGGTCTACTCCTCCAAAGAATAATCGGTTAGTCTAGTTTAAATCAGATTTTAAATTTTCCTTTTATTATAGATGTAGACATCTAGATAGTGGAATTCTTAGTTAGGAGTACTCAAAAATTTTATGAAATGGAAGTTCAAATAGTGTGGAACTTGAGTAGTTAGGGTAGTTGAACTTTAAATTCTTTTTCACCTCGTGGAAACGAGAACCTAACTATATGTCCACTTTTATTACTATATTTAATTTATGCACTTGAAAATATTAATAACTGTAAATAAACTCAACAATCATCGACAAACTTATTTTACTTAAGGGACATGTGTTCTATTTGGATTCAACAAGTTTTTGGTACCTTTACTAGATTTAGCGAATAGTCATTTAGTGAGGAGTAAACGATCATACATTATTTTTCGTCAACAAGTTTCGGGCGTCTTCACGAGATCGGAAACGGAACAACCCAAAATCAATATTCAAAGAGAGAAATGCTACTTGGACATTTTCTTTGTTTTGCATGTACCCTAAAAAAAATAGCAAAAATAGTTTTAATTGAAGAGCAATAAGCCACGCCGACCCCGATCCGACCCGATCGCTGATCCGAATCGAAATCTAAAGCAGATCATTCAACGACCTCATTGATCCTGCTCTTTTCAATACACCACTGCTTCATTCATATGCACAATTTTATGTAAATAACAAAATCTTTTACATTTACATTAGAACTACTATCTTAGTGAATCTCAAAATCTATACACATATACTGAGTCCCATTTACTTAGACATGTACATTTTTTTTCTAATACAACACATCGTAGATCAAGTACAAGCACAAGTGGAGCACCTATCTCTAAGTCACCGCCTACCAGCGGTGAATGTCAGTGTCCTCTATCCTTGTCTTTGCTCGTATCTACACCTGATTGAACACTCGTGCTAAGCTTTACGCTTAGTGGGAATACAAGCATGGGACAAATCACCTGAATTAAGGACTCGCCATGTTTTCACACATGTAATTTTATATGATCATATGATATTCATATAACTTTTTATTTCTTATTCTAAGATTTATCATTTTATCATTATCTTCATATTCGTATTACATAATCATTCCAGAAATGGTATTCGTGATACACATACTTCATGGTTATATATTATACCATTTGTTATGTTCTATTTTCATGTACTGTTATCATGTACTGTTATCATATACTGTGATCATGTACTGTTTTCATGTACTATTTTCATGTACTATTTTCATACTATTTCTCATATAATCGTTTTCCAAGAGTACTTTTCTATATTACTTCTTTCATGCCCAGAAATACCAAAGAAGTGGATATAGGAAACTTATAAGGTCCCGAAGGGCGTTTGTACTCAATCGGGATGGAAGTCGCGTTGGTCTATCAGGTCCGGCGTTGCTACCATTGTACGACAATGATCATCTTATAGCGCCAAGGCTGCGGTGACCCTTTCTGGGCCACCTGATCCAAACCTGACCTATGTCATCAACTCCAAACGGGGCCTCGAGCATCGTAACAACTTGTATGTTGCGACTTATTCCTCATCGCATGTCAATCTATCCTCTACTTGGTCAGACACAAAAACTATTGATATATTTTCTATTATATCTCTACAAGAATAACTATTGTTATCATGATTGCTTATGCAATATATACTATCATTACTTTAATCAGATTCAAGTATTTATATATGAAATCATGTCACAGTTTCATATTTCTCTATAATACATATATTCCTATATTTTTATCATGCATTCATTTACTCATTCTTATATTCATCTATGTCACTATTCAGTACATGTACTCATTCCTCGTAATATCTTATATCTTGTTAACTTATATTTTCATGTACTCTTTATTAGTCTATCATATCTTATGACATATAATTTAAGATTTTTATACTTGTATCGCTTTACTATGTTTTATCAGATCGCCCTATCTCCCATAGGAGTGCAAAACATAGACTTCTTCTTAATACCCTTAGGTACCCTATGTCCAAACTATTTACCTTTTATCATTTCTATCTCGTATACACACGTATAAACATTCGGGCTTTTGCTCGACCGGGAGTTAAAGAATGAACGAGACTCACATTAAATATATACTCAATGCACAAAGGATGGTGATTTACTGGCAGACGCGGCTCACCACGCAATAGAAGTGTCGAAACACTAGCAAGGAGTGCCGGGTTAATTGGTCATACACGGTCAACAATAAATAATCACATTAGCAAGATAGTGCCAAAGCACCGATCATATATGTCTTGTCATTCAATATCCGGCCCAGGCAAGCCATACAATTATCCGTGTTCTCCGGGCTTACTATTTTATTTTTTTCTTCTATATTCCTTTACATATCAAATCTACTTATGTTATTTCTCTGTTCAGCATCTCATCTCTTCATCATGTATTCCAATCGGACTTTACCAATGGATTTGTACACTTGGTACAACAATCAAATTTTCAGATGTGGATATCTAATGCCATTAAATAGCATATGGTTAGATTCTAGACTCCAATTATTATTCTTGCATAGAACCAAATAACACCCGAACTGAGTTCAAGCTGAGGCAAGAATCTCCAAAGCCTGCAGGCCACAAATGAATAAACCCGAACCTGGCCGAGCCGATAATCCCGTGAGCCTACCTTACACCTCTGTCTGACACCTAATATCTTCCTCAGTCATATGAATGGATTCTTGACTCAATGGGCTTTCCATAGAGTCTAAGAACACCCGAAACGGAGTTCGGACGAAGAAGTTATGACCTTCTAAAGTTGGAGGTCATACATAGTTAAATCCTGAACTGGCCAAGCTGACCTGCCCTCAGTAAACTCGATCTAACACCTCGGTCTGACACCTAATATCCTCCTCAGGAATAGGAATGGATTCTTGACTCAATGGGCTTTCCATAGAGCCCAATAAACTTGCAAACGGAGTTCGGACGAAGTGAGCTATGCACCTCCGCCAAGTTGGAGGTCATACGAGTCGTAACCCGCAGGAATTGAAACAACTGAGTCGCCGAGATCGAATTCCACCCTTGAGTCAATCAACACCTTGTCCGACACCCAATATCCTCCTCGTGTATATGAATGTATTCTTGACTCAATGATTTACAGTCCAAGAACACCAAAACGTCTGACGAAGAAGTTATGACTCAAAAGTCGGAGGTAATACGAATAACCCGCATCAGCCGACCGAGCCGGCCGAGCTGACCTAACCTCGGTGAGCTCCGTCTAACACATTGGTATGACACCTAATATCCTCCTCAGGTATATTAATTGGCCTTCAATTGAATCTTTCCATAGCCCAAGAACAATCGGAACCACGACACAAGTTACAACTTTCCGTTTTATTAGGCACGGAATAACCATTTATTTGATCAACTGTCACATAAGAGGCCTGACAGGTTAATCTCCACTGACTTTAAGAGATGAGGTCCACGACTTCACGGTATGATATTCGCTTTTGACCTCTACAGATGACCTCTGGCTGTGATGAGGCTTGTACGCCCACCCCATTAGACTATTCGTAAAGAGTAAGAAGACCACAACTTAGAATACTAGGTCCAACTGAGAAATTAAAAGCCTAACATCAAGTTCATCACGCTACTTACACTTACTGTATGACGTACTACCAAATTCCCTTTATTTTCAACTCCAAAACCTGTGTTCTAAAGTCCAATGGATTTAGCATGACTGCACAGTGGGAAATTTTCTCGGGTTCAACTTGCAACTGACCCTTCCCAAACATATATAGATTCAGGTTTTCCCACCTAACCTGACGAAGAAAATGGTCAGAGTTTCAAACCCCAAACCATAACAAAATAAAGGGTTCCAAACCATGCATCTAAACTTTCTAGACCAAACTAGACTTCCATACACATTATACTCAAATTCCATACTCAAATTTCATAGTTCCTTACAAATATTCATATAGGTTTCACACTTATACAAAACTATAGTTCCATACTAAACTCCCTGTGGCAGCAGTTCCTACCTGTGATCTCCTTCCGCTCTTCTCCTTTCTTCTTTCTCTTATTCCTCTCTTTTCTTCTTTCTTCTTCCCTGCTGCCTTTTCTTCTCCCAAACCAAACGGTATATTTATTTCTGGCTTCTTATCCTTATTCGATCTTATCCCCTATTTATTTCTACTTTTTCTTTTTGGATCCTCACTATCCAATCAAATGAGGAAACTTCTCTCCCTTTTCCTTCAAGCCACTTGTCTCTTCCATAATTTGTTCTTCCTTATTTCATTATAATATCTTTCTTTATTACTCTGTCCTCAAACTCTTTTACTCTTAATTTAACTTTATGCATATTCCTACTTTTAAGATATGAACTTATTATATTATGACCTTTGGTCATGAATTGGTAATTTATTAATTTACCCTTAATCGGTCAGGGATAATCAAGCTCTACTTGTTTTAATTTTATCTTTTATTTTATTCCTAAATATATTTTTATTTTTATTATACTCAAACATGTTCAAAAACTGTTAAGGTATATTTGGTGTTAGCTTAGGGGTTTAATAAGTTACTTATATTTTTGGAAGCCTAAATAGATATATAATTTCATATTGGCAGACTCCATTTGATCTCAAGTATTTCTACTTCAGAAGGAATTAAATGCATAGAAGACCGGGAAGCATATGTTTCTAAACATCAAATTGAGAGAACCTGCATCCGAGAAGAATCACCAAAGCAAGTGTAATCCAAAATATGGCAAATCAAAGAGAAAGACGGTGTGCTATTCCAAAAAGAAGAAGAAGAAGTAGAGAGAAATCAGAGGTCTAATAATATGGAGGACTTTTGGAGACCTATTATCCAAGAGGAATACTTGCGCAAGACAACCCGCAACGAAGAAACAATTTCTTGAAATAAACCAAAGATTGATTATTGTGGTGCAACAACACCAGTTCACAGGTCACCCCTCTAAAGATCCTAATAAGCATATGGGAAGATTCATGAGGATGGCCAACACAGTTAAGTTGAATGGGGTGAGATCGTATAATCAAGTCAGAACTCTTCCCCTTTCATTGAGAGATGTGGCAAAGAACATGATTTTGATTCATCACAGTGGGACTGGAAACACTCTGGGAAGAATTGATGGAAGCTTATATGAGCGCATTCTTTCCTCTTAGCCTCAATCATCTAGAGAAGAGGAGAAATAATCGCCTTCAAGCAAGTGGAAGATTTATATTCTACACCTGCACGTGGAGATATTCAAAAGATTGTTGGAAAATACGCCCTATGCATGAATAGACCGACCACTTATGATATTTTCTTATCATGCTATGGAATTATGCCCCTCAAAGGGTATAATTGATGCATCCCGCTGTAGCTTTAAAAGAAGAAATGCGTATGGTGGCATGGCAACCGATCAAGACCTTGCTAAATGCAACTACAATGCTCCATCCGCTTTCCAAAGGACAAGCAAAGTTAGCGGGAAATGGTTCATTTGGGCTTGATAGAATGACAACCATAGAAGTAAAGCTGGATGCAGTGATGAATAAACTGGGAAACAATGAAAGAAGAATGCACACTGCACATGAAGTGGGAGCAGTAGAAGAAAGAATTAGAAGAAATGCTAAGGAACTAGTTGGAGAAGAGCCCTATCAAGTTGAGGAGACCAAGTATATGAATGAGCAAAGAAGTAATCACTTCAAGCCTAACCCTAACTTGCCAACACACTATACACTAGCACTGAGGAACCATGAAAACTTTTCAGATGGTGGAGGAGCACAACAGGGCCTTAGACCTGGACAGAATTACCAGCAAGCTCATGCTTAGCCCAAGTTCCAAGAACAATAGTAGCAGAGGGACAGTAGAGGTGATTATCAGGGTCAGAAAAGGACTCAACCCTTTGAAGATCAGATGCTTCATTTCGTGTCAGAAAATAAAAGGATTTTGAATTTGCATGAGAAAAAAATTGTTGAACTTGAAAATTTCCAAGCAAACACAATTGTGTTTTAAACAAATACCAATGCCACAATGAGAAACTTGGAGACTCAAGTAGGGCAGTTAGCCTTATCCTTGCAAAGCCAATCCATAAATGCATTTCCTAGTAGTACTGAGATCAATCCAAAAGATCTCACACCAACTACATTGAGAGGCAATGATGAATTGCAAGGAAACAAGAAGGTGCAGGATAAAGCGTGCCTGGGAACTGGAATAATGAAGAACAACTCAGACTAGAGGAGCAAACAAAGAGAATTATTGGAACTAAAGACACTCTGCAGCCTATGTCTATCTAAGGACATTAAACTGAGCAGCTTCTTGGGAGGCAATCAAAGCATGAATTTTTATTTTTTAAAAGTTTTAAATCGTTTGATTAATTCAATAGAATTTTGTGTATTTGATGTTTTAGTTTAATCTGTTAGTAGTTTTATTTTAGTTGTTGTTGATTTTCAGGACAATGAAGAAAAATTTAAGAAGATCCTTATTAAGAAGCACACTGTTTCAAAAAGAAAATATGCAGAAAATGACCACAAGGGGGAGTAATTCTAATTCCCTAAACCTGTATTTAATGATAAATGGCTATATGAAGTTCGGGGGGGAATGTTAGCATGTTGAACAAAAATAGAGCCCTAAAAATCTTGGTAAGACATATTTGAATTAAGAAATGAGGATGAGCGCTCACACATGAATTGAATAATTTTGATTTGCTTAATAAGTTTTCACTCACAACCAAATGAGTATGAGTGGAATGTAGGTTGCCGGAATGTCGCGAGAGAAACAGAAAGATGAAATTTCAGAAAACTTCAGTTAATGTCGCAACATACTTTTTCTGTGTCGAGACACAATTGAATTAGGAAGAAAATTGAAAGAGAAGTTTATGTTGCAACACAATTCTCCATTGTCGCGACATAAATTAAAAAGAGCACTAAAGGAAATGTCGCAACATTTTCTGTTATGTCGCGACATTTGACTGGCTTTGTCTCTAAATTTTTTTTTTAACATTGTGTCGCAACAACTATTTTTGTTTGTCATGATAGAGTATTAATGATAAAACAAACCCTAGGGCAGTGTGGTCGTGACATTAAATGTAGGGGAAGATAAACCATATGGCTTGTAAATAGAAAATTTTTGAAAAATGAAGAGCCACCTTTCTTTTAAACTCTCAACCTTCTCAACTTCTTTACTCAAATCTCTACCATCTCATTCTCTAAAACCCTAGAGCTCCGAAGTCCTGACCCTACCATATCTGATTCTACCACCCTGATTCCAAACCTCAACGAAATCATGGAAGAGTACACTGAGCTAAAAAATCAAACATAACAAGATTCTCCAGCAGCAACTGTGCAAGTTGAGGACAGGGATAATGAAAATGAAAAGCATCAACAGAAAGGAGAAGAATCAAGAAAAAGAAAAAAAAGGAGCTGATGAAGCCAGAGGAGACCAGAGGAAAGACAGAGTAAGGAACTTTAATTCAGAAAAGGCAGCAACTCCAATGGAAGGAAGTTTGAAGGACAAAGGCTTCATTGTTGAAAGAGGGTTTAAAAAAGTTATCTCTCATTTTGCTGAAATGCTGGAAAAGATAGGATGGTAGTCACTGGGTGAACACAAAGAACTTGGTTATGCCTCTTTGGTGAAAGAATTCTTTGCGAATATGATAGAGAAAGAAGGAAAAAAAGTATATGTCAGAGGACAGTGGGTAGAGTTCAACAGAAAATAGATAAACAGATTGTTCAATCTAAGGGTGTAAAAGGATGGTTCTAAGTTCAAGAAACAACTAAAGGAACCAGAACACCATAAAATAGTAGACCTACTAACGGCTGGAAAAAGAGAATGGAAAGGGACAAAGAAAACCCCTTTTAAATCCATTTCCAGAGGAGACCTGACTGAAGAAGCCAAGGTATGGTTCTACTTTATCAGTTATGTCCTTATGTCATCTAAGCATCTAAGCATAGTGAGAAAAGAGGAAGCAATCCTCCTCTACGCATTGCTGAAGGGTTACAACATAAATGTGGAAAAAATTATTGAAAAGTCTATCTTGAGCTACTCTGAAAGCAAATGTAGGGGGATGATTCCACACCCAGCCACAATAACCAAACTCTACATCCAAGGGGGAGTTGACGAAGAATGGGGGATCGAGGAAACCTACCCCAGAGCCTCCCCTCTAACCTTGACAGGTATAACTAAAGGACTAAAGAATAGAGGAAAGGGGAACGAAAAAGAAACAACAAAAGAAAAGGGGAATGAAGGGTGAACTGAGCCAGAACAGTTGGAAAGCCAAACTTCAATGCAAATGTATTCGTAGAAGTCAAAGCCAATTCTAACGATCCCTAGCCGAGACAAACCTAATAGAACAAGCTAGAAGTTCCAAGCAAAATTGCAATCATGCATAATTGATAGAAATGCTGATGTCTATGCGACAGGAAATGAAGGAAAGAGATAATCATGAAAGACACGCCTTCACTCAAGGGATGAGCATTTCTGATGCAGAGCCTGCTAAGTGGACTAGAATTTAGAGGATGTACCCAAGAAAAGGGATTGAAGAGTGGAAAGTAGAAACAGAAATGACATAGAGTGGAGAAACAATCTTGAGAGATAGAGACAATGCCCCGAAGGCAAGCACCCGACCAAGAGATAACAATCGCATGAACGTACCCAGACACCCAAAATGAAGCCACATGAGCTATGAGATAAAAAACAACTTGACACTCTTTGAATCTCTAGCTATGAGGCAGCGAGAACTTACGGAAAGCAATGTCAAGATCCTAGACTGGGTGATGAAGATAGTGTCCAGCAAGAAGAAGATACCCCTGCCACAAATTCGAATCTTAGACTATAGACCCTACACTATAGTCCCCCAGGGTGTGACAGACCCACCTATACCCTATACTAACCCAAATTCAATTGGAGCAGGCCCTTCTGCACCATGTACAGAAACAAGAAAAAATGAAACTCATAGTACAATAGGAAAAAAGGAACTCACCCCAGTAGAGGAGGTGGAAGAATATCTAAGGATGGAAGCAACCAAGGAGAGGGCTACAAGGAATAAAAAATGAACAATACCCTACCTTTTCCATCTCCTCATCCTCTCTGTATTCAAATTCCAATCATCAAAATAAATAAAATAAAGAATTCTTTGAAAATTTTTGTGTTCAATTGTGTTCTTGATTGATTGGTGTGTTTTGATTAATTTCCTTTGTTTATAATACACATTAGTTTAATAAGTTAAGAAAACAACTCTCTGATCAAATTGTTTAATTTCGCAAAGATGTTTGGTCAAATGACTTGATTACAATTGTGGTTGTGTTGTCTTGTTGTGAGCTGAATGCATGATCAAAATAAACTTCTTTAGTTGATTAAAATAAACACAACAACAAATTTCAAAGCCAAATAACCACTAATAAATGCATTGTGGTAGGCTTGACTGAATTGGAAAAGGAAGTTGCAGTTTAGCCAGAATGAAGTTGAATGTTCAGATTTAGGAAGATGTACTCAATAGGAAACACAAATAAGGCTTTTGAGATCACAGGTGAAACAAGAAGGCCAAGAAACCCAAAACACCGCACATGGTCGCTTATCCCACAAATTGTGAAAGATTAGTGGACATCTTCAGTTCATTCACGTACCAAATAGTCCAATGTTTTAGAACTTGTTAGATTATTAGTCAAGGCGAAATCCTAGGCAATACTACTAACAGGAAGTGATATAGGCCATCTTTGGAAGTTTGAGCCTTTCAAGCCTACCATCATAATATGCACAAGCATACACTCTAGTTCCAGAATTGAGCCAAATTGTCTAATTTCTTCATTGAACCAGCAGTTAGAAACCTTAAACCCTTTCTTTATTCTAATCCTACAAAGAAAGAACCCTTTATCGTCAGTTCTCGTGAAAAGAACCTCAAATGCGTAATGACAAGATTAGGGGAATGTTATTTTGATTTGAAGAGGAAAAACAAGAATGAAGGATGGAAAAAGAAGAGAACAAATGAAGGAAAGGAAAGGAATGCAGAGAAGAAGTCAAAGATTGTAAATTGTCAAATTGGAAAAAGTTTGTTTTGTTGCCTTCCTCTCTTGAATAATTAAGTTCATAGGGGTGTTTCAACACCTAGTACCCTAATGCCAACTGGTATGGGAGCTGCTAACTCAAAGTTCTCTAAGAGTGGTAGAAAGCCTAAAAAGAGAAAACATTGCATTATTCCTAAAAATCTTTTACAAGTAAAAAGAAAAGCAAAAAGGGCTTCTATCTAGAGGGACTGGCTTGATAAGAATGACAGTGGAAAATAAAATTACCAATATGAGAGTATGCAGTATGGTACATCAAGATCAAGTTTGGGGGAATATTTCTTTTCTGACATCAGTAGAAAAGAAAGGGATGAAGGATAGAGACAAAAATGCAAAAATAGAAGATTGGAATCTAGGTAATTTTTATCCTAAATTCTCCAATTATCCACCCAATTACCTAAGCCAAACTT
Organism: Tetrastigma voinierianum; assembly: GCA_016808115.1. Lineage (NCBI taxonomy): Eukaryota > Viridiplantae > Streptophyta > Magnoliopsida > Vitales > Vitaceae > Tetrastigma > Tetrastigma voinierianum. The sequence goes on along the minus strand of JAEQBH010003826.1, from coordinate 446,772 downwards.
TATAAGCCTAAAAGACCTAATTGATCTTGAAGGTTGTACTTGCCTACATTAGTGGAGACTAATATGAAAAACAAGCATATGGAAATGATATACGTAATCGTGTCGCCCTTGGGATTAGCTTAATTTTGCCAAGGAGAAAGGGAAAGAAGACCATCACACACTCACAGATCAAGATGAATTGATTGAATTGTTTACATTTCAGAAATCATTAGCTTGCTTTGTGACAATAATTGAAATTTTTTCCTAAGTCTAAATTGAAAACTAAATTTGAAACCATGCTGCAACTAACTAGTTCCAATTCAGAAAGCTGATTAAAAAAGGATTGCAGTTGAAAACATAAAAATGTCCTTAAAAATAAAGCTAAATTGTTTAAGGACAAACAAAAGTTTATTTTCTTTGCTTGGGGACAAGAAAAACTTTAAGTTTGGGGGAATTTGATGAGTCTTAAACTCATCTATTTTTAATCCATTTTTCTGGCTTATTTTTAATACAATCAGATCTGTTTTAATGCCAAATTATGGAATATTCACCAACTTTGTGTTTTGTGCTTTTAATTCAAAACGAAAAATTCCGCAAGAAAGAAGAGAAAATAGCAATCGCGAATGTTTGTCACGCATTGCACTTTCAGGTCGCGACAAACGCCCAAACAAATAGCAAAGGAACTCTGTCACGACAAAAGACAGTGTGTCGCGACATAAAATGGGAAGAATCTAACAATTCAGCTCAGACAAAGAAAGTTTATGTTGCGACAAGGTTTTTCAGTAGGATGTCAACACCAGGAAGAATCTGTCGCTACAAAGAAGCTCATGTCGTGACAAATGAAACAGACGGAAAGCAGAAACTATGTCATGACAAGGGATCGTCTGTCACGACACGGATTATTGCAACATGGAAAAGCTTGTTGAGACAAAAGAAGAGCTTCAGAGAAAGACCTCTGTCACGACAAGGTAATGTATGTGAGAAGCTGAAGGAAGAAGAGACACCGGTCAGCGACAGATAAACAAGGTCGCCGACATGTGATGCTCATATCGAACCGAACACTCGGGTCGCAATACAAGAATCCAATTTTATGGCTATACTTCGTCGGCGAGATGTTTCTCGGCGTCGCGGGCAAGGATCTTAAGGTCGACACGTAGATAAGATGAACATTGATAAACAAGGTCGCTGGTGCACTTTTCCATGTCACGGCAAAGATTCCAAATATTGAAGAAGTAGAAACTTGTCAAGACATAACAAATCGGGTCGCGGACAAAGATGAGTCCGAAGCAAAGCCTGAGCGACATAAACTTATCGCTAATTAAAACATCAACAACACCAAGAGACTATGTCGCAAGATCAAAATGAAGCTGCAACAAGAAATTGGAATAAGTGGCGACAAGACTGGCCGCTGGCTGCACTTTCCCCGGTCGCGAGAAATGCCGATAATACAAGAAACATTGCTGCAAATAAGAACCAATGGTAAATACTATCGCGACATAAAAACCGGAGTCACACACCCAATTTGAAGAAGTCATGAAAATATCAAGGCGATACAATTGTCAAGGTAACAACATAACTATTTCAAGTGAATCACATGAAAATTGTCGCAAGATAGAACTGATAACTAGCTGCACTCCTGCAAGACATTGTTAAAGAGCCAAAGAAAGACCGTCGCTGATTTAATGAATATTAAAGAAAATAATGCCATCACACCAAAAATGAAATCCCTTACTGACCGAATCTAAGATGAATGAGCAATGGAGCAGGTCGCTGACAAACTACTGCAGATGCTTTCAACAGACCTACTTTTATAAAGAATTAAAATTTGTCGTGAAGAATACCCCTTGTGTTGCAATGTCAGAATGCAATCTAGGCTAAAATTTGGGATCCATGCCAATATAATATTCTCTAAATTTTAGGCTCCAACTTTTTCGGCTCTATAAATAGAAACAATTGAGAAAAGTTTAGCAATAGGTGGAAAAACAGAGCATCAGTGAGTTTCATTGACTTTGTATTATATTTTTCTTTTATTTTCTTTTATTTTTCTTTCTTTCTCAGAGATTAGATTTAGCGTAGACTTTCAATTTGTTTACCGACCAAACAAAGAACGCTCAAAAGTTTAGCTGAAATGGAAATGTTGAAGATCAACCCTACTACCAAGGCTTGAATCTAATGAAATCAAGATAAAAGATGGAATCTTACTTTCAGCTGATTATAGTTGCTAATGGAAACTTCCATCAGATTCAAAGGTTCATTTATGATTCAATTTTTCGGTAAACATAACCTCATATAAATATCCGATGTTAGCTATGGTCTCTCCTTACACAATTGTGGTGTTATGATCCTCGACTGGAGAATTTCGGAGCTTATATTTGAATGTGGTGCTAAGTTCATGAAGCGGAATCGTCTCTGTACATATTAGTAACTTATACCCATTTAAGGATTATCGTCTGCTCGATTTCTGCAGATTTCTCCACGAGTGACATGGGACAGAAGAGACTGAGGAGCATGGATGCATTACTTAGGGGTATGATAAATAATATTGGAAGAACTAATGAGCTCCTAAAGATATTACTTAGACAAATCATAAATTTACTCATGGTTTATAAAATTAATTTAGTGATTATCAACTTTAATCTCCACTAGATACTCTCTTGGTCTTCAAGAAATGATCTGATCTCTGTGTTAGCTTTAGATCTAATCAAGGAAAGGGAGAAACCTTTAAGATCTTAAGGATGACATCATTTATCTTGTAGAAATCAAGTAAATGGGCTCCCGTCGGGAAGCAAGAATCTATAACACACAAATGGGTATGAAGTATTTAAAGAAAAATACCTGCATCTTATAAAGAAATGATTACAAGTAATTGGTTAGACACATGTTCGTAAATGAACACACTCTAATCGTTGAAATGTATGGTTAGAGAGAAATACAACCATTCTACCTTGCCTCTTCGATACCCCCATATTCCAATTCATGATAGAATAAAAATGATTATGTTGCAGAATTATTACTCTACAAGAAATCTTAGTGTCTACTTCCAGCACAACTGTTCAAATTCAATTTAGGTCTAGAATTTTAAATTTTCTTTATTATGTGATGTAGAAATTCTGTGATAAAGGGAATTTTAGTTAGATTACCTAAAATTTTAAGAAATGGAAGTTCAAATAGTGTGGAACTTGAGTAGTTAGGTAGTCGAATCTTTAAATTCTTTTCAATCTCCTCGCGAATCTATATCCCGACTTATAGGTCCACTTTCACATTTGTACGACTGCAATCGTAGCATTATGACCAAACTAAATCTCACAATCGATCGACAAATCCATTTTATTTTGAGCATAAAGTTCTATTTGGTATAAGTCAAAAGTTTTGCAATTACCGGGATTAGTTAATAGTCCTTTTGCAAGAGTAGCAAAATTTGATATATGGTACACAATAGAGCTCCACGCCTTAGCGCACTCGCCAGTGTAAGGGTGTCTCATGAAGCAGCAAATTGGTCGGCTGAGCCATTTTCACTGGAATTTTAACCAAAACTAAACCATTTCAAACAAAACTTCAAAACTAGACCTGCAAACCAACCAAAATACACATGTAATAAGAGTTAGGCTTTCCTAACTCCAGAACTTAGACAAAGGGATTTCAAACATATAGGTTCCAAACATCACAAAGGAGATGTTCCAAACAAGATTTCCAAACATATGTAGATTCCATACCATTCCATACCTTGGCTTTTCTTGAACTTCTCTTCTTTATTTTTTCTTTCTTTCTTTCGTCCTTCTCTCTTCCTCTTCTTTCTTTTCTTCTCTCTTTCCTAAACGTAAACCCTAACCTTCAAGCCAAAATGGCTTTCTTAAGGCTTGTTTGGTCTTATCCCTTTTGCCTAATTTTTTAGCTTTTGCACTAACCTCAACTTCTATTATTTGGTAACTAACTTATCTAATTTACTTAGACATAGGCACCTTTCATAAATTTATAACCCTTAGGTCATGGATTGGTAAATAATTTTACCTTAACTCTTATATTGATTCCAAATTTCTTTTGCTTATATTATTTTATTTACTTCCATTCCAAAAAGATAGACTTACTTTATATTATACCCAAACACAAATATATAAACTGTCAAAGGTATATAAGGAGGAACCTAAGATATTTAATAGATTACGAAGATTGAAAACCAACATAAATACTAAGACATTATGACCATTTTTAGTTCGTATGGGGGCAATTGGAACATAAACACCATAGCCAAAAACACGCAAATGTGAAATATTAGGTTGATAACCTAAAGTAAGATGGTGATAAATCTTGATTGGCTATAGGACAAAAAGTGAATTAAATTCGCAGCGTGTAAAATAGCATTCTCCCATGTTGATAAAGGCAATTTGGTTTTAAAAAGTACAAGTATAACAATCAATTGCAGACTTTGATAAAGATTATTGTTTAATTCCTGAAAGTATGAATCAGAGCACCAGATATTGAAATCTATGCCATGACATACAAATGTTAGCTTAAAGATTTAGATGAAAATTAACCAACATTATTAAGATGAATTGTCTTGATAAGATGGTCAGGAAATTGTGCACTAAGCCGAATTATTTGAGCTAATAATCTTGCAAATGCAATATTTCTGGTAGATAGAAGTCTTACATGAGACCATCGAGTTGACGCCTCAATTAAAACATAAAACAACGAAAAGGTCCACTAGGTGGGTGAATGGGCTCACAAATATCCCCTTCAATACCTTCTAGAAAAGCAGGGGATTCATATATAACTTTGGTGAACGATGGTCTAATAATCAATTTACCTTGAGAACAAGTAGCACAAGTAAAACTTAGAGATGTTAAAAAAAATTTGCTTCTCAATGAGTGCCCATTATAATTTTCAACTATGCGGCGCATCATGGAGGGTCCCAAGTGACCAAGTCTTTCATGCCAAAGTATTAACGTTTTGAAATTATTAAACTTCTGGTTCATGATAACATGAGATTTAATAGGTCTAATAATTGTCTAATATAATCCACATGACAAAGAAGTTAGTTGTTCCAAGATTTGTTTTTTTCCATAAATAATATTGGTAATGAGTAGATACTCAAGTCCATCATGATTCATAGTTTCAACATGATATCCATTTCGCGAATATCCTGAAATGGCAAATTTTTATTAAATGCATCAGAGTAAAGAGCATCGCATCAAACTGAAATGCCACCGAAAGCAGACAATGGTAACTTTCCAGAGATTTTAATGAGGGTCAACAAGAGACCTCGATATAAGACACATTAGATTGAACTAATGTGATTTAAAATATTTTATCATGCAAGATTGTATTAGGTAAGCACAAACAACAAAACATGTATCTCCAATGTATGAATCACATTTATCTTCAAAATAAAGACAAAAATTTAAAGAGAAAGTAAACATTGACGTACTCATTAGATAAGTAATGTGGTTGAACATGAAGAAAATAAAACATAGAAAATAACATGATAACTAGACATTGTCATTGTCAATCAAATGGTCAATTTTTCTACTTGGGTCTTCAAAGAAATTGAGATGAGTTAAAGGCACTACATCATCACCATCAATGAAATTGGAATCACAATCTGTTGTGCCTTAACCCCTAATAAAGTTGGTTTCAATTTGTTTCATTTTTCCTTTAAAGGAGACCTGATAAAGGTCAACCAAATGTTTAGCCGTATGACAGGTACGTGACTAGTGACCTTTCATTCCACATCTATAGTAGTTAGTCTCATAAGCTTGTTTACTATGTGGCAATGTTGCTTTGCCAAATGACCTCTCTAAATAATTCAACTGCTATTTGACCATTTTTCTGAGCTGGGTGACCGGCTATCATGATCCCAAGAATTATGGCAACCATGTCCACGGCCACGACCTCTGCCATAGTAGTGTCCATGCCCACGTCCACGTCTATGATTAGAAACTGATATAACATTGGCTTCAAGCAATGTCATAGATCCAGTGGGATGCGGTTGGTGATTTTTCAATAAAAGCTCACTGTTTTGCTCACCATAAGAAGACATGCGACACCCGTAATATTCGCAAAACAACGTTTCTTCTCGTATTGTCACGCAAAGAACATATTAGAGGCATGAAAAGTAGTATACGTCTTTTCAAGCATATCCTCATCAATGATATTTTCTCCACATAATTTTAGTTGAGAGCCACTCTAGTTAAGGTCAGTTGTAGTCACCGGAAGATTTGAATCTTGTAATCGCAAATGAAGCCAATCATAACAGCTCCTAAGTACGATTTACCTTTTTGATAATCATATCTTTTTTTTATATTGTTCAGAGGATTAATGGGTCCTTGACCGTAAGATATTCGCTTTCCAGGCCTTCGTCAATATGATAGCGAATAAATATTAATGTCTTAGCGTGATCCTGCAGGAATGCGATATTTTATTTTTTGATTGTGTTTCCAAGATTCATAATAGCCAAGTGGATTTCAGCATCCAAAATCCAAGATAAATAGTTCTTGCTCAGAGATGCTGGCGGCAACCACCCGAGCTTTCAGTAATATTAGACATTTTTTGAAATAAGTAACAATATAAAAATATTATTATTATTATTATTTAAGCTTCAAGTGATGTGAAAATTTAAAACTTTATATTTCAAAAACTTCAGGTTCTGAAATTGATAATATAGTTTCAGGCTGGATAGCTTCATAACTTATGGTTATGGAAGATTTTTATAACATGCTTTGAACACCATACTCTTTCAACAGTAGCTTCCTATTATGAAAACATGACATCGTACTATCTATGAAGTGTAATTTTAAAACAAAATTAATAAAGAAGTATTTGGAGATGGAGATGGAGATGGGATATACTTGCTTAGGTTTGCGAGTTTGATCTTCCGAGCTTATAAGATGAGTTGAAACTTTTGGTTTCTTATCAAACTTTCTAGATTGCCTTTGAAGAATCGCTCAGACCGAATAACGTATTATAAAGTAAAGAAAATCCACAAGAGAAACGTAGATTTGAGAGAGAATATGAAAATATAAAATTCTTTTGTTTAAAATTCATTCACATATAACTCATATTTATAGAGTTCTCATAATTACAATATAAATTATGATCATTAATGATGAGAATCCATATGATCGTTGATTGTTATGAAATTCCAATGGTTATTTACCATTATTTATAACATAATCATTATTTTTTAAGTATTTTTTACATTTTACGAGTAATATTTGAAGCTAAAACATATTTTTTATGTAATATAAAAATATAAAATATTTGGCTACTTTGATAAGAATATATTTTTATAGTTTATTTGTTTAATTTATAGTATTAATTTGTTCGTTTTTATAAGCTAAAAATCATCATCTTAACTTAGTTTTTTACTTTTATTCACGTAATTGTAATGTATAGGTTCTCACCATCTCAATATCTTATTTATTAAAAACGATAATTTAATTTAATATTTATTTGTATGTACATAATTTAACTTTATCATATATATATATATATATATATATATATAAGGTGCTAATATTTTAAAATATTTATAAATATTAAAATTAAAAATTATTATGATAAATAATTTTTGTAAAGTTAACTTTAAAAAATAAAATATCATGAGAAAAAGATCGTTCTCGTTATATACATTAAATTCATATATAATTTTGAGAAAATTAAATAAAAATAATTATCTTATTTACTAATAAAGAAAAAAGAAATCAATCTTTTATTTTTTATCTAAATTTTGAGAAAATAAAATATTAAATAAAAATTAAAAAATACACAGTTTTTTTATTTAATTGAGAGAACAAATCATAAGAGTTTGGTTCATAGAGTATGATCTTTTAATGCTCTTTATATTTGTAAGAGTTTGAAAAAATTGATAAATCAAAGTGGATATCAGGCCATGCTGGACGCATTTTAATCCAAGTGCTCATTTCGATAAACTATCAAATGCCAAATCAATAAAATTTTCATTTTCACCTGCTTTTAATTTTTCAATTCTGCTTTGATAACAAAATTTAGTGTAGTTCTTAATCGAACATTTAAATGAAAACTGGAAAATTATAGCAGTGCAGCACTCATTTAACTCGAATTTGTATCACTGGCCAACAAAATTTTTTAAAATGAAAATAACTTGACTAAAAACCCTTATAAATAAAATAATATTTTGCAAATATCTCTGGTTATTTTGGATAGTTTTAAAAAGTTTATATTCTATTGGTTATTTTAAACATATTTATGTATTTTTGATAATATTATTATAAATATTTTTTACATATTTTTAAAAACATGTTATTTACACACTAATAATTAGTGAAAATGAAATATTATTAGAAACTCTATTTATTTTGATAATATGTAATTTAATGATAATAAGGGTAAACATAAATAATATAATTTTCGCAAGATTCGATTTAACTTGCTATCAAACAATATATTTATCTTCAGCATTCAATTATCAATAACTTATCAAATGCTTTACGCATGCATTCAATATTTATTAAATTTAAAGACTTAATTTGTCAAAGACTTATTTTCATCAATTTTCATTTTATCAAACAAAGCCCAACTAAGAAAATATACTCCCTATGATAGCAAAAAACAGTCTAGTGCCTTATTTTGCTCCAAAGTTACTTTTGAGATTTGGGGCTTAAAGTTTTAACTGTAAAGATTCCAAGAGCCGAAGCATGTAAAGTTTCATCTATCATAAATCTATTCCAATTTTACCCTTTTTCTTCCTTAATAATAACATCATGTACCCTTCATTCATTTATATCTTTCCATACACTATAAATTTGATTTTAAAATATAAATAAACATGCCCCCACTTAAACCAACTTAGCTATTCCTTATGTTTGTAAAAGTTTGACAATATGGTTTCTTTCAAAATAGAAAAAGCATAAAATAAATAAAAAATAAATAAATAAATAAAAGAGAAAGAAAGCAAAAAAAATTTAACCAAAAAATTTAAAAATTTTATAATATAATAACTATAATTCAAAATATTTCATTTTTTGGTAAATTTTTATCGATGACCGATTTGAATCACGGCCATTAACATGCTACCGTTTGAATCGCCCAAAACACTAGTATCGTCCTAACAAGCCGACAAAAGTTAACACAAAACAACACGTCGTTGCAATAAGACGACAACGAAAACAAAAAAAAAATCAAAGATTTATGTTAAGAACACTTTACGTAGGTTTGAACGAAAGAAGAGATGCAAATGAAATTTGGTGAACTGTTAAATTTTATCTAAGATACTAAATTCAAGAAAGAACTGACCCATTCTAATGGGCCAATTTTCGACTACCCCAACCTGTACCCTACTTAAGTCATGAGTCAAAACTTATAAATATTGAAAATATATAAATTTCACAAATTCATAAATTTTCAAATAAAAATAAATAATACATAAATTTATAAAAATTATTAATATATAAAATGATTGAGTCTCAAAAATATAATAATAGTAAAAAAAACTAAAATAAATAAATAATGCTAAAGCACTCTTATAACCAAAGTACGAAACTAATTAGTTAAATAATACCAAAACAACAAAGTAGCAACTTAATAACGTATCTGGAAGAAAAAAAAAATTTCAAAATATCAAATAAAATCTCATACGCCTAATCTGCTTTCCTCTCACATCCTCATTATATCCACACAAATATACGATTCCACATTAAAATATGTGTTATCCTCGATACACAAGTGATCAACATCTTTTAATTAAAATTTTAGAATGTTAACAACATAAATTTTATTTATATTTGGAATAAAAAAAAATTTCCAAAAATGCATCTCTACATTATAATAATGAAATGTCATATTTGTTTTGAAAATCTATCTTATTAGAAGATATAATCATTTCTGGAAAGAAATAAGTGCATAATTTTTGTTAATTATTTTTAAAATGGAAATATTTTTTTATTAACACTAGTTTAAATAATAAAATTATTTAAAATAAAATTTAAAGGATAAATTAAAAAATAAAATTGTAAATATTTAAAATATGATTAATGAGATAAATAAAAATATATTTAATATTAAACTGTGAATTTATTTTAATTCAAAATGCATTCTAATTTTTCACAAGATTTTTTAAATATTAAATTATCATATAAATTATATTAAAAATATACATTTAAAATTTAAAAATAAAATAGTTAACTTAAAAAAATTAAATAGAGATTTTAGATTAATCGGGCTAACCCGGGCCAAACCAATATGGGTCACGGGCCAAAATGGATTGGGTCAAGTTGACCCAATTTTATTTGGGTCTTAAATTTTATAATCCAACCATTCAAAAATTCGAGTTAAAGTGGGCTGATTCATTGATCTCAACTCATTTGACCAGTTTTATGCAAATGAGTGATTTCACGCTAAAATTTCCATAAAAATTATCCCTTTTGCTAGAGGAAAAGGGTAGAAGAGAATAAGATGGGAAAAAAAATTCGAGAGTGGCGGCTAGGGTTTAAGGATATAAAAATAAATTGTCTGTTTTAGATAAGTTTAATTACTTTTTCGAGAATTACCATAATAAAAAATGTTTTATCATAAGTTCCTTTATGTTATTAATTTTCACTAAAAATAAAATCATATTCCTAAAATGATTATAAATTTCTATAAATAGCTGACATTTGTAAATGGAAGTGGTGGGCGAGATAAGAGATTTGGCAGTATTAAGAGAACGCATTTGATGGAACCAGATCTAGCCGACGCCACGTCATCGGTGGACCTCGCTCCCAACGCGTTTAACGGCTAGTAATTCTGTCAGAAGATAAACCGCAGTTAAGGATAATCAATGACCTGTCTTGATGACGTGGCGAGTTCCAACAAACCACTCTACACACGTCAGAATACACGTCACGCGCTAAGGAGCGTGCCAAGATACGAGCTGCAACGGACCCATCATTTCTTCAAAAGCGAGGAGAGGAAATCTTCAAGACGAATCACTCCACTCTCCCCTTGTTTGTTTCCTGAGAAAATCCTCTTTTTCTCGGAATCTTGATCTCTCTGCACAATGGGAAACAATTGCGTGAAGCTCAAGAAATCCAAGGCGGAGATCGCGCCCTGCGAATTCGTTAAAGACTCTCCCGTCGTCGTACTCTACGGATCTCCGACTGTTCCTCTCACCTCCTACATCCGGTTCGCGCTGCACCACAAAACCGTCTCCGTCCGAATGGTGTCGGCCGAGACGCCGGTTCTCGGGCGTGATACGCTGGTTCTGCAGTGCGGCTCCGACACGGTTTCTGGATCGAGGGAGACGCTGATGCGATACATAGAGTCGAGGTTCCCTCGGCCGCCGCTGGTGGTGAGCCGCGGTGGCGACTGGGATGGAACTACGCCGTTGATAGTGACGGCCACGAGGCTGCAGCACCGGAGCATGACGTGGCACATTGAAAGGATGGTGAGGTGGGCGGAGGATCTGGCGGCGCGCGGCGGGAGAGGAGCGGTTGATCCGAGAGTAGGGAGTCCGCGGATGGAGGTGAAGAAGTTTGCGAGGAGTTATGGTCAGCTACTGGAATTGATGCTGGAGCACGCTCAGATGGAGGAGAGGACCGTCTTCGCCATCTTAGAGAAGGCCGATCGAGGTGATGAAACTTTCTTCTTCCACAATATTCCGATTTAGAAAATAACACAAAAAATCTTAAATTTTCAGTACATCGCTATTTTTTCAATTATTGTCAGATTTAATAATATAACCTAAAATTTATTTTTAATAATGCTTTTTATTATGATATCAAAGAAAGTCTGATTACGTTTTGGTCCGAAATTTTGAAGATATTGTTGTTAAAAACTTGTCTAAATTTTATCCGCTTTCTTTTCCTTCCAATTTCCGACACTGTTTTTGTGCAATTGACTGTTGTTAGAGAAGAAGTATCTAACAAGTTATCATAATCAGGAAAGAGTAATTGATTTCAGATTGTCCTATTATTGAAAAACTATAGTTTTCTCCTCCAACAAAAGTCTGAAAATTCATGGTGATTGAGACATTGAGGATGTGAAACAGGATTATCCAAAGCTGCTAACGAAGAACATGCAAGGGACCTACCCATAATGAACGGGATCAAAGAAGACATCAAATCAATTGGGGTTTTAGACTCTGGCACCCCCGCATACCAAGAGGCCCTCTCCAGTGTTTCCACTCGTCTCAAATCATTACAGGTAGGGCCCACACCACAACTGATTTCCGATAAGAATATTCTCACCCTCTCTTTTTCAGTGAATGTTGCATTGCAGTGCAAGCCAAGTTACATGATTGGGGGAGTCAGAGTGGCTTTTAAATCAACAAATAAAAATTAAATATTCAAATTTACAAAAAGATTATTTGAATTCAAGACCTTATATGGAACAAAAATTTATGATATCATGTTAAAATGAAAAAAGTTTTAAAAATATTAACATGGTATCATTATCGATCAAATGTTTGGATCACGATGAAGGAAGCTCCACACTTATCCTTATTTTAAAGGATTGAAAAAAAAAAATCCAATCTTCATATGAGTGAGAGTATTAGAAGTCTCATATAAGATAGATATTACAAGACATTTTAATGAGAGGTGAAAATAGTTCTAAAAATATTAGCAACTATGACTTTATTTTTTAAGTATAATGGTAGTTAATAACTACGATTTTAGTGCAAAAATGAAACTATAGTTTTTAATTGTTACTTCTAACTTAAATTAAAATTGTAAAATATTTATCCTGTTTTCTACATGACATGAATGGTTGTTAAAATTAACAATAGTTCGAAAAGATGACTAAAATGAATATTTGTTTCACTAAAAATGTAATTTTACCCCAAGCTCCATTATTTGCTTATGAGTTCTGTAATAAAGAGATTTTGGATCGATCCTGTGGGCAGGAGCACTGCAAGCAGCACTTCGAAGCGGAGGAGAGGGATCTGCTGCCGCTGATGGAGGCGGCGGAGCTGAGCAAGGCGCAGGATGAGAGGGTGTTGGAGCAGTGCTGGGACTCGATGCAGGGGACACATTCCCACCTGTTTCGGTTCTTCGTTGAAGGCTTGCCCCCTCATGATGCGATGACCTACTTGGGTTTGATCATCAGGTGCAGCGACCAAGATCGTGCGGCTGCGATTCTCCGCCTCGTCATCGAGTGAGATCTGGCCACGTGGCGTGTACAGGTTTTGCTTGGAATGAGCGAGCTACATACGGGTATCAGACTCGCCGACTCGGAGTCGGGGGTGCCCTGAATTTTGGGACTCTCCAAGTCACGTGATTGCATGGTTAAAAGTTGAAACTTGAAAGGAGCACTGTGGTAAAGAGGCTGCGTTGAAATGTCATGCAGTTTAACGTTAGTGTCATATGTTTCATCCTTAAATTTTTTAAATCGAATCTGTGGTAATCTAGAAGTATATATATCAGTGCTAGACACAAATATGAAGAAATTGCGGAGTAAATCTATAATCATTAATCCCATGGAAAATGGTTGGTGTGTGAATGATTTGAATTTTTTTACAAGTTTTATTGCACTTTTGCTCCCTTCAAAACTCACCTAATTATTAAATGTTAGGCTTGGGAAAGGAGTGGGAAAGCATTGCATACACAAGTAGCCCTAGCGCCTGCTTTGCGAGGGTATAAAATTTTCTGCTTTATCCGTAAAACACGTTTAAGCATGACTGTATTAAAAAACAATTTCAAAATGTTAAATGAATTCAATTATTTTCAACATTTTATATACGACCAAAGTTCATTATTGTTCTCATTTCGAATTAAATCGAAAAACAAGCTGATTTTATTTTCAATAACATTTTATAACTTCATTTTCAAGAAACGCTACAAAACTAGATTTTCTTATCTTTATTTTCAATCACCCCAAGAATTTTCATATTCCGATTTTTTGGTATAATAGTAAATTTTCGTTAACTAAATGCGCCAAAGTCTTTCTTTTATGACATCTATTCATTGTATATATCTAGTCCTAGTATTCTATTTTAAGGATTCAGTTCGAACTTTGTTCCTTATCCCACTTTTTTTATCAGCGATGCTTGCGTGGCATCCCAAGCCTAATTCAATATTTTAAGTTTGTTTCCTAATGATCATTAATTCGAGTCTTTTTAAGGTCATTATTAATGGTAAACTTCAAATTTCAAGGCTCCATAGAATTAATCTAAATATGTGCAACTGACCTAGACACCCATGGATATAAAAAGAAAAATATCACTCAATTAAAGATCATAATCTTAACCTTCAAAGGATGTCAACTTACAATATAGGTCTCAAGACAAGCCTAACCCCAATAGGGACAAGGTACTCGAATAAGGGAAGTTTCCAACCCAAGCGGTCCAACTAAAAAGAAAGAGGATCGGATATGGTTAATTAATAGGAAAGAATAAGAATGGGAAGTAGCTTGTTGGATAGAATAAGAACCTTTAGGTGAGAGGTAAGAAGCAAAAAAGGGGAGGAGGGGAGAATTTCCTTTTGGAGTGGGTTGAAATTATTTCTTTTGAGAGAGATCAGTTCCTTTCCTTCGGTGAGGAATAAAAAATAAAAAAAGGAAAAAGGAGATGAGAAAGGTTCTTTAGTTTTATGGTTCCCTTTTAGGCACAAAAGGTGAAAGAAGCAGAGCCGGTAAGAGATGGAGAAAGGGGGGCAAGAAGGATAAAAGGAAAGAAGTTATAGGAGCAGAGATATATATAATAATGGAGGACTGAACATATATGGTTTGATAGATCAGCCATAACCCACTTTTAAACCCAACCGCCACATCCTTCTACTTCACTTCATCGTACAAACACCACCTTCATAATAAACATTCTTCAAACCCCAACCACCATCTCCACCTCTCCTTCAATCCTGTTGTTATCTCTAACGTTAACGATAATATTCATATTAAATCCAAATCTTACGAGTTTGAGTTTTCAGGAGAGTTGTCATTTAACTTTAACATGGTATCGAAGTTTGGTTTGATAAAAGGTATTGAGTTTGAGTCACACCTTTATAATTTGAATATTTAATCCTTATTTATGTATTTGAAAGTATATAGTGGATGAATTATGTTTGATTTGTTTGACTCTTCACATGAAAGTATGAAACTGATGATAAATGGTGTGACCATAATATTTATACTAAACAAAAATCTTACAAATCTAAACTTTTTGGAAACTCCCAATATTTTACCACCACTATCATCTTTGCTTCCTTCATTATTGTACCTACCCACGCAACACCCACCTTAAACATTTACCACTAACCAAACTCATCACCTAAAGTTTGTAAAATACTCTTTGAAGTCAATTTCATTATCATTGATATTTTCTTTAATACAATATTTTTGTTTTGAAATCTGTTAGATTATTATATTGTTATATTTATTTTGTAATTTCAGATTATAATTGTATTTTAGGATTGTACTTGTATTTTCCTAGGGGGCTGTGCTAGCTTCAGCCTATATAAGGTCTCCCTCTTGTACTTGTAATTTATGTTTTTTTATTATAAAGACTTCGTTTCCTTTTCACAGACGAAAGAAATTCTTTGATTTTTTTCCTCACGCTTCTACTTGGGTTTCCAGGCATTGCTAAAACATCAGATAGCTTATTTTTCTCTAAGAACACACCGGCTTACACCGCTTCCCTCCCGCGCCCATCGCTCGCGGCTCGTGTCTGCCGCTCGCCGACCGCGCCCGCTGACTTTGCCACCATTAGCTTGACCGTTGACCTAAAATTTAACCAAAAATTTCACCACTCGCCCCATTCCATTTTCTGGCCCGTTTTCGATTCTAATTTCGATATGCCAAGTGATAAGATTTCTCGTCCGGTTCATGTTATTTTTAATGGAAATAATTTTACCAAAGGATCTCAAGCCATGTAGTTATCTCAAACGCCGCAAGCCGCGCTTTACGCCTCC
This sequence comes from Tetrastigma voinierianum, assembly GCA_016808115.1. Taxonomy (NCBI): domain Eukaryota; kingdom Viridiplantae; phylum Streptophyta; class Magnoliopsida; order Vitales; family Vitaceae; genus Tetrastigma; species Tetrastigma voinierianum. Next base: position 430,936 of record JAEQBH010003826.1, on the reverse strand, counting down.
CCGCGACCGTCCCATTCCGTAACAAGTGGACAAAGAAACCGACTCTACCTATGCCATTCAATTAAGGATCGGGTGCCGCTAATCATCATATCATCACTGTTTCTGTAATACATCTATTTCCATCAATTGGCCATGAGTTTTGCAAATACGATATTGCCAGCAGCTTGGACTTACTTGTTACTCGGTATGCCGGACCGAGTGGTGCTTGTAACTTCAAGCTCACATTCGAACTTTATCAGATTCGTCAGGAACTAGGTGAGTAAATCACTATATTTCACAATCGGCTAAAATCTATTTGGGATCAATTAATTGCATCTCGAACTCAGCTTCTTCAAATTTAATGACAATCAAATCGGGTTTAGTGTTCGTACTGGGTGAACAAGACGATCGTTTAGTTTTTATCAGTAATGTCACGAAATTAATTAGCCAAATCGAGAGTTTCTTCACCAGATCCTTTACCAACAAATCACAAGTTATTCATAAGCTTACTGATAAAGAAACCCGCCTTCGGGATTGAACCCATCTCTATCCGCACTTACATGGTTCTCGCTTACCCAAACCCACCTGCTCCGCATACTATTACCTTTGCTTTTCCCATCGCTCACCTACCTCATTTCCAAAGGCAAAGGGAATAATGTCATGACGACATAACAATAAGAAGTCTCTTCTTATCTGTAGTTTCTATAAGAACAAAGGTCATTCTATTGAAACCTGTTACACTCGTCAGCGTATTCTTCAGAACACTGCTGCTTTGACCCAATCTGAATTATCAACTATGGACTCCCATTCCAAGTCCATTCCGCTCATCTCTCTATGCATCTATAAGATACGCTAATCAAAGTTCATTTTCCATCTTCCGCGCATCCAACACCGCTTCTCTTTCTAATATATCGTGTACATCTCCTACGTGGCTTCTTGATTCTCGCCAATGCAATCACATTTAATTTCTTCGACGTCAGAATTCTTCACATTAATTTCTACTTCTCTCCCTACCATATACATCATAATGGTTCTACTTAATGCCTCTCATTCGTAATGTCTCTACACCACTCTGTCTGCTTCCAATGTTTAATGATTCCTAAACTCACTCATAATCTTCTTTCTGGTTGCAACCTAATCGAATCCTGGTTTTCTTTTAACATTTCCTCTACCTGTGTGGTTGCGGTAGATTCTCACGATAGATCCCATTTACAATTGAGGCGATTTTTTAGGAGATCAATCGATCCTCGTGTTCTAGTTTTATGCAAAGGTATCCAACTCTTCTTCATAGCTTGCTACCATAAAGGGTTAGGAGAAGCCTCATGAAAAGCTCCAGGTTCCCTGGAGAGGCGAAAGAGAAAAGCAATGAAAGTCACTTAAGGTGAAAGGAAGAGTGCCACCCGATGGGAGCGACGGCGTATGAGAGTCGAAGGACCAAAGTTAATCCACAAATATGGCAAAGATCAAATGACACGCGATGATTGGTGCGAGAGTTTCACGACGATGAAGAACATCGCACAAAGGGGGAGACTTCAGAGGAAGTCTATATGAAGCTTCCACTGCTACTCTCATCCGGTTTCCCGCAGAGTATTTCAATCCATACGTGACACTTTTATCAAGGGCTTTTAAACAAGCCCTCGAAAGCATGGTTTGCAAAGTTCAATTCTACTTTATCTCTCAAAGATGGTTTTTCAGGCGCTTCTTGATATGAAATTTTCGAGACTCTGCCCCACATGATATTTTTTCATTACTATTCTCTCTTGTATGTCGAAGATATGATTGCTGCTGTGTGATGATATGCAGGATATTCGTGGATCTAAAACACTTTCCGGTCATTAATTTGAAATGAAAGATCTCGACTCATCTTAATTACTTTCTTGATCTGTAAGTTTCTTCTTCAGACGCTATTATCTTACTCAAAGCAAGATAATTTCTAATCTAATTCTCGAGCTGAAAGATTACCGAGTAGCAAGATACGACACACCTATTAAGTATAACTGGCCGTGATCAATTATCATGATGGCGACCGCTTAACTGATGCTACTCTCTACGCATGCCTTGTCGGGAGTCTAATCTATCTCACTATTACTCGCCTGGAGACATGCAGCCTATGTAGTCGGCCGCTTATGGTCGCTCTAGATCTCTCATTATGCCGGGCTGTTTCGTGGATTCTCTGATATCCGAAAGGCACCATTTGATGGTCTCTTACTTTTCTTCCTAGTCTTCATTAATCCTTCGTGCATATTTAGATGCGATCAAGGGTGTGATCTCATTGATCGCCGATCTACTACGTGATATTGTTTTCTTCTTAGTGATTCTCTTATCTCTGTATAAGCAAGAAACAAACAATGCTGCTCGCTCCAAAGACTAAAGGCATTGAGAACACCGGCAATTTACTACAAATTAACTTATTTGGTTACGCTTGGTTACTACAGGATTCAGCGTTGATTGTTCCACCGTTAACTAAACTTCATTGTGATAATCGGGCAATTATTCAAATTGCTCATAATGATGTATTCCATGAACGCATTTAAACATATCGGTATCGGATTGGCACTTTTATCTGTCATCATCCGCTTGTGGTACACTACACTCGCCTATTTCCTCAGGATCAAGCACTGACATTCACCAAACCACTTCCTCCGTGAACTTTTCGAAGCTTAGCTTCCAAACTCATAATGATTTCTTAAACCACTAAGTGAGTTTGAGGGGGATGCTAGATTATTATATTATTATATTTATTTTGTAATTTCCTAGAATTATAATTTGTATTTTCCTTAGGGTTGTAATTTGTATTTTCCAAGGGTTATATACCAAATTTTTATATGCCCCTCTTCAGGATTGTAATTTACAGTTTTTAATATAAAGACTCAAGTCTTTATTCAAAATCTATTCACTTTGCATATTTTATATATTACTTGGATTCGATTCTAGTTTTTTTGTATGCTCATCTCATCCGTTTACCATTTGAGTTAGGCCTCAATGGCTTTCTTAATACAATATTTGTTTTGTAGAAAAATTGAGAAAAAAAAATGTAAAGAAAAAAATAAAGAGGAAAAGTAAAAAGAAATAAAAAACTAAAACAAAATAAAAATAAAGTTTGATAAATTATTTTTATTTGCTACTTTTAACTTTTCTTTAATTTTAACTTATTAAATATAAAGACTAACTAAATAATTTAACAATACTTAAAATTTTAAATAATTTAATTTGTAATTTATTTTTTTGATATTGTTTTTATTGAATAACCAAAGATAAGAAAATAATTTTTCTTAACATTTTGTGTGTGTATATATATATATATATATATATATATATATATATATATATATATATATATATAATATCAATAACCTAATGATTGATAAATTTTATCATATCAAAACACTTTTATAACATAATCCAATTATATTAAAGTGATTTTTACCTAATTAAACATAATCTTTAACAAAAGTAACATTAGTGTTGAAAGAAATAGAAATGGTAATGATTTGGAACAAAAATTCAATTCAAAATTCTAAACATTGAAAGTATATTTTTATGCAAACAAATTCTTTTAGTTAGGATTCTTTAAAGCAAAATCCCTAAAATTAATACGTGTTGAGATTTCAAATGATAAATTTCAACCATGTATTCAATTAATCTTAAATCATTTTCTAATGATTGATATAATCTCAATTATTCAGTTTCATTAAATCTAATTTAAAGAATTTAATGAATCTATCTACTTTTCATAATGATAGTACTTGAAGACTATTATTTTTTTAAAGAAAAAAATTTCTTAGAAGATAATTAATTAATTAATTAATAATGCCAAAATATATTGTCAAAACAAGTTTCGTTTACTTAAAATTGCCTCAAATCTTTAGCCTTTAGATCTTCATTTCTTAAATGAAAATAGAATCTAATTGCTCATTTAAAAAAAATATTTGTTATTGTAAAATATGCTTCTCCGCAAAGAAAATGAAATGAAATGAAAGATAATGGAATCTTTCTTAAAAAAAAAAAAAAATAATTGAGGAAAATACCAAAAGATTTAGAAATTTTCCAAATACTTATAAAGCACTTGGCATCATCTCTAAAGACAAAAACATTGGTCTTGTGTGACCTTGGAAGTGCAGCATTTGAAATACGTCCAAATGAAGGTTTTTTTTTCTAAAATATAACAACCGTTATACGTTAATGTAATACACCACCACCGCATGTGTAACATATTCTTTTCTTATCAATATAACTTCATTTTACATATTTAATTAAACATTAAATAATCATGAAAATTCTTTATTGTACATCACATAACATATTTTCTTTGATATTATACTGAATATTTTCCCTTTAAAACGATTTATTAACTAACATAATAACTCATTTTAAAACAAACTTTTTTCTTCATTCGAATGAGGCATTTAATTATTGTAAAAATGTTAGAGTTTTTTTTTATCCTAAAAGTTAAGAGGAGAGGTGATTTCGCCTTATCAAAAAAGTTTTTAATACTCAAATGCATGATTTTAAAATTAAATGATAGATATCACAAGTTTTAATGATTTTTAATGGTTTGAGAGTCTTTGCTTTTTATTTTTATTTTTATTATTTTTAGTGTTTCATGCATCCTAATATAACGAAATAATCCAGATGCTAATCTCAGTTAGTAAAGTATTCATAATCTATAAAAGGCGGGTGGATACCCAGCAGAGAAGCGGTCTTTGCATTCAACCCGGGCTGGTATAAATTTATTACACTGTACCAAGATTTCATTATAAAAACATAATTAAATATTTGCGGCTCAACTATAAAAATTGCTCTCATTATAAACGAATTTTATGATCGTTGTATTTAATGATTTTATTTCATAAGATCGATAAAATTTTAATTTATATAGATTTTAAGAAATAAAATCACTATATTTAACTACGTAAACTCCATTACGATATAGTTAAATGCCTTTTTTTATAACTGAACCTAATATTTTAGTTAAAAAAAACATAATGAAATATTTATTTATGTCAAAAAAAAAAAAGGAATATTTGTACAAGAAAGATGATTAATTTTACAAGAAAACAAGAATATTTTCTTTTTCTTTTTCCTTTTCTTTTTCTTTTTCTTTAAGGATAAAAAATAGGTTTTATTTATTCCGTTTTAATCAATTAACTCATGAACATGGTAAAACTAAACCCTACTGTGAAATTGGATATTTTGAGCGGGTTAGGGGAGGGAAGAGGAAGAGCCAAAGGTTCGAATAAACTTATAGAGACAGAGACCAGTGTCATTTTTGGCGCCAACACTGCCGGCGTCTGCAGCCGCCATCGTCACTCTCACATCTGGTCGCCGGTGCCGCCTCTAGCTACTCCATTCCCGACATCTGCGCCTCGCTGCAATCACCCAACAGCTGCTCATAGCTGCTCGTTTCTCCACCATTGTCATTCGTCTCCGGCAGGGCGCCGACGAGATCCATTCCGCCATAATTCACCACCACAAAGCACCTCCGTTCCTGGTCCTTTGGGATATAATACCAAAGCATATCAATTTCACCGGACTGTCATCTCACAGACGCCAGCGCTTCACCGCCAATTGCAGTCACTGAGTACCAGCCGTGAGCAACCTTATTTCAGGTTTAGATAGTTCCCTGCTCCATTTAGTTTTCTTATTTCATTTGTTTTTTTTTTTTGAATTTTATTCTGTTTTAACTATGGATGGAAATCAAGCTTATATTTGTCAGAAATTGGTGGGAAATATGTTTTATTGAGTTTGTATTTGACCCTGTTTTTATTGAGTTCTAGTCTGTTTTTGTTCTTGGAAAATTTGAGGGAAAATTTTACCAAGTTGCTCCATTACTTGATAAAAGTTTTGAAAGGATTGAAGTGACACTAACCACAGATGAGTTTAGGATGGTGATTCAGATTCCAAAAGTAATGAATTCTTATCATGTACAGATAAAACAATGACTATCAAATTCATCAATTTGTTACCAGCTCTATATCACAGATCCCCAGGGAAAAATCCCAAAAGGTTGAATTAAAAAAAAAATTCTCTTTATTATAAAAAAAATCAGGATAATCATGTAATAAAATGATCTATGGACTTTATATAATAGAAAAACCAATACTCTTTGATTGGGTGACCAGTCTTGCGTTTCCCTCTCTCCCTCTGCTTGGTGGAAATGATGGATATTCGGAAGAACACCACTATTCGAGAGTGTGATATTCATCAGTTGCTTAATTCCATGTAAATTCATATACGAATCTTGCGGTTGTTTGTAGCCACACTCCTTGCAAGTTCAATAAGTTGCACCGATGAATAACACAATATTTATATGAACTAAACACTAAATTATTTATTTGCTAATAAAATGTGACAAAAAAAAAAAGTAAAGTCTTGATAATGTAGGTGTATTAAGAATAATTGCGTGAAATTGGTTCTGGTTGAATCGCTATCACATACAGACAGAAAAACATAAATAATTTTTGAAGGAGAAAATTACTTAGTGGAGAAACACTCTTATTATAGAGTAGAAATTATCTTGTAAAGGAGGAATTGTTATTCTAGTGGACCTAGGATGAGGCAAATATCTATTTGTTGCAAAGATGGAAATAATGTGGGAAAAGATTGACCAGTCTATCATATGAATAATTTGACTGTATTTGATAGACCTGTGTTGGTTAAGCGAGGTTATTTTAATATGATCTGAACTTCATAAGAAAATAATCTAATTTTGACATTTCTTGGAATATTTATACTATATAAAAAAAATTGAGAAAACAAAGGTTGAGTGGTTGAGTTATGCTGGGAAGCGCAGGTGGCAAAAATGGGATCTGAGACAGCACTTCCTAAATGGGCATCGGAGCCTTGCATGATGGGCATTGATGAAGCTGGACGTGGCCCTGTCTTAGGTTTTTGCTTTCTCAAATTTGTCATTCCATTGGTTCTTATGAAACTCGGTTTTATCTGTATGTTTTGTTTTGTGTTGTTTTGTTTTTTCTTATTCCAGGGCCAATGGTTTATGGATGCTTGTACTGTGCCATCTCATATCACAATGCCCTTTCTTCATTGAACTTTGCAGGTTTTGGCTTCAGACACCCTTTTTCTTTACTCTTTCATTAGTTTCAAATATGTGTTATTTATATTAGTTGTCAATTTGTTTTGCTGAAAATTTATTTAGTTTTTATCGGTAAAAAGTAGTATATTGACCAAAAAAACGTACAAGAAAGGCCCCAAGGGCCAACAAGAAAGGGCGAGGGGACATAAAGAAACATACAAACCAGCCCAAAAGAACAAGTTCCTAGGCATAGCCATAGAATCTATACATAAGCAACCTTACAAAAGAGATATCCATGTTTGGAATACAACCAACCCAAGTAAAAAGGGAATGGATAACAAAAAGTTTCAATCTATGGGTTGAAAAAGTGGCGTCTTCAAAGATAACACTATTCATTTCTTTCCAAATGGCCTAAAAAAGAATCAAGGGAGCTGCCTTCAAAGAGTTTTGGCTTTTTTTCTAACCGGAAAGTGCAACCATCTTTGGAGTGGATCTTTAACTAGGAGAGGGCAAACCCAAGACGCACTAAAAGTAGAAATAAGATCAGTTCATTGTCCCCAAATTGATGGACAATGAATCAAAATGTGCTCCAGCTCTTCTTCCTTCCTCCCATAGAAAGGACATATGTTTGCTAAGTGAAAACCTCTTTTCTTTAGCCGAGTTGAAGTGAGGACCTTGCCCCTCCAATTCATTAGTATTTACCTTCTTTGTGACACTAACCATGCTAAGACCTTGACTTTAGAAAGGACTCTTGATTTTCATAGAAAGAAGCTAGATAAAATGAAACAAAGTCTAAGCAGAAGGATAAGGCGGAATAAAATGAATTTATTAAGAAACCACATGAAGAAGACAAACTATAAGCTTTTTCATCTTGGACATAAAGAGACAAACCAACACTAGAAAGTAAAGGACTTTAATCTTTCAAGATCCCTAACCTTTGTAACAATTAGATTGCATCAAAAGGTGAAATCCAAAGACAAAATAGTAAAGGATAGTTGAAATAGGCAAATTGTTTAGTTCTCTTGACATGGTGAAAGTTAGCCAAATCAGTGTCTTCTCATCAACCAATCCTGTTCACAACCAAGTTTTTTCTTGGTTTAGTATGGTCCAAGAATCCTCAATTGACATTATCATAGTTTTTGTAGGAATATAGCTTAAGAGTAATCCTTGCCCTTGATGTCCGGTTCAAGTGGTAAAAGGTTGAGGTGGGGTTACAGGAGGTTCCAAGTTCAAGTCCTAATGTTGACCCCAAAACAAGGAAAAAGAAGAAAAAATATATTTACCTGTAAAAAAAAATCCTCCTTTCTTGGATAACTATTCCTTATTCTTAACAAAGTCACCTTAAGAGGGGATATGGTTCCATGATAAAAATATATATAAAAAAAATTCTCCTTTCTTGGATAACTATTCCTTATTCTTAACAAAGTCACCTTAAGAGGGGATATGGTTTCATGATGCCTTTTAAAAGAATCTTTGTAATGATCTTATGTACAGCCAATGTGCTGGTGGGTTTATAATCCTTGATTTTAACAATATTCCCTTCAAGGATGAGAGGGATGAAAGAACTGTAATTGATACTCAATTGTGGATTTCTTGATTCTTATTTTGGTCTTTCAGATGCCTTCATCAACACCAAAATAAAGAATAAAATGGCCATTGTACACTCTGGATGAACTAGTTGGCCTACTCTAGGATTTTTTTTATAATGATTATTATGTGCTGCTTGACCTTGCTAATTAATATCCATAAAACTGATTGTTTCCCTGCAGTCTCTAAATATATATTTTTTTTTTCCTGTTTCCATTGTCAGATTCAAAGACTCTAAAAGAAGAGAAGAGGGAGGAATTATTTGAAAATTTAAAGGCTGATGAATCCATTGGATGGGCTGTTGATGTCATAGATCCAAGGGAGCTCTCAGCTAAAATGCTAAAGAAGTTAGTGAAGTATAATAAATTGTAATTTTGTCTTGTGCTAGATCGCTGCCTTTGTAACAGGATTGTTTTTTTCTTGTTTATTGGCAGAAACAAGATAAATCTCAATGAAATTTCTCATGACTCTGCAAGTGGCCTCGTCACTAGGGTCCTAAACATGGGAGTTCTTTTAACTGAGGTAATATTTTTAACTTGTATGAGATTAATCCTCTCAAATATGTTTCTAAAGTTTAGGCTATCAAAAACACACGTTGGAAGCGATTTCAAGTTTGTGTTAACATAGAGTTGAAGGCAAAGGAAGATAGGAGGAGGCGATTTATGCGTTGAGGGGAGAGTAAAGTTGAAGGTCTCCACAAAAAAGAATAAGGCCTATAGAAGGTCTCCACAAGTGGCCCCAACAAATTACTATACACTAACTTCCTAATGTCTAGTTCATATAAGGATGATTGGGCTTGGGGAGGTAAAAGGATTGCAATAACAGGACTTTGTTAAGTAGGCTTCAAGGGGAGACTTAGCTTTAATGAGTTCATGTCATTTGAGGCCTAAGTTTCTTTTGGGATTGCCAATGGTTAATGAGTGGTTGAGCCCATTAGAAGTGGAAAAAGGAGAGGGGGTGGAGAAGTGGCAGCTAAGAAGGGAGTTTTAGCAAGTAGTGAGAAAGGGGTCCATTATGTTATGGAATTGGCTTATCCTTTTATTCTTAAGGTGTCCAATGATTTATTTGACAACCTCTTCAATGCAAAAGAGGACATGCAACAAGGGGGTGCATGTGTGTGTGGGGTAGGGTGGGGAGAGGTGAAGGGGAGTGCAGTTGTATCCTAAGGAGGCCCTATTGCTGAAGGATATGTTTATGGGGTGATGATCCATCAAGAGTCACAAGAGATAAAATTTGCCATCGACAAGGTTCAAATTGGTCGAGATTGGTACGAGTTGGCTTTGGCTTGTACTGGTTCAATATGTGAGTTAAAATCGATTTGGTAAAAAGGGTATTTTATTGCACAGAGAGAGAGAGGACTAGAAAGGTTGGAAAGAGAGGACTTTTTTTATCATGTAGAGAGGGAAGGGGCAAAGAGAAAGAGACTGGGAGGAGGTGGGTAGGGTTAGGCCCGTGGCCGAGAGAGGGAAAAGGAGGTGGCAGAGGGGTTTGAGTTTGCGTGCTCAGAGAGAAAATGAAAGGGTAGGTGAGGAGAGAGAAGGAGATGAGTTGTTAATTTTTTCAAATACTAAAAAATTGATATTTATTTTTAAATTTTATTTATTCAAATTAATATAAAACTAATAAATTTTTTAAATGTTTTTATTTAGAAATATTTTATAAAAATTTAAAATATTAAATATAAATAAATATATTATATAAAGAAATTTTATTTACTTTTAAATCTAATATTTAGCATGAGGTGGTAAATAAAAAAGTTTAAATTTGCTTCAATATGCTTCTACAAATATATAAATAATGGTATTTATATATATTTATTATTATTTTTAATTCATGTGACTATATTTATTTTTCTCATAATTGTAAAAAATTCTCTTAAAAATTTTGGAGTTATTCATATAACATATTTTGCATATCATCTTATACCAATTCGAGACACCGAGATTCATATGCCTTAGGACCTTTCAAGTTAATGACCAATACTATGATTTTGAACTATGGTCATCGACACTAATCTCCTCTTTTCAAGTTGCATGCTATCTAGGTTTGTCTTTTTCTTTTGTTATTTCTTTAAGGGGAGGGGCTCCTTCTTCAACCTTTTCTTTGGGTTGTTTTATTTTCATCAGGATTGGGAATGAAAGAGTTTAGCAAGAAGTTGCTTGAGAAGGGATTTTTATGCAGTTAGTTGGGTGATGAAATCCATTGAAAGTGATAGTGCTAGTTCAATGCCTAAATAATTTTGTTGGGAATCCTTGTAAAGTGAATGAGAATACTCATCATAAGGGATCAAGTTCGTCAATGGTGCTTTCTAATCCTTCCTATAACAATGGTTCCCCTCAAGTTCTCATGGTATTTTTAATCAAATGAAGGGTTTCAAGACCCGCAAGGAATTTTTTTTTTGCTTATCAAGTAGGATATTTGCAGTTTTTGACTAGTTTGTGGGTATGGTGATTGACATTTTAGGAGGAAATATGAGCTTAATATGAATATGGTGGCAAAAAGAAGGTCAATGGATTCAAATTCTTTAAAGAAGCATAGAGTTGCCTTGACTAGCAAATGCTAGCACATGTTTATTTGTCTCCAAGCAGGTAGGTTCTTAAAGTAGGATAATAGCTTATTGAAATATCTTAGGATGGATGCAAAAGTTTTTCCAATTTGATAATGCTTTAGATGTGTATTGTTTGCTTATACTGTGCAGCTTTTTTTGTGTATTGTTTACTTATCTATCAAAAAAAAAAAAAAGCTTTAGATGTTGCAAGGATAATTTTTATCAAGTTAGATTTTTTTTTTTTTTGGTGTGTATATATATGGGCATATATATATTTGCAAGAGTTCAATCATTGTGCTATTGGAGAAAGTTCATGGAGGCATAAGTCAGGGGAGGTTTAGCTGCAGGAAAGAGATAAAAATGCTAAATTCTTTAGCAGAATGGTTAATGCTCACCAAAGGAGAAACCTAATTAAGAGACTAAGGATGAATGGTGTTTAGCACTCAGATGAGAAAGGGATCTCAAAGAGTCTTGAAAAATTTTCCCATTGTTGTCAGCTATGGGGATTACAGACCTTGTATTGATAGGTTGGTTTTCAATTTTTTAGGTAGCGAAGATTCAATCATTTTGATGGAGCCTTTCTGAAACGAGAAAGTTCTTGTTGTTCTTGTGGGGTTGAAGGGCAAAACAAATCCCCTAGACTGAATGGCTTCCTATTGCCATATAGAATAATTGTTGGATTTTGTTAAGGATGAGGTATGGGGATTCTTCTATTGGTTCTATGTCAACAGGATCTTTTTTGAGGAGTTTAAATGTTACATTTTTGTGCTAGTTTTTAAGGCTATATTTGGTTCCCATAAAACATGAAGGAAAACATAAGGGAATGAAAATATAGAGGAAAAGTAGAAGCAAAGAAAAATGAAGGAAGACAAAAAATAGACTTTAATAAATTATCTCTTTATATGAAAAACTAACTTAACTTCTTTTAGCTATTATATAATTTGAAAATGCATAGTTTTTATTTTTTTTATAATTATATTTGGATCTTCTTTGTTCCATAGTACAACTAACCATGAGAAAATCATTTTCCTTGACATTCTCTCTTTTCTTTCTTTAGACCTTTCCAAGAACACATAATTTAGGATTACCAAAGATTTGAGGGACTTCAAATCTTTACTTTTTTGGAGGATTGTATAAAACTCTCAGAAAAGGTTTTAATTAACAGGTTAAAGAAAGTGCAGGAATGTGGTTTTAAACTCACAAAGATCTTTTGATGAGGGAAGACAAATCTTTCATGTGTTTCTTGTTAACTAGACTATTGACTCAAACCAAAAAGCTCTAAAGCATGTGTTTTTTGCTAGTTAAGCATTGAAAAGCCTATAATCATGTAAATTGGAGGTTAAGTTTCAACTCTTATTGTCGGGAAAGATAGTGCATTCCAGTTATCTAGGGCTTCCTTAGAGGGCTCTATATTAGTCCTCGAGTTTGGAAGGTGGTAGAAGAAAATTTCTAAATAAGAGTTTCATGTAATGTCAGTACCTTTCCGGGGGTGAGATATTTATTCACTTTATTGAGAAGTACTTTGTCTACCCTCCATGTTTACTTCATGTCTGTGGTTGCCATTCCTAGTGTAATCTGTTTGAGGCTCGAAAATATTCAATCTGATAACCCTTAGGGGTGGAGCTCTTGAATAGAAATCCCATTTAGTAAAATGGCCAACTGTAATTATAAAGTATTCGTAGCCTCTGGTCTTGAAGTTTTGTTTATCACTCTAAGTCCTTGCAATTTGGTTGGGAATGGTTCTCCACCTATCCGACCTACTGATTCAGAGAGCTGGGCTTTTTAGGAACCTTGACCGGGAACAAGGTTGAATGCTACGTAAAATTGAATGCAACATAAAACAACAAAGCATATAGAAAAGCCCACTGACTCTGTATTCGAGGAAATTACTCTTAGGGTGGGTTTTACACTTCAGTTTCAGTAATTGTTAATTGATGGTTTCATTTTCTGACCTTTTGGTATCTGATCGTATGCTGTTGCAGCGAGTTACCATGTATAATTCATCAATACAAATTTGAGATAGGTTGACAAAAGTGCCATAACTGTTTTTGTTCTTTAAATTAGACTGACTGTAATATACTGCACAATGAGATGAATAAGAAACCCAAGGCTTATTGTTTTCATGTTTTTGGCATCTTTCTTTTCTTTATGTACTTCTTCTGCTCCTTTCTCATAACTGAGCAGCAAACCTAAACTAATTTTTTAACATATTAACTTGTTTCTAGTTTGTGGTGTGGAACTCTTTTATCCACTTATAAAATAAAAGGAATCAAAACCCTTGCTAAATCGACATCGACTATTATTTTTTATCCACTAAAAACTTAATGCAAAGGAATCAAGTAATATGTATTTCACCAAGCCTATCATCATCCTCGCAAAACTCATAACCATATAAAGCGTGTGCGCACACACATCATACACATATTCTCAGTTCTTTGAGTGTGCATGTATCAACTCTTCATGAAGCAAGGACCATTCAATTTTCATATTCTTTCAGGTTTATGTGGACACAGTGGGAGATCCAGAGAAGTATAGGATTAAGCTTTCTGAAAGATTTCCTACTATCAAGTTTGTGGTTGCAAAGAAAGCTGATAGTCTTTATCCAGTTGTTAGTGGAGCAAGCATAGTTGCAAAGGTGATCAACTTCCCTTCTGACTTCCCCATTAAGGTCTGCGTATTCTCATTGTTATCATTTTTTTTTGTTCAGGTGACAAGAGACAGAGCGCTGCGAGATTGGGTGCTGGTTGAAACTGCTGAAAATATGCATAGGAATTTTGGATCTGGATATCCTGGAGGTGAAAAGTTTCTTAGGTTTATGTTGGAGTTTGGAAGGGTTATTGAGTTGAAAAGGATGTCCTATGAAAACATAAGAAGAAAATTTGTTTCATTTTCATGTTTTAGATCCTGAAACTAAGGCTTGGTTGCAACATCACAAGCACTCGGTATTTGGATTTCCGACTCTGGTTCGCTTCAGTTGGGGTACATGCAATGCCTACTTCAAGGATTGTGTTGAAGTCCTATGGTGAGTCCTCAATTTACATTTTCTTGGCAAGTTGTCTCCATATGATTTGGTTTAATTGCTAGTATGCTAGCCTATGCTCTCATGTACTTAATGAAGAATTATGATTTTAATAATGACCACCATTACTCCTGATGTATTGACTATTGACAAACCATCTCATAAATGATTTGAAGGTAGTTTAAAACTGGTAAAGGCATTAGTTGCTGGAACCCGAAGTTATGGTGTCTGGTGTTGTTATTTGTTATTGTCAGTAATGTCTGAACTTGGACACAGATTTGAGGTAGGGGAACTCATGGGAATATTACTACTTTTCCTTTGTGTTAGATCTAGCTATAAAAAGTGCTTTTAAGCAGAAACTTGATGAAATGCATCAAAACCGTCACTCTAACCTTTCCAGGGGACGTATTCCCTTGTAGCAAAAAAAATCTCTGCATCTGGGTTGGTTGTGTACTGGGAATCCAACTACCGTGTCAGCATCCCCAGATGTATGGAAATATCCATAATCTCTCATGAGATGACCATACCGCCAAGGCCTCCAGTTCTCAAAGGAAGCCAATCAATCACAACCAGAGAATCACTCTTAATAAGCATACATCTGGACTATCGAGCTTGAAGGTTCTTTCAAGCTCTTTATCTGCACCGAAGATCTCTCTGTCACCACTTGGCTTAGATATGACCATAATCTGACCCCCTCTGTATCTGCCGTCCCTAGGAATTAAAGGTCACAAAAAAGATGACAACTTCACGTCTAGGACCACCTGCTCAAATAGGATGCATATCCACCTGGGCAAGGGGTAGTATCCACAAACCCTAGGGTGAAAAGGAAGTCAGCAAAGCATAAGCGATAGTGTCCATTGCGTCAAGTCTGAAAATTTTCTTCTTGAAAATCCATGTATTTATCTTGGTCAATCTCCAATAAAGTAGCTAGGTCAGCACAAACCTATGCACTTTGGTCCTTTTCTTATCTGGCCCCTACAGAAATTGCTGTCATCTCAAGATGTTTTAGGGCTCAACCCAATAATACCAATGGAAGAAAATTACTTGTCAAAGAGCTTAAGAAATAAGGTCTTGCATGGATAGCCATAAAAAAATATTGCAGTTGAGTGTAGAATAAGATTTTGAGAAGCGGGAGTTGATTGCATGAGTCTAGATCCACCACATCTGAAAAGTTCATGTTGGGGTAAACTGTCTTAATTTTCTGCCATCTCTTGTAAGATGCTTTTTTATTGAGCTAGGGTGTTCTGAGCTTTTTTTATTGAGCTAGGTGTTCTGAGCTTTTTTTTATTGAGCTAGGGTGTTCTTTTATGGAGAGAAGATAAATTACGGAACTTGGACATACTGGGTGAAGTTAGCAATCAACCAAAGAAACCTCAACATGAAGCTCATTTATCTAAAACACAATCTAACTCAATGTTGAACCCAAGCTTATTTTTCGATTATATTTTCAGGTTGGTTGGTTGGGTTGAGTGGATTTGTGGACTGATTATGGTATCGGATTTGTTGGATTGGGTTGAGCTAAAAAAGACTCATGAATTTTATATCTCTTTAATAAGGAATTTACTATAATTGAATCTATATGAAATCATAAATCTACCTCAAATCATCTTACTATCAATCTGCACTAGAGTTTATTTAAGACTGTTAATTGTCAAATTTCTACACTCCATGTAAGAATGGATGACCAAAATGCATTAATAGATGTATCAAAATCAACGTATAAACCTAATAACTATGAGATAAAGTTAAATCTCCATTTTACTAATCTTTTATTGATCAACCTGCATTTATCATATAAAAAACTGCAGTTAACTATCATTTGGTAGAAGTCTAAAACCTTTCCAAATTTATGTAAATATGTATATTTACAATATTTACTTCATCAGCTTATAATAACTGCAACCTTATGTATAATCAGTAGAATGAATTAAAAGCTCCAAAGAAAATATACATACACATTATATTATATCTCTATGTGTGTGCGGATTTGTATGTAAGTATCAAATTATAGCAGCCAATTGCCCTTTAAACATCAATTTCTTCCTTCGAGGCTTGACTCTCGTAGCAAAGAGTTCGGTAGGGGGACTGGAAGATTCTAGGTTCAACCCCAGCAGAAACTATTGAAAGCTTCCCAAAGAATTTATCTTTCTTTCTCTAATTGCTCTGTAAAAAATCTCTTATCTTACTCATTACAAGCCTATCAATTTATATTTACTTATGGGTGCCACATGACTTGTTACAATTGGTTCGTAATGGCCAACATGATATTCATCGTGGTGGAATAGTGCATATTGGGGGATCATGTCAAATGACTCCACAATCGCCCACATGTTCCCTCCCCACGTTCAGGTACAACTGATTCTATGGCTTATGAGGTGACCTGGTCTATTCAGCTTGAGCAAAGCTAGGTCGGTGCCCAATATGTCCGATGTGAGATATCTTACCTCCTTAGGCCATATGCCCGATGTGTACCTGACAGCTATCGGGTCTGATCCCACTCAGATTGGGTTCAGGTTTTCAGATCGTTCGGATCACTCAAGTGTCACGCACATGGGCCTAAGCTTATCCCATTCCCCTACAGTGGCCCAGAAAAAAAAGGAGAAATAACAAGATTTCTGCTGACAGTCCTTGATAAAAGATATCTACAAGGTGTGCTTGCATTTAAATATATTTTGTGCTGAATTCATTCTTTGTTTTTCATTAGGGAGGCTGATAGAGTCGATGAAGAGGATTCCAGTAATAGGAACGGTAAGCGACAGCTAAAATTGAGCAATCTTGGTTTCATCGAAAGCAAGAGGAAGAGTGAAGAAATCGAATCAAGTGGTAAAGGTCGTTGCAAGTTTTTTCAGTCTCGTAAACTTGAGCAAGTCACTCAGTTCTGAGAACAAGGTCTTATTTTCAATGTTGTATTTCTTTTTGTTAGTTTTCATACCCTGTTGTTAAATTTCACACTTTTTAGCTTCATTTTGTGATTAGTTCCCATGATTCAAGATCATGGTTCATTAGGCAAGGTCTGTGGAGAAGTATTGTTGTTACAAAGAGATTTTCTAGACATCAACATGTAGTTTTATATAACTGCTTTTGTGAATCGGCTCAGAGTCTTGCAAAGATTGTCACTTCTTGTATTCATGCCTTCTTTAGAAGTAGGCCTATAGTAACCTGATACAGAGCCAAGCTCGAGCTCGACTCAGTTAAAAAACTCAAAGATTGAACTTGATCAAGATTTTTTTTTTCTTCCAGATGTTCGAAACTCGATTAAAAAAAATAGTCGAGTTATTTGAACTTGACTCGACAAAGTTCGAATCAATTAAAAAATTAATAAATAATTATATTCGAACTCGACTCAATTAATAAAACAGTAAAGCTCGATTAAGCTCACGAGTAATTTGAGTCGGGTATTGTGATATTCGAATTCAATTTGATTAACTCTGAGTCAAATTTGAGTATTTTATGAGTTGAGCTCGAATAGCTCACGAGTAACTTGACTTGTTTACATCCATAGTTATCAACAATGTTTTATGCCTCTCACTTTTGTATGGACTACTTAAAACACTTCCATTACCCCTAGTTACCCTCAATGTTTTATGCCCCTCACTTTTGTATGGACTACTTAAAACACTTCCATTTCCAAAAATTACTGTGGAAACCTAGCAAGGATAGTCAAGGAATAGTCATAAAACTTGTCGGAAAATAAAGGTTTCGTTTAGAACCCAAAAAATATTAAGGAAAGAAAATAGAGAGGAAATTAGAGAGTAAAAATGAAAGGAAAGAAAATTTGAAGGAAATTAAAAAAAAAAAAGGTTTAAACTCAATAAATAATTTTTTATGTTTATTCAAATTCATTTTATTTGTTTATCTCTTATATATAAGGATTAAGAAATTAAAAAATATGTAAATTTTGAAGAATATTTACATTATATTTAATTTTTTTATATTTTCTACGGTGAAACCAAACATGAAAAAATAATTTTTCTCTCTATTTTTTTTTTCTTTTCACTTTTCCTTTCTATTTTCTTTCGTTAATTCTTTTGGGTTTCAAAAAAGTCTTTGCTTTCAAAATCAAATAGTTTGAATTTAAAGATAGAACCAAACAATAAGCTCTCCAAACTCAATACATATTCACGAATATTTCAAAAACACTTTTACTCTAGCTAACTCATAATAATGTCATACTAAAAATTGGGAGTTGTAGGTCTCAAATTATTGGTTTTATTGGTTGTTATGGCATGTGACTTATATTGAGAGTAAATGGGGCAAGTGCTGGAACGAAGTGATGGCATTACCCTTCAAGCATATCCTTTTTGTTGGGGGGATGAAATAATAGGTTGGGGGTTCACCCATGCTGTACGGTTTAGGGTATAAGGGTATTTTTGTAATTTGATTATAAATAGGGTTATTATAAATACCCTTTTATGTAACCCTATTTCAATGATATTGAAATTTTGAGCGATTGTTCCAATGGATGTAGGCATACTATCGAATCACGTAAAATCCGTGTATTGTGTCCTTATTTTTCTTTTGACACATGCAAAGAGAAAAAGAATTCAAAAAGATTACAACTTAATTTGCATAAATGTGTCGAATACATAGTATAAGAATTATCCCCTTATTTTGGCATCTCAAGCACAATAAGTATTTTATGTGAATGATCCTAAATTTGGATCTAACTGGAAAGTAGTAGAAAAATCACATCATAGGCATATTTAGGATGTCCTAGAGATGGAAAGTCTTAAGATGGGAGGCAATGAAGATGGTGATAAAAGCAATAATGAAACACCTATCCATGTTGTTGAAGAGGATATTAATCTTGAGACATGATTATTTAAGTCCATCTAAGGGAGATTCAACATATATTCAAACTCAGAGCCTAGTAGTGGCAGACCATGTGTTTCAGTTAGATGATGCATAGTTTGTTGGGGGTAATCAAAGCTATGTTTTTAAACCCAAAAAAACTACCTTCACACTACAATCCGAGACTTCGGAATCATGAGAGTATATCTTATGGAAATCAAAGGAATTTCCAACAAGTTCCACATAATTTAGGTGCACAGTATGCACCACCAAGATTTCAAGAACATAGAGTTTCTAACTCCAACTTTCAAGGGCAAAAGCGCCCATCTTCTTTTGAAGACACTGTTATAGAATTATTGATCAATTATAAAAAGAAGAGTGAGGCATAAGATGATCGGATATCTAGCCTTTAATCTGACATGACCGTATTGAGTGTCAATGCTCATGGACTCAAAACTAACTGAAAACGGATCCTCATTGTGTTGTGTCATCCTTCTTTGTCGACCTCTATATGACTTTCCGATGACTCCAATACCTAGACTAGCTCTCCTAAGGCCGTGGTCTTCATATTCAGTCTTTCTTCTATTTTTCCATTAATAGACATACCATCATTATGGATTTATAGAAGATTTCATATATCTTGGATGTTTCTATTAGAAGACACACAAACAAGATAGAATGAGTGAACTTTTTCTCTTTTTTAGATATTTCATGCGGAAGGGTCACTTGTATCCAGAGATACCAAAGATTCAATATTTCGTCTATTTTTCAATTAATAGACATAAAAACATTATGGATTTATCAAAGATTTCCTATATCTTGGATGTTTCAATTAGAAAACACACAAACAAGAAAGAATGAGTGTTCGCTTGCTATTTTTTAGATGTTTCATGTGAAAGGCATAACTGCTGCATCTAGAGAATGCCAAAGATTTAATATTTCTTATATTTTTCAATTAACATACATAAAAATGATGTGGATTTATCGAAGATTTCAATCTTCGGTGTTTCAATTAGAAGACACACAAACAAGACAAAATGAGTGAACGCTTGCTCTTTTATAGTTGTTTCATTATTTTGAATGTTCGAATTAGAACACACATAAACAAGATAGAATGAGGGAACGCTTGCTCTTTTTTAGATGTTTCATGGGTAAAGGTCCCTTTTTTATCCAAGGATGCCAAAGATTCCGTCTTTTTTTATTTATCAATTACTAGACATGAAAAGAATGTGGATTGATTGAATATTTCATATAATTAGGATATTTCTATTAGAAGACACACAAATAAGAAAGAATGAGTGAGCGTTTGCTCTTTTTTAGATGTTTTATGTGGAAGGGACCCTTGTTGTATCCAGGGATTTCAAATATTCAATATTTCTTATATTTTTCAATTACTAGACATAAAAAAATGTGGATTGATCAAAGAATTTATATATTTTGGATGTTTCAATTAGAAGACACATAAACTATACAAAATGAGCTAGCGTTTGCTTTTTTTTTTAGATATTTTATGTGGAAGGGTCCCTTTTTTTTTTATCTTAGGATGCCAATGATTCGGTCTTTCTTTTATTTTTCAATAACTAGACATAAAAACAATGTTGATTTGATTGAAGATTTCATATATTTTTAATGCTTCAATTAGAAGACACACAAACAAGACAGAATGAGCGAACGTTTGCTATTTTTTAAATGTTTCGTGAGGAAGGGTCCTTTTTCGTACCCAAGGATGCCAAAGATTCTGTCTTCCTTTTATTTATCAATTGTTAGACATAAAAAAAGTGGATTGATCTAAGAATTCATATCTTTCAAATGTTTCAATTAGAAGATACACAAATAAGACATAATGAGCGAACGTTTGCTCTTTTTTAGATATATCATGTAGAAGTGTCTTTTTATTTATCCAAGGATGCCAATGATTCAGTCTTTATTTTATTTTTCAATAACTAGACATAAATACAATGTGGATTGATTGAAGAATTTATATATATTGGATGTTTCAATTAGAAGACACATAAACAAGATAAAATGAGCAAAAGTTTGCTATTTTTTAGATGTTTCTTGGGGAAATGTCCATTTTTGTACCCAAGGATGCCAAAGATCATGTCTTCTTTTTATTTATCAAGTTCTAGACATAAAAAAATGTGGATTGATCGAAGAATTCATATATTTTGAATGTTTCAATTAAAAGACACACAAATAAGACAAAATAAGTGAATGTTTGTTTTTTTAGATGTTTCATGCCTGGATACAGCAAGGGACCCTTTAGCATGAAACATCTAAAAAAGAGCAAATATTTGTTCATTTTGTCAAGCACGTCTTCTAATTGAAACATGCAATATATATGAAACCTTCTATGAGTCAACATTTTTTTTATGTTTAGTAATTTAAAACTAAAAGAAAGATTTAATATTTTGTATCCCTGGATACAACAAGGGGCCCTTCCACATAAAACATCTAAAAAAGAGAAAATCTTCGTTCATTTTGTCTTGTTTGTGTGTCTTCTAATTGCAACATCAAAAATATATGAAATCATCTATAAAGCCGCAATGTTTTTATGTATAGTAATTTAAAAATAAAAGAAAGATCTAATCTTTGGCATCTCGGGATAGAATAAGAAACCCTTCCACATGAAATATCTAAAAAAGAGCAAACGTTCGCTCATTATGTTTTGTTTGTTTGTCTTATAATTAAAACTTTAACAATATATGAAATCATCTATGAATCCACAATTTTTAAAAGTCTAGTAACTGAAAAATAAAAGAAAGATAGTATTTTTGGCATCCTTGGATACAATAAGGGACCATTTAACATGAAACATCTAAATAAGAGAAAACATTCCTTATTCTTGTAACAATAGAATGAGATTATGAATTAAATATAAGTGGATTGTCCAACTACACCAAATACCCTAAAATTTTATTATCTCTTGGAACCCCTTAATTGCACAATTCCATTGCTAGATTGAAATTCATTAGTTTAGTTTAAATTGTGTTTCAACCCTAAAAGAAACATATACAGATAGGTAATTTCAGACCAAGAATGACAAAAAAAATCACTTTAAGGAGCTCCTATTGTTATTGAAATACATGACTGCTGACTTATTGTCATAATATATCTTTAGTGGTCTTTCAATACCACCCAAAATGCGCAGTTTAGTGATCACTCGACCATAAATATTTAATGTATGCCCGTTTATTGTTCCCCTAGAAGTACATTCCATTTTGTCTCTCTTTTACTAGAAAAATCAATCATATTTGGTTTTAATAAGGTGGCGTTTGTTTTTTTTTTTTCACTTAATACCGAATAGAACTTTTGTTATGAATAGTGCTAAATAGGATTAAGTAATTAGTTGATTGTTTTTTCTTAAAAAAAAAAAAAACAATAAGTCATCACTTTGTTTGAGTCTCCAACAACTTTTCAAGAATACATTTCAATTCTCCACTTTCCACTAAGCAAAAATTGTAGGTCGGATGCCCACCCAGCAAAGGTATGAAAGGGAGATATTAGCGTTAGGACAATCACTTGTCATCATAGGCTATGGAGTACAAAAGCAAAGAGAAGATAACAAAAGGAGCATAGGCGAGAAAGAGGCTTTACAACTGAAAAATTCCAAATAAATGGCTACAAAGTTCCCAAGTCAAAGTCTCATCAATTTATAATTGTTCGAAAATGTCAAAGTTAGATCATGGAAAAATCAAAAGAACGGAGAGAATTCCAATATCCAAGGCAATAATGGCGAGATGCATCAATTTCATGTAATTCTGAAGTCAATCTGGTTGTGCCATCGCGTTGGGAAGCTAAGAAATGGCCCAAGGGCTCAACTTTCTATAGATGCTCAAGCTGTTGAGCCTTCATGGCATCACCCTGCTCCACTAAAGAGGTCAACTTCATCTTTTCCTTCTTCAATTCTTCAATCAACCTGTTGATACGCTCTTTCTAAGCATCATACTCAATGCACAACTCATTCAACTGCTTTATAGCTTGTTTCTTGGCAAATTGGGCTTGGTCAAATTCGGTCTTTTGTCTCTTTAAAGCATCTAATTTGGAGGAGATCTCCATATTGGATTCCAAAGCACAATCCAATGCAGGGAAATAAGAAGAAGTTTGAGCTAAAGCCTTTGAAATGAAAACCTTGGACTGAGACACTTTGGAAGCTATTACCAACACCACTAGAGTTGCACAAAAAGCATTCTTCTACTTGGTAGACAAAGAAAGTAGGACAAATCCAAGTAAACGGCTCACAGTAGAGCGAGCTGCAGCCATGTCTAAATCACTAGGAGGACATATGCGAAAAGTTGGGGTGGAGTAGTCCTAGTTCGGGGAAAGACAAGTCCAAAGAAATGTCCCCGCTCTATCTAGGCTGATCGATTGAAACCACAAAATAGGAAATATAAGGCAAAGAAAAGAAAAATACAAGAGAAAGATGAAGGTGAAGAACTAACCTGAGAAGGAGTAGGTGAAGACAAATTGCTCTCTTATGAATAGTAATTGTAAAATAAAAGAAAGATTGCATCTTTGGCATCTTTGGATACAACAAGGTACCCTTCCGCTTGAAACATCTAAAAAAGAGTAATAGTTCGCTCATTCTATCTTGTTTGTGTGTCTTCGAATTAAAACATCCACAATATATGAAATATTTGATCAATCCACCTTATTTTTATGTCTTATAATTTAAAAAGAAAAGAAAGATTGAATCTTTGGCATCGTTGGATATGACAAGGGACCCTTCCACATTAAACATCTAAAAAAGAGCAAATGTTCACTCATTATGTCTTGTTTATGTGTCTTCTAATTGAAACATCCAAAATATACACTACAAGGAAAAAGTTAATTAATAGCCAGCGATAAATCGTCATGAAAAGAGGATATAATAGCCAACTGTAAAGTGTCATGATGTGAAGCTAATCGTTGTATATGTTTAGAAACATTGACACTCATTTAAAGCGTCATTGTCTTCAACCTAAATATCTTTACTATGACACTTTTATGAGTGTCATTGATTTTTTTTATATGTGCTTGTGTTAGAACCTTGACACTCTTCCCACATTATATTCATCTCTCTGATCAATCCCCCATTTATCTCAAATTCCCAATAGACATAAACCCTCTTCTGCAGCTATATTGTGAAATCTAAACATAATATAGAAAATTATCTAAGTAAAAACTATATAAAAGTAGTATGGAAAAGGGAAAAAAACCATCTATATATTCATTGATCCAAAATTACATTTATATATATTCCCAACAAGTTCTCATACACTCTATATGTAGGAATACAAAATGTTTTCTAATTAGTAGGTAGTGAAGAATCTTCCTATGAAAGAGTGCGCTAACCGATCAAAGCCACCACATGAGGCCTCATGTTCCTATTCAAATGTAGAAATAAAGTTAGTTCAATGAATAATTACATTTATTACTTAGATAGAGTTTGACGTTTTCACGAATCATCATTTAATAGTAATAAAAATTTACGTAGTAGGCATGTTAGACAACACATCTATCACATGAGTCAATAGTGTAAATATTCATTGTAACATAGCTGAGTACTCATAAATTGTAAAGACACATGTATTTTGATTGATTGTTTAGCTTTTTGCAAGAAGTTACCAATATTTAGAAAAATACAAAAGCTTGACAAACCCATCTAATTGAAGTCAAAGAACAATCCAGATTTAAAGTTATTTTTTCTTTAGCTTGGGTGTATACTTATAAGATATTTTTTATTACCTTAGGTGTGTACTTTAATTTATGTGCTATATTTTCTATTTTGGAACATTTTTAATCGTTCTTTGTACATAGCATTTTGATGCAATGAATATGTACTTGGTGTTGCTCCTCTGTTGATACTAGACATTATTATGCCCCTGTTTGACTCCAAGGTTCCATTTAGAAGGGTACCTTGTGATCCACTATTTCAGGACCCATGTTAAAAAAAAAATTGTAACACTAGATGGCAAGAACCGGAAAACAGTAGAATAGCTCTACATTATATCAAGCTTACAATGGCTGTCAATCAAGCTTTGGGCAAAAGCATCTTATCTTTCAGCATCTATTAGGAGGAAGGGAATATTATGAAATAAATATGTTGAAGCCTTTTGTTTTCCCACAAGAGTTCTGTTGTTCTTTCCCAAAACAATCCTGGATTTTAGCCATCTATTTTATGGAAAGACAATCATTCAACAACAATTTTCCAAATCCATGATGAGAAAATGGAGGAATCTTGCTTTTTTTAATGTTCTTTAATTGAAAAGAAAGTAATTCCAAACTCACA
This sequence comes from Tetrastigma voinierianum, assembly GCA_016808115.1. NCBI lineage: Eukaryota > Viridiplantae > Streptophyta > Magnoliopsida > Vitales > Vitaceae > Tetrastigma > Tetrastigma voinierianum. The sequence goes on along the minus strand of JAEQBH010003826.1, from coordinate 405,708 downwards.
CATGAGCTCAACTTTAGCCTCAAATATGAATATGACCCTACATTTTTATATAACTTGCACAACATGATCAAATTCAAGCAATATGGAGGAGTGAAACAGTGTGAATTCTAGTAAACAGAAAGAATTCAAATTCAGAATAATTGTAGATCTAATAGTAAAATTTTTAGAATAAATAAAACCAAAATTGGATATGCAAAACCTTACATGTGAATTATGTATAGTAAGCTGTGAATGTAAAAGTAGATGACATGTAAAGTGTGAGAAGAGAGGAACGAGGCACACAACTAGACCTGATCTAGGTAACCTTTTTCCAAAGCGAAAGGATAATTGGAAACCCATGACTATAATAATAATAATAATAACAATAAAGTTTTTGATCTTCTATCACTTACAACATGGAAATACTCTATGGAATTTTAAAATCACAGTAGCACATCAAAGATATGGTACCAAAGAAAGTAATTAGTGAGAAAGAAGAAAATAAAATTTTGAACTTACAAGGATGCCATCACGGCCAGCCAATGGACAGTCATTGATGCTAAAGGTCATAGAAATAGTCGGGGAATCCAACTCAACAATGGGTAGTGCAATTATCATAACCTAGCAAACAACAAATTTGAAGATTTAGGCTCCGTTTGAAACTGTAAAGTACTAAGGAAAGAAAATAGAGATAAAAAGTGGAAGGAAAAAAAATTGGAGGAAAACAAAAAATAGGTTTAAACTTAATAAAATAATTATATATGTTCTTAAAGCTGGAATTTATTTGTTTAACTACGTATATAAGATTTAAGAAATTTAAAATTATGTAAATATTTGAGAAAATTTTATTATATTTGATTTTCTTTTATATTTTTCCAAGGTGAAACCAAAAATGAGAAAATCATTTTCCTTTTTTTTCTTTCTCTAATACTTTTCAGGTTCCAAACGTAGTCTTAGTGAAAAAGCATTACAAGAAACATCCCAAAGATTTAATCACTAAAATGTGATACTTGTAGCACATATTAAGAGAGAACTTCGACATACCATCTAAGAGATAATTCGGGGCTACATAACCCATTGTCTATTAAAGCTTTAAATTGTCCTTATTTAGGTCCTAGAAGTTATCGAGAGGCTAAAACAGAAGGCCGAATCAATGCAAAAATCATTAAAAAAATTATGAATCAAAATAGAAGTGAGCTAATCATGTATCTTAATTAGCTAATTGTAGAGAACATAAAATGAGTAGCATATCTGTATAAATGCAAACCAAAATCATAACAGAAGTGCATATAGTATAAGTGGTAAAAAGGTTGGGAGGATTTGTGGGAGGTTCCAAGTTCTAGGTTGATGGAAATAAAAATATACCTAGGGAAAAACAAAGGAAAAGAAATCTTGTTTGGCATGAGCAGTAAATGAGGTCACTCTTATTGGAGATTAAAAAATCTATCATGAAATATCTATTTTGTTTCTGCTTTCAAACTCTAACCAAAACCCCACCCCACCAAATGCCTCAAACTAATTAGGTTTATTTTTCAAAGAAGATTTTGAAGATTCAAAAATAAACAATTTGCATCCAAAAGTTTAATATTTGACCTCGGTGAGTGGGTTTCTTCAGCCCAGAGAAAATGATTCTAAGTATGTCAGGTCCAAAGGCAGGTCCACATTTAGAAGTTCCAAAAAAATAATAATAATAATCGAAAACCATTTGATCCAAATAGATTCCATGATCTGAATTAGCTACCTTCAAGATCCATCCAAGTTAATGAACAAATTCTTGAATATATAGGAGGGAGAAAGAAACTAACACCCAGTTAATGGATAAATAAATTATAATACAATCTATCAAACTTTGTTGATGTTTGAACAAAACTAACCTATATTCCATGTACTGGTCCAGATCCACATGCCCAAATTATGATCCATGGACTAGAGAGATGCAAGTTATTTCAACATCTTGTTTTCAGAATGGAAGCTAACCTACTTTGAACATTCATTCCACCAATAAGAATGTTGGAGAAGGATGACCTCTATCATATACACCATTTGTCCAAATTGCATTTAAAATCCATTGACATAGAAGATTGATTTTTCTTCATATACTACCGTGAGTACACAAATGAGTTCATTAGACTCCTCCATATGCATGAATGGACCTAATTCTCCAATTTCTTGTGCTTGAAGCTTTCTGGAATTTACTACTAGACCATAATGACTTTTTATGTTTTTCAACTATATCAAGATCTCAAATTTTGGTTGGAATATATATACATAAAACTGATAATGAATTAATCAAAACTGATTTGGATGGCTAATTGTAATTTCTTGGACAATGAATACACACTATGATTAAAGGCTAATGACACACTTACAATTTTTGGATAATTGGCGGCAAAGTCAATAACTACAGTAGGACCAAGGCTTCCTTTTAATGTGTGACTTCCATAGCTATGACAAAGTAGGAGAAATAAATTAGTCTCAAGTATGAAGGATAGAAATTCAATCTTCACCATGCATGATAAAATCATAAATAGTGGTGGGGCTAAAATAGAAACTGATATGCAACAATAAGATATTTAAAACCACAAGAAATGGAGATTTAGCATTTGGATAACCTCAATGCTTTTTAAGATCCAATCACATTGTAATTTAAGCTCTTCAACCTGAGGAAAAATGAAAATCATATTAAAACTAATTGTACAAATAATATATGCAATTATATCTTGGTACTTCAATAGTATATCTGTTTTCCATTAATCACATAACCTCGAAGCAGGTTCCACAAGAATCTAATAAGCATAAAAGATCCCAAATGCAGAAAAGAAATTCAATATATCTGCTTTTATATATAGTTAGACATGTATAAAGGGTACACAAATAAGTCAAACAAATGCACCACATTTATAAAACAGGATAAGAAATTATCAAGGAATAAAATTTGCAATTGCATGTAAGAAAACAAGGTAGCTTAACCACAGAACAACAAAGCATGTTAGGCCCATTAAAAATAAATAAAAATGTACAGACCATTTGCCTTGCAAAGCATAAAATAAAAAAAGTGGCAAGATTCTCAACTTCAATATCATGAAAAGTCTGGGTTCTAGTCGGATCATCATCCGGGAAAATAAAGTTTTCAAATTGCTTTGATCAAGTGCACTATGCCATTAATAGGAGTTGATGGCCACTCAGGTGGAATAGAACGAAGAACTTCTTCCTTCTTAACAACAGAGACGGGTTGCTGAGCGTTGTGGAGTTTCTGAAAATGAACACCTTTCCTCATATCAAAATTTATCCCTAACACACGAACACCTAAAAATAGAAGAAAATAGAAATCAAACATAATAATCCACAATCACAAATACTATGCACAAAAATCATAATTTGAGGCATTGAACCACATCTGGTTTTCGGCACTCATCAGATTCACCTTCTCTTGGAGATGGTTGTTTACTCTGCTCACATTTTCCAGCTCTATTCCTTTCTCGTCCAGCCTCTTCAGTGACTACTGCTCAATAATCTTTGGTTTCGTTTGTTTTTCTGGTTTTGAGACACACGACCAAAGGGTATCACGTCAATATCCATATAAAAACAAAAATAAATAAATAAATAAATAATCACCCCACCAAACATCCTAAAAGTCTTAAACCCACCCCAAAACACGAACCCTTGGTACCAACCCTAACTCATCTCTATCCCTCCTCAAAATCCTAGATTCCATCTCACAGACTTTGGATGGATCTGCAAGGCAATCTTGCTGATCAATGGCTCTAGCTCCTCCCTGTCTTCTTCAAACTGATTCACACTGTTAACGCAAATCACTTTGGCTTCGAGCAACGAGCATCATCATCGTAGAAACATAGGTGGAGGATGGCACGACATAAGGAGAGCTCACTAGCGGTAGCATAAAAAAAAAAGGTTATGTTGGCACTAAGTTTTGGAGATGAGAGAGGATACAGCATGGTGGGTAGAGCAATTTGGGAGACGGATCTTGAGTTCGACCTCCATTGGGGATAAGGATATGGTTAGGGTTGAGGTTTGAGGAGACATAGATATGGGTTTGGCAAAGAGGGTTTTTTTGAGCGGTCGAAGTGGTTTGGGGTCTCATATTTATATCTTAGATCTATATACAATGATGCTTAAAAGAAGTGTCATTATTTTTAAATTTATGTGGCTCAATGACGTTTATACAACGTCATAGTAAACAAGCGTCAATGTTTAAGTATATGTATCTAAATAATGACCTTTTTTTAGAAGCGTCATAGACATAACGTCATCGATTTAGTTTTTTGTAGTAGTGATATGAAATCTTTGATCAATCCACATGGTTTTTATGTATAGTAATTTAAAAATAAAAATAAAAAGATTTATTCTTTGGCATCCCTTGATAAGACAAGGGACCTTTCCACCTAAAAAGCATCCCCAAAAGAAGCGATTGTTCGACAATGCATGCTTTGTTTGTGTGTCTTACGAGTGAAGCATCAAAATATATGAAATCTTCGATCATTCCACATTGTTTTTATGTCTAGTAATTGAAAAATAAAAGAAAGATTTAGTCTTTGGCATCCTTGGATACAACAAAGGACCCTTTCCCATGAAACATATAAAAAAGAGCAATCATTCGCTCATAATATCTTTTTTGTGTGTCTTCTAATTGAAACATCAAAAGTATATGAAATCTTAGATCAATCAACATTGTTTTTATGAATAGTAATTGTAAAATAAAAGAGAGGTTGAATCTTTGGCATCTTTGGATACAAAAAGGTACCCTTCTGCTTAATACATCTAACAAAGAGCAACAGTTCGCTCATTCTGTCTTGTTTGTATGTCTTCGAATTGAAACATCCACAATATATGAAATCTTCGATCAACCCACATTGTTTTCATGTTTAGAAATTGAAAAATAAAATAAATATTGTATCTTTGGCAACCCTTGATATAATAAGGGACCCTCCAACAAGAAACAACTAAGAAAAAACAAACATTCATTCATTATGTCTTCTTTGTGTGTCTTCTAATTGAAACATCCAAAATATATGAAATATTCGATCAATCCACAAATTTTTATGTCTAGTAATTAAAAAGTAAAAGAAAGGTTGAATCTTTGGCATCCTTGGATACAACATGGGATCCATCCATATGAAATTTCTAAAAAAGAGCAAACATTTTTTTATTTTGTCTTTTTTGTGAATAGAAAAAATGTATGAAATTTTCGAAAATTTAAAATTTTTTTTATGTCTAGTACATTAAAAATAAAAGAAAGATTTAATCTTTAACATCCCTGGAAGAAAAAAGGGATTCTTCTACATAAAACATTTTTAAAAAAGGCAAACATTCGATCATTCAGTCTTGTTTGTGTAAAGATTGGAAATTATGATATAGAATAGTTTTGTCTAAGGAATTTGAATATTAAGCGGCACTCTTACTCAAGTTTTCTTATTCATAAATAAGTCCAAAATGTTATTTCATTTAGGTACTAGTTTATCATAATTAATTCTAACCAAATCCTCAAATAGATAACTCGATCCGACTCGATCCGACTCGATCACTCTGGTTATGTTCTATAGGCAATAAAACCCGGAACCTCTTAATTTCACACAATAACCAATAAAGTACCCACATATGGTTTTTGGATCAAGTTTCTTGAATTCTGAGTTTATGCGGTCTCACTTTCACCTATAACCCAAACATGGAAACTGACGAAGGCTAAGCTATTACGCGACAATAGTTCATATGGAGTCTTAAGACAGGACTTATTAGGCACTTGGTTGAAAATATAAACTCTGATTTTCAAAAGCTTCATCCCTGAGAACTTCAGTAATGAGAATTAATAAGCATACATTGCACCATATCAAGAAAGTATGTAATTCCTCTCTGTGATCCCATTCACGTTGAGAAGTGCGGGCATTGTATGCGAGCATCAATGCAACATTCCTGAAGATACTTCGCAAATGGTCCAAGGTTGCGTCATGTCTCATCATATCTATTTAAGCGTTCAATTCGAGTGAATAGATTTAAAGAAAAACAACTAACAAAAACAAATGAAAATGTTTGGATTTTAGGGAGGCTTAAAGCTGGAATGAAACAATTTCTAGAGATTACTCAATGGAAATGGGTCCTAGAGTGGGTCTACTTAACCATGTATGTGGGATTTCCTCTCCAAAAGGTAATTGGGTGTATAATTTATGAATTATTGGTCTAAGGGGCAATGAAGTATGAACTTGGGTTGCCTCCCAACAAGCTGCTCCGTTTTTCGAGTCCAACTAAACTCTACCAACTACGAATATGTTGGTAATTTCTGTCTCCGTCATTTTCTAAGAGGCGATAGTTGTGCTCAATAAAAAACTTGAGCACCTAGTCTTCCAAGAGCATTATTTTTTATTTTTTATTTTATTTTATCACAACGATGGCTTCCATTTCCTTAAACAACTGAATAGTGCACTCCTCCACCTTGGAAATAAGGGTCATCTTCTCATTTTTCAACTCTTCATGCATCTCACCCCATAGAGCCATCTTCAGAATAGTTTTTACAACTTCATCATTTATCTTTTCATGTGATTTCGAAGAAGTTGGCTCATCTTCCTTCATAGCCAAGGTTTCCAAAGTTTGTGCAACTTAGCACCTAAACTTTTTTCGGTTCAACGATGCCCCCAATGTTTGTTTAGTAGTATAGTCATGCCCCTACCGTTAAAAGATTGAATAGATAGGCAAATAGGCATTTAACACCTCTGATGTGGTACCTGCATGTGGGATAAGTAGTTGGCATGTATCAATGACACGTGAATATCTAATTCGAGAACCAAATTTGACCTAAATTTCCCTATTTTTATTGCCGATTTTCCCCTAAATTTCCCTAATCTAGTGATTGAGATTTTAGGGGAAAAACCCTAACCAATTTCCCTACCATTAGGGGGAAAAAGTGGTTATCTTCATTTGTAAAGTGCAATGGGGATTTCTCAATCGTTTGTTTTTAACCAACAATCACGCTAATTTTACATTACAACCCATTGCAACAATGACTTAGTTGTTGGTAAAGGGAGATCAAAACAAGGTTGGAATCTTTGGTTTTCTTGAAGGTACTATCTAAATTTGTTCTCTGGTTTGAATTCAAAGAAAAAAAAAATCCATGTACTTTGAAAACAGGTTGATTATTTGATTGTTTAGAGAAATGTCATGTGACTACTGTTAGTGAAATGGTTAATTATCTAGTTTGATTTGATAAATTAGAGAACTGATTTAAATTTGTGATTTAAATCTTCTTCCTTCAAGAGTCTTGTCCTATGGTTAGCTAAGTAAAATGTGTAACGTGGCAGGTGCATTGCATAAACCAAAAGGCATTATTCAGAAAGCAAATGTCCCATATGGGCATGTAAAAGTAGTTTTCTCCTGATCTTTCGGAGCAATGATAATATGATTATGTTCGGAGTATCCATCCAAAAAGCAATAGAAAGTATGTCTCGCTAGTCTATTCAACATCAAAGTTTAGCTTCTTAATTGCCCAAAATGCTTAATGCTCAAGTTCCACTAGTAAGTGACAAGCTTTGCCAAAAACAAGCCGGTGCTTAGACATTCAAGTGTCTTATATGCAGTCTGATACGCCCAAAGTGCATTCTCTAATCTTAACGCCCAATCTTTTCTATTTAGGCTAACCGTTTTCTTTAAAATTCTTTTGATTTCTCGGTCAATAATCTTTGCTTGACCGTTCTATTAGGGTGATCACATGAAAACCTTTTATATGGACCCCATACTTTGGTATCAGGTTAATTAAGGTTGAGGATTCATCTATATCTGATCTTTACTCGCCTCGGATCTCGTGGGAACCACTCACCATATTGAAATTGATCAGAAATCAATATGTAAACAACAACCAAGCATGAATCAACAGATAGACAATCACAAATATATAATAAAAATAAGAAAATCAACATTTAGATATAAGATTCATGTCCAAAATACAACCAAAACCCTAGACTATGAATTTAAAGCATGATAGAGGTCTAGTACTGTAGAAGTTGAAGGCAAAAACTCTAGAGGAACCCAGACTATCTTCTTATTTACGTAATGAAAGAAAAGGAGAAGAAATAAATAGCTTCTACGATTTGAGACAGTGCAGGAGATGGGACAAATATCAGGACATAATTTCTCTTACATGGAAGAGAATAAACTACCTTCTTTAGGAATTGGGTAATCATACGAGATGGTATATATATTTATCCTAAAGCGATTCTAAATCAATTATAATGACGGTACATTGCACTAGTCGGGAAAGTTAAAAAGGAAAAAGAGGAATGCTAAATATGGAGAGAAACGTACGGCATGAGAGCGTGTGGGCTTGATTTTTCAACACTCCCCCTCGAGCGTATTGTAGATGTTGATCATTCGAGTTTTCCATCGGATCTTCGTGGTTGCTTCGGCGAGAGCTTTCGTGAATGTCGGAGTTTGTTTGACGGTTTGTTGGAGTGGAAGTGACACGAAACTCCTTCTTGATCTTTTCCTTGATAAAGTGTCGATCTATCTCCGTGCTTGAATTCGATCATGATGAGCCGGATTCTTAGCGATCTTTTGATGGCGGCAGTTGTCCTTGATATAACGTATGGGATGCTTGATGGAACCCGTAATTCTTCCCCTAACGACTTTGTTCAGCAGTTCCTCGCCGAGATACCTTGTGCCGTATACACGGGTCACCTCGACAGCGCTACGGGCTACCGATTGTTTCTTGTAGCCGTATGGCAAATTCCCCCGAACAAGCGAACAATAGCGGAAGTTGATGCCCCGATCAGTCATTTGAACACGCCCGTCTGCATCACGAAAAATCTCAATCTCTTTCTTTGTTGTTCTTTGGAAGAAGAACCCTTTCGGTGTCATTTTGAGGTACCTCAATAATGCAGTCACAGTGGTCATGTGTTTTTCGGTTTGGATTATTCATGAATTGACTTACCATACTAACGAAGCTAGATGTCTAGCCTTGTATGAAAAAGATAGATGAGTTTCCCCATAAGACGTTGATATCTTCCTTTATCAACTGGAGCACTTCCATCACTTTCTTCCAGTTTTACAATTGTATCCATAGGTGTTTTACTACTGCAGGCTTGCATCTAGCATCCTGTTTCATTTGAAGTAAGTCCATAACGTATTTGCGTTGTGACAACTGCTTATACCTTTCTTTGACTGTAGCAATCTCCGTTCAGAAAGTATTTGAGGTTTCAAGGTCCCTTGATCTCAAATTCCTTTGTCGAGTAATTTTTAAGTAGTCAATTTCTCTTCGCGATTACCCGATGCAAGGGTATATCGTGCGCATATCTGATGATAATGGCCGACTTCCCTTACGGGAAGTGTTTCCGAACAATGCCCGATGGATTGACGTTGAACGATCAGCGCTGCTGCTGCCAGTGGTGGTTCGAAACCGAGGCCACAGGAGATTGTTGAGACCATACAAGGATTTTGAGGTCACGCAGAGCGCCCAGTGGAAGTCGATGTAGTCTCAAGTCCGGCGGGAATGTCCATGTAAACTTCTTCCTCCCCAAAAGTCACCATTGAGAAGGCATTTTCATCAAGTTGGTGAAGCGACCAATCGAGATTAGGCGCGAGGATAAAGTACACGAAACGGTGTTGAGCTTAACAAGCTAGACCAAAAGTTTCTTGATAGTCAATACCATATGATTGGGTGAATCACGCAGATAACCCGAGCTATACCTGTCCACATTACCATACGCCTTGTGCTTTACTGTGAAAATCCACTTACACCCAGTGGTTTCTCTTACCTCTCGGGAGGTCGAGTATTTCCACGTACCATTCTTGGCCTTGAACTTCTTCATCGACTATGGCCTTCCACTTAGGATACTTGAAAGCTTCCTGAATATCTCGAGACTTGTATCTCTGTGATGTTAGAAGTGAATGCACGAAACGTAGGTGATAGCTTATCATAAGAAATAAAATTTCCAATGGGATCTTTGAGTGCATGATCTAACTCCCTTTCCTCGAGCTATGGGCATATTAAGAATATCATTTCTAACTCACGAGATCAACAGTGCAAATACGAGTTAGAAGCATTGCTACCTGGAATTTTGCTTGGATTAGAACCCGGCTCAGCCTCATGGGTTTGCTGAGAAAGTGCTCATTCCTCCATTTCCTCTTGGATGTGCTCCTTATCCCACAAGTCAACAATGAACTCGGGCTGATTACATGACTCTATAGAAACGTGATTTTTAGTGGTGATGGGTAACTCACTCGATGACTCGAGTTCCCAGGCAGTATTCTGAGTTAATTCTCCCCACAGATATCAATTTTGGGATAAATGGGCTGGGTTTCAAAAAATGTGACATCCATTGAATTGTAGAATTTTCTTGTATTGTGGGAGGAAGTAACACCTTTATACCCTTTTTTATTTTGAATACCCGAAAGATGCGCGAGTGACCTAGGATCAAGTTTACTTCTATATTGTTGATTGATATGAGCAGGCAGAACACCGAAAATTTTGGGTGGGACGGTGGGAATGAGACAGTGGTCGGAAAGGATTTAAGGAGTGTTTGACAGGTGTTTGGAATTTTTGAGTACCACTGAGCGGCATCCTATTGATGAGGTAGAACATGTAAGGGACCGGCTTACTAGGAATAATTTTGGTACATTCATAGAGAACATTAGCGATCTAGCCACCTCTAACAAATGCCTATTTTTTCCTTTCGGCTATTCCGTTTTGTTGTGGGGTATCGACACATGAACTTAAGTGAACTATCCCTTCTTTTGCTAGAAATTCTCCTAGAATGGAGTTGAAATAATCCCTAGCATTATCAGACTTTAGAATTTGTATTTTTGATTGGAATTGGGCTTGAATCATATTTTTGAAATTTTTGAAAATTTAACCTGTTTCGGATTTTTCTTTCATGAGGAATACCCACGTTAATCTAGTGTAATCATCACATAGATAAGACAAAACCCACTGATGCAGGTTACATTTTTTTATTCTTGACGGACCCCAGGATATGGCTATGAATCATTGAGAATGAATTTAGGCGCTTTATAGGTTGAATGGGAAAATGAGACCGAACTTGCTTTGTCGTGTGATTTCACCTCCGAAAGGATTTTGGATTTTTATTAAATAATGAAGGAAATAAGCGGCTTGAGATACATAACGATAGGGATGACCCGGCGATAGTGCCACAACATAATTGCACTATGTCGTTATTTTGACATGAGGCCAGAAAAGAATTACCACCAACTAACATTTGAGGTTGTTCTTGTGGATCGTGGTGCTCCTTGGGATCTTAGAGTCGAGCTTATTTCATCTCGCGTTACTTGATCGTCTTTCCGAATCTAAATCTGAAATTCCACGGTGGTGGAGGAAAAATTAGTAATACACTCTTTTCTTTAGTGAGTTTTAATTGATAATAGATTACAATCCAAGTTAGGAACAAGGAGAACAGAGTTGAGAGTAAGATCCTTGATAGCACGCCGAACTGTCGCAGACGGCAACTGACGATGAACCATGCTATTCGGATTTGTTAAATTATTTGGCAACGCAAACTATATGTATAAAATTTAGCCGCAAATCTCGAGTCATATGATCAGATGCTCCTAAGTCACGATCAAGGTTTTTGCGGCTTCTTACCAACAGTAAATGCGCTTAAGAATTACCTTTGTGAGCGAGGTTCGGAACCGGCTGATTGGAAGATGAGCGGTTGTGGCCCGTATTGACATAAGAGGAAGCAGTAGTTTTACGACATCTCCATTTGCTCCTTGTTAAAAGGGATAGCTTCAGTTTGTGGAGATTGTTCATCGGCAGCCACATGATTACCTCGTCCTTCTTTCTCAGTGGTTGACATGGCTTCGATCACGGTTTTCCGATCTTCAAACAAGTTTCTCAGTGACGAAGCTTCACGCAATGATCACACGAAGGTCTTCCTCCTTTAATTTTGACGGTTGTCAAAAGGAGTGAATTGAGTCTTAAGAGCCGAGCTTTCTGCCATATTCGGTTGTTGATGGGATCCCATCATGAGATTTTTCCGACTTTCTTCCGTGGACTTAGGAGAATGCCTGCGAAATTTAGGTAGGGATTTTACTCCATGATTCTTCTAGATTTCATCAGGTTTTGTTCAAGCTGGCTCAAAGAAATTTAAACACACGTTTCCCTTCGATAATCTTTTTATACAACAAACAATGTTAACCTGAGTCGATTATGAACCTCAAATGTATCGAGTTGGCGCCATAGGCAGTAAGAGTATTGAAATATTAGTTCTGAAGTAGGTTGTCTTGGCGTAATCGGAGGATGCCTTCAATCTAGATGATTTCAGATGTGTTTTCCTTGTCTGAGAACTTTTCTTTTGCCATGTCGCAGATTTCTTTAGCAGTATCAAATGACGAAGAATTTTTCGCGTGTGATTAGTCATAGAGTTGACTAACTGGGGACATGACCATATTATTTTCTGCTATCCACTTTTTGTGGGTTGGTGCTGTGGTTTCTGGTGCCACTGAAGCTCCGGTGATGTAGTCATCTTTCTTCTTTCCCGTATAAACATTAATATGGTGAGACCATTCTGGTCATTTGCCCATTCAATTTTATGGTACTGTGATTGGGAGATGAGGTTTCCATTTGATGAGAGGATGAAAGGCGATGAAATGATGAGAGGCATCGAGAAGAGGAGGATGAGTTGGTAGCCATTCAAGCCCATTTGCTGGACCGTATTCCAGGCATAAATGAAGATGGAGAAGAGACGAGTTAAACACGCTCACGATACCATGTAGAAGTTGAAAGCGAAAACTACAGGAACCCGAGACTATCTTCTTATTTACGCCAATGAAAGAAAAGAAGAAATAAATAACACTATAGATTTGAAATGAGTCACAGAATGGGACAATATCCTGGACATAATTTCTCTTACATGGAAGAGAATAAACTACCTTCTTTGGAATTGGGTAATCATACGAAGCTGGTATATATATTTATCCTAAAGCGATTCTAAATCAATTATAATAACGACGTACATTGCCTTTAGTTGCGAAAGTTAAAAAGGAAAAGAGGAATGCTAAATATGGAGAGAAACATGCACAGGCATGAGGCGATGTGGGCTTGATTTTCAACAAGTACATCATAGATTTAAGATAAAACAGGAGAAAAGAGAAAGAAGAAACTCTAATGGTCAAAATGATGGTGAGTCTTCAATCTTTTTGCCCAAATCCCTAGTTCTTCTCCCAATCTTGGTGAACAACTATCGACCCTCCTCTATGGTCCCAAAGTGCAGCTTCAATCGTTCTAGAACAAGAGAGGAGAAACCCTAAGGAGGGTATTTTCCCTTCAGGTTGGAACCTTCGAACTAGTTGAACCTTCGAACCCCTGAACCTTCCCTCACGTCGTTCTCTGCTATCCTTTAATAAGGCTCCTTAAATTAGGTAAAAAATGGGCTATTTCTACTATTGGGCCCCAACCTTGGTCGTAACAAAAGTGTTTTCGTCGCAACGAACATGTGAGTCTCTTAATCATGTTTCGTCACTTTGTCACGACGTGAGCTACAGCAGAAGTGAAGGCCCCTTCTCCTCTTCCTCCTTCTTCTTCTTCTTCTTCTTCAAGTTTCTCCTCTTCAAAAGACTTGGTTCCTATGGTGTTTCCACCCTAAGGAACCCCCAAAATCGGTCTCCCAAAGTTTCTAGGGTTTTATCCTTTAAAACAACAATTTTGGGCTATAAAATGGGCTAAAATATCAAGGTCAGAACCAACGTCATGACGTGAGAGTGTTGCGTCACGATGTGAGGAGCAACAACAACATGGAGAACCTCTCTGCCACTGTTGGATTCCAAATATGATATGCAAATTGGAAACTAAATAAGTGCAAGTGTACGCATCGTTCGTCAAGTAATACAATGGAAGATGAGTGTCGAACCCATAAGGAAATGTTTGTTAAGTATTGAAATTGGAAATTTCTCTTTTATCCAAATTAATTTCTTGATGAAAAATTCATCTGAACAAATAAGAACAACTCCTAGAGAAAATATAGCCAATCATTTGAACCATCAATTTCAACAAATTCATGTTGATTACAAACATAAAATTGAAGAAATTAAAAGAGGAGTAGATACAAAATAGTGATAATAGCAATAGTCTTCAATCTCCAGCTCCAAAGTTGAAATTAACGCTCTACAAGGTCTTGCTTCCAAGAAATCTTCAATTACAAACCAGATTCTTCACAAAATCCCTAAATCTAAAAGAAATCTAACCTAGAAAATGGATCTAAGCTAAGAGAGAAAACCCTAGAATAGGAGTTTTCTGTCTCAAAGTTCGTTCCCTAAAATTGTCTCAAAGTTTGCTTTATATACTCATTGGGAAATGGGCCAAGAACAGACCAAAAAGGAACATACGCTAGGTTACTAAACTCACATAGTCGCGACCATGAGTGTTATGTAGTCACGACTACACTGTATTGGTGTTAGAGATTTCTCCAATAAAAGCCGATACAGACACTTCTGTTTCAATTAAATCACCAATGCTTCTTCTTAAAGCTCTCAATATCCTCAATGACATCACATTGACTGTTGATCCATTATCCACCAATGGCGAAATAGAATGGGCTCATTTTGACAATTTTTACTCCTTTGCGACGAAGGACTGTATTAACAATTCGGATTTGACATTCTGACTTTAAACGGTCATAACTCTCTCATTCGAACTCCGAATTAGGTGATCTTGGACTCGTTGGAAAGCTTGAGAGATGTAGAATCCATATATATATATATATATATACTATATATATATATATATATATATATATATATATATATATATATATATATATATATATATATATATATATATATCATGCTTGAACCTATGGGAGGTCATGTTGCAACCCATAAATTCATCTTTTTGATCCTCATTATGCTCTATGTACTCACTCCTCAGATCTCATAGAGAACCACTCACCATATTGAGATTAGCTAGAAATCAATATGTAAATAACACCAAGCATGAATCAATAGATACATAATCACAAATAGACAATAGAAATAAGAAAATCAATATTTAGATCTAAGATTCATGCCTAAAATACAACCAAAATCATAGACTAAGAAATTAAAGCATAATATAGGTATGGTAAATCACAGATTTAGGATAAAATGTGAAAAAAAGGAAAGAAGAAACTCTAATGATCACAATGATGGTGAGTCTTCAATCTTCGTTTCCAAATCCCCAGTTCTTCTCCCAAGTTTAAAGAGCAGCTACCAAGCCTCCTCTTTAGTCCCAAAGTGCGACTTCAATGGTTCAAGAACAAGAGGGGAGAAACCTTAAGGAGGGTATTCTCCTTCCAAGTTGAAACCTCCGAACCAAAATCAAACTCTCATTGCGTCTTTCTATGCTCCCTTTAATAAGCCTTCTCAAATTAGGCTAAAAATGGGCTATTTCTGCTGTTGGGTTTTGGGAATTTGCATGAGATTTATTCGATGTTTTAGGGAAGTGCTGGTACATACGGGGTCAATATCACCAAGGCTCTTTCCCTTCCCAATGCTTGTGGTCTTCCCTTTCTTTCGCTTTCGCTTTGCCCTGGTTCGTTCCTTGTCTCCCTCTTGCATCATCTCATTTTCTCCCATTATAATTTTGATAATTGATAAAGAAAAAAAATCTGGATAGTCACTTAGCTCATATGTCACATCGCGCATGGGATAGGAGATAAACTTTTTGAAACTATATATAAGTAGGAAAACTATATAAGTATGAGATCATCTGAACTTAGTAAATGCGTTTTAAAACCGTGAGGGCACTTTGGGCTTGAAGCAGACAATATTTATATGGTTAGAATAGGTAGTTACATATGGTATTGCCCCGATGTGAGAGTCCGTTTCGTTTGGCCCCATATGGATGTTTGTCTATTTGGCCTCACAATCACATCGTACACAACGAGGACGTTGTGTTTGCATGAGCGTGTTTGTCACATCTCATATTGGATATGGGAGAAAATTTCTAATACTTTATAAATATGAGCTCCTTTCAACTTAGCTGAAGTGTTTTAAAGCTATGGGGCCTCTTGGATTTAAAGCTGACAATATTTATATAGTTAAGTCAAGTCGTTACAAGGAGAACAAGTTTTTTTTTTTGAGAAAACACCATAAAATACAGAAAACACTAAATTTAAAAAATACCATTTAAATTTGAACAATATGCCTGAAAATGCATCATTTTGTGATTCATTTGTTCTACGAGTGTACTTTCCTCCAGTAATTGTTGATTTTTGCTGTGGTGTTGACAGGTATTTATCTTATGTCATGGATGTGGCTACACCTACAGCTGACTGTCTGACCTTAGTATATGATTTGTTATTGCCTGTCATCATGGAGGGTCACAGTAAGAGTACATTGAGTCACCAAGAGGTACAAATCAA
The DNA here is from genome assembly GCA_016808115.1 of Tetrastigma voinierianum. Classification (NCBI taxonomy): domain Eukaryota; kingdom Viridiplantae; phylum Streptophyta; class Magnoliopsida; order Vitales; family Vitaceae; genus Tetrastigma; species Tetrastigma voinierianum. The sequence goes on along the minus strand of JAEQBH010003826.1, from coordinate 389,374 downwards.
GATTTTCAGTTACTACTGTGACTTAAGCTGCATACTGTTACAAATATTTTGCATTCCTGTTTTTTCTGTCGACATGCTTCTTTTTTAACATGAAGCCGTAATTGGTTGTTTCTTTCACAGAACCGAATCCAGGTGACATAATGAATCAAACTGAACAGATCCTTGCTCTGGTTTTTGAGAATTATAAGTCGCTTGATGAGTCATCTGCTTCTGGGATTCTAGATGCTTTCAGGCCAGAACCGTCTTTGTTGCTCCTGTTTTGGAACCTGCTGTAAAGCTGCACAACACTCTTCTTCATGACATATTATCTCCTGAAGTACAAATCATTCAAGGACTCATTTCCAGTCAAACAAAATCTTCATTTCTGGTAATGATGGTGGTGGTGTTTCTACATATTCATTGTTACTAAATGCTAGTACTACCTAATCAGGTTGCTGCGAAGAAAAGATCGAGAAGGAACTTGGCTGAAACTGACGAGTTTGTTTCCAACGATAGTGAAGGCAGATGCTCACCCATTGGATCGGGAGACCAACCCTCTTTAAAAGCCCATTATGATTTATACAAACCATAAAAGGCGTACAGTAAGTAAATAGTTGTATGATATATTTTTGGTGATCTAGGATTTTCAGAAATAAGATAGTGGTATGAGAGTAATATATCTATAGGCACTACTTTTAAGGTATTATTTGTCTCACAAGAATTCATATATGATTGATCAATGATTGGGTTTGGAGGTTAATATATTTTATACTTTAAAAGAATTGTTATGTATGTTTTCGACTGTATATCTTCTTCAAAGATTTATAATAATTGGTATCATAACATGGTTAATATAAAGACTAAATTCATTTGTAATTTGTCGTTATATTGATTGTGTTCCCGTTGTGTATATTGATTTGTGTTTGACCATTCATCATTCATCTATATATATGTTATTATTATTTGCACTCGATAAATATGAGATTTCGGGTCATGTTTCTGTTATGCTTGCAATCTCTGTGAGACATATGTATGTGACTCAATTATTATTATTTTTTTCCTTTGCTTGAAAAAAAGAGCAGCCTAAGACTCATCAATTTTTTTAAAGATCTTCACTGTCGAAATCATTTCGTATTTTAAGGTTGGAAAAAAGAGCGGCTTAGAATCTTCAATTTTTAATGATCCTCATCGTCGAAATCATGTTGTATTTTAGGGTTGGAAAAAAGAGGAGCGGCTAAGATTCATCAATTTTTTAAAGATCCTCACCGTCGAAATCATGTCGGATTTTAGGGTTGGACAAAAGAGTAGGTGAGATTCATCAATTTTTTCAAGATCTTCACCATCGAAATCATATCGTATTTTGGGGTTGGAAAAAAGAGCGGCAGAGATTCATCAAAATTTTAAAGATCCTCATCGTCGAAATCATGTAAGGGTTGGAAAAAAGAGCAACTTGAGATTCATCAATTTTTTAAAGATCCTTATTGTCGAAATCATGTCGGAATTTAGGGTTGGAAAAAGGAGAGGTTGAGATTCATCAAAATTTTAAAGATCCCTACCATCGAAATCGTGTCAGGGTTGGAAAAAAGAGTAATTGGGATTCATCAACTTTGTAAAGATCCTCACCGTTGAAATCGTGTCAAGGTTGGAAAAAGAGCAGCTTAAGATTCATCATTTTTTTAAGATTCTCACCGTTGAAATCAAGTCGTATTTTAAGATTGGAAAAAAGAGCGGCCTAGAATCATCAAATTTTCAAGATCTTCACCTTCGAAATCATGTTGTATTATTTGGTTGGAAAAAAGAGCGGCTTAGAATCATCAATTTCAAAGATCCTCATGTTTAGACCATATTTGATGAGCGTGTGTACAAAATTTTTGTCACTGCTAACAAAGATTGTGTTCAGTCCCCAGCAACGGCGCCAAAAACTTGATTGACTTTGTATATAAAGACTATTTTATGTTGTGTATGTAATAATTTTCAATTAAAATTAGATTTGGTCTAAATCACTGCAAGTACATAGGTCATACAAGTAATAAAGTGGATTATAAGTTCAAATATCATTCCTACAGGGATTGATTATAAAATCTAAAGATCAACTACCCCTACCACTCAAGATTCTCATTATTTGAACCTCTATTTTCCAGAATATATTTAACTTTTAAAAATAAATTGGATGAAAAAAGTAAAGAAATTCTAAAATACATGGGTTAGAGAGTTCATTGGACTGAAATAACACTGGGAATGAAATTAGTGTTGTGATTATCAATTTGCAAAATTCCTAAAGAAAAATACAATTATGGACAGGAACTCTAGAATTGCTCAAGAGCAGAGTAGTGTAGCCTTGGAATGCCTCATGGCACTATACATTTCACTCTCTAGCTAACCATATTCTTAAACCAGGTCAATGGGTCTAAAAAACTACTTGTAGGACTTGATCCTCTTTAAGATCTAATTGTTTTTCCTTCTCGCTTCACCACTTTTTTAGACTGAAATTGCTTACTCCTATAGACAGATAATGCAAGCCCTTCCAACACAATTGGTACTCGCCTATCAATTCGATCAAATGTCTTCTTTTTTATTAGAATCTTAGCTAACACGAGACTGAGATTATTCTACCCAATTGAGGTAAAACCTCTAAAGATTATAAAAAATAGATCAATAGGCGGATCTTATGCCTTGGGAACACACTCCTATTGTCACCCTGGAGAGAACCTTGAAGTCAAAGTTTAGAACTTCACCAGTGATGTATCTAAGTGATCTTTAGAATTCATTAGTTCAATGAATATCAGTACAATATACCCCTAAGTGACTCGCTTCCTCGTGTCGTCCATCCCTCGTGGTCACCAAGGATCGCGGAAATCGTATAATGTGTACAACTCTCTTTCTCGGGTATGTAACATCGATATTCTAAAATGTGCTCTCATTGTAAGAGCAATACTAATTAAATAATTCCAGTTTTCATTCATAAAACAACATTAAAATACTACAAACAATAATCAAAATAGCAAACTCTTCCTAGAGGGAGCTTAGCCTTCCATATTTGGATCATCAATGACAATGACTACTTGATTGAACAAATTTATTGAAATTTTAATCAAAACTAAAATAAAACGAATTCTAGAAAATTTTCCAAATTTCATTGAAGTTCAAACATAAATGAAGCTCAATTTACAATCAATCCAGCTAGGAATCTCCGCTTAAATCTACTATTCTAATCCTAAAAGAAATAAAAATAAATCTAGAAACAAAACTAAAATGTAAAGAAAATAAAAAGAAAATTATATACAATGAGAATTCAACTCTTCCAAAAAGCACAAAACTGGATGAAAGCGGCTGAAAAGCTGCGCACTCCTCCCAAGGAGTTCTTATTTATATGCTCATGTCTTGGGCCCTAAAAACGAGGCGAATATCACGCATTTCGAAAAGCCGAAGAAAAATTATGCCCTAGTGCTAATGTCGTGGCAATGTGTCGCGACATTGCCATATGATGTCGTGACATTATTAGATCTTCTTTTCTTTTCCTTTTAGCTGATGTCGCGACATTGCTAACCCGATGTCACGACATTGCTAACCCGATGTCACGACATTGAGTTGATGTTCTGAGTCTCGATGTCAACGTCGCGACATTGAATGTCTGATGTCGCGACATTGGTCCATTAATGTTTCAACTTTGGCTGCCCGACCGATGTCGCGAAGATCGAAGGTGATGCGCGACATTACTGCGTTGAAATCTCCAAAGGCTTGCCATTTCCTCGCGTCGCGATATTGCTATCGCGGATGTCACAACATTGAATGTTGATGTCGCTTTACTCATGAGGTTGTGTTCTGATGTCATGACATTGACTTGGAGTTTTGCAGTCATGTGTGATGTCGCAACCGATGTCGTGGCGATGTCACAACATTGGTGTTTTCTGCTCTACCCGCTTTAGCCGACGTCATGGCGATGTCGCAACACTGAAGTAAATGTCATGACACTCTCCACACGATGTCGTGATATTGATCACCAATGTCGCGACATTGATCACCCGATGTCGTGACATTGAGTTGATGTCGCGCAACATTCTTCAGTCAATGTTGCGACATTGCTCTTTTCCTGCACAGTGCTGATTTCTGTTTCTTTTCTACCGATTTATGCTTCTTTTCCTTAATTTCCTGCAAAACATAAATTTGGGTGAAGACTCCATAATTTTACATTAATTGAACTTGCAAGCCTTAAATATGCATGAATAATAGGCTTAAAAATAGATAAGTTTTAGACTCATCAAACTCTCACAAACTTAAAGTTATGTTTGTCCTCAAGCAAAGAAAAGACTATTTAATTGTCCTCAAACAATAAAAATTGATTTTTAAGGACATTTTTCATTTCAATCATCTTTTTGATCAAATCATCAATTTGGCCTTAGTAGCATTTCAGTTGTGATATCAATTCTAATAGTATATAATTCATAGTCATTAAACAATTACAGTTCTTGATCTAGTGAGTGTGTGTTGGTCTTCCCTTTATGACTAATTTGCATATTAGGTAGCCTTACGAGACTGACTATGCAGAATGATATTCTCTTTAGAATTACTTAAGTCCCATAGGCTTGTTGGTCAAATCATTCTCCACTAATGTAGACTTAACACAACCCTTATGATCAAATAGGTCTTTTGAGCTTGTAATATATGGCTAGGGTACTTAGGTATGTAATTGGATATTTTAGGTTCAAATTCACCCAGACTGCATACATTTTCTTAGTATTCTGCATTCTAATTGCTCATCCTTTCATTTCTAATCAAAACTTTTTCAAGAGCACTCCCAAACTTGATTTGGTGCATCTTTCTTCATGTTTCCCACTGTGGCTTTTTCTTTCTCCATTTTTTGTTTCAATTTCAGTTTCTTAGTTTAAAAGCTATTTTCTTGTCATTTTGTTCAAGGTTTGGAATGGTGCAATGTTTTTCCTTATTAATCTTTCTACTACCCTTTAACAAGCTTTGGGTTAGCAACTCCCATACCAGTTGACATTAAGGTACTAGGTGTAGAACACTCCTATGGACTTAATTGCTCAAGGGAAGCAGGGTACAAGGCAAAACTCACTCCTCCTTGAAATCGTACATATTTTTCAGCTTCTTAGTTTCTGTTGTGCTCCTCTTTTGTACATCCTTTTCTCACTTCTTTTTTTTTCTTCCACATCCTTAGTTCCCATTCTTTTCTGTTTTTCAAAATTTTACTCCCCCAAACTTATCCTTTTGTTCATTTTTGTTGCACTTACTTTGCAGTTTTGGGCAAACTTAGGGTTCTTTGTTGCAAGTTCAGATTTTAAGGTAGGGTTAAGGTTTTTCATTATGGCTTTGATGATAAAAATGACATTTATGTTCAAATAATGTACTAAGGTATATGCATATAAGCATATCAAAGGGTAGGCATTGAAAGACACAAACTATCCAAGGATGGCCTAAATCATTTCCTACTGGTTGTAATTCCTAGGATTTCGCCTTGAATAATAATACAACAAGTTCTAGGACCTTTTGAGATTTACTGATGGTTAGTCTAATAAGGTGTTCCTAACTCAAGCATAATCAGCCACGTGCTTTTGACTTCAGTTGTGCTAGTTCGCCATTTCCAACCCGTATCGCTCAATCAACTAAAATTAAAAGCCTTATTAACATTGATTTCAATTTCAGTTTTTTAGAATCTAAAAATTCAGTTTATTTGTCCTTGACATCACAACTTAAAATTTATTCCACTCATTTAGCCCAATTTCATTTACAGATTGTTGTGTTATTGATCAATTTAATAGTTCATTTTGATACAACATTCAGTTCATTTTATCAACAACAATAACACAAACAACTCACATTTCTCCCAAATAAACAATTATAGTTTTCATCAGAAATTGTACACAAATGCCAACAATTTTCAACCAAAGCACTCACACAAAGGTTCAGAAAACTCGTCATATTTCCTGCTCTAGAATTTTTTGTTTTAAAAACTTCAACACTTATATTTTAACCCTTTAATCTTTTCATCTCAGCAATTATGCATTTAGTACAACTGAATTCTCAATTATTCATCAAAGCAAACCACAAACTCAAAATTTTTTATTTTGTACAAATCACAAAAATATAAAATGAAAAGAAAATAAGAAGAAGAAGAAGAAGAATAAGGAGAAGAAAAGAGACAATTTGCACACCGAATTCAGAAACTGCTTTTCATTTATACATTCATTCTCGGAGAACTTAATTACAATGATTGAATTTTAGAGAGAGAAATAAAGAGATACATTTGGTTCATTTCTTTTTTCTTTGGTATTTGGAGGGTTTGGGATTTACTGGTTCATATTCATAACTAGCATTAGGTCAGGGATTGAGGGTTGTGGTTTTGTAGTTGTGTTATTTTCTCCCTTGTTGAGGAAATACCACTCTTGCGTTATAGTATTTTGCCTAATCAACTCATTCTATCTCAACCCAATAGAATTTATGGGTCCCTTAAACTCACCTTGGGCATTATACATTTTGATCATGTTTGCATTGGCCATATCTAGGCTCTTTGTCCAGAGCTTCTACTTGTAGCTCAAGGTGGATTCCAGTTCTTCATCCCTCTTTTGGATGGTGGCCTTGATTTCCTTCTAGTGCTCCTTGTACAAATACCCAAAGGCATCTGTTTTTTAAGCATATTCTACTCTATCTCCTTCTCCCTAATATCTAGGATCTTCAACAACTCCTAGTCCCTCTTTAATTGCTCATTGATGAATGCCTTTTCTCTCTCTGAATTCAACCCTTAGAGCTCTATTTTTCTCAGCCAGCTCCTCCCTCTATTCATTATCTCTTTGCTGGAGGGGTGCTGTCATGTTATCTTCTCTCTTCTTATTTTCCTCATCTTGGTGGTTGTCCCTCCACCTTAGCTCCTCCCTAAGCTGCTCATCCCTGCCTCTCATTTCTTTTATCAACTTCAGCAGCTTAGAATTGCTGCTCTCTTCACCTTTGGCCTTATTTTCTCTTTGGGCTCTTAACTGAGCTAGTGTCAGCTTCTTCCGCAATGGTGGAGGCACCGGCCGCCTCGAATGGGCTTCAAAACCCCCCATTTCTTCACTATCACTCTCTTCCTCAGCCTCTATTGTAGAGACTGGCTCCCTAGGCTGTTCCTCTGTTCTCTTCCTTTTTCTTCTTCTCTCCACCTCTTCACCCTCTAATGGAGCCTTGAAGGCTCCAAAGAAGAGTTGATGAGAGGCTCGCTCTTCATTAATTTACTCCCTTGATGCACAGGAGAGTGATCAAGTAGGGGTGGGGGGTGTTCCTGAGAAATTGTTTTCAGCATAGTCCAAAATTGACTCCTTGATTATTTTCCCTACATCCAATTCAAAGCCTTTGACCAACACATATAATAGTAGTGCGTGGTATTATCTCACAGTCGAGACATGTTTTTAAGGCTTGAAAACTGAATTAATAAAGTAAAACCATACCTTGTTAATTTAAGTTAAATCCCCCCTGTCTATGTAGGCGTTGCAGATGGTCTTGGTTCTTTGCCACTGCCCTTGACCATTTGTTAGCTCTCAGGCGATTTCTTCGAAATTTGGGTTCTTCTGGAGCTACTTGTACTCTGTGCAATCTCCCACTGGTCTAAGTCCTAAGAGTTTGGAGATGGTCCTTTCCCCAAAAGGGACTCATCTCCCCCTAAAGTAGCATGTCAGGTCTTTTCTATCTCCCAGGTTGGAGTAGAATTCCTTCACCACTGCTCTTCTCCCAGGCTCCATATGTTTGCTAACATTTTCCCATCCTCTTCGTTCGATTTCCTCCTTGAAGGGACGAGCTTCTTGAAACCTCTCTCTTCCATAAACCCCTTCTTTTCCAGATGTTTCTTGAAAGCTTATGCTCCCTTGTCGGAGTAGAAGGCTCTAGCATCTCCTGCCTTGACTTCAATCTCCTCCTCACTTTCTTTCCTTACTTATTCAGAGCCAAGCTGCCCTCGTCGCTTCTCTCTCTCGTAACTCTCAACGATGTTTCCTACTACTTCATCTAGGCGGGAGTTGGATCTCGACATTTTGGGTTGTTTTGGGGTGGAAAGGAATTAGAGTTTTAGAGATTTTGGAAGGATTTTGTTTTGAATTCTTCACTTTCCGTCAAGTGTTTCTTAAATGTGGTTCATTCTCTAAGTGCAATGTCGCATTAATCGCAATGTCGCGACATTGACAAAGAATTTCTAAGTGATCCACCTTGATGTTGCGACATTGGAATTTCATTGTCGTGACATTGCCTTAATGTCACGAAATCAAGTATTTATGTCACGACATTGCCTCAATGTCATTCTAGGTGTCGCTCTTCTATAAATGTGATGTCGCGACATTGGGGGCAATGTAGCGACATTAGGGAACTTTTTGGAGCCGATGTCGCGACATTGCTATCAATGTCGCGACATTGAGAAGGTGTTCTCCTCTTTCAGAATTTTTTCTTGTTTTCCTCCTCTTATTCATTTCTGCATATTCAGTTCATGCTTGTGAATATAAATCTATCAAGAATGAAGTATCTCAATTCAAGAATGGACAATAAAGACAATTTCTCTATTCAATGCACTTCAAAATTCAGCAAATATAAAAAAAAATTTCAACAAAGGACATTAAAGCTACTATGCAATTTCTAGATTAGAAAAACATTAATTTCAAACTTAAGATATGCATTATTTTCAAAGAATAAGTCAGGGAAATTGTGACGCCCCCAACCCGGCACCCCGTGTCAAGCGAGGGTGTCATAATTTTTTTTTAAACTTATAACCTTTAAGCTTGTTCATTCATATAATGTTAAACACTTAACTTGTACTATATCTTGTAGCAGCGGATTACAAAATATATACATGCTCCATACATGGAAGTGTTCAACATTTACAATATTTACATTACTTCATTTGTTTACAAACAACAAAAAGGGTATTACATATACAAAATAGACCAAAAAGTCTTCAAGTGAGCACCTAATGATGTGTTGACCTTGGACACTGATGCGGATTGTCCTGTCCTCTTGCCTCTACTTCCATACCTACACGGATGAAAACCCGTGCTAAGCTTTACGCTTAGTGGGAATAAACTCGTGGACGACTAGTAACACGGGTCATCACACTTCTATACACATGCATATACATCTAACATATCCTATCATTTAAACATGCTTATACATATCTCATATTTTCTTATCATATCATGTTTCATTTCTATCAACGCTCATATACATTTCATATCATTTTACACTTTACTTTGGTTTTGTCATGGTATACTTGTTACTCGCATAGCTTCAGCTTCTCTTATCATCTCATATCATTTCATACGCTATATTCAAGTTACTTTGCTTTTAGATGCTTCATGCCCGTATAAAACCTTTAGAAGTGATAAAGGAAACTATATGTTCGAAGGCAATCGTACTCTATTGTACGAAACAAAGGGTCTATAAGGGCCCGAAGGCGCTGTTATCATTGTGTGAGACAATGACCATCTATAAGGGCCCAAAGGCGCTATTATCAGACGAGACAATTACTATCTATAAGGGGCCCGATATGCTATATAATAACTCCAAACTGGCCAACTAATTAGTATGCTGCACTTGTTTTTCCCAATAGGCATGCCCATCTATCCTCTACCAGTTCTAAGAGGCATAATCCATGTGTATTTTATGTTCAGTACATATCTCATATTCCCCAAATAATTATTATCATCCGGTAATTATATGCGATATTTACAATCATTTATTCGTATCTTTGCATTTTTCATATCTCATTATATGCATGAATAACTATCGTTACCATGTATGCTTATGGCTTTATTTATGAGTTCATAATATGAATAACTATATACTGTAACGCCCATCTATCCCTCTATCTGCCCTCTGCGCATAACTACGTATATTTTATGTTTAGTACATATCTCATATTCCCCAAATAATTATTATCATCCGGTAATTATATGCGATATTTACAATCATTTATTTGTATCTTTGCAATTTTCATATTCCTATTATATGCATGAATAAATTATCGTTACTCATGTATGCTTATGAGCTATTTATGAGTTCATAATATGAGAGTTCATAATATGAATAACTATGGTTACCAAAGAAGTGCCTACCTTTTTCATGATTTCTGGACCTAATATGATTTCCACTTCATAGTTAAAGATTTTTCGGATGATTCTAGACTCAAAGGCTTTCTATAGAGTCTAAGAATATCCGAAATGCAGTTCGATGAACAGTTATGTCGTCTCAAGGTCGAGGCCAACAATAAAAATGACAATTGTATCCATCCGGCCGGTGCACACCATAGCTCACGCTCCACTTTGATGAATCCTCTCGAGCCTGAAGAGTTCTGAATTTGACATACCTATTTCAAGGAGATATGTTTTCCTATAAGGCTAGTTTACTCCGCAAATTTGAATCACCCAACGATGAGTGATGGCCAAAAACAAAAACATGGCCAGAAATTTCACAAAGATCTCCCTAAAAACCCCAATATTTCCTTAATACAAATATTCCCACCGAGATTACAATCAACCAACCCATGTCCAAAACACAACCAATATACCAAGTAGGGTTCTTTTAGACCCAAATTCATCAAAATTGAGTTTATGGTTTGATTTTTTTCTCCATACAAAATTCATACAAAATCCAAACAAATCCATAAAAACCCATACTTCCATACCAAAATCAAACTCAAAGGAAGGATTCCATAATCCTAACAAGTAATCACACTCTTTAACACTCAAACTTAGCTCAAGGAGGAATTTCGTTATAAAAGTCCACAAATTCATACTAACTCCATAAATAATCCATACAAACCATACAAAATCTTAGTTTCCATACAAAAACCTACTCATATCTTCGATTTTCCTTCTTCTTTCTTCTTTCTTCTTCTTCTTCTTCTTCTCTTCCCCCTTCTCTCTCTACCCGTATGCTTTCCCAAAACCGAGATACCAAATGGTCTTCTCCTTGATCTAAATTCTCTCTTTATTTACACTTTAGTCCTCCATCTCTTTCACCACAATTTAACTTAACAAAATCCTCAATTTGGTATACACAATATTTTATTCTTATGTCATTTGGGTCCTTATTTGGCAATTTACCACCCTAATTTTTGCTTATCTTGTACAAATTCTGGGTTTCCTCCCATTTTCATGTTTCAGATTTAAATTATTTAAAATTCAAATTATACCTACAAAATACCCTAAACATGTTATAAAACCTGTTATGCATATTTTACCAATCCCACTGACCGATTTTGGCTGAAGCGCTCAAAAATGACTTTCATATCTCCTTGCAATTTCATTGTCCTAAAATTAGACAAAATTTGACTACATAAGTTTCAAAGAACTCAAACAAAACTACTCTACCAACTAAATTATTCAAAGCACATTGAATGAAACAAAATCAAACTGTAGAGTAATAAAAATTGCTTGGGTTGCTTCCCAAATAGCTACTCAATTTTCTATTTTTAGCTAGACATTACTGCAATGTGTTCTCTTTTCAACAATTCTTTCCATCTCTTCAAATATGGGACTGTTATTCATTTGGTCTTCCTCCAAGGTAATGTTTTAGCCTCTGACCATGCACTTTGAACTCATCTCCGTATCTGGGGTTTCAATGTTACCATTCAAAAGTGGGTAATCAGAATCACTGTAAGGACCACTCCATCTTGACTTGAGTTTTCCTAGAAAAAGTCTAAGCCTTGAGTTGTGATAAGAGAACTGATTCTCCTATTTTGAATTCTCTTCTCGCATCCTCCGGTCCCGTCTACTTCGTCTTATCTTGTAAATCCCGGTATCACATAGGCTTCATTTATTAGCTCTTCCATCTCATTCATCTGAAGTAGTCTCTTTTCCTTAACATCTTGGAAATCAAAGTTTAGCTTCTTGATTGCCCACATTGCCTTATATTCAAGCTCAAGAAAGAGATGACAAGACTTCCCAAATACCATACTGTATGGGGACATTCCAATAGGAGATTTATAAGCAGTTCTGTAGGCTCACAATGCATCATCTAGCTTATCGAATTATCTTTCCCCGCCAGGCTTACCGTCTTTCCAGAGTATTTTTTATCTCCCTATTGGATATTTCTGTTTGCCCATTTAATTGAGGGTGATAAGTCAATCCCATAACATGTTTGACTTCATATCTACTCAAAAGTTTTGCAAACATTTTGTTTGCAAAATGGCTTCCTTCATCACTAATGATTGTCCTTGGGGCTCCAAATCTGCTCAAGATATTTCTTTGAATAAACCCCATAATCGTGTTGGCATCATTTTTGGGACAAGTTATAGCTTCCACCCATTTGGATACATAATCCAAAGCAAGAAGAATGTACAGATTTCCAAATAATGGTGGGAAAGGTCCCATGAATTCTATCCCCCATACATAAAAAAATCTGCACCACCAGGATTCCTTGTAGAGGCATCTCATTTCTTCTGTTTATGTTGCCCATTCTCTAGCATTTGTCACAATGTTTAACCCATTCAGAATAGTCTCTAAATAAAGTAGGCCAGTAATGTAACACCCCGAAATATACCCTAGTCGCTTTATTAGCTTAGGTATTTCAGAAGCCTAATTTGACTGTTTCGCGAGTTAAATGCGAAAAACGGGAACGAGAGACCGGAAAGCTGATAAACTTAAGGACAAATGTGTAAATTGGTCCAAAAGGGCTTAAAAGTTATAAATTGAAAAGACTATGGGCCAAAATACTACTTTGGGAACTTGAAATATAAATGGTCAAACATAGAGGACCTTGCAATTAGAGAAAGCTAACCCAAAAATGGGTTTTATTTAAGGGCCAAACATGGCCTTATCAAATCCATTGGATTTAAAGACCAATTTGGTCTCCAAAGGGCAAAAAAAAGAACAAACCGTGAAGAGAGGAAAGGAGAGCAAAAGAAGAGAAGAAGAGGAAGAGGAAGAAGAGGAGGAAGGTGATCAAGCAAGCCAAGGTATGGAACTTGATTTTGTATGAACTAAACCTTGATTATGCATTCTATGAGATTTGAAAGGAATTCTATGAAAGATTATGAGTTCCAAATCCTCAGGTTTGTTAGGATAGCATCCTAACCAAAGGTATATTGAAATTAGGTTGGTAAAACCCCATATGGTACAAGATAATCATGTAATCCTCTCCTTTAGGATGGATTCATGGTTAATCGAGAGTTTTGAGTTGCAGGTTTAGAATAAACCTAACTAATCATCATAATTGGTTTATGTATGGGTCTTAACTCATATTAGAATTGCTTGGAAGGAATTGATATGTTTTTGGAAGAAAGATATGTAATTGAGAGATGAATTGAATAGAAAAGAGATTCCAAAGTGAATGCGGAAATGGTTTTGATGTGTTTGTATGTAGTTGATCGATATCAAAACATGGAAAAATGTAACAAAACACACACTGGCATTTTCGTGAATTGTACCGTACAATTTGAGCTTGTACCGCATACCCCGGTTCTCGTCGTTTTTTGGTCTGCACTCCACAAAGTTAGACTTGTACCGGTGTACAACCTGCTCGTTCCTCAAGCTTCAAATTCAAGCCGTGATTTTGGCCATAACTTCCTCATTTCTTATCCGATTTGAGTGATTCAAGTGGCTACGTAAAATAGACTTCAAGGAGAACCAAACTTAAAGAGAAGGTATTGCCAAATTCTGATCCTAAGTGGCCCAAAAATTCACTTAAAGTGGGGCCATGTGCAAGAAAAATTCTGATTCCAGCTTTGAACATGGAATAGTCCGGGTTGTTTCGGACATAACTTGAGTGCCGGTGTTCACTGTGATTCCAGTTGGAATAGAACCCTTAGCACCTTAGATTTAAAGGAATACAAAGATACAGTGCCAAATATCAAGACAATGCACTGGAAAATAAATATTTTAAATTGTCCCTTGGTAAAATCGGTAAATCGACTAGTTGGCATGAAAATGCCATAACTTGAGTTTGGATGATCCGATTTGAATGATTCCAATTTCTGAGTAAAGATGATTCATAGAGGAACAAGAATATATGAAAGATATATGATCATATGACTACCTAGGACCAAAGAATGAATGAGTGGACGTCCTGATTAGTGCCCAAAGATTTCCCCCGATTAGTACTCCTAAGATACTCTTCGATTACATATGGCACTTTGTCCCGATTAGTTCTACGACACTGCTTCGCATTGCATTCCGCTGGTGCTATGGCACCCCAAGACGCAGATCATACCTTGGGTACTTATCGTACTACGTCCTACTCATTTCTTATAATTGGCTTAGGTAGTCAGACAGACATATGATAAGACACTGAATAAAGAATAAGAGTAAAGATCTCGAACGTGATTCGATCTCTGGTCTCCGTGAGTACCTACAGTACTCCCAGATCCGAAGGTTCTCAGAGTACCTTACTGTGTACCCCGTATTTGACAAGTCCCCGTCTCTCGAATAGTCTCCTCAGAAATCTACTCGCAATTCCCCGTCTCCGGACAAGCCCGTGAGCACCCACTGCACCCCTCAGATCCGAAAATGTTCTTGCAAGACCCACGTACCTCCTCTCGCCCTCGATTAAGCCTCGTAGTACCCACGGCACTCGTCTCCGATTGCTTTTGTAGTACCCACGGTACTCCTCAGATCCGAAAATGTTCCTCGTAGTACCTACCGTACCCCGCATTTTAATTGCCTCGTTCGTCCCGATTTGTTCTATAGTACCTACGTGGGTACTCCCTTGCCTCGAATAAGTCCTATCCGATAAGTTCCGTAGTACCTAAGGGTACTCTGTGATTTGAATAAGTCCCGTAGTACCTACGGTACTCATGTATCTACAAGTCCTCGTATTCGAACAAGTCCCGTAGCACTACGTACCCTATATCCGATAAGTCCTATATCCGAATAAGTCCTCAGAGTAGCCCCACGTACTCCCGTGATTCGATAAGTTCCGTCTCAGACCGACAGGCTCGTAGCACCTAATGTATCCCGTGACGGACAAGCCTCCGTCCGGGCCTCCGATTGCCTTGTAGTACCTATGGGTACTCCTCGCATTTCATCAAGTTCCAAGTACCTAGGGGTACCCTCGTATCCCGATTAAATTCCGTGGTACCTTACCGGCAATTCCGTAACCGATTGTTCGTGGTACCTACGGGTACCCCCGGATTTGATAAGTTCCCAGCAGTACCCACTCGTACTCGTATCAGTAACATAAGTATAAGTTCTGTGGTACCCAAGGGTACTCTTGTCTCAAGAACATAAGTATAAGTTCTCAGGATATCGGTACTCGTGAACGGTAAAATAAGTATATAGCTCAGAAGACATGTATAAGATCCCAAATACATGTCCAAGTTCAGAAGACCAAGTAAGTCTGGGTGAAGACCGCATAAGTTTTGTAGTACTTACAAGTACTCGTATAAGAATAAGTTCTACAACATCGTAAGATACATCTGCACTCTGGCGATACCTACTGCACCTCCGACTAAGGCAACCTCGTAATATAAGGATAAGTTCTATAACTCCTACTTCGAATCTCCGAATGAATGTGAGTCTCGTTATATAGAAGTCCCCGCATCGAGATAAGTCTTTGTAAATTCCCACGAGAGTCCCGACCGAAAAATAAGTCTCACTGGCATATGTGCTCCAGAACTCCTACTCTGAGTCCCGACAACATAAGTCCGTTAAGTATGAGTTTCGACAAGTATAAGTTCCCAGAACTCCTACAGAGTCCCGAATAAACATAAGTAAGTTTGTTATAAGCATGTTCCGTGATGGGAAGAATAAGATCTGTAACTCCTACGGGAGATCCGAATAAGAGTAAGCCCGCATCGAAAAGTACCAGATAGTTCAGCAATATAAATACATAAAAATTTATATTATATGTTATTGTTTTATGCATTAAATGTGTATATGCATAAGACACATGTTTCCCACTAAGCGTAAATCTTAGCACGGGTTTTAATCCGTGTAGGTACAGGAGAAGACATCTGAAGACTTCCGCATACAGCTGGGCCAACACACCAGGAAGGGTTCACTATACGTGTGTTCCGTGCCTGGCTTGTAAATAAAGTAAAGTTTTGTATTTGTACCCGGACTCGCTTATATGTATATAATATTTTGATTGCTATAGGATGTGGGCCATGTACCCACAGGTACCGCTGGCTTTTAAAAAAAAAAAATCAGTAAAGGAGTCCCAAATACCCTGAAGTCTCACGTCCCGGAAAACGGGGCGTGACAAGTAAAAACCCAATTGAAGAATTTTTTGGGTTGTTCTGTCTCCTGCAAAGTGTCCTCCATATAGTGATGCATGACATTTATCCAAAATTTCACCTTGTTCAGCTTCTGGTACACATCTTCTGATGATCTGATTTGCCCCTTTTCTAAACAATAGTGGGTCATCCCATATATAAACTCTGGCATGAGTTCTCAACTTTATTTTCTACTGGTAGCTGAATTCCGGTGGCATGATTCCACAAGCTAAGTAATTAACAATATCAGCATATGTATTTGGACTCACACCTGAAAAATCTGCTCATCAGGGAAATTTTCTTCTATTTTAGTCCCTTTTTCCTCTTCGCAGGTTTTTTCTAATCTCGACAAGATCCGTCATCACATCATTACCCCCTTCTTGTCCTTAATTTCTAAATCAAATTCTTGCAACAACAATACCCATCTAATTAGTCTTGTTTTGGCATCTTTCTTTGCCATTAGATATTTGATTGCTACATGATCAGTGTGTATGGTGATGTGGGACCTCAATATGTATGGCTTGAACTTTTCACAAGCAAACACCATTGCCAGCATTTTCTTTTCTGTAGTTGAGTAATTCTCTTGTGTTTCATTAAATGTTTTGTTGGTATAGTATATTGCTCTAAAATTTTTCTATGTTCTTTGTCCCAAAACTTCTCCTATTGCATAGTCACTAGCATCACACATGATTTCAAAATCTTCGTTCTAGTCTAGCGTTGCCATGATGGGAGCTATAACCAATATGGATTTTATTTCTTCAAATGCAGACCTGCATGATTCATCAAAATCAAATTTGGCATCATTTTCCAAAGAACGGCATAATGGTGTCTATAGAAATTTTAGAGAAGTCTTTTGCAAACCTTCAGAAATCCAAGTGATGTCCCAAAACTTCTAATCCCCCTTGACTCAGATAGTGGCACGCAGTTTCAATGATAGAGACCTTATCTTAGTCAACTCTAAGTCTAGTTGCATAAATTTTATGCCCCAAGACAATACCTTATGTTACCGTACGAACGACATTTTTCCCACCAAAGCTACAAACTCTGTCTTAGTACATTTGAAGGCGCTCTAAAATTTTCAAGCGTAGCTTCTCAAAACTCGGATCCATAAAACTAAAGTCATCCATAAAGATTTCCATAGCCTCCTCTACCAAATCTGAGAACATGGACATCATACACCTTTGAAAGGTGGCTGGAGCATTACATAATTCAAATGACATCCTTCTAAAAGCAAAAGTGCCATAAGGACAAGTAAAGGTAGTCTTCTCCTGATCCTTAGGGGCTATGACAATCTGATTATTATGAGAATATCCATCAAGAAAACATAAATGAGGGTGTCCTACCAACCTATCCAGCATTTGATTAATAAAAGACAAAGGATAATGATAATTTCGGTGGCAAGATTCTAATTAGAGACTTCCATCCCCGTTATAAATTATCGCTGGAATCAATTCATTCTTCTCATTTATGAAGACAAAGAACCCACCCTTCGGGAACCATGAACTAGGCCAACCCAAGGGTCAGCTCCCCGAGATCGCATAAATGAATCCCAAGATTCAAATTACTTCGCAAGCATTTCCTTTTTTATGATAACTTCTTTCATAATCGATCTACCTTGTCCTATGTCTAACGATGTTTTTGAATTTTCCTCCAAGAGGATTTTATGCATGCATATAGAAGGAATGATTCCTTTCAAATCTTCCACTGACCAGGCAATTGCTTCTTTATACTTTCTGAGAATCTCTATTAGTTTTTGCTCTTTTTCTTCTATCAAGTCAGTTGATATGATAATTGGTTTTGATTTTTCTACACCTAAGAAGGCATATTTAAGGTGTTTGGGTAATTCTTTCATAATTAACCCTTTAGAATTCATTTCTACTTCGTATCTTCTTAATTGCGCCGATTTTTCTCGCGACCGTGGTCATTCAGATCGAAAGTAATCGTTTCTTTCAATTCAAAACTGGAATTTAGAAATTCAACTTCAAGATCCTCAATATAATGGAAATGCATCTCATTCTCATTCATTGAACTCTGAATCTTACAATCATATTTCAATTCAGAATTGATGAGAACTACTTGTTCCACAATCTTACATTCATCATTATCAAAATCAAGTTGTTTCAAGCACTGATTCAAATTGAAGTGTACTTTTTCATCTCCCACCTTGAGAGTGAGCTCTCATTTCTTCACATCAATCAAGGCTGCTCTAGTTGCAAAAAATTGTTTGCCTAGCAATTGTGGAACTTGTTTATCTTCTTCAATGTCTATCACAACAAAGTCCACAGGGAAAATAAATTTTCCCACCTTGATCAGTACATCTTCAAGGATTCCCTCTGGCTGAGCCATAATTATGTCTGCCATCTGTAGAGTCATGGTTGTAGGAGTAAGTTTCCCCAAATTGAGTCTCTTTACTACAGATAATGGCATCAAGTTGATGCTTGCTTCGGAATCACACAATGCTTTCCCCAATTCATACCCCCTATGGTAGAATGCTGAAGCCGCCTCGGATCCCCAGATCTTCAAAGGAAAATTCTTCTAGATCATCACAAGAGGCCGGTGACATCTTCAAGGATCTCTCCGGGCCGCGCCATAATTATGTTCGCCATATGTAGAGTCATGGGCTTGTAGTGAAGCTTCAAAATTGAGTCCCTTTACTACAGATAATGGCATCAAGTTGATGCTTGCTTCGGAATCACACAATGCTTTCCCCAATTCATAGTCCCCTATGGTGCAGAGAACGGTGAAGCTGCCTGGATCCGGCATCTTCAAAGGAAAATTCTTCTAGATCACTGCATTGTAAGTGGCTGATAGGCTCACCACTCCTTCTTCATCAAGCTTCCTCTTCTTGCTCAGGATTTCCTTCATGAACTTGGCGTAATGAGGCATTTGAGCCAATGCCTCAACAAAAGGAATGTTGACTTTGATTTTCTTGAACATATTCAAAAATTTAGCAAACTGCTCATCTATTTTTTACTTTTGCATCCTCTGAGGGAATGGAATAGTAGGCTGGTAGGCTCTTACTTCCTCTTTATTTTTCATTTTTTTCCTTCCCAATTTGTTGCTCTTTCTACACTTCTGATTTTTCACTTTCAACTGTTATTTCTAAACTGTTCAGCTTGTTGTTGTCAGTTTCTTCTTGCCCTCCTAAGTGTTATGGCCATACAGTCTTTGGGATTCTTCTTTGTATCACTAGGGAATGAATCCCTAGATTTATTCTGCATATTCAAGGCCAGCTGCCCTACTTGAGTCTCCAAATTCTTCATATATGCATCGTGTTAGCCTCGAACATTACCAGGTTTGCCCGAATGTTGCTAGCTGGAGCAAAACTTCGCTTATGTATGTTCAATAAGATTCGTTTCTCGCTCCATGAAGCTCAACATCTGATCCTCAAAAGACTGGGATCTCCTTTGGCCTTGCTTTCAACTCGTCAGCTTTGTTATCGTCCTTGGAAAAACCTTATAGCATAATATGGAAATTTCAGACCGGTCTGACCACAGACTCCACTTCCATATGAGAAGTTCTCATTGTTTCTTAATGCTGGTGTGTAATGGGTTGGAAGGTTGGTATTGAGCTTAAAGTTGTAGCTCTTGTTGCCATTGACAAAATGAGCTTCCTTCACTTGATAGGGAACCTCATGAGCAAGTCCCTCATCAGCTATGCACTTTTGCTCACCTCCTTCCACAGTTCCCACTTCATGTGCTGAATGAACTCTTCTTTCTTGGTGACCCATCTTGCTCATTAGTGCATCCAGCTTTGCTTCAATTGCTGACATCTTGTTAAGCTCAATCACACCTCCTCCTCTCATTCTGTTGCTACTCCCAAAAGTCTCAGATGGAGCTTTATAGTCGCTTCTCGCCAAATCCCCTCAATAAGCCGGTCATTCTCCTGAAGATTCTTCCTCTCAATGCTCCATAGCAGCCGTGACCAATGATCCCCTTCGAAGAGTAGTTCATCGTATGATAGAAAATGTCCATTCGGTGATTGTCAATGCCATGCATCGACATCTTTTCAACAATTTCTATACCTCTCCCAAGCATTGTATAGCTTTCTTCTTTTCCTTGCTCAAGCATATCTCTCTTTTTAGATGAGGGCCGGTGGGAAAACCTCCATAAAAGCCTGCCATCTCCTCCCAATTGTTGACTAATCCATATGGTAGAGACTCGAACCAACTGGCTGCCACATCCCTCAATGAGAATGGGAATAACTGCAGCTTGATAACGTCTGGACTAACCCCATTTAGCTTTATTGTGTTTTCCATCCTCAAGAACCTCCCCATGTGTTCATTGGGATCCTCACTAGGATGCCTAGTGTACTGGTGTTGTTGAACCATGGTAATGAGTGTAGGCTTCATCTCAAAGTTATTTGCTTCTATTGTAGGCTACCTGACTGTAGAATACTCATCTCTGATGACAAGTCTCCAAAAATCTTCCATAGTTCTTTGTCTCTGAGGTCTTTAGTCAGAATAACCGAATGTTCCGATGTGTTTCTCGCTTTACCATGTCTAATGTTTCAAAGAATTTCACTTTCATCGTTTCTAGTGTTCTTTCTAACTCGCATTCAATGGTAGCGTTTACTGTGTTTTCTATGCATGTAAGAACTGCCTGAAATGAAGATACACTGAGATCAAAGTGAGATCATTAGACAAATGAAATATATTATATAAGCTCAATAAAAAGATAAGCAGTAGAATTTGCTACTGAGGTTAAAACTATTTTTAAATTTTTTCTTAAAATTCATATAAAAGAAAAATGTCCAAACTAGCAATTCTCTTTTTAGTTGGAATATTGGTCTTTAAACTTTATTTTAATCCCCAGCCGCAACTCTAAAATTTATTTAGACCATATTTGATGAGTGTGTGTTTACAAAATTTCTATCATTGCTAACAAAGAATGTGTTCAGTCCCTAGCAACGGCCCCAAAAACTTGATTGACTTTGTATATACAGGTTGTTTTCTACCGTGTATGTAATAATTTTCAATTAAAATTAGTTTTGGTCTAAATCACTAGAAGTGCACATGTCATACAAGTAATAAAGTGGATTATAAGTCAAGATATCATTCTCACAGGGATTGATTAGAAAATCTAAAGATCAACTACCCCTACTATGCAAGATCCTCACTATTTGAACCTCTATTTTCCAGAATAGATTTAACTTTCTAAAATAAATTAGATGAAAGAAGTAAAAAATTCTAAAATACATAGGTTAGAGAGTTCACTGGACTGAAATAACATCGAGAATGAAATCAGTGTTGTGATTATCAATTTGCAAAATTCCTAAAGAAAAATACAGTTATGGACATGAACTCTGGAATTGCCCAAGAGCAGGGTAGTGTAGCCTTGTCAATGTGTCTAAAAAGCTACTTGTAGGACTTGATACTCTTTAAGATCTAACTGTTTTCCTTCTCAATACTTCTCAACCATCTCTTAGGACTAGAAACTATTTGCTCCCATCAACAGGATAATGCAAGCCCTCTCTAACACAATTGGTACCTCATCCATCAATTCGACTAAAATGCCCTCTTTTTTTTATTAGAATCTTAGCTAACACGGGATTGAGATTATTCTACCCAATTGAGGTGAAACCTCTAAAGATTAAACCGATAGATCAATAGGCGGATCTTATGCCTTGGGAACACACTCCTGTTGTCACCCTAAAGGGAACCTTGAAGTCAAAGGTTAGAACTTCATCAGTGATGTATCTAAGTGATCTTTAGAATTCATTATTTCAATGAATATTAGTATAATATACCCCTAAGTGACTGCTCTTTGCTCTCAGGTCGTCCATCCCTGTGTCACTCAAGGGGATCCTGGAAATCAGAGCACGATTATAGCTCTTTATGGGTATAGAACACTGATATTCTCGAACAAATTTATCAGAAGAAGAATACTAATTAAATCATTCTAGCTTTTTCATTCCTAAAACAAAGATTAGCATTACAAACAATAATCAAAACAACAAACTCTTCTTAGAGAGAGCTTAGCCTTCCATATCTGGATCATCAACGACAATGACTAATTGATCAAACAAATTCATTTAAATTTTAATCAAAACTGAAATAAAATTAATTCCAGAAAAATTTCCAGATTTCATTAAAGTTCATACATAAATGAAGCTCGATTTACAATCAATCCAGCTTGGAATCTTAGCTCAAATCTACTATTCTAATTCTAAAAGAAAGAAAAATAAATCTAGAAACAAAACTAAAATGTAAAGAAAATAAAAAGAAAATTATATACAACGAGACTTCAAAGCCTAAAAAGCACAAACTGATTGAAAGCTGCTGAAGTCATAATTCCTCCCAAGGAGTTCCTATGTATATCACGTCTTAGGCCCTAAAAATAAGGCAAATATCACGGCTTTCGAAAAGCCCAAGAAAAATTATGCCCTAATATTGATGTCGTGGCAATGTCGCGACATTGCCGTATGATGTCACGACATTGCTGTATGATGTCTGTTACTGCCGATCTTCTTTCTTCTTTTCGCTGATGTCGACATTGCTAACCCGATGTCGCGACATTGAGTTGATGTTCTGAGTCTCACTGTCAATGTCGCGACATTGAATGTCTGATGTCGCGACATTGGTCCATTAATGTTTCAACTTGGCTGTTCGTGATCCGATGTTCGCAACATCTGAGCATGATGTTGCAAATATCAGAAGTCGAGATCTTCAAAGTTTAAGCCATTTGGCGATGTCGCGACATTATCAAGTTGATGTTGCGACATTGAATGTTGATGTCGCTTTACTCATGAGGCTGTGTTTTGATGTCGAAACATTGAGTTGTGATGTCGTGACATTGACTTAGAGTTTTGCAGTCATGTGTGATGTCGTGACCAATGTCGTGGTGATGTCACAACATTGGTGTTTTCTGCTCTACCCACTTCAGTTGATGTCGTGGCGATATTGTGACATTGAAGTAAATTTCATGACACTCTTAACATGATGTCGCGACATTGATCACCCGATGTCGCTACATTCTTCAATCAATGTCGCAACATTGCTTTTTTACTGCACAATGCTGATTTCTGCTTCTTTTATGTTGATTTCTACTTCTTTTCCTTAATTTTCTGCAAAACATAAATTTAGGTGAAGACTCCATAATTTTACATTAAATTGAACTTTTAAGCCTTAAATATGTATGAATAATGGGCTTAAAAATATATGAGTTTCAGATTCATCACCTCATCGTCGAAATCATGTCGTATTTTAGTGTTGGAAAAAAGAGTGACTGAGGTTCATCAATTTTTTAAAGATCCTCACCGTCGAAATCATGTCGTATTTTAGGGTTGGAAAAAAGAGCGGTTGAGGTTCATCAATTTTCTAAAGATCCTCACAGTCGAAATTGTGTTAGGGTTAGAAAAAGAGCGGCTTAGAATCATCAATTTTTAAAGATCCCCACCGTCGAAATCATGTCGTAGTTTAGGGTAGGAAAAAAGAGCGATTGTCCTTAAATTTACAAAAAACTGGGTATACTACCCAAGAAAATTACAAAATACAAAACAAGGCATTTCTCTGGGTTCTGACAGGTTTAAAGCGTGATGTTATGTGATTTGTACAACCAGGCAAAGTGCCTATAAGCAATGCGGACATGCAGATCAAGCAATATATGTACCTAGCAGGATATTTTATCCACATGAGCAGCGCGTTGATTATCGAATCAATTCCCATGATATTATCTGTGACTCAACTTTTAATGAATGTTCATCTCAGTATCAATTAAAACTAAATCTATTAGCTATGAATTACTATACCATGATGGATTATTACTTGTAGGAATTATTATTATCACTTTGCGATCGCATTCCACAGACATTTCTATCTCTAGTATGTCCACCTATCTCGCCAGGTCGCGTATCCGCCCTAATCTTCGAACGCTTAACAGTCCCTAATCGCCTCAATACTGACTGGGGATATCTCTATCGTCGATTTAACTGTAAGGGCGTCGCTCTTACTCATATCTCTCAAAGAGTTCTTCATTCGATTTTCGTATATCAACAAGATCATGTTAATGCTGGTCATTTAAAATAAACTTCATTGCATATGAGCAAATTCGATATAAATCATAAATAACCGAATAATATTACATTTAGTCTTTAACTATTAGCAGGTTCAACAGTAATTTAGAAATACCCCATAACATATTGACAGCATGTTCTATAAATCACACAGTTTTGAGAAGAGAAATACAAAAACAAAGTCTTTATCTTCAGCCGTTGCTGCTGCTCTCCTCGCTCAGCCAGATGAGCGATTCCCCCGTGTTCAGTGCCTTCAGAAGAGAGACTATGATGCAGAATCGCGGAACGCCGCAACGCCGTGACGCCGATGTACGACATCGTCGCCTGACTTTTACGCTGCTGACCAAACGTCGCGACGTTGCCACGTCGTGATGTTTGGTCAATAGCAGTAAAAGTCAAAGAGCGGCCCAACATCGCTACGTTCCCGCGATTCCTGCATCATAATTATATAAAGCACGGGAGACCTAATTTTTGGGGGTATAGTTATACTGGACGAGGAGCAGAACTAAGCAAAGAAGAACCCGATAGATCGAAAAAGACTCCTCGTTGTGATTCTTTCTCAAATTATTAATGATTTATAGAACTATGCTTGTATTAAATTTCAATATGTTCTAGAATTATTTTTAGGAATCTATTGAACCCTACTTCAGTTGTATGGATTAAGGTTTAAATATAATATTAGTCAGTTTATTTATGATTTATATCGATTTGCTCTATATCTGTGGTTTATTTTCATGGTGATGTCTAGCCAACATTGACATGATCTTGCTGGGCATCCGAGATCGAGAGATAAGGACTCCTAGGGATATGAGTAGATGTAATTCTTGGTTAAATCGAATGTAGATATCCCGAGCTCGAGTGTGGCGATTAGGTTCGAACATTTAAGCCGTTTCTGAGATGTGGTCGTGGTAGATGCACCCAACCTTACTCACGAGATAGGGCGGATATACTCGAGAGAGGGTATCTCAGAGGCACGATCACTCCCGCTGTCGAGAATTCATTATCAGACTCGAATAAGTAATTTCTGCGTAATAATCCATCAAACGCAAGTAGTGTGAGCAAACCCTGGGCCACAAAAAGTGGATTTCACAAGTTAATTAGATTTAGTTTAATTGATAATGAGTTAGACATCTATTAAAAGTTTAAGTCCAAAGATAATATCTTAGTACACCTAAAAATAGTCAACGCACTTCTCCTCGTGGATCGACATTCGCATTCTTTAGGTATACTATATTACTTGATACTAAGCGCACTCAAGGCAGACAGCGCTTCTTTACCTGGGCTTATACAAATCACACATCACGCTTCAAATTTATCTAGCTAAGGCCAAGTTGGTTGGGAGAAGTTTTCATGTTGATATTGACAATAACACAATTAGATATTACTCTAGAATTTAATTTAATTTAATTATTATTATTATTTTTTTTTTTTTTTGGCTATATTAAGGTTTCAGAATCGGCTCCTTTGTGTTTTCAAGATCCGACTACAAAGAAGGTTATCAGGAATGCATGTGCAGATAGGTCAAGCTTCGAACTACTCGTTTAATCCCGAACTGCAAAGAACCTTACAACGTTTACGTGGTAGTAACTGCTATATACAACAAAGAAACCAAGCAACCATGTAGAAAAATGAAGGGCGCGATTAGGGCCAAGAACAAAATGAGCCGCAAGGGGGTCACAATGGGAATAATGGTAGGAATCATGGATCCAGACCGTTTATACAGCTAGATGATATGTTTATGTTGCTAGAAGAGCTCGCTTCACACCTACGCTTGTTCAAGATATCCGAAGACCACCCATTCAAGCAAAACAAATTTCGAAAGCCGAAAGCACAACCTTGCAGATGCTTCGGGAACTGCTCCACTTGATCACATGAGAATCCGAATATGCACCTAACCAACTTCATCGAAGTATGTGACACCTGGCCAAGTACAATTGTGGGTGATCAAGAGAGCTCAGATCGAGATTGTTCCCCGCTCTCACTAGGTACATAAATAAACACCGTCGACAAGTCACCCAACGGATTCCATTACTCAGAACCACTTAAGCAAAGTTCCTTACAAAGTTCTTCCCAACTGCGAAAATTGCACAGCTAATGCAAGAGATCAATACTTTTAAACGACTGGAGGGAAAGAACTTGGCCAAAGCATAGGAGAGATTTCATGAATTGTTAAGGAGGTGTCCACACCACAGGTTGACTAGATGGATGCAAGTCCATACCTTCTATAACGGTCTGAGGGATGCTACTAGAACAGTGATAGATGCCTTAGTAGGGGGTGCATTAATGAAGAAAACTACGGACCAAGCATAAGAAATCCTGGAGGATGCTACTACTAACACCAATCAATGGCCTAGTGGATAGATTACACCTGCACAGTCGCGGGAGCCCACCGACGCCGCAACGTCGCGACGTCAAGGCTGGGTTTTCTTCTTCTTCTTCTTCTTTGCATTTCCAAAAAGTTTCTGAAAACCACCCTATTCACCTGTAATGCACACAAGATCCAAAAATCATATATCGGGCAATAATGCACTTATTAATATATAAAATAGAACTAAACATAAGAAGATCATGATATGACACAAATGGCTTAGACACCTGCCACATCACATGTGCTCCTTTTCTTCGCAACTAAGGTCACTGGTGAGCCTCATCCCCCGTTGTACCTCCAATATCTGAAAAAAAATTGGTTTTCCCACGATGGGGTGAGCAAAGCCCAGCAAAGAAAATCTCCTACAAAGGCTACTCCCCACCTAAGTGCACATGCAACGCCATATTCGTAATTTCACACACATTCAAGTAAAATACCTCGGATTTCTACATGAATGTCACATGCCATGCCCCATGCCTCGAGTCTTCACCGACTCCCTCACACATGCATTTTTGCCATGTATGAAAAATTATTTCTAAAACAAAAGGTTTTTGTTTTAGTCCTCGGCTATCTGTTTATTAATTCCGATAAAATGTTTGGACCACCCTGAAACTTTTCATCGAACAAATCCTCGATAATACTGTGGACAACCCTCCTGATATTACTTGGATAGACCCATAAAACATGGTGACAACCTTCGAGAAAACCGCTTGTTCAAATCCATGTCGAGTATTCACACCCGATATGTGCAATGTGTAAGACCCCAGAAAATTCTAATTTTTTGAAAATAATAAAATAGTAATTTCGGTCAAAATCCAGAATTTTTCTAGATCTCGGATGACAAACCAGACTTCACCGTTGGAATCGTCTCACGAAATCTAAATTTATCACTAAATTCGCCGACCTAAGAAAGCCTGAATTTCAATAAGCCAAGGCACCTAGAGTAGCATCGAATACTGGCACACTGGTGGCTCAAGATGACATGTGTCAAGTGGAGAGCTAGTCAAACATGAGTTCAAGTGTGGGGCCATGAGAGACACATGGCATCATGTCATTGGAAGGAAATTTATGTTAGATGGATAAAGGATAAGGGTAATCCTAAGTGGCTAATGAGAATTGAACAAGTGGCATGAGAGGACAATTCTCTTAACCCCAACTTGACCCAACTGATTGGATGGGGGAAATAGAGGGAAAATAGAGAGAGAAAATAAAGAGGAAAGAGAGAGGAGAAATTGTAGAGAGAGAGTATCTACCTTCTCTCTAGATTTTCCAGCGATCGGTCCGTTGAATTCCGGCGAGACAAGAAGCAAAGTTTATCCCCACTGCAAGAGCTACGTTGCAGACTGGGCTTGAGTTTGACAAACTCCGGGAGGCAGTTTTCTCCTACTTAGTTTACCTCAAGTAAGAGTCATTCACCTACGTGCCATTCCCGGCGCCCTGACGACCATGCTTTTAGTCCCAAGATTGGGACTCAAGTGAGGAAACCCTAGTGGTCGTGGGACACCCGAGACCGTGGGTTGGACCTGCTCATGCACCACGTTGTTGTGTGCTATTTGTGTAATTCTTTGGGGGGGTCCAAGATGGACTACCGGATTGTTTATTAGCCCATGTGAGCTAATTTTTGGTGTTATTACTATGAATGAATAACAACATGTGTTTGTACGTGAATTTCAAGTATCATATATGTGTGCGTGATGTATATTAACATGAATTATTGTGAATGGTATTGCATTTCATATGCACTGCAACCTAGAACAAGAGGGCGGTGCATGACATGAAAAACATGGTTGTCAAATGAATTTGATGGGAAGATTTTCCAAAGAATTGCCTTAGAGAGTTGTCCAACAATTCATCTCGAGGAGAACCTATGACCTGCTTTCTCGAAAGTTATCCAAATAATTCACCTCGATATTGTCCAATAGAATTTTATCGAAATTATATTATGTTTTCAAGAACAAAAACCTTTGTTTTGAAAACAAAGGTTTTCTCACACTTCGCTTACGCATGCGTGAGGAGTCACAGGCTCGAGATGTGGCAGGGTGAGCTCACATTCTCATCCATAACATGTAGGACATTTGAGAAGGGACATATATGTTTTACTTGAATGTTTGGTGTGCCATTGCATAAGCACTTAGGTGGGGAGTAACCCATGTAGGAAAATATCACTACTGGGCATTGCTCACCCCGTCATGGGATCCCCCTTTCAGGTACAGGGAGTGATCAGGAAGACGACGCTCACTAGAGGCCGCTTTTGGAGAAGAAAGCCAACATGTGGCTTTGTTTATATATTTTGTAAAACATGTATGAAACATTATGATCGATGCATGTTGTATAAGAGTGTAATTAACTCTACAAACTGTTGTAATATAGTTGGTCATATTTTGATGAGGATGGATGTATGGGCCCGACGTGGCCATTTTTACTCATATTTGGGTCTCATGATATGAGACACAGGTTTTCACAGGTTGATGGTGGTCAACGGGACCCCGGGTTTTGGGGCGTCACACGATGTCCCCATGCACATGAGATGCAAAGCTACTGCATGGTATTTATTTATTTGCATGCATTCATGCATCAATATCATCCTCACAAAACTGCATGTTATTCAGCTTTAAGAAAATAAATCATGCAAACTGGATTTTCTTTCTAGTTTCCTAACCAGAAAAAAAAAACGGCATGCAATACTACCATTTTTCACACCAAAAACTGTATGCTGATGACAACTAAGGAAAATAAACATGCAAACTGGATTTTTTTTCCAGTTTTCTAACCAGAAAACAGCATGCAATACTACAATTTTTCACACAAAAACAGCATGTTATCATCCAAGAAAGTAAACATGCCGGCCGATTTTCTCATTCAGCTTAACTAAAACAACATGTTTCACTACCATTTTTCACATGGCCATTACTAGGCCATGTGTTTTCCATGCCTCAAGTTTACCCACTATCATGTTCATGCATGAGGGTGGCATGACACTTGGCTTCCACCCATGTGCCAAGTGTCCTTCACCCTAGTGCCACATGGCATCACCCTCTCATGCCAAATGTCACTCAATTGTTTGTCCATTCGCCTCGAAATACGTGAAATTCCGACGTCTCGAAATTCAACGAAATTCGACTGAGCGCCTAGATTTCGCGAGACGAACTCAACAACGTAATCCACATCGTCATCCAAGATTTAGAGATTTTTCTAGGTTTACCGTTTATACTGCGATGATAGTTTATGGTTTTGCATTATTTCGGGTTTTTACAATTTTTAAAGATTCTCACCATCGAAATCATGTCGTATTTTAGGGTTGGAAAAAATAGCGGCTGAGGTTCATCAATTTTTTAAAGATCCTCACCTTCGAAATAGTGTCAGGGTTGGAAAAAAGAGCGGCTTAGAATCATCAATTTTTAAAGATCGTCACAGTTAAAATCATTTCGCATTTTAGGGTTAGAAAAAAGAGCGGCTAAAATTCATCAACTTTGTAAAGATCCTACCAAGCCGAAATCAGGTCGCTGGGAAAATTGGCGTTTAAGATCATCAATTTTTTCAAGATCCTCACCATTGAAATCATGTCGTTTTTTAAGGTTGGAAAAAAGAGTGGCTTAGAATCATCAGTTTTTAAAGATCCTCACCGTTAAAATCATATCGTATTTTTGGGTTTGAAAAAAGAGCGGTTGAGATTCATCAAGTTTTTAAAGATCCTCATCGTCGAAATTGTGTTAAGGTTGGAAAAAAAGAGCAGCTTAAGATTCATCAATATTTGAAAGATCCTCACCGTTGAAATTATGTCAGATTTTAGGGTTGAAAAAAAGAGCCGCTTAGAATCAACAATTTTTAAAGATCCTTACCGTCGAAATCATGTCGTATTTTAGGGTTGGAAAAAAGAGCGACTGAGATTCATCAATTTTTTAAAGATCCTCATCTTCTAAATTGTGTCAGGTTTGGAAAAAAGAGCGGCCTAAGATTCATCAATTTTTTAAAGATCCTCAATGTCGAAATCATTTCTTATTTTAGGGTTGGAAAAAAGAGCAACATAGAATCATCAATTTTTAAAGATTCTCACCGTCGAAATCATGTTGTATTTTAGGGTTGGAAAAAATAGTGGCTGAGGTTCATCATTTTTGTAAAGATCCTCACCATCGAAATCGTGTCTGGGTTGGAAAAAAGGGCGGCTTAAGATTCATCAATTTTTTAAAGGTCCTCATGGTCAAAATTATGTCGTATTTTAGGGTTAGAAAAAAGAGCAGCTTAGAATCATCAATTTTTAAAGATCTCACCGTCGAAATCATGTCGTATTTTTTTGTTGGAAAAAAACAACTGAGATTCATCAATTTTTTAAAGATCCTGGTGTTAGGGTTGGAAAAAGGAGCAGCTTTGATGGGCAAGGCAGACCTTCCTTAGTCCTTCTGGGGTTATGCACTCGAGACTGATGTTTATATCTTAAACAAAATCTCATCAAAGTCAGTTGATGTTACTCCATATGTGATATGGACTAACAAGAAACCCTATCTTTCTCACATGAAAATATAGGGTTGTCCAGCTTCCCATAAAATTCCCAAAACAAACAAGCAATGCCAAGGAGTTTTAGGGAAATGTTCATGTATCGAGGATCCATTGGCGGCTCCCCACCAGTTGGTTAAGGGCACTGGACATTTAGTTCCCCTCGAACTTCACCCAAACACTCAACTAAAAACCAAAGCACCTACTTGTAAATAAACTCACATATTTGTTTCTTTTCTTTCTTTTCTTTCTTTTTCTCTTTTTGCTTTTCTTTCTCTTTTTGCTTTTCTTTTTCTGTTTTTTCTTTTCTTTTTCTCTTTTTCTTTTGTTTTCTTTTGCTTGGTTGGGGCACATTGGCAATCATACTTGCTTTTTCTTCAAGAGTTCTTCCATCCTTTAGCATTTTGAATTTTTTACCACTTGAATACTTCAAGCTTCCCCCAAACATAGCTCATTGCATCTTTTATATCATATATCATATTCAATTTAGGTTTAGGGTTTAAGGTTTACAATTTAGGGTTTTATGTTTGTGGTTTAGGGTTTTAGGTTAGTTTTTTATTAGGTTTTAGTGTTTTAGTTTTAGGGTTTTAGGTTTCGGTTTTAGGGTTTAGGGTTTAAGATTTTAGGGTTTAGAGTGTTAGGGTTTTAATATTTGAGTTTTAGGGTTTAGGATTTGGTTTTGAGGGTTTAGGATGAGATTTTCACTTAAGGTTTAGGCTTCGAAGCCTGTCTGGCTTTGGGTTTAGGAGTTTAGGATTTTTGGTCTGGGTTTAGCTTCTGGGTTTAGGTTTCATGTGACGCCCATTTCCTCGGGGGTCACACCTCAGAATACTGTGGGATGTCGGGTAACCCGACACTACTTACGAAAATCGGGCAGAGTCTCCTTTGTACGAGGAGCTTTACCCAGGGTACACAACTTGTCCAAACAATTAACAACGACCACACCGAGTCCATATACAATTAAAATGAGTAAAAATGGCCACTTGGGCCCATGCATCAATACTCACAAAATTACATCAACTATATACCAATAGTTCAAGAGTTATTACAATATTCTTAACCAAAACAAATATCAAAATTTACAATTTTAATACATGTTCTACAAAATGAATACCAAAGCCACAACCCGGCTTTCTTCTAAAATGCGCCTAGTGAGCGCTGCATCTCGTACACTCCCTATACTAAATAAATGATCCCCGACAAGTACGAAAGAACGCCCACTGTAGAGCACTTCCTGCCACGCGGCTACTTCCCTACCTAAGTGCACATGCCATGGCAAACAATCACACTCAAGAAAATACATGATCCTACTTGAATGTCTACATGCCCAATCTCATGTCTCGAGTCCTCACCAATTCCCTCACACATGCCTAAGCCAAATGCGAGTAAAATCACATTTTTCAAAACAAAAGCTTTTTGTTCTCGAAAACTTACTACCGAGATTTGATAAACACATTGGACTACCCTCCGAGGCAAACTGATAACCTTCCAAACACCATAGCCCCTCCGACGTGAATTGTCGATAATCTCCCAACACAATTCCTCCCGAAATTGATCACTTAAATTCCTTTCACAAACATTTTTCCTTTTATTTTCTTTCATATCATGCACCCACTCCTAATAATATTCTAGGGTGCCCTATCATGATACTGAATGCACATGTCATCCCAACAACTCATGCTAATATATAAAATATGTATATATTAACATAATTAATTCACACCATGTTATTAAATTCACATCAATAACACCAAAATTACCACATGTGGGCTGATTAGGCAACACAAAGAATTCATTTCAATCACTCAACAACATAAAAATCACGTGAACAATGAAACCCTCAAGTTGACACTGTTCACGGCCACACAATTAGGGATTTCTTCACTCGGTTCAAAGCTTTTGAGACCGATAACGCGACCTTCTAAGCCTCAACAAATCCCCATCCATAAAATAGCCCTTAGCCAAAGAATAAACCAAGTAGAAAAAGATCCCTACCTCTTGGAGTTGTCTGAACTCCACCAACCGGTGTCCACGCGTATTCTCGCCGCGTAAAACAGCCTTTGTTTCGACCCGGGCAACCGACGCAGGTGAACGACGGAAATCTAGAGAGAAGTAGCTCTCTCTCTCTAAAACTTGAAATCTCAACCCACTGCACCTCACTGCCAATTTTGTGTCTCAAAATGAAGAAGAAGGCTATTTCAATTTTTGTCTTATTCAATTAACTTTTCATTAATTCCCATTTTGTCCCTTCATCTCACTATTTGACACATGGCTTAATCTAAGCAATTCATTTTCATCCTCTCACTAGTCATGCAACATGTAACAAGTATACATGTAGGTGACTTTTTTTCACATCACATGTATTCACAAGTCGTTTCTGGTGCGAACTGGTCTTGAAAAAGTGAAATTTTATTTGTTTTGGAATTGTGAAATTTGGCGTGGTAGCTAAGATTTCATGAGGCGATTCAACGGTGTGAAGTCCATTTGTCATCGGATCTGAAAAATTTTGGATTTTACGAGTGTAGTTTTACCCTTTTCGAGAAAAAATTAGAATTTTCTCGGGTCTTACATCAGGTTCGTGTTTAGGGTTAAGGATTTTAGGTTTGGGGTTATGGGTTTAGGGTTTAGGAATTTGGGTTTTAGGTTTTAGGGATTAGGGCTTTAAGATTTGGGGTTTAGGTTATGGGATTTAGGGTTTTCGATTTAGGTTTAGGATTTGGGGTTTGGGGTTTAGGGTTTGGGGTTTCGGGTTCGAGTTGAGGGCTAAGGGTTAGGGGTTTAGGATTTTTCGGTTGGGTTCCCAGGGTTTGGGTTTTAAGTATGGGTTTAGGGTTTGGGGTTAGGGTTAAGGAATGGGGTTTAGAGATTTGGGTTTAGGTTTTAGGGTTTCTGGTTTAGGGTTTAGGGTTTTAGGGTTTTAATATTTTAGGTTATGGTTTACAGTTTAGGGTTTCAAGTTTAAGTTTTGGGTTTGCAGATTAAGGTTTAGGGTTTAGGGATTTAGGTTTAAGGTTTAGTGTTTTCGATTTAGGTTTAAGGATTAGGGTTTGGGAATTAAGGTTTATGATTTAGAGTGTAGGGTTTTGAGTTTTGGGTTTAGGGTTTAGGGTTTAGGGTTTGGGGTTTGGGGTTTGGGATTTAGGGTTTAGGTATGGGGTTTAGGGTATAGGGTTTCGAGTCTGGATGTAAGGTTTAGAGGTTTAAGGGTTAGGGGTTAGGGTTTTCGAGTATAGGTTTTAAGGTTTCAAGCCTTTCTTCACAGTGCTAAAAGGCGCATCCACCAAGGGATGGGGACCAAAAAGTGATAGAGCTTTTCATTCAATCAAGGAGTACATAGCCTCCCCCCTATCATTATCTCAACCGGTTGATGGTGAGGAGATCTACTTATATCTAGCCGCCTCGGCCACCTTTCCAATTTTCTAGAGTTGTGTGGGACAATTAAGATGAATGGGGTTGACCACAATGTGATTAAGTTGAAGCTTTTTCCATTCTCTCTGCGGGACAAAGCAAGGAGTTGGTTTCACAATTTGATGTCGGGATCTATAAATAGATAGGGAGAATTGGTTGAAGTTTTCTTGATAAAATTCTTTTCACCCCAACTCAAGGTAGAAATTACACAGTTTCGGCAAGGTGACCAAGAGACATTATATGATGCGTGGGATAGATTTAGAAAATTATTAAGCAAATGCCCGTAGCATGGTTATGAGCTAAGTCTTTCAGTGCAAGCGTTGATAATTGGATTAGGCGAGAAGACTCATTGTTAAGTCCCAATGACAACACCAGCTTCGATAGTGATTATCGCGAAACACGGAGTTACCCTGATATCTGATGAACTAAGTCCAAATATCAATCCCACAGGGAAGATGTGGTCTTAGCTAGGATTGAGTACCTCGGCTACTAAAGTCGTTCACTATTTGAGAGACTAAAGGGTAGGTGGAAAAATGTTTTAAAAACAAAATAAAAGAAAAAAAAGTAGGGTATAATCAATGTCCACTCACAAAGAATGGAGTCATATTGAGATAAAACTCGAGAAATATTCTAGGAGTGATTGTCCATTGATGCATTTATAGTTTATATCATTAAAGCGCTAATTAAGTGAACATACACTTGTGCATGGCCAAGAATTCGATATGAGGTTTACCTTTCATGCTCTCCCCTCAATTTCTCACACCAACTCCCCCATTCTCCTTTCCAGTCATGGTCGTGCATCACGATACTTTTCTGAGCAATTCTTTCCTCGGGAATCTGATGGTCCTCTCAGTCCGGCTGATAGGGCTACGGACTATGTTCGGATCGATCACCTCTCGGTCCATACAATCCTCACATAATGTTGAGAAGGTGCTACTCCTAATGAAATCCATCTAGTACTAGGCATTCCTAATTTCCTAGACTTCTTTGATTAGGTTAATTAGTATTTCAATTAACTAATTCATACCTTAAGAGACCCAGGACCAGATTTTAGGGCGTAATCCAAGCGTCACCAAGGATGCCCTAATGTGGGGATTGAAGACCCAACTCTCAGTATGGATTAATTAGTTAAAACCATAATAATCCTAAGAACTACAACAACTAACATCCACACAAGCATGGATTCACAGAATCATCATCAAATATATATAAACCAAGCATCAACTTCAAGCAATCAGCCTAGAGGGATGTTTAGCTGCTCATTTGCAACAAGTAATCCAACAAAATCATATTTAAGATAAATATAATCTTGAAAGATTTGTAAATCATCTCCAACTCTACCATGGTGCAGGCTCCTCTAATGGCCTTCAGATCTTCAATATCAACTCTAAAACAAGTAGAAATGAGCAAAAAACTAAAACCACAAAAGTGGCTCAATAAAGAAGGAGAAGCCACTGAAGGGGTGTTCCCTCTCCAACCGGAACCTAATAATGTCTGAAACAATATATTTAAAAAGGAATGGAAAATGAATAAAGTGGGCTACAAATGCAACGATTTTTGCTCAAGCAGGGATTCTTCGCCTAGGCGAGTTCTTAAATCTTAGCGAAGGCGGTGTACGTCAATTTTAAGTGCTCTTCCTTTGCCTAGGTGAAGGCAAGCTTCGCCTCGGTAAAGGTTTGCTTTGCCTAGGCGAACCCGAGACTCGTCTTTTGTTGTGTCTTTCCTTAGCCTCGGTGAAGGATGCCTTCGCCTAGGCGAACCTCCTCGCCTCAGCGAAGCAGTGCCTTCGAGCACAACTTCTACTTTTTCTTCTTTCAACCCTTTCTTTGCTTGCTTTTTCCTTTAATATCTGCAAAACATTAACGAATGAAGGATTAGTGTAACCTTTAGGAATATAGGTGTGAATCTAGCATTTAGGTTACAAAAATACATGCAAAACTCTCTATAAATGCTAATAAGATCCACACCTATCACAGACATTTTACAATGGTCTTAATTATTCGACAAGAGCATTAGTAGACGTGGCTTGTGGAGGATCGATACATCCCAAATATATGAAATCTTTAATCCAACCACATTGTTTTTATGTCTAGTAATTGAAAAATAAATGAAATATTGAATCATTAGTATCAATGGATACAACAAAGGACCCTTCTGTATGAACAATCTAAAAAAAGAAAGCAAATGTTCACTCATTATGTCTTGTTTTGTGTCTTCTAATTGAAACATCCAAAATATATGAAATTTTATGTCTAGTAATTTAAAAATAAAAGAAAGATTTAATCTTTTGCATCCCTCGATACAACAAATGACCCTTCTGCCCGAAACATCTAAAAAAGAGCAAACGTTAGCTCAATCTGTCTTATTTGTGTGTCTTCAAATTGAAACATCCAAAATATATGAAATCTTCCATTAATCCACATTGTTCTTATGTCTAGCAATTCAAAAATAAAAGAAAGATTAAAATTTTTGCATCCTTGGATAAAACAAGGAACCCTTACACATGAAACATATAAAAAATAGTAAACGTTCGTTCATTCTGTCTTATTTGTGTGTCTTCTAATTGAAACATAAAAAATATATGAAATATTCTAATAATCTAGATTCCTTTTATGTCTAGTTGTTGAAAAATAAAAGAAATATTGAATCTTTAACATCTCTAGATGCAACAAGGGACCCTTCCGCATGAAACATCTAAAAAAGAGCAAACATTCGCTCATTCTGTTTTTATGTGTGTCTTCTAATTGAAACATCCAAAAGATATGAAATCTTCAATCATTCAACTTGAGTAATTGAAAAATAAAAGAAAATTTGAATCTTTGGCATCCTAAGATACAATAAGGGACCATTTAGCACAAAACATCTCAAAAAGTGCAAGTGTTCGCTCATTATGTCTAGTTTGTGTGTCTTCTAATTGAAACATCAAAAAATTATGAAATATTCGATAAGACCACATTGTTTTTATATCTTACAATTGAAAAATAAAACAAAGATTGAATTTTTGGCATCCTTGGATACAACAAAGGACCCTTCTGCATGAAACATCTTAATAAGAGCAAACGTTCACTCATTGTGTATTGTTTGTGTGTCTTCTAATTGAAACCTTAAAAATATATGAAATCTTCAATCATTCCACACTTTTTTTATGTTGAGGAATTGAAAAAAAAAATTGAATCTTTTGCACCTTAAGATACAATAAGGGACCCTTCAGCACGGAACATCTCAAAATGAGCAAGTGTTCGCTCATTATGTCTAGTTTGTGTTTCTTCTATTTGAAACATACAAAATTTATGAAATCTTCGATCAATTCACGTTACTTTTATGTCAAGTAATTTAAAAAATAATAGAAAGATTGAATCTTTAGCATCCCTAGATACAACAAGGGACCCTTCCGTACGAAACATCTCAAAAAGTGCACATGTTCGCTCATTTTTTATAGTTTGTGTGCCTTCTAATTGAAACATCAAAATAATATGAAATATTCAATCTCAGCAACATAGTGCGTGAGTCAAGCACACACAAGAGGGAAGGCAAGCATGAGGCCTAGTTGGGACACACACAATAGCAGTCTTAATTGGAGTGTAACAACGAGTCTTGCAGCATAAGGAGTTCTGCAACATAAGGAGTCCTGCGGTATAAAGAGTCCTATGGCATTAGGAGTCCTGATCGAGCAAAACTCCTAGTCTAAGAGGGATTCACACTAGCTTGTAGTTAAAGACTTAGGGTTAGAGTAAGACTTTTAGTCAGTTTTGTCTTAAAATGCCTTGGCTCATTTATATAAAGGTCGACTTATCTCATTAGGTAACCCTAAGCGACATTTCAAGCCATTAGGGTTGGAAATGTGATAGACCCTTTTGTTTTTGTTTTTTTTTTAACATTCATGCATTGTCCATCATCTACACCAAACCATTAGAGTTAGGGCTTCGTGCGCCATGAAAAGTCATCATTGTACTTTAATCGCTCACATGTGGCAATTTTGGATTCTTTCATGGACTTGGCGTGCTCTTCAATATGACTAATGCATTACCACCATTGTTTCCGATCAATGTTATACCGAAGGTGGCATAAGGGGTTTATATCGCATCAATGTCCCTACCAAGAGTAATGGAGATCGAAAACTTATTCCTTTTAATAAAAACCATTGATAACCCAAACTTTTAAAAATTAATGAAAAGACAAAATTTATAATGACAATCTGACGAATTACATGATATTTTGAATTTATTTTAATTAAAAAAAAAGCAAAATAAAATTACTTAATCCACTTAAACATTTTGATACTTTAGTGTTCAAAATGAAAACATATAAAAAAAATAGGGGAATAACTCATTTTGTATTATTAGCTCTTACTTTTTTTTTTTTGAAAAGAATAATAATTTTATTGATTCAAACTAGTAATATATTCATAGAAAACACATAACCAACTTCGTTAAGAATCATAGAGGATAAAACAGTATCTGAGTTAATATCATAATCAATCGGCTTAAAGCCTACATATTTAATAATTTTATAATGACTAAAATACCTATTACTCCAATTCTATATATAAATGACCATGATTTGATTTATTGTTACTCTCTGATAAATACGTTTTACAGTATAAATGCTTCAAAAGCTGATAAATAAACGCTCTGACAAGGCGACAAGCGAAATCACAAAAAAAAAAAAAAATTAAAACTAAGATTTATAGGAAGACTTAAAAAATATTACCTAAACATAAAACATAAATAAAAATATAATTACAAATGATTAGTTATCTAAATTAATGGTTTATAGAACTCCTTTTAACCCCAAATTCTCCTTTCATAAATCCATTTTCATTTTGCATAATTTCACTTCATCAAATATTTACATTAACATAATTAGTATTTTTAATTGCCTTTTAATTTTTGTTTAACATTGTTATTTCTATTTTTCAAGGGAAGCACTTCTGTTATACATTATATATGATTTAATATTGTGTTATACATTTATGAAAATCATAATAAATTAATATTATATATACAAATTATGTTAAAAATACTTACAAATTATATTAAACTCATATTAATTTATAGATACAACATTAAATCTTTTGGTAATTAAAGATAATTTTGTAAAAAAAAAAATAAAGTTGACAGAGTACTTAACTTTTATCTTTGCTTCATGTTCAATTATTCGTCATATGTCTATTTAAAAAAAATATTGTCCTAAAAAAATGAACACAACATGAAATAACCAAGGGTTTGTTTGGTTATATCTTTTGAAAAGTATTTTTTGTTTTAAAAAACAAGAAGAATTAGAAAAGCGCATAAAATATGTTTGGTTCCCTTTTTCTTGTTCTGAAAAAATATGAAAAACACGAAAAATATTAAATTCATAAATCAAATAGAGTTTTTAGATAATACTAAAATAGTTATTTGTGTTTTTAAAAACTATTTTCAAAATCAGTTTTTAAGAATAGGAACCAAACATCCCTTAAATTAATTTTTCTTCCTAATAACGCATCAAAATCTTGTTTTTAAAACCATTAATAACTAAACTTGTTTTATTACTTTTATTAATAATTTTGAATTTAAAAATAGAAATCAGACAGCATTTTTATATGCCATTACACCTCAACATTAAACTCGGTTGGCAATAGATATATTCAGAGCGTGAAACATGAATACACCTATCCGAGTTATTCCCAACCCTATTACCAAACACACCCTTTTCCTTCCTCCCTCCCTCAAAAAACCCTACCTTTATACGGTTTCACTGAGGCTGCTACCATCTTCCTTCATTTTCTGAAACTCCGAGATCTAACTTTATCATGGTAAACTTCTAGCTATTCAACTTGTATTTTGACTTGGATGAATGCTCTCTTTGGTTGCTGAGAAATCATAAGAAAAGGATGGATATTTGGTCTCAGATTTCAAGGCTTAATTTCTTGGCAACCAAATCGTGACTTTTGATTTTGTTAATAATTATTGGTCTGCATTGTAGGCGCCAAAGAAGGACAAGGCTCCTCCACCTTCTTCGAAGCCTGCAAAATCTGGCGGAGGAAAACAGAAAAAGAAGGTACCTTTGTAGTTTTAGGGTTAGGATTTTAGTGGTTGGACTACCTTCATTTTGCTTATTATTGTTGCGTGTATGGATGATTTTGATATATTTATATTTATACCCTGGATTGATTTCGGGGAGAGAAAAAGGGTGGATCTTTTATTTAGATTTTGTGGGTTTTCATTGTCTTGACAAGACTGTTTTCCAAGAGAATGTAAGAAAAGAAGAAAGAAGAAAAAGAAGAAATAATAAGAAGAAATAAAAGCACAACACTCGGCTTTGACAAATGCAACTGTTTGAGATGAGCTCTCCATTTTGACCTCCATCATTTATCTGCTCTCGACCGGACGACAAGATTGTTTACTTGTTTTTCAGATTTTATTGTTATATATTGAGGATTCTTTGGATTCTTTAGAAAATTTAGGGTTTTGAATGCAGAAATGGAGCAAAGGTAAGCAGAAGGAGAAGGTGAACAACATGGTTTTGTTTGACCAAGGAACTTATGATAAGCTTCTTTCTGAAGTTCCCAAGTACAAGCTTATTACTCCTTCAATCCTATCGGACAGGCTTAGGGTAATATTCTAAATTGTGCTTCCTTTTCTTTCAGTGTGTTGCTTATGTTTCTGTTGGTATAAAATTAGACTCCCTTTAGTAATACCCTTGTGAGTGTATGCATTTTTGGTTTTGGATACTGGTTGTCTAATCCTTGCTGGTGAAAAGAATTCAGTCATTATGCATTGAGATGCTAGTCACACTGAAATTCACTCCCTTCTATTTAATTTTGGTTTAGTTATAAGAAATGAATAAATTAGTACCTAGAATTGTAAGTAGCATTTTAAATTTAGTTGATGGGCTCAACCAGAGAGGTAGCTCAATTGGTCTAAGGCCTTGGGGTTTAACGGACCCAATAGTTACTAGTTTGAATCCTTATAGGGCAGTGGGGTTTATCGGTAGTTAGCTTTATGGCACAGGATTGGTCAGCCTCGCAAATTGGCTTGAACATTCATGGTTATCAAAAATAAAAATAAAATAAAAAATTTAGTTGATGGGGCTCCTTTTGTGGGAAGGAGCATGTAAAATTTGTGAATTGTTGTATATCTATGTTGAGAAAAAATTCTAGATGAGGTTTTTGCCTTTTACCATTCATCTATTGGTCAGTGTCTCTTTGGTTGGGTTATTGGCAGAGAAAATGAACAGGTTTGTGTATCTAATCTTTGTTGCATGGGTTCAAGTGTGACTGATGGATACGGCCATGTGTCCTGGTATCTAATCCTTCACAATTCAAATTTTAGAATGAGGGAACTCAGTTATGAAATAAGAAAAATCAATTAAAAATAAATTCAAAGCAAAGATATCCTTTTTAAAATCTACCATTTTTTTCCTCTAATCCCCTTTTTACCTTGTATACCTTGTAAAAATTGAAAATCTTATATTTTTTTAATGTACCTATTGCTTAGAAAGTTAAAAGAATAAAAGCATATCAATGAAAAAAATCAATCAGCCATTCCCATAGTAAAATAGGAGTATCCCATGGGTATCTCGTACCCAGACCCATGTTGTGTTGTTTGGACATGTGTCATATTGTGTAATAGTGGGATGTCTACTGAGACCTGTTTTGCAGTTACGTGCTGTCTCTTAAAGTAGCTTTCATGATGAGGCTAATCGGTATCTGCTGTTGTAAATTTATATGCTTATGATCTGTCCAGAACTTTGTTGAAAAATGAAAAGAAAGAACTTTTCATGATCATGTTTGAGTTGATATAAAGATTACTATGTTAAGTGCTGCTCTTGCTTTATTCAAATACCATATGATAATTTTAAGCAATGGGTCTTGATTCCACCTACCCTCTATATTCATGGTTAGGCCTCCTTTAAATCCAACAGCCCCCACCCTCCATAAGGTGGTCTCACTTTGCTTCTTTTGCTTAAATATAGATATATTTGTTATCATCTTCTGAGCAAATACGAGCAGAAAATTTTTTTAAGTTAGGTTATTTACCATGCTCTTTCCTTTTTCCACCTTCAGATCAATGGGTCATTGGCACGCAGAGCAATCAAGGATTTGATGGCGAGAGGTTCCATTAGGATGGTATCTTC
The DNA here is from genome assembly GCA_016808115.1 of Tetrastigma voinierianum. NCBI lineage: Eukaryota > Viridiplantae > Streptophyta > Magnoliopsida > Vitales > Vitaceae > Tetrastigma > Tetrastigma voinierianum. The sequence continues at coordinate 346,811 of JAEQBH010003826.1, read as the reverse complement.
CCATGCCAGCCAACAGATTTACACCAGGGCCACCAATCACTAATAGCAAGAATGTTATATTTTTATTTGAATTAACGGAAGATAGTTTTACCGTCTTTTTTCTATAAACTTTGGTGAGAAAGTTGTCTGTTTTTTGTTTTTTTGCAACTGGAATGTGTAGTTCCTCTTTTGACTCAAGGACCACCACTCTCTACCCAATTCCATGGTTCAATGCATGACATTGTGTTATCAGTTCTTATATTATTGTTTTACTCCATTGTTTCCCATACTCATATTAGTCTATTTAAGCCTTAAAAAGTTAAAATTGTCATAGTATTGTGCATTTGCCATTTGTTCTTAAACTTCTTGGAGCCTTGTTACTTAGTATGTCGAATTTCATCTCCTTGACTATGTTTTTGAATGCTCAAATCCTAGGAATTTACAGGAAAATTGATGAGGAGGCAGGAGGAGACAAAGGTTGCCTATCCCCCCGAAAAAGGGAAAAAAAATGTCACCAAAGTTGAATAGTACAGCCTAGGGCATCACTTTCTTCATAAATGATGTTGGCTGAATCTAGTTACCAAATCCACACTAGGACTACTATGTAATTAATTACACCCACACAACACATGCAAAGCAAGAATTTCTGTAGACAACTGCAAATAAAGTGAAGTGTGCTATTTATGTTAATCCGGCATTAGCACGAAAATTATTTTCGCTTCTATCCCTTTCTCCCAAGTCTTTTTCCTGCAGAACTAAGAGTTCATCTGCTGGATTACCTACCCTTATGTGAAGAGTAGGTCTTCTACCCACAAGGTTAGGTGATACATTCCAAAACATTCTAGAATGTTCTTATCCTTAGTATTTGCTTTGGTCATTGGTCTTTGAACTATTCTCAGAATGTTCTTACTGAATGTGAAATGTTTGGCCAGCCTCACCATGATTCTAATGCTCAGATAATTAGACTAGTACTGTGATTATTTTATGGCTAGCTTTTAGAGACGGTTCAAGTAGAGAGGCATTCTGGCTTTCCTGTCCGTGGTTTTGTTTTGATAGAATTCTTACCCAGTTAACCCCTCAAAAGAATGTGAAGTTTTATAGCCCTGTAGTCTTTACCCTTGTTTTGACCATCTTCATAGGGTAGTAGTCTCACTGCGTTTCCCCTTTGTTTTGATGTGGCCATCTTTACCATTCATTTCCACTAGAAATTTGAGCTTTAATTTTCTCATAAATGGAATTATATTATACCTCTACTTGGATTACTTGGTCCCTTTTTGTCTTCTTGTACTTTTATTTTGTGCATTTCTAGTCAGTTTTTCAAACTTATGCATCATTCATTCATTCTTTATTTGTTTTTTCCTCATTATGATCAACAAGTAGTATGATCAAACTCTTACATGATCTCATAACAGGAGAGGAATATACAGAAAATACTAATACAAGCCACAGGCAAAAACTACATGAAAAACATATTACAAGGAACCTACAACAGTTTCCTATACATCCCCAGACCATCGCTTTTCTTCTTTGATACAGCCATAAATAAAAGTCTAGTTTTCAAATCCACACACTAGATACAAATGCAAAACAAGAATTGCAAAGACAGATGCACACAAGTTGAGCGGTTCTAAGGTTTGCTGGTTGCGGCTAGCAGCACCATGGTGAGCATTATTAGGGCGGTGGTTGTTCACAGCACCGGCGGCGGTGTAAACTGGAATCACTGCTGCACCTCCCTGAGCTGCTGATGTAGAGTCGCCATTGTTTCCGGTTTCCCCGGAACCTGTGCTGCCGGGTGATCGGCTGGACGCTACTTCACCACCACCACCACCACCACCACCATGACCATGGCCAATCTTTATGCTGTGTATCATCAGCTGGTGTCTTCCCCCCTTGGCTCCAATTCCTTTTTCATATGCAACCCTTTTTTGGAAGTTGTTTTCCTGCAAAGGAACTGTAAATAGGATATTATTATTCTAGAGTTCATCTGTTTCCTTTTTGTCATACTCCCAAATCTAATCATGGGTTTTATTTTGGTGGGGTCTTGCAATTAGTGATGCCCAGTTATAGTTGATGTTGGGGGAGAGTTAATTTCTATTTTTTTGTTCTGAAAAATTAGGAAAAACATTAAATTTAGAGAATGGGTAAATTAAAACAAAAACTGTTCTTAAAAAACAGTTTTAAAACAGGAACCAAACAGCCCTAGCAAAGAATATTTCTGATGCAAATCTGATCAAAATCCCATTAGAAAAAGGCAGTCGAATTTTTTGAAGGGAATCTCTAAGAGAACAAAGGAACAGGATAAAAGGACACCACAATTTGCAATTGAATCTGATTTTCTTCACATTCATGCACAGAAAATAGTGGCTTCTACTTATTCTGCCCCTGTACTGTAAGTTACACTTCTTTCTTTAGGTTTTGATCAACCAAGCAATCTCCCCCCAAACAATGGCTGCAAACCATATATATTGTTATGGAAGAAAAGAGACAAAAAAAGAGTGAGAAATTAAGGAGTAAACCTGATGGAGAAAGAAGAAGAAGAAGAAGCAGGAAAGCAAAGTAGGTGGGAGAAAAGGAAGAACAGCAGTAGTCCAAGTCCAACTCCTCCTCTGAAACCCATTATTTTCACTTTCTTCCCTCTGAATAAATCCCCCATTCAAAAATTTAGGCTACCCACATGCTCCTTATATACAAGTTTTTCCCCCGATGGTGAGAGTGAGATGATATTTAAAGCTTTCCCTTTTAACTCTCTATTTGGACTTTTCATGATCCTTATCAGCTTCATAAAATAAAAAGGATCAAACGTGTGGCTTTGGATTCATAGAAACAGAATCGGTGAACATGGGCACGGAGCATGGCATCTCATTGTGGTGGTGCCAACTGTCCAAAGTAGGAGGCACCACTTTCTTTAGGGTCCCACAATTATCCTTTTCTTTTCAATCCTCTCTTTTTCTTTTCCATGTACTATTATATATGAAACCGCGTTGAATCGTATGTTTCTTTTCCATGCATTGTATATGAAATGAAACCGCGTTGAATCGTAAGCATGGCGTCGAGAATATCGTTTCAGTCATGCATTTGAGGTGTTTGGTTGAGCTAACGGGAGCTGATAATCGGTTTACCCCAATCAGCTTTTATAGGCCGGTAAAAACTCATAATAAAGAGTTTTGATCGGGAAAATGTTAAAAAGGCTACGTATCATAGCTTATTCTAATCCGTTAAAAGACTGTTTAGGAATTCAATGATCGAGGGCGGATCTAGCATTTGCCCTACTGAAATTTTTTTGAACAAAAAAATCCCCTTTGTAATTAAGGTTATTCGAACCGAGGTCCTACCTCTTTGACCCCACCTAAATCTGCAAGGATTAAATTATTGAACTAAGACCTCTTATATTGGTTAAGTTTGTTCCACTGAACTTGAATCCTGGCATTGTTAATGATTATTTAAAGATATATTTTAGATTTTTTTTTTCCTTTATTTATAGTTATAAAAAATTTTATTTTCATATTATTTATTCACTTTTAATAAATTTTTATAATTTCATATTATTTTTTATTTTTTATTTCATGTATTGTTTTTATATCCCTTTATCATATAAATTAACATTCAATCAACTATTTTACCAAAAAGTAATTTATAATCAGCTACCAATTACCATCAATCGGCTAAACCTAACATACACGGAATATAAGTGCTAGAATTTCTATTATGAGATTCCCGAAAAGTAGAATGCATACTGAAATTTCAATTATTAATTTTTTCTTAATAAAGAGAGAAATTATATATATATTTTACTTATTCTTTAAGGGTAGACTAAATTATGGTTTGAATATTTGAAAATTTATGCATTTGTTTTATGTATTTAATTTTTTAAAATAAATAATTTTAAAAAGTATTATCTTGTTAAAGTAAGTGTTAAAGGAAAAGTTATCATCCACTTTTACTTTCAAAATTAAAAAGCAAAAAATATATTTAAATAATCACTGAAGATTTCATTTCTTTTCAAATTCATCAAAGGTCTCTAAAGCAAGCAAGTACCATAAAGCCATTATCATCTGTATCTTAGAGGTAAATTCAACTCATAATTCTAAAGGAGGTATCCAATTCAAATTTGTGTAACTTTATATTTTGTTTGATAGTGATTCTAAACAGTATTTTAAGATTTTATTTTAACTTTAATTAAGAAAAATTCAAATTGTATACGTTTTTTTATTCTATCAAACATCAAATTATTTTAAAAATATTTTTGAAACAAAATTTTAGTATTCTTACAATGTTATTAGAAATTACCATCTAAGTTTTCTTTTTGTTTTTTTTTAAATTTATGCATTGAATAACAGAAGAGATATAAATAAAAGTAAAGTAATAAGTATAACACAAAAGTTTTTAATTAAATTTCCAACTCAATTAAGATATTTTTCAACATTATATATATATATACATTTTTTATTCTATCAAACATCAAATTATTTTTAAAATATTTTTGAAACAAAATTTTAGTATTCTTATAATGTTATTATAAGTTACCATCTAAGTTTTCTTTTGTTTTGTTTTTTAAATTTATACATTGAATAACAGAAGAGATATAAGTAAAAGTAAAGTAATAAGTATAACACAAATTAATTAAATTTCCAACTCAATTAAGATATTTTGCAACATTATATATATATATTATTTGTATTAATTTTCAATACTTTGATAAGTATTAGACAAATTTTGGAGGTTAATAAACTCTAATGAATTTTAAGGTTCAAATACCCTAACACATAAATATCCTTTCTATTTTTAAGAATAGAAAATATAAGGTTTTTGTAAATAATAAAGAGAGATATGTTTAAAAATGATTAAAAACAAAGTATTAGAAATAAAATTTATTTTTTAAAACATATTTAAAAATATCAAAACATGTTTAAGATATTTGAAGTTTTGAATCAAAAGAATTCTTTTAAAGATAATTACAAAACACTCTCTACATTTCTTTCAATGACAAGTATAACTGTTTGTAATTAAGTATGTTCTACGCTATGTCATAAGATATGTTCTAATATATTTAGGCATGTTAAGCCATATTGTAGAACATTTAGCTGGAAACATTATGATAATGAGCAAAAAGTAAACAAGCATAAAGGATAGACACGTAGAGATTTGTTAACGTGGTTTGGTTAAACATGGAAAGGTTTTCACTATATTGAATCATATTACATTTGGATTTAATTCGAGAAAAAAAAACTATTTATAAGGGGTTTAAACCTTTGAACTCAAGTTTGAAGATAAGTTACTAAATCATTGTACTACAATGCATCTATGAAAATTTTTATGTCTCCTGAGACTTTATTTTTTGGTTCTCCACCGAAGGTTTCCTTCTCATATAAATGTCTTTCTTTACCTAATCACTCATGTGGAAAGTAGAATGAGTCCCCTTGTTCCTTCAACTATAACATCTAGGCATATTATCCATACTCCTCGTATCATTATAAAAATATATATCATTGTTATGGGTTGATGAGTCGAAGTGTGCAATACTTGAGACTATTTGTGGTTATGTTACCCTTCTCGCAATCTAGCTGTATTTTTCGACTATTTGTGGTTATGTTACCCTTCTCGCAATCTAGTTGTATTTTTCTATATTATGATCGTCCTCCAATCCGTGAATTATAGAATGTTGCTACCCTTTTTGCAATCTCACTTTGTATTTTTCTATGCTATGATCGTTCTTCGATCCATAATTTCAATCTAGGAGAGTCCATCTTGAGTAAACTTCACCCACACTTGTTGTAACAGCTCACGTGACGTGCCATGCAACAAGTTATAACATACCTTGGAACACAGCATTGTGACAATCCTTATAACAACCCTTTCTTTAATACAATTTCATAGCCGAAAAATGGAGTTAGGTTTTGCCTAAGATTATACCAATTGTCGACTCTAACCTATACTATACACTTATAATCTCTAAAACAAACAAGAACAATAAAGATTTAATCCTTATCATAGAGTCAAATTGCTTATAAATTGAATTTATGATTACCCAAAATGATTCCGACCAACAAAAGTGAGAATAGAGGATAAACTTAAATCCGTTACTACTAGGTACTAGGTTAACCCAACAAAATCCAGCTACCAAAATTTATTCTTTTCCTTCATGTTTCCTTCCTTTTCTTCCTTTATCTTGCGAACTTTGGTGAGTTGATTGCAGAATATGAGAAAATGAAAAAGAAAAGTTTGAAAAACCGAAAGTGGAAAAGGAGCTTCCTTTTTGTGAATAAGAATAATGTATTGATGCGTGCTTATGATAGCTCTTTTTTTTTTTTTTTTTTCTTTGTTTCTTAAATAATTTTATTGATTTAAACTAGCAATACAAAAATATTAAATCAAAATCGCTAAAAACTATGAAGGATGAAACAACATCCACGTTAATAACATAATAAAACGACTCAAATTTTATACATTCGATGGCATGTAGCCTACATTTAATATTATCAAGGACTGTAATTATCTATAACTTCCTAAACAGAAGATAATGGGACGACTATCGATTGATTTCTTATCTCTTATCGTGATATATTTTTGTCATTCAATCGCTTCCAAAGATAAATAAGCAATGCACCATGACGACGAAACCAAATCAGATAAGACGATATGTCCACTCACTGCATTAAAAGACGACGACAACCACACTACCAAGACGATTTATAAATCACACGCGTACTCGCGACTACTAAATCAATGAAAAACAAATAAACCTAGAATTTGTGTGGAATGACCATTTTATTGAGAGAAAAAAAAGATGAAAAGATGTGTAGAGGTATAGAGGTGTAGATGGGTGATTTCGGGTAAAAAATGATAAAAAAACAAATCATCTCTTATTGCTTAAAGAGAACATCCTAATAGAGAAAAAGTTGAGATAAAATAAGACTTCAGAGTTCAAGCATTAAAAATGATAGAAACACTTCGAATCTAATAACATAGTATATAAATAATAAAATAGATAGAAACGCTTTTCTAAAATCACTGTCAAATCTACTTTTGATGGACTAACAAACTTGGGTTTGGCTTTAAAAGCTCATCCGCATATGAGGACGAGCTTTTTAACCTTTAAATCCCATTATATTTCTTGAGATCGGAGAAAACTCAGATCTCAAGAAATATAATTTTTGATTAAAAATGAGATCTAACGGTTAAAAAGCTCGTCCGTATATTTTAAAGCCAAACACAACAAACTTTCTTTAATTTTATTTTTATTTTTATCTCTAGGCATAATGAGAAAGGAAATTTCTGTTGTCCTTATATCATATATTCGGATTCTTTAAGAAAATTTATGTTAATTGGATTCTTTTATAATCGAAAATGAGGACTTATCTTAATTAGATTCTTTTACATTGGAAAGATGAAGACTTTATTTAGCATATGAAAATGGATATCTCATTTCTATTTTCAACCATTCATACGTATGAATGACTCAAATGAGGTTTATATATATAAAAGGCATGGCATAAGAACGGAAAAGGGTCTCGGGTTGGAATCGTAGTCTTAATGGGATAATTTAGTACATTGTAATTAAAGTGTTTAACTTTCAATAAAATAAAATAAAGGATGGTTAAAAGAGTATTTTTGTCCCTTAACTATGACCGGAATGTCAATTGAACCCCTCAACTAATTTTTTAAAATTTATGTCCTTCAATTATGATCAATTATCAACTTAGTTCATCAAATAATTTTTATTATTTTTATATTTGTAGTATTTTAAAATTAATAATTTTATCCTTCTTTTCATATGGAAAAGAAAAAAAAGTAGGAAATAAAAAATAAAATAAAATAAAAATATATTTAAGCTCAATATTTTATTTTTCACACTTCTTTTAAGTCATTTTATTTATTTATTTATTTAAGTATTAAATAATTTAAAAACATATAATATGTTTGAATAAATTTTAATTTTCGTTTATTTTTCTTTGTGAAGCTAGATATTTAAAAAAAAACTTTCACTTATAGATTTTTTTTTTTTGAAAACAAATATAAATTAAATATGAATATCTTGAATTATAGATTTGTAATCATAACTAATTTCTTACAAAATAAAATAAAATAAAATTTATCACTCTAGGGCATATTATGGCTTCCACGTGTTTTCGTAAGTTTGACCTATTATCTTTTTAATATTAAAATATAAACACATTCAAATTGCTCTTAAGGCATGACTAATTAGTAAAGGGATGAGACTGGGGTTATGAAATATATATATATATATATATATATATATCTTACTCAAGTTTTGGAAAAAAATTGTTTGCATAAACATTTAAACTCATATTCTTTTTTTTGAAAGGAAAATAATATTATTGACTAAATATATAATAAATCGATAGATCCAAGATATAAATAGCTAAAAATCATATAAGATAAAACAATATCTACATTAATAACATAATAAATCGACATAAAACTTACAAATTTGATAAATTATGACTAGAATATTTGTAACTCCAGTAGTTTTTCATTCTTCATTTGTCTTGCCTGTTTGAATCAACCCCACATAGAAAAAGTGTCGCAATAAGACGACAACGACAAACCAAACGTCGATAAAACGATGACAACAGAAAAACAAAATAAAACCTAAATCTTCCTAAAAGAACCACGTTATTAACAATAAAATGAAAGAAAAAAATTTCGATGAGTGATTTCAGGCCAAAAATGGTTAAAAATCACTCCTTTTTACTTAAGAAAAATAGGCTATGAGAGAAAAAGATAAGAGAAAATTAGAGTTAAACCCATATACTTAAATTCAAAGTAAAAAATAATTGTCATTTAACCATGAAAGTGATTTATATTTTACTTTTGGCTCCTCTCACAAAAAATCTACTGTATTGTTTTTATTTAATACTTCAAACTCATTTTATTTATTTCCTTTTGTCAATGTAAAGATTAATAATTTTAAAATACTTAAGTTTCAAAATAATTTTATGTATATTTGATTTTTTTAAGATTTTTCATTAAACATAATAAAAGTATTTTTCTTAACATTTTTTGCACTTTCAATCAATCAAGCACAACCTTCATTTTAATTTCAGAAAATTATATATATATATATATATATATATATATATATATATATATATATATTCACTTTTATCCGAATTTGGATCTCACTGAAGTTTTACTTAATAAAAAAATTGTTTGAATTCAGCTTCAGATTGATACTTAAAGATTTTTTTCTTAATAAAGGAAAAAAAATTTATTCAAATTCAGATTGAGTTTTGAGAAAAAAATTTAAATTAAAGAAAAAAATTGATTGTCAAACTTAGGGTATTTTATTGAATTCGGACACAGATTCGAATCACAAGAATGTTATTTTCAATAAAAAAAAATTATATTTTTTTAATTCAATTCCATATTCGGGTTCAAATTTAAATTTTTTTGGAATAAGAAAAATATTTTTTATTGAGTTAAGGGACAAATTCACTTTCGGATTCATAATTGAAGGTTTTTATTAAATCTTTTTATTGGATTAAATTTTGTTAGGAGACATTTTGGAAAAGTGAGGAATCATTTGTTACTTATATATTCAATTTGTGTGTAATTTATATTCATATATTTTTTTAGAATATATATTTATCCAGAATTTTTTTAAAAGGATTTATGTATGTTATACATAACCTTAAGATATACATCAAAGATAAAATAATTTGGTGACATCTTGTTTCAATGAGTCCAATCAAAGTATTGGACAACTTATAACAAGTCATAATTGATGTATCAAATTATTTGAATTTAAATTTTTCTTAATTTTTGAATTTATCTTTTAATTAAATATTTAAAAAATCAAATTAAAAATCGAAAGATTTATATCTTAAGATTTTGTATAACATACATAAATCCTTAAAAAATGATGAATAAATATATATTCTAAAAAATATTAATATAAATTACACAAAAATTGAATATCTAAGGAGCAACTTATTTTTCACTATTCCAAAATATCTCAGCAACCTAACAAAACTTAATCCAATAAAGAGATTTAATAAAAATCTTCAATTAAGAATCCGAAACTGAATCTGTATCTTGAATTAAAAATATATATAATTTTTTTTATTGAAAATAACCTTCTTTTCAATAAATTAGTTTTTTTTAAATAAAATAAATCTCTAAGTCTATTCACCAAAGATTATTCATCTACGTCTCCTTATTTCATCCCAATCGGAATTATTTATGTTTGTTGATTTAAACTAATTTGATTTATTTTAACTTATAGCTATAAAGATTAAATAACTTTAAAATGCATTTGTTTCTAACTTTAATTGTACTTCTTTTTGTTCTTTTGATTGTTTTACAAGGAAAAAAAACATGATTCAAATTTTATTTTTCTTAGGACATTCTTAGGGAAAAAAAGAGAGGAAAAATGTAAGAAAATACAAGTAAAGGAAAAAAAATAGCATTAAAGAAGATAAATTATTTTTATGTATTATTTCAAATTTAATTTATTTATGTTAACATATCAATAAAAGACTAAAAACTTTGAAAATGCATAATTTGTGATTAATATAAATTATATTTGATTTTGTTTAAGTTTTCACAAAACAATTCAATATGAGAAAATAATTTTTCTTTTTGGAAATCAAACTAATACTAATAATATACTAAGAAATCATTCTCTACACTCTAAAAAATGAAAAATATAAAGTTGTAATTACTTGTAGCTAATCACATAAATATTGTTCATTTTATATTTAATAAGCCCTCACAAGTTTAAAAGGGCCTATCATATTAAAAAGAGCTAATAGAAGCTTCCCCGAAATATGAGAAAAGTAGACCATATCATCATCAAAAAAGAAACATGAAATTTAACTCTTGTTTTAAATTAATAGAAAATATATATATTAGAATTCGTTAGCTTGTTAAAGCAATTCATTCCTTGTTTTAAAATAATGCCTAACTTTATTTTCAACTTTTATTTTGTATATCTGGACTTAAAAGATAAAACGACTTTTGTCTAAGTAATTTATGTCGACTAGACAAGATAAGACCAATACTTAAAGATGAACACTTTTAATTTAACATTTTTAAGAAAAGAAAGATGTTTTTAAAAATATACCCAAATGAATTATCCATATGTCTTGCTAAGTTGGTAGACCTAAAGGTGGTAATTCGAATGAATGGGCTGGGCTTTGAGCCAAAAATATAACAGTTCGGCTCTCTCCTAAATCCGAGCAGGTTGAGCCAAATTACTTTATAAAAAAAAAAAAAATTTGGCTCGCAGGTCGAGTCGAGCCAAATTTGACCGATTTTGTCGGACCAATAAATTAACAGCCTAACTCAACCCTAATTTTAAGTGGATCGGGCTAGTCCAACAGATTGGATCAAAATTACCACCTCTAAGTAAAACATTCAAAATTTAAAAAGATAGGATATCCGAGAGGGGGAGGCCCAAGTTCGAGTTCTAATATATATATATATATAATGAATTGAAAAAAATTGAGCCAATTAAAAGTTGTTGATGTGAAGTTTATCTCAAATCCTATATTTAGTTGTATGAATAATCACCTTACTAGCCAGTTTTTATCAGGCTAATCTACATTATAATAAATGGGAACCTAGTTATGACTTGTTCGGGAACCATTTTTGAAAATTAATATAGAAACATAAAGAAAATGTATAAAATATTTAAATCATAAATAATTGTTTTCTCAAATAAGTTTTTTTTTTTCCTTTAGGACAAATCGAGGTATTTCATTTTTTTTTTCTTATACGTAAGTGCATTTATCTCAGAGAAAATAAGCTGAGAAACTCTTTTTCATATTTACATTTTACGGTTATATTTAATCCCAAAAAATATTAAGGAAATAAAATTTGAAATAAAATAAAAAATAGGTTTAAACTTAATAAATTACTATATGTTTATTCAAACTCATTTTATTTGTTTCTTTAAGAAATTAAAAAATAAATAAATTTTTGAGAAATTTTAATTATATTTGATTTTCTTTTGTATTTTTCTTCATAAAATCAAACATTTGAAAATAATTTTTTTAATTTTTTTTAGGAAAACCAAGGTCAGGTCCCCTTATTTAAACATTATTTTATAAATGATATAATAAACTTTAGGTACAACCTTAATAAACCTTTACTATCATATATCTTAAGTGCATAACTGCATTCATGCTTATCGAGATCAGACATACTGCCTATAGTTCTTTATCAAATACTTTTCAAATCAAGGGACCTTACCTTAGCTTTGGGTATTTTGGTCCTAATTTTTCAAATAATTTGAAATGAGGATCCATAACACAATTTTCCCCTTTTTTACTTTCCTAGTACCTTCCAATTCCAAATGCAAAAAGAAAATTAAGGAAAATTATTTTTTCATATTTATTTTAATTTTTAAAAATATAATATAAAATTAAATATAATCAAAATTCTTCAAAATTTACATGTTTTAAAATTTCTTAATCATTATATAATAGTTAGAAACAAATAAAATGAGTTTAAACAAACATATTGAGTTAATTTATTAATTTTAAACCTATTTTTTATTTTCCTCTAATTTATCTTTTCTTAGTATTTTCCGCGTTCCAACATGCGGATAAGAGTTTTTCTTTTTTCCTTAATACTTACTCAAATTCTAAATTGGAGCCTTAGAAAAAGAAGAAAATGGCCATAATTGATTATCCATCTTTTTTTTTTCTATTTTTTAGAGCTAACATTTTAATTACATTGTAAATATTCCCACAAAAATCTCAACCATGACTCACCCCTCCCTATGTCCTACCTATTTAAACGTTAAACACTTTACTATACGAAAGCAAGATGATAGACGCGTCTTCGATTATCCTATCAAACATCAAGTATTGCAAACATTTTCTTGTTTAAAATAACGGAATTAATTATCCATGGGGAGAGCCACCCAGGCCCAAAGAAATTGCTCCTAGCTTCAGGCTTTCGAATCCCCCCTAAATAGCTCCAGGTTGGGAAATCATTGAGCTCACATCGTCTATGCTTGGCAAGAGTCGTACATCTGTCAAAGAGTTTACTGTGTTTTCACTCCATTATTTAAGAATTTGATAATGAGTTTCATTTCTAAATCATTTTATTTTATTTTTCCTTTTTAATTTTTTTTTTTATAATTGTAGATATCCAAGCCAGATTGCATATAACTCAACTAATTCTATGGAATCATGAAGTTGATAGTCAGATTTTCAATAACCTTGAGGGGATTCAAACTATAAAAAACACCCACTTAATATGACAAGCATTTTAGTGAGTATGGTTAGAGTTGGGTGATCCGATTTCTATTCGATTTATCCTGTAATGTTTCATGATACAACATCATGGATATTTTAAGAATTTTATAGCGGATCAAGCTTTGATGTCTATGTATATACGATGACTTTAAGGTTTGAAGCATTGAGAGTATTATGATGTTTTTTCTAGGTATTATGGATGCTGTGGGTGCCACTAAGCTTGGCTCGCACCTTCTGGGGCCACAGGCCCAATACAACTAAAAGTGTTATAATTGTCGGCCCAGATGCGAGCCAAACTTAGGAGCCCGAATCAAGATATCCTCCCTATTCTAGCGCTGACATTCCTGATGTTGTATCCTATGGTTTTATTTAACAAGGTCGACGATAGACCTCCCCTGGAGAAAGCATGCGCTCTTCCACATGCCTTGCCTTTGAATCCAAGGTGGACAAGCGCCCTGGGTCCCCGTATTCGGGAACATCCACTCAAAAGGAAAAACTAGTCTCCACGCGCGATATATGCGTCACCTTCTCCCTCTGATCTTCCCTTTAAAAGGAAGAACTAGTCTCCGCATGCGGAATATGCGTCACCTTCCCCTTCCTATTTGGGAGGAAGTTACCCACTTTCCACGTAAAGTGATCCTCTCGGGCGATAAAAGGAAGTCATGACGTAAAATAAGGTATGTCTCAGACCGAAATATCTCATTTGGAGAAAGAAAGGATTTGACTTCAAAGATCTGAGAGGCCATGCCAAAGAGAGAGACCCTCCCCGTCGCTTCTTAGTCAGTTCTGCTTGAAAGTTGTCATAGACAAGGTATGATTCGATGATCCAAAGGACTGTAAGATTCTGTAGACTACAAATGTTTAGGGTTTTATTATTTTTTCTAATCGTCACGTAATATTCTAATACCCAAATGATGTATCTATAACTAAGATAATGAATTTCTCCCCATCTCCCCTATGGTTTCTTCCATGGTAGGGTTTCTACATAAATTTTGGAGTGTTTCACTGCTTTCTCTTTATTGCCTTTATTCCATTATTTTCTTTTAACTTTCTTTAACTATCGGGCTTTCAAGGCAGGGGCATTCACACATCTTGCACAACCTTTTTTTTTTTTTTGCTAAAATAAAGTTTATTTCTTTTTTCTTCCCCATTTCACTGACAAGTTCTCTAAGATCTTTTTTTATTAAAGAGCATGTCTTTTGAGATCCAAAATCTAATATTTTTAATTAATCAAGTCTACCTTTCAATAGCCTGCCCCTCTATTTGGTTTCATTTTCTCTCTCGCTATGTTTTTCTTCTCTTGCATCCATTGGTAGGCCTATAACCATTCTTAGGTCAGTATCAACCACCAACAATTCAATTAACTTGCTACATTGTATACTAAATATATCTCAAAGAATGGTGAATCTACTTAAAAGGATAGGGCATTGTGGGTACCATGACTTTTGGCCTTACATCCTTATTCAGAAAGCCTAGACGGATCAAAACTCATAGGAGGCCCAAGTATCCTCATGAACATGGACCTAAACTGATATTTGAAGCCCGGCCAGGACTATCCCACACAACAAAGGCTTCTAGGATTTATTGTTCGGGCACATCCTCTTCTAGTCGACTGACATCTCTAAGAATATGGTCAACCAATGATTTCTCAGTTGATCCCTCGCAGCACAAGAACACATCCTCCCACAAACCACGCACGTAACCACCCTTAAGATGATCAAACGATCCTTGAGGCGGAAGATTCGGGTGACTTGACTATCCAAAAGAAAAAACGGTTTACGCGCAAATAAAGTGCATTCCTCCCTTCTATTTCGGAAACGAATCACCCACTTTCCATAAAAGTGGATCATCCTCCTCTTTCATAAATATGGAAGGAATGACAACGGAAAGGTATGTGAAAATACACTATTGAAAAACAGACATTGACGCTCTCTATTTCTCTGTCTAACTTAAGCATCAGAGAGTCGGTCGACACACCATCGTCAGTGTCTTTTTTGTTTTGCAGGTCCTTGCTACCAGGTTCATGCCCCGACGACCCGGAGACTCCGAGAATTCCAAAGACAAAAATTGGCGTCGTATGTGGGAATGACTAAGCAAAAGGTCTCATCGGTAACGTGCGAGGCTACGACCATCGCTTGTCCCCACACCCCGGGCATCCGTAGTTCCCGCCACCATCCTGCTCACGATCCTATCGCTATGGCCATCAAACCCACAATCGGCCCTGAAGACCCGCTGGCATTAGATCACCTACCAAGATTTAATTTCCATTACGAGCCCTTGGCCTTTCGCTCAATAGGGAATTGACATAGTCGGGTCGCCTCCTCACGCCGACTTAGAAAAATTGTTGTCGTAGTAACCGGGAATATTTCAAAGAATAGATAGAGGACGAGGCTTTCGCATCGATTAAAGATAAGGATGTCACTCAATTCATCTGGAAGAATATTGTCTGCTGGTTTGGTATACCCTGATAAATTGTATTAGACAACGAGCCTCAATTTGATTGTGACGCCCCAAACAGGCTGCTTGACTGCACAACCCTAGAATACAAGCGAGGCTCCAAGTTACCCGACGCCACTTTTTAGAGGACCGGGCGCAGTCCCTTGTACGAGCCCCACCCAAATACAATACTTATATAAAACCTGCATTTACTTGTCCCAAACAATTCAATATATGCAATATATATCCAATACCTACCTCACTTGGGCCCATAAACAGTACTCAATATACATACCAATCATGAGTCCAATTATATATCTAATAGTTACAAGAGAGGTAATCAATTCTCCTTTATACAACACATATTAAAATTCTAACATTCTAATACATGTATACACCACAAATTCAAAGCCACAATCCGGCTTTTCTTTTAAACTCACCCTAGGATCGAGCCGTCTCTCGCACCTCCCCTCGCACCAGTGCTGGGGCCCACGACTGGTGAGAGCTAATGCTCGCAGGAGAATCGCCCCTAAGTGGCTACTTCACCACCTAAGTGCAGCCAAGTGCAGAATGTTCCACTCCCTTAAACATTCAAGCAAATGCATGATCCTACTTGAATGTCTACATGACCAACTCAGATCCTGAGTCCTCACCGACTCCATTACACTCGCTTAAGCCTCGTATGAAAGTTATTATTTTGTTTGTTTGTGGACAACCCTCCGATGTGTATATATCAATTGGGCTCTCTCCGACGATTGATATATTATTTGTTTGTGGACTACCCTCCGATGAATATCAATTGGGCCGCTCTGCCGATTGATATATTTAATTTGTTTGTGGACTACCCTCCGATGAATATCAATTGGGCCGCTCCGACGATTGATATTTTTCATTTGGACTACCCTTCGATAATTAATATTTTTAGACAACCCTTCGAACCATTTTCCTAGACTCGTCTCATGCACTAACTCCTATAGTCCTAGGATGTTCCAGTGCATATGGAATGCATGTATGTCATTTCCAATACAGTCTAATCACATGCAAATATGTAAACATGCACATATTCACATAATATCCAATCACACAATCATGTCATGTAATTATTATTTCAAACATCAAATTAGCTCACTTACTATCGATCAAACACGAGCAATTTAATTTAAATCACTGCCAAACACATATTTTCTCAAAATATTTTGTGAATTAATTATTTGGGAATAAGGAAACCTCGCTTACTATTCCCGAAAATCACAAATCATCTGGCTCACTTAGTGAACCCTAAGCCACTACCATTTCCGATCTCTATCCAATCAATACATGATTAACACCAAAAAACACACAATTTCACACTGACTCGTGGAGCACCCACGAGCCGCCTCCATTTTGTATCAAAATTTTATATTAATTCGTCCCAAGGTTCAGACTCCATCAAACGTGCCCCTGAACGGCCCCACCGACCAAACATCTCGAAAAGTACCGAAAATGGGAATAAAACTCAAGTAGGAGAAACTCACCTCTTGGAGTTTGAGGAAACCCATAAATCTCTGCACCCACGCTGTCCTCTCTCACAGAGCGCTCCTTCTTGTCTCGAAGACCGCCGACTGATCGCTTGTATTTCCTAGAGAGAAGTCTCTCTCTAAAATCCTCTCAAAATTGCTACCGATCCAAAAAATTCCCAGATCTCCCGCTGGGCTTTGGCTTAATGAAGAAGATTGGCACTGTTTGCTATTTTGTCATCTTGTGACTTAAAATCAAATCCCAAAATGACCCTTATGTCCCTCTACTGTGACCATATTCCCAGACTATCCTACTGGGTCCATTTTCATCATTTCTCTACTCATACCAATTTATGGCACATGAGTACGTATTATATGTGACTTTCGTCGTGATCGAAAAATCGTTTTACCAAGACCGAAGAATGCCCTCGAAAAAACGTGTCGACCCGACCGTCTCAAAATTCAACCGTAAATTTTACGTGCTACCTAGGATTCGTGAGATCTATTCCAACCCAATCCATTTCATCATCCGAGATCAGAGAATAAATTTTTGCGATTTTTTAACCGAAATCACCATTTTGTAATCGAAATTACGATTTTGCCATTTTTCCCTAAATTGGAATTTCTCGGGTCTTACATTGAGAGTCGGGCATACAAGAACTTCTGCCAGGAATTGAAAGTAAAGAATCTATACCCCACTCCGCGATATCCGTAGAGCAACGGCCAAGCAGAAGCTTCTAATAAAACCTTGTTGATCGCCTTAAAGAAACAGTTAGACTCAGCTAAAGGTAAATGGGTGGACGAACCCCCCGGGGTACTTTGTGCCTACAGAATGATAGCCCGCAGACCAATCGACATATCCCCCTTCGCGCTCACTTATGGGATGGAAGTTATAGTCCCAATGTGAAATTCCAGATGTGATGAGCGCCAAACACTCATTATACCCGCCTGCCATTTTCACGCTTATTTTATAGTAATTTCCATAGTTTTTGTGGCTAGACTCCCCAATTGGAAGCTGGGTGTGGATGCAGTGCATTGGAGCAAAAGTATACCAAGCAGCTAATTTCGGAGCATAAGGAGGGGCTATGCATGAAGAGGTCCGAACGTCATGATGTTCCCCAACGCCACGACGCTCCCATCGCCGACGTCCCAACGTCGCGACGTTGGGTCAACTATTGTGCAAGTCAACAAGCGGCAACGTCGCGACGTTTCAACGTCGTGACGCATCAACGTCGCGACGTTGCAACGTCGCGACGTCAGTGCGACATCTGCTTTCTCAGCATTAAAAGCAAATGGAGGCACGGATTTGGAGGCATTGGGGAATGGTAACAGTCAGTAAGTAACAAATCGTGAGCAAGAGTGACAGAATCTCGAGGAAGAACCCGGACTTTTGTATTGTTTCTTTGATTTAGACAATGGAACTTATGTTTTATATATCACATACTTGTGTTTTCATGATCATCATGTTCTAGATCAATACCTAGGGTCTTGTTGAACCCTGTCACGGTTGGATGGATTAAAGTTGATTAATTTATATTATTTAGTTATTTACATCTGTAGACCAATTACATGGTAATGTTTGGCCAACATTAGGATGTTCATGCTAGAGATCCGAGATTCGAGAGATGAGGATACCTAGGGATATGAGTAGAGCAGCCTTTGGTTGAGTCGGTGAATAGAGATATTCCCGATCCCGAAGGTGGCAAATAAGGTTAGAACATTTAAGCATTTCTCGAAAGTACCGACCGATAGAGATATACCCAACTCTACTAGCGAGATAGGCGAATACACCTCGAGAGAGGGTATCTCGTAGACAAGATCACCTAGTCATTAAGAAATCATAAATAAACTGAATAATCTCATCTTTAAGAAATAATCCATCGAACGTGGCAGGGGGAGACATAGCCCTAGTCTTCAATACGCACACCAATAAGATCGATAGTTTAGTTGAAATTCACACATTTGATTTCTTTCTCATTAATACGCTACTCGCATAATATCTAAAAAGCACATCTTTGTATTCAATTCTCCGTCCTCTGGATCGATATCCGTATCTTTTTGGTACATTATATTACTGGGGCTTACTGCACTCTGCGCTATAGACGCATATTTTACCACCACGCCCGGCCCAGCGTTTTTGGCGCCGCTGCCGGGGACAGGTTTAGATTGATATAGAGAATAAAGCAATTGATATTACTGGAATTTTTTTTTTTTATTTGTTATTACAGGCCGTAATTTGGTATTGTTGTGTCGTGTGTGATTGCAGTTAAGTTTCAGTGAGTACATGCGACGACGAGACCAGGTCAACCAACACTTGTTTGATCCTGAGCCAGAAAGAACTTCATACTGCACGCCGAGAAACGAGAACCTAACAGACGTAAATTTAGCAAACATGGGTGATAATGAAGAGCAGATCCTGAGTGATTGAGCAAATGAGCCCTAGAGGCCGTGAACGGTAATCATGGAAGGAATCAAGCACCCGTGTCGCTTATATAGCCGCATGATCCATACATGTTAGTTAGGAAGAAGCTCAGACTCCCACCTACAAATTTGTTCGATTACCCATCGACGACCACCCATTCAGGCAAACAACTTCGAACCGAAGTCGCGAATATTTACAGATGCCGCATTATTGTTTCATGGATTACCTCATGAGAACCCAAATATGCATCCGACCAACTTCAAGTCTCGCGATACGATCAAGTGCAATGGAGCACGAGGAGGCACTCAAAGTTGAGGCTTTTTCCCCACTCTCACTCAGGGTGATCGAGCCAAGCCTTAAATAAGTCAGCCCACCGATCATTTACCTCGTGGAACGATCTAAGCAGGCAAATTCGACCAAGTTCTTCCCACCTTCGAAAATCGCACAACCTCACAGCATCATCACTTCAAGAACTGGGAGTGGGAGAACTCTCGCAGGCATGGGACCAATTTCACGACCATTAAGAGTGCCCGCATCACAAACTAACCAAATGGATGCAAGTCCATACTTTCTATAACGGTCGAGGAACGCTACGAACGTTGATTGATGCCTCTACTGAGGAGCACTAATGAAGAAAACCACGACTGCTTATGAAATTCGAAGCCGCGAACCAACACAAATCGGCCTGTGTGGAGAAGACTACACACCCGCAAATGCCATGGGTGGCACGTATAATGAGGTTCTCAACACCGTTAATCATTCGCACAAACCTACCAAGCGCTTAACTGTGACGTAAAGAAGGTACAACAAATGCCATACAGACCAACCCATGGGAGGCTGTGAATTCTGCGGAGGACAAGACAATAGCAATGTAATGTCACGTGAAATCAACCGTGAGCAGCCCGCATAGTCTCGAGGTTCAATCGGGGACCAATCACGCCAGCTAGCGACGCGATGGGAAACAATTATCGTAATCAAAATCAAGGCCAAGGGTGGCGTAATAATCAGAATCAGAACAAATGTAATAGTCAAGGGTATGGACGGGAGGAACAACCGTACCAATATGCCACCGAACCCGCGGATCTCAAAACCCGGGGTCCGCTGACTACCCGTCAACCCGCGAATACAAGCCGGAGGCTCCGTTACCCGACGCCACTTTAAAATCCAGAGCCCTTTGTACGGTGGAGCTCTACCCAAATACATAACCTCGCATAACCCGTCCCAAACAATCCAATATATGCAATATATATCCCAACATGAGTAAAATTGCCTCTCGGGCTCATGCTAAACCAATACTAATTAGATCACCTCATCATAACTATTCTTCAATTATCTCCCAATAATTCAATAGTTGATTGCAGACTTTTATAGCAAACACAAACATATATTAAAATCTACAATTCTACTACATGTTATGTCCAAAAAACCATCAAGCCACAAACCGCCTAAAATCAACCTCAAAAATGAGCTGTCTCCCCAGCTTTGTACCCGAAAAATAAAGGGAGGTCCGACGACCTGGGTGAGCTAAAAAGCCTCGCAGGAGAATCGCCCCAAGCGGGCTACTCACCACCTGGCAAAGCGGCAATGCTTCAAAGTAAACACACACTCAAGTAAATACATGATCCTACTTGAATGTCTACATGATCACCTCCCATGTCACTTAGTCCTTCACCGACTCACTCCACACCTCGTTTCTAAGCCATGTATGAAAAATAATCATTTTCAAAACAAAACTTTTGTTCTTGAAAATACACTACCGAAATATTCTAGTAAAATATGGGACTACCCGAGGTGAATTGGTCGGGTGAGTCTTCCGAAACAGCCATGGTCCTCATCCGAAATGACTGGCTCGCCCATCTCCCAACCCACCGAATATCATCCCGCAAATTCTTTCAGAAATTATATCCGCTTACAAAAATACCACATGACTCTCACCTAATTCTAGTTACCTAGTTGCATATGAAAATGCATTATGCCATTTTCAAAAATCATTTACACAATATGTCAATATGCATATTAATCAACTACAATTACACGCATGTAATTCAACACATCAATCATCACCCAATCTAGCTCTCAATCAGCAAATCATAATCTCGGCCTTGGGACCCGCCATAAACACAATTTAATTCCATATAACCCGTGTCACTTTTGTTAACCCTTTAAGCATTAATCCATTAATTCCTTGATCGACCAACTCTCCGACTAATTTCATACCAAGCCATTCAATTCACACAATTTCAATGCCAAACACATGGACCTTATAATATTTCACACAAACCCGGACTGCTTAACAAATCCTCGAAAACTCACAGTTGGCTGTCCACCTGCAGCCTTATTTGTCCACCCTTGCTTACTTTTTGAACCGAATTTCTTACCCATTTCCTTTCTTAAACACCAAAATAGAAATTTAATGCATACCCCATATCAGTCTACACGGGCCCACCGTCACTCCGGGACATCCCAAAAATCTCCAAAATTCCACAATTCGGTCCCATGTTCAGGATCCCGATCCTACGCCCATTCCCACTTTTCCATACAAATACATGATTTAAAGCAACATTTTAATACAAAATTCAACACAAACAGCCCACAAATTCCCAAGGGCCACGATGGTGGGAAACCTCAAGAATTTCTAACAATTCCTGGCCCCATGTTTTGGGATCGATCAAACGGCCCTCACTCCGCCTCAAACCAATCTCGAAACATCGAAAAACCCTAAAAATGGGAATAAACGCAGCAGTGGTAAAAATCCTACCTCTCGGAAGTCAAGCCAAAAACTCGCAAACCCGAGGTCCACGCGTAGCCTGCTCCGTGTAGAACGTTTTCCCCTCTGCCTCCGTCGAAACTAAACTGCCCGATCGCGCTGTATTTCTGCAGGCAAGTCGTGCACTCTCTCTCTAGAATCACCATTTTTGCCACCTGCAAGCTACTGGTTCCCCACTCCCACGTTTTGCTCTTTTGTTTCATATTAAAGAACACTATTCTCACATTTGTAATGATTTCAAGATTTAGCTTAACGACCTTTTATGTCATTCTTTACTGTAATTGATATTCTAAGACTACCTCTACTGGTCCATTTTCATCATTTACCATACCACTGCATGGTACATGAGTACATGCTATATGTGGTTGTCAGATCGGAAAACCGATTTATTTAAGACCCAAACCGCGATGTCTCGAAAAACGTGCTGACTCCGACCGGTTTCCCAAAGAATCGCGAAATTTTACGTAAGTGCTAACTAGATTGGCGAGACGATTCCAACTAAGTGTAATTCCTGCTTGGCCATCCGGGAGATCTGCAGAATTAATTACGGATTTTTAACCGTAATTAAAATTTCAGAATCAAAATTACTCGATTTTGCCCTTATTCCGTAAATTGGAATTTCTGCCCATGCAATCCCAAGCTGAACCACCCCGAGAAAAGGTGGACTTAGAACAAGCTTCGTACGTATGTGCTAACCTCCCACTCGCTCATGAATGAGACCAAGGCAAATATGCACAGTTGTGCAACCCAATCATCAATCAAGGAAGACAACAGAAACTGAGGCCAAATGGGTCAAATGGCAACCATCGACCGAAAGACAGCCTGCTCACACAAGCAATTCGAAGTAAACCCAAGGAGAGATGGAATGAACATGTTATGCATCATGCCGAAGCGGAAGGAATTGGAACTACAGCCACAAACCCCGCCAGAATGCTGAGATCGAGAAGGTCATCCAAATGTGAAAGCGTAATGATGATGCATAAAGATCAACCCACGAGAAGCAAATACAGACAACTCTATCGGCAAAAGGCCAACCCACCAATCCCATAAATATCCACGCCAAAAGAAGCATAAGCCGGGATATAAAGTCACTGTAATTCATGGAAGTGTTTAAAAGCTACACATCATCCCATTTTTGTCATGCTCGAACAAATGCCCAGTTATGTGAAGTTTATGAAAGACATACTGTCTCAGAAGAGAAGATTGGCTGATTTTGAAACAATTAATTTAACTGAGGAATGTAGTGCCATACTGCAGAGGAAGCTGCCACAAAAGCTTAAAGACCCAGGCAGTTTCACTATTCCATGCACCATTGGAATTGCAATCTTTGAGAGAGCTCTTTGTGATTTGGGTGCCAGCATTAATCTCATGCCCTTATCCATTTTTAAACGGTTAGGATTGGGTGAGGCTCGTCCAACTACAGTCACACTTCAGCTTGCCGACAGATCTTTGAAACATCCGAGAGGAGTAATAGAAGATGTCCTTGTGAAGGTTGATAAGTTTATCTTCCCAGCATATTTCATTGTACTAGATATGGAAGAAGATAAAGAAATACCCATAATCTGCAGATCAAGCTTAGCAACCTACATAGGCAATGATTGATGTTCGTAGAGGGAACTAAAATCGAGGGTGTGACTCACGCGGGGCAAAAGTTCAACGCAGTTCGGGGCAAAGGGAGACATCCAGCCAGAGAGTGATACTTGCTTCACGGCGTAGATAGTAGAGTTATACGCTTTGAGCCAAAGTGGTCTCATCGACCCGAGGCTAGCCTAGCGGAGAATGATTCTCAGAACACGAGCGAAGAGCAGAGGAATATGTTAAATGGCTAGACTCTTTCTGACCTAATAGGAGGAAATACTAATCTCTAGGCGTAGCGCTATGACGCCAGTATTACCTCATGGAACAACCACCCAAGATGGAACAAAAAACCCCTTACCTAGTCATTTGAAGTATGCATACTGGGTACTTCCACTTTACCAAAGGATCATCTCAAGATCCTCGACCGACTGGGAGGAGGAGAAGTTATTGAGGGTCCTTAGAGACCATGTGCATTGATGGTCTCTAGCCGATTTGAAAGGGATTCGCCCTTCCATGTGCATGCATCGTAATTTGCTCGAAGATGGGCATAAACCTTCAGTGGAAGCACAGCGGAGGTTGAATCCAACAATGAAAGAGGTGGTCCGGCGAGGTATTGAATGGCCGATACCGGGTAATTTATCCTATTTCCGTATTAGCGTGCGGCCAGTCCGCTCAAGTGGTACCGAAGAAAGGAGGAACAATGTATCATAAGAATCCAAAGTGAGAACAACATATTAATATCGGTCTTCGCGAACGTCACCGGTGAGGATTTGCATCACACCGAAAACTCCGAACAAAGCCAATTCGAAAAGATCATTTCCCATTGCCATTTCTAGATCAGATGTTGGATCGATTAGCTGGTCATGAATACTATTGCTTTTTGGATGGATACTCCTGTAACGACCCGTACCAAATAATACGAGTTTGACCAAGTTTGACCAAGTTTGATCAAGTTGACCAAGTTTGACTTTTTCGAGGAGGAATAGTTTTAGGTTAACTAAGACACCATTTCGTAGGCCTCGTCGATACGAGTTCATAGACTCGGCGAACGTGTCACAATCCCGACTTGCGATAAAAGTTACGGCCATTAGAAGTTCAACAAGAAGACTTTATCGCTGTCCAAGTTCCCTGCTCGATTTTACCCGAAGCTTCTAATTCTTAGACCCTATATAAACATACTTTGTGATACCAAATGAAAACCCTAGCCCAAAACAACACTTTGAGCCCAAACCCCGAGAAACTCTCCAAACCGAACACCTTTCGGGTCGAAAGTACCACCGCTGGCCGTGAGAAATTCCGACCGACAGGCACCACCCGCAATGGAAAGTTATCGGTACACGCGCCAAGCCACCACCAGGTGCGCAACCGGACGTCACGCCGCCAATTTCACGGCCACCGCCGCCGGACGCCAAGCCGGACGGCCGGCCGAAGCGGCCAAGGGCGACCAATCGCGGATCACCGGATCGTTTGACTTTTCCTCGGCCATTTCCGGCCACCCCATAGCTCATTTCCACCATTTTTGACCCTCGAACTCATTTTCGCGTGTCCCTTGCGCATTCCGCACCGTTTGGAAGTTACAACGAAAACAAAATCGGCCGAAGGTTAGATCGGGTTTTCCGGCCACCACGACTTTGACCGAGGTAATGGTACCACGAGTTCCCCCGGGTCTCGGGCTTTCCATTGATATGTGGTTTGTGAAATTTTGGACGTTGCTGTTGGCTTCCATTTTTAGGTTGTTTCGTACTACCGAAATGTTCCGGATCGAAATAGAGTACTAACTGGTCAAATCTGAAAATTGGGAAGTTGTATTAGTGAAATCGGATGTTTTTAGGAATTATCGACGTTCAATTTCGAGAAATTAGCTCCCTGGGTGAAAAGCCCCACTTTTGTGGTGACGGCCTATAGGGTAATATCAGGTAATTAACTCCATCGAGTTCACTGTACATCTCATAGTTCTAAATGTCGTTTCTAAGGCCTTGGGTGGATATTCCAATGTCGTTGGTTCAATTATCGGAGCCTAAGCGGTATTTTATTTATATTACAGCAGACTCACGCCGGAAATGAGACTATCCTCATGGAAGGACAAGACCGAGCGCCTCAGAATAAATGAAATGGCTTATACGTTTTTTTTTAAAAGTGTTAGTATTATTACGATATATATATTTGTGGTTTGTTATTTCATATACCGCTTTGATCAAATGGTTGGTCGCGACATGTTCCGGGTTACTCCATTTCTATAAAAACAAGTCAACATTTTCACCGCTTGGAAGTCAGACCGTTTCAAGTGACTCGTGGTATTTAGATATTTTCGGGGCATGTAGATTGGCTTTAACCCCCTTGAGAAATTATTGATTTATGAAATGGATTTTGAAATATATGTGTTTAATAAATGGTTAAGGAATATGGTCATCGAGGTATTTGCTCAAATTTCATTACGAATCGAGAAAACCAAATATCTTCAATGTAGTGATTGAGTTGCGGAAAGTAAAGTTAATACCTAACCTATGATGCGCATCGCCGGAAAGGCACACATGAGCAAGGTCAATGAAGTCGAGGTTATAAGGTGATGTACCATATCAGACCCGATATCGGGCTCGCTGATTATATTGTAGTACATCAGATTGCCACTCGCAGTCGTGCGGACGCTGGGTTCATCCAACTAGTCATATTACTCCACCTAATCGCAGGCCCGGTCAATCTGACGGTTTACTATTAGTTGCCACGCTGCCGTGAGGCCTGGCCGGACCGACCTGGCTTATTAGCCGCCACCGCCGTGAGGCCTGCCTTCAACCCCACCGCCTCGCATTCCGGGCCTGCCACCTAACGTGAGCGGCCCGCCGACCCGACCGTCATACTCGGGCCTGCCACTTTAACGCAGGAGGCCTGGGCTTGACCCGACGGCTCGGGTATTCTCGCTTTTGCCACTGACGTGAGAGGTCGGGTTTCCATCCAACGCTATATGTTATTCCACCCGCCGTGAGGTCGGGTTTACCGACCTGCCAGATGGATACATGGTGGTATGGTATGATGTTGATTAGATGCCACGGTTGTGAGGCCTGGATTACCGACTCCGCTTGTGGGATGGTACATGGTGTGGTACATCGTTAGTGTATATGGTATGAAATATCGCAAGGTATAAGGTATGATACATCGTAGGTGCATATAGTACATAATGTAGTTTTTATATCAAGGTATCATATTTTTAGTAAGACATACCCTTTCAATAGTGATGATTTTTGTATTTTCCATAATTAATTGTACAACATGACGCTCATATGTTTTATGCATCAATTAGCTATGTGGTGAATAGGATTCAGCAGGTTCTTGATAATGAAGTGAGTTAACTTATTGAGCATGACTTCTTATTGTTATCACATAGCTTGCAAAGTCGTATTTTAGAAACGCTTGTTAAACTAGAACGCCATGTTAGTGGATCAGGTTCAGAAGAAATTAAAATAAAACATTATTTTCCATATTATAAATTATGCCACTCATTGAGATTTGTTTCTCACGCTTTATTGTTTTTTTAAATTGCCCTAGGTCCGCATGTCGCAGGCCTATTCGCGCCAGATTGACGCCGGCCTTCTCCACCACACCGTCGTACTCCCATCGCATTTATCTATTCCTGAGTTTGTCAGACAGACTTATTCATTTTACCAGACCCCTAAATCCACAATACCTAGAACGCTCCTGATATTCAGATGGAACTTTACGAGACCCCATTATAATTGTCATGCTTTATATATATTTATACAGATAATCGGGTATTAAATTAATACATGGTGTTACCCCTTCCTTCGTGGGGTTCCACCATATCTTCCCTAGATTATACGCTGGGACTCTTCATCACAATGACCACACCAGAAATCCCAGGTGTCCGTGCCTGTCTTGTCAACTCCATTACAACCAACGCTATAGCCCCCAAGATCGTGAGAAGACTTTTTTTTTTCGCGCTTTACATTCATGTCCCATGGTACACATTCGCAGATTCAGCGATGTTCTTCGACTGCAATGTGACCTAGCATTATTTCAAAGATGTATGATGGCCATCTTCTCCATGGTTTGAGACATAAATCAAATCTTCATGGATGATTTCTGATTGCACCATTTCGACAACTGTCTGGGAGAATTTAAGATCAGTTTTGATAAGATGTGAGGAGACCAACTTAGTACTCAATTGGGAGAAGTGCCATTTTATGGTACAAGAGGAACAGACTTATACATCGATTTCAAGAGATGAGAACAGAGTAGATGAGCTGTAAGATTGAAGCAATTGAAAAGTTACTCCACCACAAGAAAAGGGACGCTTTTTAAAGTATCGGATTTTACAAAGGTCATAGCGATTTTTCTCGATCGCGAAACCATCGCCTTTAACCGTCCAAGGATCCCATTTTGAGTTCGATTCACAGTTGTTGCACGCATTTTCGTCAAGGATAAGTTGATATCGCCCCGCATTGTCGCGGGTCTGCATTGGTCTTTTCCTTTCAACTTATAAAGTGACGCAGTTTACTAAGGATCGAGCAAAGTCGGGCAAAACGAGAAAATTTTCCAAGCAATCTACTATGCCACAGTAACTTCAATGATGCTCGCCTTGACCATTACGCCTAATTACGAGAAAGAACTTCGCTATCGTTTCGCTTGACAAATTCAGCCTTATCCGATCGCAGGTAAACAAGGTAGTAGTCCACACCGATCACCCCGTCATTAAATACTGATGACTAAGAAAGATGCCAACCCGCTAATCCCAAGGGTTCTTTACACGCAAGAATTTGATGCTGAGATTAAAGACAAAGAAAGGCACTGAGAACTAAGCACATCTTTCACGATCAGAAAGGGCAAGTGATGATGTACCCAAGAATGATAATTTGTATGAGAAACTCTTAACCATCGAGAGACAAGAGGGCGCTCCATTGTTTGCAGGTGTGATTATGTGAATTATTTGTGGCCAAGGTAATCCCTCCCAATTTAACTATCAACAAATAAAGGTTTTTCGCCACTCGAACACTACTACTGGAGGAGCCAATCCCCACGCATTGTGTCAGACTGTGATTCGAGAGATGTGTGCTCGAGATGAAATGAACAATGCTTTGAACCACCGCCACACTTTACTCTCAGAGATTTGTACAATCCTAACAGTGCGTACTAAAAACCCTCCCAAATGCTTCACTCAGCCACTGCCATGGTAAGACTATCACTGTGATTCACATGACAAATGTCAACGAATGGGGGTAATTCTAAAAGGACGGAACCCGCCATGGTAATTCTATGAGATCGAAGTGAGAGCTATTTGACCCATGGGGCTGGATTTCACATGGACCATTTCCTCCATCTACAACCAGATATTCTAATGGGCAGAGATCATGTCTCGGCCGGTAGAAGAGATTCCGACCGCACTAACGATGCCAAGGTCGGCTCACTTTTCGCAACGGATATTCTCACGATTTGAACCTCGCACCGATCATCACAGATAATGGCAGGTGTACTCATTTATGCAATAAGGTGATTGACGTTTTACAAAAAGTACGGGTGCGGCTATCGCACATCTTCAGATATCCCGCAACAAATGGGCTACAGAGGTGTCAAATCGAGAAATTGCCTATCTCGAGTAGAAGACAATCAACGTCCAAAGGATCGTCTAAAAATCTAAGATGCACTCCGGGCATGGTCCACAATGGCTTAAAACTCCTTTTCGTATGTCACCGCTCACCAAGGGCAAAGCATGCCATCTTCCGCTGGACCGAGCATCTGGCCCACTGGCAACTCGACAATAACAGGACAAGGCACTAAATGTGAGAAGCGATCGCTACAAATGAACTAGATGAATTCAAGAACTGCTTATGAAAAACGCCCAGATTTGCATGAAAGACAGTGGGCATGATAAACACATATCGTCAGAAGGAGTTCACTAAGCAGTGACATAAAGTTCTATCGTTTAATTCGCCTGCAAACTCTTCCGAAAATCAAGCCTGGGACATTCCGCCTTTCACAAGCACAGTCTTTTCACATGGTGAGCAGGTCACACATCCGAGAAAGGCACACACATTCACGGGCCACTACACCTAATCTGCCAAGCCGTATTGAGGAGAGTTCCACAGGAAAAAGCAAAATACTCCTTGAATGCATCGCATCGGGCACCAGAAGCTTGGCCATACGAGCCCTGGTCCCCGAGCACACAGATCTCGTGGTCGAAAGCACAACGACATTAAACATAGCGCTTCGGGAGGCAACCCAAGTTTCTTCGAGTGACATTTTTATTAAGCTTCTGTTTTCATGATATCGTTTATCAAGTTTTGGTCTCAGAACGTTTCTTCTGCTTACTTTCAGACTCATGTACTGGAGGATCCGTTGCGGTGGTAGCATTGCTAAAGTCCGAGTGTCCCATTTACAAGAGGGAGGCCCCAAACCAGTATTACTTAATGTGAAATTCTTAGGTTTTCTCCGTGAACGTCGCGACGCCAATTTTACCTTCTTCGAACGCCGCGACGCGGAATTTCCAATCGCCGCGATGTTGATTTCTTGAAGAATTGAACGCCGCGACGGATTTAACGCCGACGCTGATTTTTGCATAACGACTCGAACGTCGCGATGAGTTCCAACGCCGCGACGCTGAATTTAAACCTTTTTAACGCCGTGGACGCGTATCAACGCCGCACGCTAATTTTTATACCGAACGTCAGCGACGCCACGACGCCACTTAACAGCCACGACGTCGCTCGCTTAAGGCCAAAATACTTACTTCGCTTCTTCACCAGGCAACCCACCGCCGGAACTCTTCAGTAATACCTCGCTCGGTCTGCTCTTCTACGCCGAGCTCCCTATCACGCCGCCGAGGGTTCGCACATTGCTCGACCTTCTCTCGCATCACCTAGACCATTACAACCGGCTCATTTTCAACTCAGACATTCACACCACCCGCACCCGCCCCTCAGACTCAGGTCATCTAGTGGCTCCTATCGGGCATTCACATTTGGTCACTGAGTCTTTTAGAAGTTTACCTCACTATTTCTCATATTAGTGTTATCAGAGGGTGACAGTCCCATTTTGTGTGTGTCTGAGAGCGTCATTAGTACACCTAGTTAGTTTCGATTTTTTTGAAGGCACACCAGGTGTTTCAGAGAGTTTCGTTTGAAGCCAATGGTGCGCCAATTTGGTGCCATCACACTGTGATTCAGTCCCACTCCGCATCAAACCGGCAAAAGACAGAATACCGCCAATGTTTATTTCATCTCTAATCACAATTTTTCTATGATGTCACGCTTGCTCGGCCAATGAGGGTCAGTCGACTCCGCTCAACATCTCATTTGCAAGAACCGATCGCTCATAAAGTGAGAAGGGTTTCCACCATCCCGGATCACTTTTCCTCCGCAAAACCATACGGCCAAGTGGATGGCAGAAGCCAGGCCAACCACCCCATCCAAATTGCTGATGAGTGTGGTGCGAGAGCTCATGCCACCATCCTGCCTCCACTGTCCCTAAAGAAAGTGCGAGTGAGGGCATATCAATGACTCCCGCCATGAGTCGATCAATAGCTACTATAGTCTAGACATGTCCTCCGAGCCGCTCGGCCTTACTTTTTTACGAAGACTCACTCACCCCAGGTCATCCCAGGTCGACTCAATTTGGCCTGGGGTGAGCGAAACAACCAGGGCCATTACGTACATTTCATACACAAACATTCGCCTTATCCCTAAGGCATCACCATCACACGCTCGTCCGACGACCGAACGGTGCGAAGTGACTACCAAGCGTGCCCCCGCCTCACTATGCCATCATACAGATACACTGATGTTATGTGTTATGAGACGCTATCTCCAACCGGACGCCAATGAACTGGGCACCCTTCTCATCTTCGCTTATACAAACGCGCTGGTGCCCTCGATGACAATGAGACATGGCTCCACCCGATTAAAGCCATATTCGCCGTTAGGGACAACCGTGTCCCGCGACCTAAGGGGGCATATGATTCCACGACGGAAGCCTTCTCGACGAGAGGACGAGCTTCATGATTACATATCATCAAAGCTCGATTGACTCCCTGGCGATCCCCGTGAGGACATCGTCGCCCCGCTCCCATCCACCTCCACCACCACCACACCACACCCCCTGGCTGCAGGCAATTTCTCCTCTCAGCCCTCACCCACTCCCCGAGACCGCGGTGTTTCCCATCGAGCGCTGACGCGATTCTCAGACGGCAGACCCGTGAGCACCGGAGTCCTCGCCACAGATACGGAGGCCCTCCGTGATAGGCGCAGACCGCGGCCGCCAATCGTGCCACCATTCTTCGCCAGCGAAGAAAATTCCCGCAGCCCAGATCGCACAATTTATCGCCATCACCACCGCCACCACCCCAGCGGATCACCGTGGAGTTCTTTCACCTCTGTCATTTATCGCTGGGGAATACCGTATTGTTCAAAAGCAGGACGAAGCTTCGTTAGATTTGCTGTATTCGTTGATTTTCAGATTGTGTGTTTTTCTTCGCTTAAGTACGCGTTAATGGTTGTTTCCACAGTTTCGGGCCATTTCTTCAATTTAAATTTAATGAAGTCATGTGTTAGTTTTGTTCGCTTTGTTTGTACTGCGTGGTGTTGTGCTATTCTTATACTAGGTTTCATGTGTAGGTAGTCTCAGGTATGTGCTGCGTCGGGAGTCGAAGATCGCTTTGGACCGACCACTATTGATATGGAAGAACTGATGCATATGATGTTTTGATGCCTTGAATAGGTTGCCGAATAGGGGCGGGAGGTTTAGTGAACCACCCGGTAGTCATGAACCATTTCTCAAGAACCCAATCACACTCACACGCTTAATGACCTTCTCGCATGCACAAAGCCGAGATTCACTAATAAAGCCTTCGACAAACCTCGGGGGAGTTCTAACTATCTAAGTGGGATGGGACACCTAATCAAAAGAGAGAGGATTGCCACTGAGCCCCAATTAAAAAAAAGAAAAAAGACGAGAGTATTTGCACATATCGCGGGTAATCCACCTAATCCCGCACGTATCCGAGGCCTTTCAAAGCCTAATGCCCCAAGCCAACCGGTCGGGAGTCATCGGCTTCACCGCCCGCTGCTGGGACGGATCATTCCTACAACGAAATACGCCTTTGAAGCCTGTCAGTGTTCGGGGTGAAGTTTGAAGGGACTTAATGCCTGTGCCCTAATCAGCGGGGAGTCACCAACGATCCCCTCACAGAACACTATCAACTCCTCTAATCAGTCTTCATTTTTAGGTATTTAGGAAACATTTGAAGGCTTTGCATTTAATAAAAAGCACAATGTTTTATCCTTTCTTAGTTAGTTTCTTCCAAATGTGTGAGTCGAGCCTGCCTGGGGTGTCTAACCTAGGTATACACTAGAGGTCATTCATTCGACGCATTACGTGGTCCTGGGAAAGGTTATCAATTCATGGAATTTGAGGCACTAGTTACTTTACCTATATCAATCGAAGTTTTTCAAAGTCAAACACCTCGTATGTGCATCCCGTGGAACTTCAAACAAAACAAAGCAAAGAACTATGAGCCTGGTCCAATTCGATCCCTCTACTTTTCAGCATGTGCACTACTACGTTCAGGAGCAATCAGAAGATATAGAGTGTGTGTTAGGTTTAGAGTCGGCCTGCTCGGGGACAAGCAAAGAAACCAGTCAGTGTGATGAGTGCCTAAAACACTCATATTATACCGCTGCCGACGCCATGAATATCCGCTTCTCTCAAAGATTAAAAGAAACGGAGGCGACTGGGAGGCACTGGAATGGCAATGAGTCGGCAACTAAATCGAAAGCGTGGAGTGACGTAATCCTAAGAAGAACCCTGACCTGCGCTTTGATTTAGACAACGAACTTATGTTTTATATCACATATCAGCTTTCATGATCATCATGTTCTGATCGATACCTAGGGTCTCATGAACCCCGCGTCACTATTGGATGGATTAAAAGTTGATTAATTCTATATTATTTAGTTATTTATGATTTGGTTATTCGCTTATTATCTGTGCATCAATTGTAATGTTCACAACATTAGATGTTCATAGAGATCCGAGATTAGAGAGATGAGGATACTAGGGATATGAGTAAAGAGTGCAATTGCCGAATTAAGGAACAGAGATATTCCCGATCCCTGGTTGGTAAATGCCAAAAGCTACAATATGTTAGAACATAAGTATTTCCAGATCAATCGATTAGAGATACCCAACTCTACTACCGGTAGATAAAGCATCACACACCTCGAGAGAGGGTATCCGTGAGACAAGATCACCTACCATTAAGAGAACATAAATAAACCGAATAATCTCATCTTTAAGAAATAATCCATCGAACGTGGCAAAAGGGGAGAGACACATACTTAGTTCTCAATACACGCAGCAATTCGCGAAGACGATACGACAAATTAATATTTGATTTCTTTCTCACAACACGCTACTCGGGAGCACATCTAAAACACATCTGTATTCAATTCCTCACCCTCGTGGATCGATATCCGCATCTTTTTGGCATACATTATATTACTGGGCGACGTTGCACGGCGCGATAGTTATTTACACATTCACGCTTTACTTATCAAGAGATGCCTCACGTCGAATCGATATACCGAGGAGTCGAACACCGAACTGCGGATGAAAGACTCCAGACATGACAACCGAACTACGAAGCGCGCAGTCAGATAAATAATATCGTATCACCACAGTTAGCAACCTATATTAACCAGACGTGAAACTCGAACACTGCCCAGCCAAGGATCCGGGTCCTTCAAGTGAGTTTTCGAGAACACAAACATCCACACCAGAAGCTCCACCAAACAGGAAGGACCGTGAGGCATTGCACATGGGCCTCGTTAATCCCGATCGATGCAATAGATAAACTAGATGGACGCCTCAGACTGTATCGGGAATACACATGACCTCAAAAGGTACTATCAATAAAGAATGATTCAATTTCTAACTATGTTCTCGTCTCAATTTTTCATAAAAACCCTGGATAAGGTCGATGTCCCACCAAAGCCACATTTACTGACGCCACTTGGCTTCATTACGTAGTTCGGGCAAGGTTGATGTCCACGGCCAAAGAGATGGTCGATGCCCACCGATCTATTACGGTCCGGTGGTCAGATGTCTTAATCGCATCAAGATGGTTGATGCCTGTAACTCGGTTCACACACATAAAGCTCGTATACTGATGTCCATCCCAAGATAGGTTAAGGCCCAACGTTCATTACAAAGTTCGGGGCATGGTCGATGTCCTACTTCCAAGATAGTATGAAGTCGATACCCAACTCGGTTCACAAAGTCCGGCAAGGTCAGGATGTCCTCCACCGCTTTAGTATGGTCGATGCCCGCCGTCTGACACTAAGTCCCGGTAAGGTCGATGGTCACGCTCAATCAAAGCATCAATGGAACCCGTAAGGAAGGCTGTGAGAAGAGGGGCCAATGAACCTTGCTTACAGGAGTGGTCATCCGGAACTTATCTATATCCTACTAAAGGTACATCTTTTTTCTCGTCGCCAAATTAAATTAATTATGTGATTTGATCAAGCAACACCACATCGACAGCAAATAACACATGCTTTATTATCGAGAACAACACTGGCTATTATCGGGAGTTTGGCTTCAAAACAACAAAATCCAAGGAAACACAGGACGAACAAGGCTCAACGAGCAATCACCAAATACAACCCAGAAGCATCATGCTCCTTACCTCCGGCTACTTTGCTGCAATATCAGCTCGTTATCCGCCCAAACTCTACGAAGTAGGAGATGCTTGCCCGCCTCGCTATTATCCGTCTTTAAGAATCGCAAATGAGCCTCCTCCGCACATTCACTTCACCAGACAAAACATCAATGGACGCCGCTTTGGCAGGGACAACACCCGAGGGGCATCGAGGATTAATAAAGAACTCTGGGGATAACGACTAGATCGGGTCTCCAGATCCGTCTGGAACTGTCGGTTTCCATAAATATTATGTGTGAAAGAACAACACCATACCCGTAGCTGAAAAATCACCGAAGCCTCCTCGTAGCTTTCCTCCAGTAGCCTTTTTCTTAGCTACCTCGCCGGATGTAAATAACACTCATCCTTACAAGACCGAGTCTCTGGTGGGTGAGAGACTCAAGCCATCACAAACCACACCCTCGTTTTCCGCCTTTCGCCAGCCTCCCTCAGAACCACCAAGGCATTTTCGACTTAGCCAACCTGACCACCTTCAATTCCTCGGGCACTCTGTCAGATCGACATCCATGCTTGCTATCGAGGCATCATGGCAGCAACACCCTCTCGCTTCGCCATCTTTTCAACGCTGGCCTCATATATTCCATCGAGGCATCACATGAGCAACCTTCTCTCGGTGATCTCTCACCGACTGAACTCTGTATGTCGGTAAGTCATGTCGTGATAAATGCGGTATAACCTACAAAAGAACGTGCATTAGAATAAAGCAATAGCTCAGAAGTGATACTAGAACAAGGCATAAATAGCTTTATGAACACACACTACTCCGCCTCGACTGACACAAAGTCATGGCACGCATTAGCATGTCATCTTTAACCACTGATCGAGATCTTCCTTACACAAAAAGTGGGTCGAGATTTGCATTATCTTCACCCTCCCCACCATATCACCACTCCAAGATCCAAAGCAATGTCTGACATAGTTATTCCATACGGGCTACCTGATGATCTCACTCATTAATGGCTTCCAGTAGATTGAAAATCCCCGCACCCCTCACTTGTAAGATCGATATACTCCTCCATGGGTGAGTCAGTCTCCTGGTGGAGGAAACGTAAGAATTCACAGTTAGATGGTCCTAAGTTACCCACCTTACCGCGCTTTCAGATCAGAAGACGCAGTCTTGTTCGGGTCACACTATTCCCGGGAATTCTCCCACCTCCGCACGAAAGTTGGGAGAAACTTCCTAAACTGCCGAGGTACCGCCATCATGAAAGTCCATCCTACAAATCCACAACAACTATCACCCGCTCCATCCAACCCTCGTCGATCGGGCGTTGATCGCCCTCACCAACCACCCCCAGGGCAAGATCGTCGTTCACAAGTCGGGCGCCACGCGCCTTCCGTGTGGGCGGCTACAATGGTACCCAGCCGCACCGCCTCTCTCCTCTTCACTCAGCAGCAGGGGAAGCAGATATTAGGGCAACCCAAGGGATAAAATCTTTCACCCCCGCCTCCGGTGCGCCGCTATCTCAGCACCCACCTCCCTCTTAGATGCCGAGGGGCAAGACGGAATCCTTGAAAAGGAAGACGCCGAGACGACACCCCACACAACCCTTGGATGCCTGATCGAATCCTTCTAGCCAAAGAAGGCTGCTCAGAGCCAAAGACTGATCACGCCCCGACCAACCACCTCATCCCCGGTCTCCGGGCCGGAGACGAAGTCGGCCTGTGGGCATAAATCTGGTCACACAACATAGCTGCCGCCCCTCCCTGGCTTTCAGGGAAGAGATGGGATAAATGGAAGAACAGATGTGGACTACAACTCAACCACTAAGACCTCCTCATAGCTAAGAAAATTCATTTACGTCATTCCACTTAGAAATTCTAACAATCCTCCCCTCAATTTTTCTGAAGATAATTTTCCACCTAGTTCACTGTACTACCTCCCATTTTTTTCCCATACAAAATATATTATTAAGGAAGTACGTGAATATAAAGGATAAACGTACACCGACATACAAACCCCACAACTTGAACACACCTAGAAATGACATCGGGACCTGGCCTGTAAAGCAACTGAGATCGTGGAGCCCGGTCTCATGCGGTCCCCCAACCAAGATCATCCTTCACTTCATGCCTTAGGCGCAGCCCAGAGTCCAAGAACAAATCAGCCCCGGCCTAGAGGTCAGCGGATAGCCTACCGTGTGCCAAATTCAAGGTGTAACAGACCTCATCAACCAAATGTCCAAGCAGAAATGAGGTTCAACACGTCAAGACTTAGCCAGATCCTAATGACATTCGGATGGATGAGAGAGGGAAGAGCACCAAAAAAGTGTAGAACCGTCACTCAGAGACGAACAGCTGGGTTCTACTGAGCCGTCTCCTTGTGGTACTACACCGCCTCCTTACCGATAAAGGGATTCACCGACGGTCCGACAACTAAAAATCGATATTATCGAATTCGTAAGAAGATCTCAATCACCACGTGGGATTTAGAAGAATGATGCCGCTTGGCAGAGGCGCATCCCGCCGTGCCCTCTCTCCTACGCCTAACCTGACAAGGGAAGTCTCTTCTCGACTCATACCAAAAGAACAACAACAAGAACATAGAAAGGAATCGGGCCTACGCCATAATACCAAATTGGTATAAGGGCGAGAACGTGCATGAACCTACCAAACCAGGGAAAAACCCCTCCTAGTTCTAGTATGTCCAAACACCCCTTCCACGCCTATCACCGACACACACGCCGACAACTGAATTCATACCCGAACAAAATAAGGCTTATCTGAAGATATAGACAAACGCTGAAAAGACTATCTCGCAAACACACAAAGTATCAACAAGCTCTCGAATCCGAAGAGAAAACAAGAAATGGTAGGCAATCGAGCGTGAAATCCACCATGACCCTACATATGTCAACACCCACGGCGACAAATGCGCCGCTAACTCATCACCTTCTAAATGATTTGAATCCAACGACGTCACACCACTGTGGCATAATAACCAGTGTGGGCCAAAGCTATTAGAGCTCGCGTACTCTTACGCCTCCCCAATGACTGATCGAACTGCCATAGGGTCCAATCGTGAACCAAGGTCGACATTATAGCTGGCACTAAACACCATAACTTTATCCCGTGGGTTAGTCCGCATGACCGTATAGCAACGAAAATGAGGCAAGCAAAAAACATGAATTTCAAGAAACACTTCACTCAAATGATGTCACAATTACATAACTCATCCAGTCAAAACTCCGAGAGCTTCCAAGATAATTACATAAACTCATCGTATCGAAAACCTGAGTTTCAATATAAGAGAGCATGAAGAAGGCCTGGGGAAAGAAGAAAAAGTTGAAGAAGAGGCTAAGAGAAAAGACATAGAAAAAGAAAAAGCCTTGGCTGTAGAGGCTAAGAAAGAAGATATGTCTCTGGTAGTATGATTGCAACGCCTATGCCAAAGCAAATGGGCATACAAGGCTTTATCAACACGGATATATAAATTTTATCTCGATTTACACCACCTGGGTGGGTATAAGGCCTAAATATCCCCTTAAAAACAAATTAGCACGCTCCAACAAGGCTACTTAGGCCTCCCAATTCAATTTCACAACATCACATTTGAAGGCCTAGGAGCAACCGAAAAGTTCTGGGTGACAACAACATCTAACACCAACTGCCCAGCCATATGCATCCAAATCTAAAACTCAAACCACCCAGCAAAAGAATACATTACCCGCTGAACCCTTTTATATAGAGTTACAAACCTCAACCAAAAAGTCATATTATTAAATTGTGTTTCCAAAATAGAAATCCCCTGGAAACGCGGCACGCTAACACGCAAACATTAACGATCCTCGTCTCAACGGCACTCAAAGAACAGATCAAGAATACGACATTTTTCCAACCTGAGAAAAACCTGACTTCCTTAAATAAAAAAGTGGGTATTGTTTTTTGCCTAACATCCTATTCGGGGCCCGAGATGATCAGCCCACAGGAGGCCCAAGTATCCTCACACGCATGCCTGAACCACGTCTGGGCTCGCCGTGACCATCCTGGCCACAACAAAGGCTTCAGATTTATCGCCCTGACATACTCTCTTCTAGCCAACTGACATCTCTAAGAAGATGGCCAGCCAATGATTTCCAGCCTCCATCCTGCAGCCTCAACACATTCTCCCACGCCAAACCATCGCCAGAACGCCTCTTAGATAATCAAACAATCCTTTGAGGCGAAGATCTCGGGGTGACTTGACTATCCAAAGGAAAAAATATCGACGCAATAAAAGCGTGATTCCTCCTCTCATTTCTAAATTAATTACTCCACTTCATAAAGTGAATTCTCCTCCTTCATACAACAAGGGAAGGAATGACAATAGAAAGGTATAAAATACACAAAAACAAACATCACTGGCCTTTTTTCGTTTAATCTTAAGACTTGAGAGCTTCACGACATACCACCGTACCTTGTTTGTTTCAGAGTCCTGCTGCCAAGTTCACGCCTGATCACCTGAGACTGAGAATTCCAGAGACAATGTGCATTATACACCTCAATCGTCTGGGCGAATAAACATTATTTCTATTTTCTGCTTATTTGTTTGTGTTATGATCAATAGTACAATGAAGAAATACGAAAAAAATACTAAATTACGTGAGACGGAAAAAACTTCACTCATGAATTTCAGAGATTACAAAAGTTCAACTTAATTTGAGAATAAACCCTCACATCAATATGTGCAACCTTTTTTTTTTCTCAACTTTTCTTTTCACAAAGATATTCTATGTATTAATTTGATATATAAGCTCAAAACTAAATTAAGTCATAAATTAACAATTTGTTTTCTCAGATCCTTATAACAACTTTTAAGTACCATGCTCTAAAACTTATGATAGAGGGCTTTCAAAAAAAAATGAATATCAATATTATTATATCTCCTAGTTCACACTTGTCCTTCAAGACTGATATGTTCGATGAACATTCTTTAAAGTCAATATATCAAATGACAGCTTATACCTAGATTTTGTGGACTAGGGCAAGGTGCATAATTATTAATTGTTCCTCATTGGAAATGGGAACAGATTTGGTAAAAGATTCTATTAGAGTTATCTCCAAAAGAATTGAAGAAAAAAAAAAAGATCTAAAGTTCCATTTTTTCTTGCCTCCAAGCTAAGACTTTTGAGATTTAAATAAAGTTTTTAACTAAAAACACTCAAATGAAAGATTCAAAGCTTCATCTATCCCAAATTCATCTCACTCTACCCTTCTCTTCCTTAATAATTACATCACGCGCCATTCATTCATTTATATCACCCATACATTATAAAATGATTTTAAAAGATAAATAAATATTTAATTAAAATTTAAAATAAATATAAAGATTCAATTAAAATAAAATATTGATACTATTTAATTAATTCAATAAAAATAAATATAACATTAATTAATAATTTCCAATAAGTAACTTTTTTGGGTTACATAAATACATTAATTAATTTAAAAAATTTGTACTTCTTATGCAAATAATGAAAATATTTGTAGGCTAATAAAAATAAACAATTCATATCAAGTAAAATATTATTTTAATTTATTTTAAATATCATTAAAAATATGATTTATGGTTTTTTTTTCATTTATTAATAATATTTTAATTATAATATTATTTTTTGAAAATAATTGTGTTAATAAAAATATTTCAGAGGCTAATAAAATAAATTAATTCATATCGTGAAAATTTTTATTTCTAATTCAGATTTTTAAAGTATTTCACATAAAAAATATGTATTAAGATTTATTTTTTCATTTTCCAAATACCCAAACGAGCGTGGTTTTAGTTTTTCATTTCAAATGGACCCAAAACGAGTGTCGGGGGGGGGAGAAGAGATAGAGAGTGGGATAAAGGAAAAGCAGAGGTCATTTACCGTCATACATGAGAGATTCACTTTACGTGGTGGCGCTGGGGACGGCTTCAAGTGATTCCAGCCTGACCTACACCGACTGGTACAAATGAATCCATGACACAGACGCGACTACTGCAGAAACGGGTCGGCTATCGCCTCCCATTTCTTCCCATTCAACAAATTATCAGCAGATGAAAAAATCTTCCATGTTTTGACTATTTATAGAATTTTGTTTTTCCGCTGGAGTTCAAAACCCTTCACGCAAGGTTGTCGCTGCCGCCAGTCATTTTCCATGCCACTTGAATATTTAAGGCTTCGCGGTTCACCGCTTAGATTTTCTGCTTCCAACGACTATATTGTTGAGGGTAGGATTGGTATTTGGTTGTTACTGATGAACAAAGGATGTCATTTTTACCCAAATATATCGGATCACCATCTCAACTCTCCAAATTATAGTTCCTTATCATAGCCCATCGCTGAGCACCTTTTTTTCACATCGCATCCAAAAATGGCTTTCTCAAGCCCCGTTGCCATCGCCGTGGATGCCTTACACCACTAATAAACTAGAAGGGAGGCTTAATCACATCGCACTAAATGAATAAAAATACATTAAGAAGACATAAAAATAGATAAACTTTAAAAAATTATGCTATGTAGAATTTTGCATAAAATTTCAAATAACTGGCATAGGGATGTGGCATTCAAATCCATGATTATAAAATGTTGTTTAATGACTTATATAAAATGGGAGACTTTTCCATGGTTATAGAAGGATTTATAACAACAACATGAAATAATAAAGAGCCAAACATCTTAAGATGTCATAATACATATTAGAGTTGAATAACAAATGGACATATGGAAAATGCTAAGAAAGTTGTCGTTTCTTCGAGGCTAATGTGGTAGAGGAGAGAGACCTCATTAAAATAATAGGTCAAGAAAAACAAATTTGAAGAATGTTTCAAGATATCATAAAGGATAAAAGTAGACACATCATATTAGAATTTATGCTTAGAAAAGAATTATGCGCCCGTTTAGGAAAACTGCTTATTCAAATCCAAAACATAAACGCTTTTTAGTTACGGTAGAATAAAGACGAACAAATTTCAAAACAAAGAAAACGAGACTCGC
Organism: Tetrastigma voinierianum; assembly: GCA_016808115.1. Lineage (NCBI taxonomy): Eukaryota > Viridiplantae > Streptophyta > Magnoliopsida > Vitales > Vitaceae > Tetrastigma > Tetrastigma voinierianum. Next base: position 304,223 of record JAEQBH010003826.1, on the reverse strand, counting down.
TATTTTCAACATTTTATATTTAATCGAAAAACAGCAAGAAAAACGGCTTTCTCGGCTTTCAATCAAATTCAACTTCAAATCAAATGGGTTGAACGATTTTCAACCAAATTCGCACGGTAAACGAGATTTTTCTCGAAATGAGAGTAACAAGATCGTAATATCAAAATTTTCATATTCAATTTCGGAGACAATGAAAATTTTCGCGAACTAAACTACTTAAGGCTTTCAACAAAGTTGTATCAGCAATGTTCAGTTAACCGTGTGAGTGGGAAGCTCTAACAAAATGGTGTGACGGGCTTCTACAGATGAGAGCCTGCCAGAAGTATGCGCCCGAATATCGTGAAGGAAATCTCAAACAGCCAATCGAACTTATTTACGTGAAGATTGTCGTGTGCATCCAAAGTCTCAAGTGGTATCAACCCCGTTCAAGCTTAACCGTATAAGTGGAAACCGAACAAATGATGCGCCGGTGGGGTTCGCAGATTACGCTCACGAAGATGCACAATGAACTAACAGCCAATTTAAATATAGCTTAATTAACTTTTCTAAGTAGATGATTATCAAGATCAAGTCTCATAACGCCCAACATCTGCTAGGGAATGCAGAAGGTTTATGAAGCTTAAGCATGATTACATCCGATCAATGGTATTTTTAGAAAGGCGGAAACAAAACATGAAGTGTTCATGTGTTCCCAATCGTAAACAAGCTCCACGATTTAACCATAAAAAAAAAGAGGGATAATTTATTTGTGTTATAGAAAACTTGACACCATGCAACCAATATCACCATAAGAGAAGAGAACCGGGAGGAGTCTAACTCAAAGGTAAATCTCAAAGACATAGGTAATTGTTATTCCCGAAAGTGAACATGGTCACTAGCGTGTTAATAACCGACAATAAACTGAAGGTTAAATACATCTATAAGAACATTAGTATATCTATGAAATATTTGTTAAAAACATCAAATAATTTTTAAATTTACTTAATTTAATATCTCTCATGTTTTCTTAAAAATAGTCTATTTCGCATAAAAATGTCTTTCTTTATATTTTATGTATTTACAACGCCTTTACAAGAATTTCATATTTTTTCAGTTAAAAACAAGATGAACGAAGCATTGTACAAAATTTGACGAAGATAGTCTCGGATTTCAACGCCTGGTTTTCAAAAGTTCATTTAGACAAATCACCCATATGCACAAATATAGTAAAAAGGCTTATTTTCCGATTTATTATATAAAATATTAAAGCAAAACAAATATAATTAAAGTTTGTTAAAATTTTATGCATTTTAAGTTATTTGATCTTTACATGTCAAACAAAATTGATCTTTATATACTCAAGAAAAAGAAGTGGATGAGTTTAAAGAAATGAATAAAATTAATTTATTAGCTTTGATATGTTTTTTATTTTCTTCACTTTTTATTTTCTCCTTTTTAAAAACATTTTCCCCAAATTGTTTAGAGAACCAAACATTACCTAAGGGAGTTACAAAGGAATGTTAAAAAAATGTTTTTTTTTTCCTATTTTTTACTTTTTTTGAAAGAAAAAAAATAATATTATTAATTTAAACTTGAAATATATTCAACATATAAATAGTTAAAAATCATACATACCTAAACAACATCTCGCATTAATAAAGAAAATAAATTAGATAAAAAGCCTATAAAGTCATAATATAACTACTAAAATATCTACGACCGGCTTTCTTCAACATATGACGATCACTATAATTCTGATATTTTCTGAACATCAAATTCATTTTCGTTGTCAATCACTCCCACGATAAATAAATGGTCGTAGTACACGATAAATAACACCAGATCATAATAATTTTTAATGATAAACCAAACACCATAATGTTATCGGTTTAATAAATCAAACGCCGATAAAGACATCCTTAATTTTTATCAGACAGCGAAAATATGAAGGTAAATAATCACTTACAATTTAAAGCAGATTATCAAGTCAATGATAAAGTGCAAAGAAAGAAATTGAAATTTTAATTTTTTGTTGATTCTCCTGTAATCCGGAACAAGAATACCATATTATCCCCTGTAGCCCCAAACACCCGGCCTATCTCAAAACCCTAGCCATATAAATTGTTCCGTTCCTAGTCGACTGCTTCCATTTGCTCCGTTTCAAGCTAAGATCTTTCTTGTTTTCATGGGTGTTTCTACCGGTTCTCCTGGGATTTCCATCTTGTGGCGTCGTGCCTTCAGTTAGCATATGAAACTGTGAAAGAAAGTCTTATTTTTCTCAGTAGAAGAACAGATCTTCGATCTCGAGTTCTGATGTGTGAGTTGGTTTGTGCTGTAGGCGCCGAAGAAGGATAAGGCCCTCCACTATCTTCAGCCAGCCAAGTCTATGGAGGCAAACAGAAAAGAAGGTGTAAGTCTAGGTTTAGGTTTTCATATTTCACTCTGTAATTTTAGCTTTGTTGAGTTTTAATAGCTTATTATCTGGATATTTGTGGTCTAGTGGTATGATTTAGTCTCGGTGAAAAGAGGGAAACTGTTTGTCGTAGCTCGATTATAGTCCCGCTTGCTTGGCCATGAAAGTGTAGGAAAATAAGACAAATTAGGTTTTTTATCCACATTTCTGGGCTGAAAAACTAAATGATCATAACAACCCTGACTCTCTGTTAACTGCTGCAACCACTTACATATATGAGGATTGCACAGAAGTATTTTCTATAAACCAAACAAAAATTAGTTGATCTTTTTAAGAGTTCTTAATTCATATATTTATTAGATATAAGTTTTAATTGTGCTTGAATACTCAGAAATGGAGCAAAGGTAAGCAAAGGAGAAGGTGAACAATATGGCTTTGTTCGGACCAAGGCACCTATGACAAGCTTCTCTCTGAAGTTCCTAAGTACAAGCTCATCACCATCGATCTTGTCCGATTAGACTGAGGGTAATGTTCTGGTTTTCCTTCTTTGACTGTATGATGCATCTATCTTTAGCATTATATCTAACAGTTCACAGTCCTTCGGTGGGTGCTTTCATTTTAACATTTATTAATGAAATTGCAATTTGGATCATTTCTCTGGTTTTGATTAGGTTTTGAAACATATTAATGTCTTTGAATTAAATGGATTTTGTTGTAGAAATCACTGTATTTGGTGTGGTATCTATCATTCAATGGCATTCTATAAGATATACACGTAAAAAGGAAATATTTCCAAGAAGAGAAGCTTATACCCTGGAAGAAATGTTCTGACAGAATCATACTAATATATGTCTGAATCTTCTGAATATTGCAAGAATGAAAACCAGATGAGATTATGTCCTTGGTATTTAATGATTGAAGATATATAGAGGAAACTAATGCAGATACCAACAGATCATTGGAATCAATTGCTACCCTCTTTTTATTGTATGCTTTATCATTGCATTTCACCTGTTAAAAACAATCATTTCTGCCATGTGAACTATACTACTGACGGAGACATATCTGTTGCCCTAAAATTATACATCTGGTTCTTGTTAATTTTCATATCTATTAATTGGTCCAAGTAAGGATAGTGGGAAATAGAGATTTAGTGAGTTGACAAGAGCAACAACTTTAAGAATACTCAGAGATTTGAGTGTTTGATATATTTTGCATTTTTACATACAAATATATACCTGTATTTCTTGAGCATCATTTTATTGAGACATGCATGTTTAGTTTAGTCAAGTAGAAAGAAGCATGGGTTGCTGGTTGCTGAAATTCATTCTGACTGATCTACTTTTATCATTCAAGTACATGTTAGAAAGTTATCCGTAAATCAAAATACTAGTACTAGAACCTGAATCTTTTGCATTCTTGGGAAGGTTTTATTTTCAGCTTCTTCAAAAAGCTGTTGAGATTCACTATAATGTCTAGCGGTAATGCCAAAACAAAATTAGGATAATTAACTGACGACTCTACCTGATTATAACTCTCCTCTTCTTCGAATGTGCAGATTAACGGTTCCCTTGCACGTAGGGCAATCAAGGATTTGATGGCAAGATGTTCAATTATTGCATCAGCTCATGCTACGTCGAAGCATCTACACCAGGGCCACCAATCACTATAGAAAACTATAGTAGCCCAGTACCCAGAAATTTCCTATTGTCCTTTTTGTTTATCTATTTTCAATGAAAATTATGAGTTTCATTAGCAACTGACTTGTGGTCTAGTTTGAGGTTTTATGATATTACATTGTAGTAACGGTTATGAAATTTGATGTTTGATTGAATTTGAAATGATGCTCCATATTTATGTTGGTTTGCATAGATCATCTGGGTGGTTTGCAGGCTTCAAAATGTTCATACATATGCAAAGAGTTCTCAAATCAACAATTGGTGGAAAATGAGCATTTATCGTACAATTTTTGAAAATTTGAGGAAAATTGGATGGAAAAGAAAATAGAAGAAAAGAAAGAAGGAAGAATAAAAAAATAGAGAGATAAAAGTCTACGTATTTTTATTTGTTACCTCAAACTAATTTTATTTATTTAATTCATCACATAAAAAAATTAAATAATTTAGAAATATGTAGGTTTTTAATTTTGGTGAAAGAAGGCTACTATTAAAGAAAATTACATAAATGGTTAAATTTTTTAACATCTCTTGGAAGATCAAACTCAAAATAATTTTAGAATTCGGATTGCAAATACTTTTTTTTAGCTAAACTGTTCTTACTCCTTTCTTAAAAATATGACAATAATTGTATATATTTAGAACTTGAGAAAGTTTTCGAGTGTCCTTAAAAAAATTAGATCAAGAGAAAGCTTCTAAATATCTTTTATGAAAAATAATTGAATTAAATAAACTACTGTTATAACAATCTATAATTATTGTATTTAATTAATAAAAAGGAAGAAGTAATTTAGCGTCCATTCCCGAGTGTTGGAGCAGCTAGTGGTTTGTGGATAATTGTGCAGGGAAGGGAAGGCATTTTAATGGAGATTTTATTTTATAAAAGGAATAAGATTTATGAATATTATCCTTATTCACCTTCTTCCCATCCCAAATTCTGCCAAAAATAAACTGTTTTTCCCTCGTTCCACCACAAATCTTTATTCTTTATAAAATGAAAATTCCATTAAAAGGTCTTTACCTGCACCAATATCCACAAACCCCCAATTGCCAGTGTCCATGATTGCCCATTTCATTTTCTGGTTGGTCAACAACCAACCAACTATTTTTTAATTCTGTGTTAGTTGTAAAATCTTGGAAAATGTATAAAAGAAAAAAATCCAAATAAGGAATAATAACATTTAGATTATCTTAATTGACTATTCTATAATTAAATATAGAATTATTATCCCAAGAAAGAAGTAAAGGTTTTTGTTTAATTTTGTACTAAAGATAATTATTTCTTGACTTTTTGAAATTATTTAAGTTGAACATGTAATTGAAATAATTATATTATTCTTGAAATGACACTTGATTTAATTTGTTTTACTCCAAATTTCAAATCATTTGATTGCATATATATATATATATATATATATATATATATATATATATATATATATATATATATATATATATATATATATATGTTTATAAAATTTTGAAAATTAAAAAGAATAAAAAATCCAAATAAGAAATAATAACACTTAGATTATCTTAATTGATTATTCTATAATTAAATATAGAATTATTATCACAAGAAGTTAAGGTTTTTATTTAATTTTGTACTAAAAAATAATTATTTAAGTTGAACATGTATTTGAAAAGAATATATATTATTCTTGAAATTGACACTTGATTTAAAATTGTTTTACTTCCAAATTTCAAAATAATTTTTATTGTATTATATATATATATTGATCTTATGTTAGTTTATATCAGGCATTGAAAACTAAAAATTAAATCTTAAATATGAAACTTAATTAAATAAATTTAAACTCATCTGAAATAGCATCTTCTCCAACAAATCTTCATCCTCTATCCCAGTTAAATTCAAAATCAATCTTAAAATTAATTTTACCTCAAGGTGGTCGATCCAGGAGGCAGTCTAGTGGTAGATGGGCTCCACCTGTTTGTTTTTTGGGCCAGGGCCCAAACATAAAAGAGCCGGATAAGGCGTAAGTCTAATCCTCCCAACTTTGAGATTTGGCATTGTTTGGTTATAATAGAAAAATTAAAGAATTACGATCCTTGTTCCTTTTGAGAGAATCCGAGATCATCTTTCCGCTTTTCTTTAGTTGCAATACATTATTGTCGACAGAGTTCTTCCAATAATAGCAGAAAAGAGTTGAATGTTTACAGTTGGCGTGGGGTTAGAAATTTCAACTTTTTGCAATATTTCCTTTGAGTATATAGCTCAATTCTTTAGCACTTTGCATCATGTGATGTTTTGATCATGGTTTCTTATTTATTTATTTTTATTTCTGACTGAAATATTTTGGTTTGTAAACCTCAACAATCCAAATTTTTAAATCATAACCATGTTTTTCTTGAAGAATAATCATTGGAAAAACTAAAGAAAATCTGTACAAAAAAATATTCTCGATAACCATACAGAAAAAGAATCAGGCTTTATCGAAGGAATATATAGGTGAAAGGTTTCCCTCTAATCTCTCAATCCTTGCCAACTGTAATTAACTCTTCTTGCCATTGAATGAACTGCATCACAAAGACGTTAAAGGTATCATTGGAAAGACTGATTTTCTTTTAATTTCATATTTCAAGTTTTTCATCCTCTTTATATTTAGGGTTGCTCGAGTGGAGAAATAAGAGAAAATGACCCATGAAGAATGTCGTCTGTAGGCGGGAATCCATTAATTTTCACTAAATCAGATTTTTCCGCCCATTTATTGGCCGCGAGGTCTTTCCTCTTCTCAAACCTTATACAAATCAATAAAAGGTGTTTTAGTTTATAAACCCAAATTTTATTTTTATCTTTTTTCCTACGTGGACAAGATTCTCTTTTAAAAAGGCTACCAACTAGTATCAGCTCATGCTAGCCAGCTGATTTATACCAGGGCCACCTATTACTAGAAATCCACTGGCCAGTACCAGTGCTAAGAGGAGGAGACAATTGATCATCTTTTGGTTCCTTGTGAAAAAGCTAGATTGTTGCAGTAGCTTTTACTGGCTATTATTGGGATCAATTGGATATTTTCCAAGTCTGTCCGTGAGTCCCTTCTGTCCTGAGAAGACTCTTTTGTGAGAAAGAAGCCTAAGAACGTGTGGATGTTAGCCCCTTCTGCACTTTGTGGATTATTTGGCACAAGAGAAACTTGATTGCTTTGAGAATGAGGAGATCTCTTGTCACACGATGAATTCTACTTTTATTTGTAATTTATGAAGTTGGTCAAATGTGCACAATTCCTTGATTTTTTGACTTGGCTCGCTGAACGTAAATGAGGGCTTGGAGGTTTATTTGTGGGTGGGTGGGTATTTTTTGTCCCATTGCCGTATACCTCATGTATATTTTAGGTTTTTCTTTGTTTTCTTTTTCTGGTTAATATATTTTGCTTTTACTCGGAAAAAAAAAAACTATTTTTCTTCTAATAAAAAAAGAAGCTGTGGTTTTTGTTCATGGATCTTGGATCTCCATGATGCTTTGCACGCTTCAAACTGTTCATTATTTGCATTCTCTTTTGGAAAATTACGGTAGGTTATAGTTTTTAAAACTGTTTTTTGTTCTCTAAAAAAGAACAAGAGAACAAAAAAAAACACAGAATACTTTTGGTTTCCTATTTATTTTATTTTAAATATGAAGAATACAAAAAAAATACTAAATCCAAATAATAATAACATATTATAAATAACATCAAAGTTATGTTTTTTTCCCTATTTCCAAAAGATTGTTCCCATGAACAGCAAAAAAGGCTGTAGCATTAGTCCCAGTATGTTTTTTGCACTTGTTCTATTGGGATCCGTGAAGGTAAAAGCTATTATTATAACGATGATGTTTTTTTAATCGGAACCTGACTAGAAGGGGCCGATTTGTCGGCCGATCCATTTTGGCCTCTCTCAAGGCACTTCTCTCAAAAATGTTAAACAAAAGATCACCATTTTTACGCCGCCTCGCCGCACCCGACGCTCTAAGCCGCCTTCCTAACAAGTGAAGAGAATATCAATCACAGGGAATTAAGCCATAAGATACGTTTCAACAATGCATCTTTCACTTATGTGGTGATCTCAAGATTATACTGTATTTATCACGACAACTTTCCTAATCGGACATGACACCAAGATGCTTTCCTAATACGACGATTAATCATCAAGATGCTTCCTCGCTGAGGATTGACACAATATTTCTCCCACTGTAGGAGATTTTCTTCCTATCATAACCGATTATCAGCGGATAATTTGCTGCACACTAGAAACATCTACTTTCCCGATCGTGAAGATCAGCGTTTTCACAATACGATTCCTCAATGCCAAGATTTTAAAGGTACTGCTTCGTACTTCATATTCGGCGCGACGCCATCGCGGCCTATCGCTAGTACCGCCCGCTTAACTTCGGGCCAAGGGCTGGCCGGGCTCGCGCACTCTATTATTTAAACCCACGGCTTCACCACCTGCCGGAAGTGCGAGGCGCGGTCAGACGCTTTCTGACGACGCGGATATCCATGCGCTACTTAGAAGGGTTTGATTAGTTTTACCGCTTTTTTACCGCTCGCCAATTTGACGCTGGTTTCGTCGCGCTTCCAACCGTGCCATTTGGCCGGTTATTCTACATTTTCGCGCTTATGCCTTTTCGAACCGGTACTTCGCCCGATTACATGTCGCAGGTTAAAGGTCAGTCTTTCGGCGCTTATTACGCCGCAAACGCTTCGCCATGAGCTACACGCCCGACTACTGACCTTTACCGTTACGCCCGCAAATCCAAGCTACCGCCTCAACTATTAGCCCGTGGCTATGCCTCAGCGATTACGCCTACGACTGAAGCACAGCTCCCGAGCTACTTCGGGCTCAGGGCTACATGGTCTGCTTAAGCCGCTACGCCCACGAATCGTTTACAGCCCCGGGAATTTACGGGCCTGCGGGCACGGCCCGTTGAGCCGTTACGCCGCGAATCGAAGCATCGGGCTCGGCGCCATTGCCCGCGGGCTGGCATGTTTCCGGCTATTACGCCACGAATCGGCATCAGTCGAATACTATCCCGCCACGCTCGCTTTCTCTCGCTTTTACGCTTACGACCAGCGCTAATGGGGTTCTCGAGTTACTGGGCTTCGTAAGGCTATTATGGCTCGTTGAGCTTACGCTTCTACGAATCGAGCTACTGCTCCTGCGGGCTAACACTCTCGCTCGAATCGAGTCGGGCGCGCTCCTCAGCCTACTCGCCCGCCATTCGCGGGCTAGCACGCCGCCTGTTCGAACCGAGCCGCAAAGCCTCAATTAGCCCCGCCACGTGCAGGCCGTTCACCGGTCGCCAGCCCGCTACGCTCGTTCAAATCGAAATTTCGCTGTGGCTTCCCGGTGCCTACTGCTTCATGGCTACATGGCTCGCTGAGTGTTACGCCACGAACTGCTACGCTTCGCGGGTTACACATGACCATTCGAATCGAAGCCACGGCCACGAATGCATTTTGGCCTGCCATAGGCTCGTTGGAGTGCTACACTTCTACGAACACCAGCTATTTCGTGGCCCGGATTCATGGTCTGTTGGCGGGCATAGTCGCGAACTGAATACCTGCCCGTTACGTTTGCCTGAAGCGTTACGCCGCGCGAATCGAACTACGGCTCGTAGAGCGCACACGGCATTCGAATCGGGGAGCGCCATTGCCTCGGCTTTCGCCCACGGCGATGGCCTCGCTTGAACTGCCGCCGTTCGCGCTACATACCGTTGGAAGCAGTACTCGAACCGAGCGCCACGCCCTAACATCCGTGCGCGCCCATCCGACATTCAGACGCATTGAAGGCGTCTACATGGATTCGCCTACCAATGTCTCACATTCGCTACACATGGTAACTTCGCCGGCGAAGTGCAAAGACTCGCGATGAACGGAGACCTGTCATTGCACTGGTACGTCCATGGAGACCGGAGCTCGGCACGCTACCTTCACGTAATGATTTCATTGACGCCCTCGAACCTTGCTCCTGCACTGTTCTCCTCGCTTTCGCACCTCTCGAGGGGCTGGTGCGGATCATGCCCTCGGTGTGGCTAGTTTCCTTTCTCATCCTCTTCTATTTCAGGGTCGCAGGTGTCGCTTCTTCCTGTGCAATGCTGTTTCGGGTCTTTTCGCCCGCCAGGTCTCCCTCGGGAGTCGTATTTCGTCAGGTAGAGTTGTTCCAACTTCGCCAGTGTCGTCAGGATGGGCGCCTCCACCCCGCCTCCTGTCGGGCCAGATCGTTTCATCGCCCAGGCCATCATTCACCCTACCCTACTTCTGGCTCTCAGATCCCGAGGATCGGGCGCTGCTTCACAGTTCTGCCGATACCACACTACGGTGTCGCCATTCAGAAAGAACCATCGCTCCTACGTACCTACAAACTGACATGTTTTTTTCAACCCAAACCTGGCCAGAGCGTGTCGGATTTGTCAAGTTTCGGTCCACCTGGCCTGCAAAAGGTCAGACTCTCCCTGAAACAAGAAACAAAAGATCGGCTGGGCCGCCTGCCGCGCCCACATGCCTAAGGCTCTTTCACACGCAAGCAGAATATCAACCGCTAGGGAATGAAGTTTTGTGCATATAAACCGCGCATCTTCACTTATAGGTGACCCAGATTTATAATGGGGACATCAGCGACAACTTTCCTAATCGATTACGACATCAATAATGCTTTCCTGGGCGACATGACGACACTTAATAATATGCTCTTTGTCTGATGACGACAATCGACAAGATATGTTTTATCATTGTGATGATGACACAATTATTTTCAGACTCGTAGAGATTTTCTTTCCTTATCATAAATCGATTAATAAGGGATAATTGATTACACACTGGGAAATATCTTACTTCCCACAGAAGATCGTTGTTTTCTCTCTATTGATTCTCGAGCTACCAAATTTTTAGCGTGAATCGGGCCATCATTGAGCCTATTTATAATGTCATATCATGGCCTATTTGCTTAAGATCGAAAGCCTATTTAATCTCATTTTAAGCTTACGCTTCTCTGGCTCACGCACCTATTATTTCAAACCCCATCAATTATTATTATTAAAAATGAAATTTAAATTTTTTTTAGAAATTATTCTTGATATTTTATAGAAGAATAAAATGTTTTTATTTATTTGTTATATTGTAATTTTTTTTAATAGTTTTAATTTTATTATTTTATTTTTAATTATTTTATATGCTTATTTAATGATATTTTAAAATTATTTTGAAAGTTTAATTTGGAAATGAGGGTTTGTCTGTGAGCAGAGTTCTGAGAGTAACACAAGAACCAGGTTGGAGACTCATGAGTCCACTTTGAATACACCGGATCTTCATGCACTGGACCAAAGTGGAGTCTCTGAAGGCCAATGTAAAAAAAAAAAAGGAAAGAAAGAAAGAAACTGGTTTGGAAATAATACAAAGATGTAATTTGAAAATATTAAATGAAAAAAAAAAAAGTTGTTACTATTTAATGTGTTTTCTTTCTTTTCTTTTTTTCTTTTATAATACACAAATGTATTTAGTCTTACAAAATGGAAAGTTAGATTTTCGGAAACAATTTTAAGATACGTATTCACTTTTCTACAGAATGCAGAAAAAACATTAAACTTCCTATAGGAAAAAGAAATTATTTAAAATTTGTTTAAAATAAGATATTAATTTTTATTTTTTTGAAAAGAGAAAATCCTGATTTTTAAAATTATAAGCTTTCAAGAAACATTAAACAAATTACTACAAGTTAACCTCCATGTACTAATATTTGACCACTAAATTATTACAAATTACAAACAACTTTCTCAAGTTCTCCACGACGTCAACTTTAACTCGTTAACAGTATCGCTGTATATATAACTGATTTTGTAGAAATTTTCTAGAATAAGATTTCTAATAAAGCTGAAAACATAAACTTTCAATGTCTACTAAGTAGGAATGTTAGAGAATAATTTATAGGAAAATTTTATCAAAGAGAATGATATGTTGTTAGTAAACAAAAGTTTTTCAAAAGGAACTTGTCCTGAAAAAAATACAAGGGTGTTTTTGAATTTATATATCAAAACCCCGCGATTTTACATCGGTAAAATATGTCTCAAGAACACGTTAAACTGCCTTAAAAGATCTGACAACGTAAATCAACCGGATTTGTCCCTCAAGCAGAATACTACACACATTTGTTTTACTAAAAGTTTTATTTCCAAGCCATATAAAACCTTAGTTTTTGATTATTTAAAACTCAAAATGGTCCAAGTCATAAAGTCTTAATGACCAACAACCATAATTTTGAATTTTAAACCAATGATTTTCCTATAAATTGAGACAGGTCTTGGTATTGAAATATTTCATTTTTCATCCATTCTTCCTCCCTTTCTTTACTCTTTGCTTTTCCTATTCTAAATAATCATTTGAAAAACTATTGAATCATGGGAATAAAATTATTAAGGACAATGTTCTTGGGACACATTAATTAAATTTTATTTTTTACAAACTGTCATCTATTTTATAGATATACCATCAGTCCTGGACCTAGCTTCTTGCCATCTTTAGATTCCTACGCCTGATTTCTTTTGCTACTGACTACTGTTGTTATCGTGGGTTCCGGCCCTAGACACAGCCACCAGCCCAGAAAAATTCTGCAGCCTGAATTGACAACATGATAAAGTGATTCAATTGTAGCACTTTTTTTGCCTTTTTTTTTAAATAAAAAAGGCTTTGTTTCATGGACTTTAACCTTTCCTAACCCACTACTTTATTATTAAGTCAATATTTTCCATCTTTTTAGCCAGCTAGATACACATTCCTAGGTTATTGATTATTAATATTTAATTTGAGCTGAAAATCAAAGATTCTTCGTTTAATAAAATAAGAATTCAAGTCCAAGAAGATAAGGAATCGGGAATTTAAGCTCAAATATAAAATGAAGACCTTTAAAGGTTAGGATGTTAATGTAAGATGAATGTATATATAGGTGTGGATTTATTGATATTATGCATGCATCATTTTCATGATAACAATGATTTTAACTTTCTAAAATCCTTTAGTATGATGTTTGAACTTCTCAAACCTAGACAATCGGGACTTAAATGAGTATGTAAATATTTCAGATTAAATGCCAAAGTTTGGGAATCAAAATAAATAAAAAGAATCAAGATGACATTCTTTTGAAGAAACATTCATTTGAAGGAGGGTCCGTCAAATGTGTATGGTACCTCAATCGTTTGAGTGAAGCCTAGATTAGGTGCTAAAAAAGTGGTTGGATGAGGCAGTTGGTTGTGTGGACTAGGGATCAATATGGCCTGCACGAGTATGCATTATAATTTTGTCTCTTTTCTTGAATGCTTATGTAATCTAAACGAGGGAATTTGGTCATTTGGACAAGTATCAAATGAGGTTCAATCTAGATAAAACGGTAACTTGCAAAGCATTTGATGCTCTAACTAGTCTTTTGAACGAGGGGTTTCTCAAGCTATTTTGGTAGGAATTGAGATCACCAGAATTGAGAGTTCTGTTTCATTTATGGCTATGAAACTACTTGCATTTTATGTTTCCTTCAACTACTATATATCTCACCTTCATTAACTGTCAAATTGGTATTTGTCTATGCCCTCACTTATGCATAACCTAGAAGTGTACATAGTCATTCATCCCAAACTTTGTCTTGTAGAGAGACCTAGACACAAAAGAGACCAACCCATGTGGAAGTCAAGTAGACACATGGATTGTAAGACACCATTGACAATCACAAAAAGTTAGTTTTTTTGGTTTGACTGATAACAGAACATTTTTAATTAACGTTAAATAAGAGCCATTTAAATCGTTTCTAAATAACACGTAGAATAGTTTACATTGCGCCTCATCCTCACAGAACATTGCTTTCTGCTGCACGACTTTTTCTAAACAAGTTTCAAACATTTTCGATTTTTCTATTCAGAATTTTTTAAAAAAATTTCAACAATAATTTATAAAAAAGATAGAAAATAAACATGAACAAAAAACACAAGCGCCACCAAAGTGTGTCCAAGAAATTCAGTTTGAAGCCAGAAGAATAATGGAGTCCTAACCGGATTGAAGGTAGAGGAAAAGTAATCTGTAAGGGTGCATTGCGGCATTATAAAACCGAGTTTGCATTTCACTCCTTGCATCTCTTCAACATTTGCTCTTTAATTTACTGTAATATATCTCTCATTTTATTTTAATTTTCCTCTTACAAAAGTCAAAAGTAAATTTCAGCCATTTACTTTAAGGTATTCAAATTCCAATTGAGGTATATGTAATGAATAATTTGGGAGACTAGTTTTGATATATAAATAATTATTTAATATGAATTAATTTTACTTAAGTTTACTCATCTTCTTTAAGATTTGAACAAAATATGTTTTGTTCCTATTAACTTAAAAAAAAAGTAAAGAAAAATTAAAATTAAAAAAGATAAATAAGAAATGTTTAATGATATTCTAAATTTAAGATAACTAAACATATCATATTTCACATAAATCTTTGGTGAGAGGGTGAGAGTGAAACCAACCGAAAAGTTTTAACTTGTTATGCTTATTTAAAATTACGTATGAATCATATAAAGCAAATATATATACATAATCCGCTAAATTATACATTACACATTCTCATTTTGACACCCTTTGATTCATGTTGTGTATCTCTATGCAACAATTTATTACTCTGCAATCCATTACTTTACAAATGCCAAAATTTTCTATCCCCAAGGTATCAGATGACAAGACATCATGATCGCACAGCCAATCTCATCAGTCACTGACTGGAACTTTTTTTTTTTTTTTTTTTATAACCGTGATCAGACAAAGAATATGTTGCATTCACCAATATCAATAAACCCAAGTAACTATTTGATCCAGCGGCCCTAAGAGACTCAAGAAGGCTTGACTATACCTGGACTTGTGAAATCATGAGCAACTCTGATGGTATTGTTACATCCTACAAGAAAAATGATTTTCTAAGCTGATAAAAATGTTTTTTTAACTTAGAAATAAGAGGGAAAAAAAGAAGAGAAAAAAGAATTTCCAAAGAAACTACATCTTTTAATTTTATTTCAGATTTTCCTCCCTCAGTGGTTCGTCTTTCCCTTTCCCCGCGAATATATCAATTATGTCTTGTTCTTGTCATTTCCCCAATTGCCTGTTTGCTCCTCCAACTGATCAATTTCAAGGAAGAATTTTAGATATTTCTCCAAATTTAGGGAATTCTTTTAATAAATATTTTAGGTTCCAATTATATTGACACAAATCATATTGTTGTCTTTTATTCTTATTTCTTGGGAATAAAATATTTGAATTTTTATGACTTTTCATTTAATCACGAACTAAAAGTTCGTTAAATACAAGAATCCTTTATAAATTTCGCTTTATATCCCAAACTCTTCATCACAGGATTTAGCTCTAGATCAAAACTGTCTTTTCTTTGCACAATCTCAAAGTTAAGTATATTTAAAAAACAAACTTTTTTGCCTAAGATTTAAATGCAAAGTTTCACAGTAAATTCGCATTTTAATACTATTCTTCGCTGATTGTCATATCAGAAGTGTAAAAAACCCAGAATTATTATTGCAAGGATATACTTGTAGGCATCAACATTTGATACAAGTAGAATGTTTCTAGCATAGTTTAAAAAGATGCAAAACACATTTAGGTTAAAATCTCTAGATCAGTATACAGCACGCTTCCTAAAACATAACCTTAATTTACAATGCTTTTATAAATATGAGATTCAAAATCTTGTATTAAATCAATAATAAACATAACTTTAATGCACAAGGCGACGTTTGAATCATATTTAATAAAAAGTATTGCATATGATCTTAATATATTTAAAAATAATCAATAAAAAAGTATGAAATTATTTATACTTAAACTTTAAGAAAATGAGTTAAAAGGAAATTAAAGTATGAGAGGCGAGAGGCACGCTAATATGAGACAAAGTCTAGAAAAAGAGTATGCTGACCAGGGAATGACAGCCTTGAACCTCCATGTACACCTTAACGCTCCTTTTTAAACTATGGTACATGGAAATAATCATCAACATTGATCAAACTACTACTGCTCGAGTAGCTTACGCTTCTCCTTTTCTTTCTCCAAATCATATTGCAGGAAATTACTATACCACTCGCATTCATTCAATCTAATCAAACAGAAAAATAAAGGAAAAAGGAGATACAAAGATCTATTAGTACAAGAGAATTTAACTATGAAGTGATAAAAACAGTACATCTATGCTATGGAAAGAATAGCCAACCTTTCTGTAAACTGTAATAATCTGAAGAACTTTTGATATTTTCCATCTATGATGGATTATGTCTGTTATCTTTTCATGCTCTTAGGTAAATGTCCATGTCCTTGCATGACCCTTGGTCAACTATCCTCGGAATTCTTTCTGAATCCTCCCCTCTGATTCTGATTTGAGGCACCAACTTTTGTTTTAGGTTGTAAAAATGTTCTTGGAAGATCATTTGGAGTCTTGTTGCTTGAGGCAGCACCAACTTTGGTTTTATGTTGTGAAGATGTTTTTGGAAGATCATCAGGATCTTCTACAGAATTAGCATACATATACATGACTTTGAAGTTCTTCAACATAAAAAAAAAAAAATTGTAGTATATTTGCCGATGGACTTTACGTCGAGGAGCATAGCCACTTTTTATGACACAAAGATAGAGTCCCAAAGACAGAAGAAATTATTAACAGTTGCAACGATGACTTAGGAATCGATATCATATTAAAAATTATCAATTTAAAAGAAAAGTAGTTAAGTAAATTGAGCGCCTACGTGGAAGCTTTATAATACTTAAGTTAATAGCTCCAACAGAGAAGAGAAGAATAAACCAGTATGTCTTTTGTTACTTGTTGCAGTCTTGTCTCTCGAGCCTTGGAAAGAACTATCGTCCGTTCAAACCCTGCTTTTAATGTGAGCTGGTTCAACAAAATTGTAGGCCTTCTAATACACCTGGGTATTGTGGGAATGAAATATAGAGAAGTTGAACTCACGAAGCTGGTTAATATTATATACATCGAGGATTTCAAAGCTTGAAACAATACCTACGCCCCGGCTATCACCACACCAGGCAGCATTCCAAAGCCTCCGTGGCTGCCAAACAATACTTTGATCAATGATGCAAATTACAGAAAAAAAAAAAAACATGCAAACGTATATTATATATATAACTAGTAACAGATAGAAAATTTTCCAGCATGAGGTACAAAAACATTCAAGAATATTATGGGGCAAAATTTTTTACAAAAATACTTTAGAAACTAGTACTGTTAAATTTTATATTTAGTAAGATTTGAAAACATAAACCTTGAAATATATATTTAGGGAGAAATATCATAAAAGAATTTAAAAGGAAAAACTCTTGCAGAGAAAAAAAATTAAGAGAATAAAACTACTGAGAGATTGCATAAATGAAATGGCTTGATTGTGCTACTCTTTTTCTCGACTCCAAGTAAAGCCTTGTGTCATTTTTAATTATATGTTTGAAGGCCTTGCATTCACCACATATTTATACACTATTTGCAATTCTGGTTTCGAAAATTTATTTAAAAACTAACAATTATAAGATATAACTTAAACACTGAAAAGGACACATAGTTCGATAAATGAGATCATGCAGTATCTAATTATCATTTAAATGAAAGAAAATCAACCTTAATGAGTCGATTCTTGTGATAGACATTGAATCCTTGAACATCGATATGGTGCCTTGCATCTTTGACAAATCCAACAGTCACAACAGCAACCATCTAATAACACAGTGGCATGATTTCATTATTGGTTACCACAAATTAGCCAAAGGAAGGCTGCATCTGAAATCAAACATAGGTCTCAATATATTACATTTGAATCCTTAGGAACCCCTTCGGCACCAGCTTGTGGTCGGTATGTAACCTCTTGTGTCATCATCATATCGTTCACTACATTATGGTGCTCAATATCTTTTCCACGAAGAATAATCCTAAAGCCAGGTGGAATTCTAAGATATAGAATTGATGCGTAACTCTGCAGATTGAAATATAACATTAGGAACCAAAAAAACAAATGCATAATTGACAAAAGATAGTCCTCCATAACCGAAAGGAAGGGAAAAAAGGGTTCTATGGCTTCATGATTGATAGTAATTCATGAGTTAAAACAGAATAAGGCTCGAAATACAAGTCAGACAGGGTTTAATGATAAATTAAGAATGTTAAGCAGTAAATTCTGTGGTTAGTTACTGTTGACTGTTTAATCTTTTCTCATTCAAATCTATTTCCCACTTGTCTCGTTCTTTCTTCTTCCCTATCTTGTTTTCTCTGTTCTTTATTTTACAATCTACCTTAAGAAAGTTCTTTCTTTCCTATGCTACATACTAAACAATGTTCAAATTTGTCCTTAGTTGGTCAACCACAAGGCATTGTGAAATTGTTATTGATAGGTATAAACAAAATTAAGTAGACGTAAGAAAGCGATATCAATTCTTTCAGCACAGAACAGAAGATGTCATCTTATTGATCATGCAAACTAGAAAAATGGCAATGTTTACCCTTAATGAATGCCGGTAAGTCAAGAAGTGTCTGGAGTTTGGAAACTGTTTTGCCATTTGTATATTCTTATCCTCTCTGTTGACACCTCTAATTTGAATGTCCTGCAATATTTCATAGTGTTACCAAAATTAATCCTACAGATAGAATCCCGTAGAGAATCTCATATAAGAACAACGAAATGTGAAAGCATAGAAAGTAGTTCGAAAAATTGAAGCTGTCTGCGGCTTACTCCTGATCATTTATGTCAAAATCAAGTTCCAACTGCGCGAGTCATCCCAAAGACGTATATGATTATACGCAAAGGTGTGTTCTTCCAGAAAATTGAACTATGTAGAAATAGAAAAAAATTATAATAAAGATATGCTATAGAGTAATGCAACAGTAGAAATCATGTGTAAATGAAAAAAAAAAGTCAAAAAGAAGACAAGAGACAGAAGTGACATGATTTGAATTTAAGATGCATGAATTAGGATGAGAGTCCTTTATAGACGTATCAATCAGACAAGAAGAAAAATATGGAAATTTCATGTTTCCTGGCAACATGATGATATTAAGTGATACATAATGGAAAATCAACCAAAAACTCAAGGTGTGTTTACTGATATTATTGTACAACAAAAATACAAAATTTATCCCACTGCTATGGCCCTGCCTGCCATATCTGTTATCATAATTTTTTAGGATTAGTTGTTTCCATGTTCGTGCCACGAAGTAACTAAGAAAAGAAATAATATGCACGATGCGAAAAGAGGAATATTCATGAAAAATGCATGTAGTATATAAGGTATCTGTTTCAACATTAGAAGAATGGAGAATACCTGCCGAAGAAGATCTGATTCGCTTGAAAATGGAGACCATTGCACTACTATTTCCACATTCTTGTTCCAATCACCAGCATATCGTACCTTCTTGTTCCATTCTTGTCCCCATTATAGTCAATCTTCATATTTCACCACAGAAAACAACAGTAGTTAGAGTGGAACTGGATTCCACAATGAAGTCAGTTAACAGCATGAGAAAGAGATACTTCGAATTTCCAGTGGCTGAAATGCATCAACCAACATCACCAGTCACCTATATATTTGTGTCAAGACAAAATATTGCCTGAGACCATTGTATTCCTCCAAAAATAAGACCTTGGTTTTTCAGGGTAGTTTATCCATAAAACCTAATAAGGTGGAGAATTTTAGGCAAACAATCAATGACTAAATATAGTAAAGAACAAAAATCATAACTATTTGTTGACAAGCCTAAAAATGAATGTGATGCAATATGTTGAGTTATGTTTTACGAAGGACAGTTACGTAGCAACTCCTAAAAGTGACATTGTCAATAAATGAATTAAAAGATTAGAGGCTTGGGAGCCCTCACACACACAAAAGAAAACGAAAACCTTGGTAGTTCAGAAAGAAGAAGAGAATTCATAATAGATTATCGTTACTTCAGATGCTCTGCCTAAATATTCCATACCATTCCACATATTTAAGATCCTCAAAAGATATATCAGGTCCAAAGAAAAAACATAGGAATATGCTTTATTACCATGGGAACTACGATATCTTCCTTCCCTGTGCTCCTCAGAAACGTGTAAGACAGCAACCCAATGCTCTGTGTGGGGCTAAAACAAAACATTGAAATGACTCAATTGGTTTTAGTCACATGAAAGCAATAGTAACCCAAAGAACAAACAGAAATAAAATATCAGATAGAAAGGTTAGAATATTACTGAATCAAGTACAGTCTCTGGGGGGAACATTAACACATGAAACACTAAAAGATCACAAAAGAGAGTTTTATCACTGATCATGATATTTTATACAGTAAATTTCCAACTTTTTCTAAGTTTGGTTTAAATTCAACATGGAACCATATACCTAACTTAATAAGAAACAGAAGTATGTGCGTATGCAGGCATGTGCCTGCTGTTTTGGATCTCCCTTTGAAATGTTTCTATGCAGTTCATTCTATATAACTCCATGTAGATAGCTACAAGAGGTAGCGTATGACTTTGCTGAGTCGATTACAGTATCAAAAATTCAAATTGTATTTATAAACAAAGAAAATATATAAAATACCTTCCTAATCTGTCAATTTAATATTTGTTAATCAATGAGCTAACAAGAACATGTACCTTAATAATGTAATGCTAATTTAATATATATGAATGCAAAGGAAAGCATAACATTTGGCTCATCCATACCACAAAGATCACACACAAGAAAATGTTTCATAAATTAACAAACAAAATGAAAACCTTTTTCCATCCTTTCCACAGCAACGTGAGAACACGATAACATCTGCTCCGAGCCTCATTGTACTTGTTTTAAAACCGTTTCCATCTGATAAATACACACCAAACAGAAAATCCATAAATGATATGATATGGCTACTGGAAAAAGAAGGAACCAACTTTTGCCAATAAGACTGGTGTCTTACATTGACCAATGGTGTTTGCCATTTTGCTTTTTACAGAATACCCAAGAGACATGCACTGCCTCATTGTCTCTGGATTCATCCCACCTCCATTGTCTGCAAATGAAATTAAAAAATCAACCATAATAACAACATAATTATGAAAAAATTTGATTGTAATTGTTAAGAAGCCATGATATTCATCTTAAACCCAAATCCTAAAAGCTCAAGAGTTGGTCGTTAAACATAATATAAGAGCTTAGTTTAGCAAGAGATCTTGAGTTCAAGCTACCTCTCTACAATTTGAATAATTGATCTTCATTTGTATATTTGAAAGTTCATAGTGGACTTTATGGTTTGTTTGACTCTCCACATGTGCGGATAAAGAGCCGCCTACACGTGAGGGTATTAAGAAGTATGATATTCATATTAAACCCAAAATCTTAAAAATTTGAACTTTTATGAGAGTTGATCATTAAGCAGTAATACTAGCTCGATGTGTGTGCGCGCACACACAAGCAGAGAGGTATCAAATACCTTCAATTAGCAACATTCTGCTCCCATCTTTGTTATTTTGGAGGATATCTACATTAACATATGTGGCTCCATTGCAGATCTGACATCAAACAAATGATTTAGTCAAAATGACAAAAGAAAAAACAAACATTAAACATGGTTTATATGGAACAAAAACAATAAATACAAGAAGAAATGCAGAATACCTCATCTAAAGAATTGTCCAAAAGCTCGGCAAAAGCTGCAAATTTCCATGGCCATTAGAAGTAGTTAGGGGAACACAAATTCAAGGATATGCAGATAAAGCTGAAGAATTTAACATGGATTGAGAAAGTTTAATTACCTCCAAGGGGCCTCCATTTCAGACTAGTGGCATTGAGTGTAGAAACTAGGGTGACCCTACATGATCCAAGCCACCTACAGACATGAAGGAAATATGGTAGAAAGTTTATTAATGAAGATATCAATGCTTGAAATCTCATTCTCACACGAATTCTAATTTTTTATTAATTGAATTAGATTTTGAACTATGTTTCATAAAATTGATATGCATCGAAAGTTTCATTTTACTTCACTCATGTATGCACCTTGTGTTTAGGTACCTTGCGCCTTTTAGAATTACTGTTATACATATAGAAACTCCTCTTAACCTTATAGAATCATTCTAAAGTTATGAAGATCCTTTGGGTCCATACATAACCAATGCGATCTACACAGTTGAATACAGACTAGACTATTATTAGTGATCAAACCCATTTGAAAACATTACAATAATTTTTTTTTACTCAAAAAGAGCTAAACTATGTAAGCAAACAATAGAGAAGTGGGATGTTGTATATAAAGCAAAGACCTAAGCAGTAACAAGACAATAAAAAGAGTGTCATATATACTTTGCTTGGTAATTTATACTTCCTACCATATTTATATAAGGCAAAAGAAAAACAATTAAAATGCTTGAATCATCAAATAAAATATATATGTAATGCAAAGTGATTTTTTTTACTTCTATTCACTTTGTATTACACATATAGTAATCTATTCTTGGATTTGAACATAAGATCTCCAAGAACCCATCCATCCCACATTGATGAAATAATGCAAAGTGATTAGAAGTAAAAAAAAAAATCATATAAGGTAAAAAGTTTATACTTTTTTTTTGTATATATATATATATATAGGTTTTTGTAGTAAGTTCATAATTTTAAATAACATATTTTTCATTGTTTTAGAGAAGATTACGATCCATGAAAACAATAAACTACCAACACGACTATTAAACTTCTTTCATAAAAGTTGAACTTCCATTGCATCCCCTCAGTTTCCTCTAGAAACAAAAGCATTGTCATAACAACATCACAATCAAGAAATACAAACCCTAATGGGTAGCTCAAGGGTTTAAATCAATGGTCATAAGTTCGAGGACTTTCAGTGCCATGGGAAGTTTGTTGGGATTATTCGAGTGTAGTCTGACATCCACTTAAGTCAAAAACAAAAATCAAGAAATGCTCTACAACATCCGGCAAGAATTACCGGAGTTTGAATCGAAACCACCATTGGAAGCTCCTTCGTACTCTCCAGCTTTCCAGAATAGCTTACAGCCGCGATCAACCATACTCCGACTATCCCCCGCCGGTGACGGATGATCAACCGCCGTCAATGACGGGTCGTCGGCGGAGAGTGACCACCCGTCCGCTTCCCAACTGTCCAACTGTTCTTCTGGAAAGAACTCCGTCGAGACCGCTCGAAACCCTATCTCTTTTCCCGCCAGAGAAGACGGTTGCGCTACCGTCGCAGGAGACGGACGAATCTCTGAGTTCAATCAGCGGAACCGGTCTCAGAAAATCATCGTCTCGATTTTCCGGTGAAACTTCGACGATCTCTTGCTTCACTTTGTTTACGAGGATCCCATGGATGAAGATGAAGCGCTTAGGGTTTTGTAGTATGGAGGCGAGTCCACGGTAAGGCTAATGTGGCCTCAAAAACCAACCGATGGAATGTGAAAAAATCCTCAGGAGGAAGAAGCTTTGAGTAGCGGAGTCGCTGAAAAGGTGGCGAACGGAAGAATTCTCGTTTCCTCTTTCATTGATTGATTTATATATAGCTGCAGTATATAGCATTTAGGTAATTTGCATCAAAGACCTTGAGATTTCTTTTATTCTAACAATGAATTTGCATTTTCATGTTTCTAATTTTTATTTTTATTTTAAAAAAAGTCGGTAATTTTTATTTGAAATTAATAAGAACTTCTGACAAATTTTTTGGGAAAGTTTTTGATTTTATGAATTTTTTATTTATCTGAAGTTTCTATTCTGAGTGCTTAGAATTTAGTATGAGTTTCAAATTTAATTAAATTGGTTTTCAGTATAAGGGTATTTAGGTAATTTTTTAATTTCCAAAGACCTTCTATATATTTTGTGATTTTTCTTTATTTATTTGAGTGGTTAGAATCTAGGAGATTTGTTTATTGTAATGAATTTGCATTATGTTTCTCAATTTTATTTTTTGTTTTTGAAAAGTTTCACTTTATTTTTAAATTAATAAGAACTTAGATAATTTTTTGGGAAAGTTTTGATTTTAGCAGAATTTTATTTATCTGAAGTTTCATTTTGAGTGCTCTGTAGAATTTAGTAATGAGGAGTTTCACTAATTAAATTGTTGATATTAATAGGAGCTTTAAAATATGGTAAATACATAACATGATATCATATCCAAAATCTTACATACTGTTTCTAAATCTATTTTAATTTTGCAATTTCATTGAGTAAATAGATTTCAAATCAAATTATATTTGGTACATAAATTAAGCAATACTTAATATTTAAAAACAATTTAAAACTCAAAGCCTATTTAATTAATACCGAAAAAGAAGAAATATAAAACTCAATAACATTATGGATAAGCTCAAAATTAAGCAATACTTAATTTGTAGGATTCATTAACAATTTTAATAATTTTTTTAAAGATAATTTGAAACTCAAGTAATCAACTTATTATGGATAAAAGTTGTTATTTTTCTTTTAAAAAAAGTTGGTTTATATATTTTAAAAAATTATCTAAATAACTTTTTCTTTTTATTTTTTTTGAAATATCTTGTGAAACACTCTTAGTTATATGAAACACTAGACATTTGTTTTTTGCTCTGTTAACTTAAATACAATTTTTAAAAAACATGCCAAAACAGTAGGCTGCAAGTTTCTTATTCTTTTCTATTATTTCTAATTTAGTTATGAGTTTCTAATTTTTAAAGAAATTTTATAATTGCTTTTTGATTTTTTAGAAGCTTAAGAATTTTTTTGATATTGTGATTTGAATACTTTTTGTTTCTAAACTGAGAAAAATGTTTTGAAATTTTCTACATGATTTGACTACTATTCTTCTAGAAATCAGTTTTTTTTTTTTTTTAAAAAAAAACAAAGTGAACATTGAATCAAGTTTAGAGAGAGAAGGAAGTTCTTTTACTGGTTTTGGTTTTCAAAAACAAGTGGAAGATATATATATATATATATATAAAACACTTAAAAACAAACTAAATACATCATTTCTTTCTCTCAAAATCTAATAAATACTATCATTTTTTTGTTCAACACTTTACTCACAATTTAGTAAATTATCAACATTAAGACTCAAACTCGACTCTCTCCTTATGTTTTTACCTCAAACGCTTGCTTATACCATATAAATTGTATGATTTGGGCAAATCTAATACTAGTATTGAAATCTTAAATGAGATATTTATTTTTAAATTACATTATATATTAGGGAAATCTTATCACATGTATATGGTCAATAAATATGTGATTAATCAAGTTATTTATGCATTAAGAGTATTTTCCATATATGATTAGGGAAACTAAAAACCAACAGTTTCATATGATTAGAAACACCAAAGGCTCTAATCACATAAATTATTGAAATTGTTTTAGGTAACTTATCGATGGCCAAGTGATTATAAAAAATCAATTGTTTTAGTGCCCAATGTCGTTTAATCACACCCCACTCTAACTATATTATACATCAATTACATTAATTCAAACCATGTAATAATTTTCATATATATATATATATATATATATATTGATTTAAGTACCGAATTTGGCGCTATATGCTCAATTCAAGACTACTAAGTATGGATTTTGTGAAAAAGAAAATATTGAGAAAAAAATGTCAGGTAGAAAGGTAGGGCTAGAGTTAAGGTTTGGTCCCGAGTTATGGACCTTCTCGCTTCTGACATTTTTCATCAATTAATATTATGGTTTTAATATTCCATGTACTCCGTGATTTTCATATCTATAATAAACTTTCCGTGGTTTTTTTTTCCCAATTTTTGTTTCATATTTCATTATCAGATCATTGATTTCAACAATACATATATATATATATATATATATATATATATATTTAAAGTCTATTTGGTTTCTTTCTAAAAATAATTTATGTAACTAATTTAGTAAATTCTAGTACACAAATTGGTCTAGAATGATTGTATTGTAGATATTTATATGTAACTTTATTCTCTATTTTTATTAGGAAATGATCCTAAATTTTCATTTATAAAACCATTAGTTTTTAAATAATAAACTCTTGTTATTTCAACCCATTTTCTAAGTAAGGAGGGATGATTTTTTTTTGCCATTATTATCTTGAAATCACCACTATGTATCTTTTTCTTTCATTTTCTTATTTAATAAATTGGTTCTTTCACGAAGATTTAAGTTTTATCTTCGTTTTGTGTTACTATCGTCTATTAGCTGCTTGGTTTTTCATCGCCTTACGTGGTTTTGATTTTTCTCACGCTTTATTACGCAGCGTTTGTTTATCATTTGGCTTGTTATTAACGCTGACAAGGTTGTTTTCGTCATCTAATATGATGCTTATTTCAGCATGGAGGCTGATTCAAACAACAGTAGAAAAACTATTTGATCGAAGATGTCAATTAAACAAATTATTTTATTTTTCAAGATTAAACAAATTAAACAATTGAAGATGGAAAAACTATATGAATTGAATTTTCAATATTTTTACAAAACCAAATGAAAAGATTATTTCAAAAAAAAAAAAAACTCGTCAAATCGTTAAAAAAAATATAAGTTCTAAAAAACGAGATTATAAATCTTCAAAATTGTTGTAAAATAAAGAAAAAGGGACGGAAATATTGGAGAGATAAATATGGACGAGATAATTATATTTCTTCGATGCCTACAAGGCGCAAGTGAGGCCCTTATAGTTTCCGATACATGTATCTACGAGTTGAAAGTCCTTCATAATGGATTATCATAAAGAAACCATAATGACCAATATTCAGAAGTTAAAATTACTTCATAATGGTTACTTCATAAAGCAACCATAATAACCACATATTATCTGTTGAAGCTAAAAGGTCCTTCATAATGATTAACGCCATTATGTATATGTTCGCAATCTTTTCTGTACATCGCATTAAATCCAAATACATCAAGCGAACGCGATACGCGAATCTTCGCCGCTCATCGGGATTTAAACATGGACCTTCCATTCTCGACACTACGTGATACCCATGCCCTCATTAAAAACCTCGCTAGAAAAACCCACGGGAAAAAACAATGAGGAAAATAAGAGACATGACATGCTCGCTTTATGTGTCAGACTGCTACCTGGTTAAAAACCTTAACTGTGAAATCTCCGTGGGAAAAACTAGTCAAGGAAAAAGCAGTACAACCATTGAAGTTCAGACCCACTCATGATTGCTTTCGTTGTCGCTCCCCAAGACAACAATTCCTCCAAGCCTATGCATTCCAACAATACCATGAACATATTTTCAAAAGTAGACGGTAGGCGACTCTATGAACAAATCAAATGACATTGTCACTAGAGCGAACTTTCTCTTATAATAATCACACAATGTTCTTATGAAGTTCAGGATAAAAGAATTTCAAAATATGTTTTGTCAAGGTTGTCTTTAACATACCCATTGCTCATTCAGGTAACACCTGTCGCATTATCATCAGAAAAGGATCGCATGTATATATCATTTGTCTTATCCCACGTAAAACCACTTCCAATATGTCATACTCAATGATCGTGAACTTACACACATTCTCGTGAAGCTCATATAAAGCTATAATCGAAAGTGGTTCTCAAGAAGTGGTAACCATAAATTGTGTTAGATTATATGTATAATGGCAATCAGATATTTTCCATTTTAAGATTTGTATAAATAAATTATATGTTTCGCTTGTACATGCAATATACTTTTTGATATATACAAAGACTAAAGTTTTTCTTCATGGTATCATAGTGGGTTCTCTAAATTTTTTTTTATTTCTCTACTCTCGTGGTCTAGGCATTACAACCACCATATAACTCATTTTTCCGGTGAACACCACTGTTAGCTCTTTATTTCCTACCTTCGTAAGCTTAAAACTGAAGTTATAGGCCATTCGGAGGTAGATCTTGGCCGAGAGGATCACAAGCCTGCAGGCAGCAAGTACGAAACACCACGCGCCACCAGGTCTCGACATTCTTCCCCACGCGCCGCCACCCAAAGCTGCAGATCCACGCGCACGCGCCGCACTTCACGCTCGCCCTCAACCTATGTGGCTACACGCTTAAGCCTCCAACCCGAGCCCTTCAACCTCCGCAATTCGCACCCGCCACCGTGCTCACACTACGCCACGTCAGCACTATTGACCGTTGACCGAAAATTTGACCAAGTGCATTCTGACTTATTTTCGCGTCTTGACTCCATTTTTGCTGTTTGTTTTTCGATTCGAAATTTAGATATACCAGATGAGGTTTCGTCCGACATTCATGCTTTTATTTTTATGGAGTTTAATTTCATCAACTGGGCCTCAAGCCATGCGCAGAATATCTCAAAGGCCGTGCCGTGGCTTTACGCCTCTCGTGACCGCCTCCCATTCAGGTAAAGGGACAAAGAAACCGACTATTTATGCCATTCGTATTGAGGATTGAGAAAGTGCTAATCATCGTATCACTGTTTCGTACATCTATTTTACATCCATTGTTTCGATGAGTTTGGCAACTCATACGCCAAAGAAGTTATGATCTTCCATTTCGTTACAGATGTTGGGATCGAGTGGTGCTCAGAACTTCGTTTCACACGAACTTATCAAATTCGTTAGGAACCACGTGAGCGGATATCGTGTATCACAAATCCCAAAACTACTGTACAAAGTGACTAATTAACCATTAACTAGCTTCTTCCACCAGCAACACCAAATCGTCTATGTTCAAGGACAAGGACGCATCAAGCCGGGCTTACCTGGGGCTTCATGATGAGTTTGAATTAGCCATAAGTCATATTCTACATCATAATCCTTTACCAACAGTCTCACAAGTTATTCATAAGTTAGTTAATGATGAGATCTCGTCTCTTCAACCGATCTCATTTCTACTGTATTCATGGTTTTCGTTACTCCAACATTGTTCTCAAATCATATTTCTATTTTTCCCTCAGAGGTTCATCTACCTATGTTTCCAAAGGCAAAGGCAATAATGTTAGACGACATAACAATAAGAAGCCTCTTCTATCCAGAAGGTTTCTCGTGAAGAACAAGGTCATTCTATCTAAGTCAAGCACACCCGCTTCGGCTGCATATATTCTTCGTAACACTACCACTGACATCAATTATCAACCGTGGAATCTCATTCCAAGTCCTGTCCTCTACCTCAGGCTTCTCTTATGGAAGACTACAAACAGGATATGGTTAATCAAGTCCATCTTCCATCTTCAAAGGCATTCAACACTACTCTTCACGTTTATATCGTGTGTACTTCTCCGATATGGCTTCTCGACATTACGTGAATCATATGACTCTTCTCCTGTTGTCTCTCTCACACATCTTCCACTTCTCTCCCTACTATATATACGCAAATGGTTCTATGCATGTATCTCATTCGTAATGTCTCTACACTACTTTGAAACTGTTTAATGTTATCGCATTCCCCAACTCACTCATAATCTTCTATCCGCTGGGCAACTCACTAAACTGGTTTTTCTTTTAACCTTTCTTCTATCATGTGGTCAGGCACTCGTAGACGACGATCGCTGACCGCCTGCAGAAGTTGGAAGGCTGGCTTGAGCTTATCTTTCTTCATCTACCGTCCGTCTTTCTCGCTTCATTCTCGCCCCAAGACAAAGCACCTCTTTTCTGTTTTGGCGGTATTCGCCTGGGTCATACATTTGTCTCAGGTTAAACAACTAGTTTCTGTGGGTTTTATTAGCGTTCGCTTCAAACAAGAGTTTTGATTGTGCCTTGCTACTCTGGCAAATAAAACCGCTTTACCATTTAATAATGCTTGTTTCTATTCTCTCTCTTTCTTCAGACACCATTTTCATGGCGTGGCCCTCTCCCCATTACTACTGTGCAGGGGTTATGTTATTTTGTCATTTCAGATGATTTTCCCAATATACTTGGATTTGTCTCTTCAAAACGCTCTAAACTTTTAATATCAAATATATCAGTGACTTTACCAAAAATGATTGAAACACAGTTTTCTAAACCTATCAAAGTTTTCAGATTTGACAATGCCCAAGAATATAAAGCCCATGAATTTACTTCTATTCTACATCAATTTGGTATTGTTCTTCATTCCTCTTGTGCTGGCACTTCTCAGCAAAATGGTGTATCGGGAAGGCAAACTTCATTGGTTGATGTTGTCTGGGTAGTGTTACTACTATTGTCACTTCTACTCCTTCCTCACTTTAAGAAGTTCCCGCTCTGCACACCACTACACCACATCAACTCCACCCTTCCTCCCATTGTTTAGAATCAAAATCCTTATGATTTGTTGTTTGGTTCTTCTCCTCCTATGACCTACTTAGAGTCTTGATGTGTCTATTTTGTTATTATCTAAGATCACATGAAAGAAACAAACTTCAGTCTGGTTCTTCACAGGTTGTTTTCGGGTATGGAATTGGTAAAAAAGGTTATAGTGTTATGATTCCATTAATAAACGCTCTTCGTGTTTATCTACATGTAGTCTGGGGAACACAAAAAATGTTTTTACCAACTACCTCATGTCTCTGCTTCACCTATTTCCCCATCGATCCTCTCCCGACCTTTTTCCTGCGAGGAGTTCCCCACTTCATATCCGAGCATCTCCCTTGTAGCACTCCCATTCTCTACCGACCGATTGACTGCTCAACCGAGTCCGGCAAGCGCAGCCAGTTAATTTTACCAAAACACATACAAAAACAAATAACCATGATTCCATTTCTTATAAACACTTTCAACATGTGCGTAATGACTAATTCGCAGCGCCCACATAAACATTTACATTTAACAAAATGTATTTACAATGAAGGCATTATCTCCCATGCCCATTCAAAATAATATACAAAATCAAGCTGTAGTTTAACTCCTTTACCCAAAACACTTAATTAATTAAAAGTAGATGAATGTTGATATACGCAATATATACTTTTACTCCACAAATTTCTTCATGACCTCCTCCCACGCCCTCAATCTTGTCCTTCGCCCTCGCTCACTCTGCACTGCCACATAGATAAAAAAAATTCACGCCGCTAAGATTTTCATGCTTGGTTCATACGATTCTCTCTTTATTTCGGCCTTAAATCAATCATGTACTTCATACATTAATGCTTTGTGATTTCTTTTTAATGACTAATGATAATACATACATAAAGATATATTTCCATTTAATCAATATAATTCATCGTCATCTCAAACTATACATTTTCATGTGCAACAAATCATTCAGATCATAAATCATGCACTTTTCATTATCATCATTTTGCATTTTAGTTCTATCTAATCTTAACCTATGCTTTGCAGCACAGATAACAATGGGGAACACCGTGACTGTCCTGCCGGGCCATGTGCCTGTAAATACGTGCTTATAAAAATTACGCACACTATCACATACACCATCGACACTGGTCTCTACTGGGCTACTGACGCAGATAGCCACACAAGACATTTGCTCGACTCTCATTGTGATAAATTAATTTATCCTTAATTAATTTAACGATTAACATTCTATTAAGGGCATTGGAATCATTTATATGAAAATACAATACAGATGATTTTTATACAAACAAATCATTTCAATACTCACGCAATTTTCACACTATTCGCCTCAATCACTTATCACATTTCTAATTTAAATCAATCTGTAATTCATTCACAATTTATTTGTATCAAATAATTTAAAAACAATTCAATATGCAATTCAAACATTTTGGAGATGTAGATTCGAATAACGTAGAGAAGGTGTAAACAAACCCAAAAGTTGTATTTTGATTCCAACTCGATTCGATCTCAATGTGCTTTCCTCCCTCACAACCCCTATTCCAATTTTAATTAAAGAACAATATTATTCGGTATGCACTCATGATTTTGGTTAGGCTGATTTTCTGAGCTTAATATCGCATTTCACATTAGCAACAGGCAAGATACAAGTCTTAAGATGTTACAGAAAGAAGCCTCCTTAACTTAATCCATCATACATAACCAAAATACTAAAATTTCATTCTCTGCTCT
The DNA here is from genome assembly GCA_016808115.1 of Tetrastigma voinierianum. NCBI lineage: Eukaryota > Viridiplantae > Streptophyta > Magnoliopsida > Vitales > Vitaceae > Tetrastigma > Tetrastigma voinierianum. Next base: position 272,212 of record JAEQBH010003826.1, on the reverse strand, counting down.
TAATCATTTTCCAACAAGCATTTCCCCATCAATTAAACCATCCTCTAGAAGTGATTTAACTCAAAACCTCTCAAATGTAGACACTAACACCACATGCAAGGAACGTTATCAGCTTTGTACTCTAGACTTTATTACCCAAAAATTGTCTACAAACTATCTCAAAATTATGAAACTCTCCGCCGTCTCTTCTTTATATAACCAATTATTCTCGAAAATTTTCACACTTAAAATTCTTTCTTCAAGGCCCTCAACCATAACACAAATGTATAAAACATGTCGTTGCACAATGCATTTTTGAAAACTGCCTCACCAAAACCAATTCTAATGTTGTCCAAAATTAAATTCAAACTTTGATTTGAATAGCTTAGACCAAGGTCTAACCAACCCCTAAGCACCCAAAATCAAATTATAAACCAATCGGTCCAGTTTTTAACTTTAACATCCTAAAACCCTAACATGTCCATTTTGATAGCTTGTAACAAAACACTTTCTAAAATCAAATAAATTCACAAATAAATTTGTCCAGCAGAAAAGTTAATATTTCTAAGCACCATATATATTCATTCCCAAGACCTTTAATCATCCCAATAATCTATTTTCATAAATTTCAAAACACATTTAGCCAAACAATCCCAAACTCAAGTTACAACATTTTAATGCCAAATTGGTTAGCTCACTTGATCACCTTCGGAGCGGTTCTCGATCGGGGTATTAACTCCATAAATTAATAGTTCTCTCACCATTTGAAGCTATGGTTCTAAGGTTTCTCCAATCGAATCACCCACCTGGGATCACCAAAATCAGTTATTGCATTTTACATCTGGGATTACTATAATTTGCAAACATTGGCATCCTTCGATTGTAGATGGCGGGAACTTTTGGGTGTTACGAGCTTGTGACAGCCGACATTGTATAAAATGAATGCCTATACGCAAGTGCACCGCAGAGTCTGGCATGATAAGTGTACTTCACAGACGATATATCGATCCACGTGAAAGGTAAGTCGACTACGATACCCATTTAATAATATCCGAATAAATGATTCTAAGATGGAATTTAGATACTAATCGAACTAAAACTATTGGTTTCGTGAATCGATAATGTGTAGAGCCTAGGTTAAATCCCGTCACATTCGATGGATTATTCTCCAAGATGTTGTTATTCGATTGTTTATAACATATCAATTGCATGGCAGGATTCTAGATATCCTTCTCTCTATATTCGGGCTTATTGAATAGAATCGAGTATATCTCATCTCGACTCAAGATTCGGGAATGCTTTAATGTTCTTAACCCCAAAAACCACCGTTCTGGATGACATCTTAATCTAGCTAGTTACTCTTCTACCCAGATCCTCGAATACCCTCATCTCTCGACCCTGACATCTTCAAAGGTAAGTATGTTAATATCGCGACATTATCATACACTAACATGCGGTGCATGGGAAGTGCATGTGATAAATTAACAACAATTGACATTAACATGAAAGGTTAACTTAATCCATGGTCCAGGATGTGGTCTCGAGCAGTAACCTTAGAAAAGAAGTTTAGAACATCATGAAGGAAAGAAATAATATATGTAATATGAAGACATCCTCATGCGATCCATAAACAATCAAAACAATAAGAAAACTAATACAAAAATCCAAGGAAATCTTAGTCTCAGGTCGTTGTGCCTCCACCCGTCCTCTCGCCGCACGCCCCCGACATGCCCCCAGATTCCCCGAAAGCCCTCGCATTTAATGATGATCCGGCATTTGAGTCGAACGCCGCGACGCGTGATGACGCTGGTGCGATGGACGCCGCGCACGCTGGGACGCCGCGCGATGCGGGGACGCCGACGCGCTGCCATACCAGACAGTCGACTTCCACGCCGCGTGAGACGCCGTCGAGACGCCGCGACGCGGGCGTTGTTTCCTCGCCACTTTACGTTCCGTGTAAAAAGCTTCCAAAAGATGTTCTTCTCATCATCGTTTTTCAGATCAAAATAAACACTTAATAAGAGATCTAACACCAAACTATAAGTAAATAATGCCAAAACAACATGAAAATGTAGATCGACGCTGAGTAATCCGAAAGTGTTTTTAAGCACTCATCACACCCCCAAACTTAATTTCGCTTGTCCTCAAGCAAGAACGATTTCCAAGATACAAGGACACACACACGACAACCCATTTAACCAACACTAGCACAACGCCACACATGTCAGGTCACTGGATCAATTCGACTAATTCGTAAGATGTACTCAATGTTTCGCTTCGATGTTCAATGAAGGCATACGTAGACATCGACTTCTGGGTGAATCCTCGATTAGCGTAGGTGAACTGACTAGTGTATCAACTCCCATGGTATTCAATGGCCATTCCCAAACCCCTTACAAGGCCATGGTGGATGGCCTCCACTTAAATTCGATACTCAAACTTAAGTTCATTAATTATTAGAAGAAGCTAACTAAACAAGGATACGAATCACATTCTTATTTATTCATGACAACAAACTAGAAATTTATGTAACAAAAGCAAAAGGAAAAGAACCTAAAAGCTGCAAGCTTAGTTAAGTGTCCTCAGGAATGGTTCCATCAGACTCCCACCACAGTTAAGGGCACCAAAGATTAATTCCCTTCAAACTTCACCTAACACCAACCAAACTCACGGTCTCTAGTTGCGTGAACGATCCATCTTCTGTCCCATGTGGTAAAGGAAGTCAATGACTCCCTACTAGCCTGCTCACACAGGACAGCTTGACATAGTTCTCAGACTGTGTGTCTCTGATTCGATTGATTTATCCCGCTTATTCCTATATACTTATGACCTATTTTATCATTTTTCTTTTCTTTTCTTTTTCTTTTTCTTTTTCTCTATTGTTTTGTATTTTCTCGTCAGCTATTCAACGGCAATCCTCTTTTCATTAGGTGTCCTATCATCAATGGTTCGAATCTCCTAGGTCACAAATAACTCTTAGTGGAAGTTGTTCTACTTCATGCATACCGTTAAGTCAATGTGCGTGGTGCGATGTATTCAGAATCCAAGTGTCTCGCTTCACCCTAATTACGCCACCGGCCCTTTCTTGACTTATTCAACCACTACTGAGTATCACGCAGCTATGCCCAGAACACTCGATAAGGTGCAATCAATCCAAATGATCCTCAATTTTTTCAACATGACATGTATGCAACTATCACTATAGTATGCAAAAAAAAATGTCCCTGAAACAAATAAACAACCAACAAATGATTCATATCAATCATAAGCAAAATGCAATGCACAAAAAACTCAAACAACATTAACACTACCTACAACCGCAGAGATGCAATACTAAAAACAAACACACCCCAAATGCGAACAACTCAACAATACTATAACTACTAAAACTAAAACAACTAAAATAAAGCAAATGATAAGCAAAACATAACATCCGAACAAAATACCCCCCCCCAACAAAGATCCAAGTCCCCACCGTAGCGGTTATAGGAAGTGGACTCCTCAGAGACACCGCACAAGTGCATGGCGGCCGTGGAAGCGTGACGCGCGAGCCGGGCTCGCACGCCGCCGCCGTCAGGATGATGGCCCGGACGTCAACGGCAGGTGTACATGTCGCCATGCCAGCCGCCCCATGTCCCGAAAATTCCAGGACCCTAAGTGCCTTCCCGGAAGTCTCATCCCAAAATGCCAAAACGCTACCGGAGAGCACTTCTGTCTCGAGATCCGGTGTAGCGGCTGGGGAGGAAATCCGCGCCGAGGCCGCCGGGTGGAGGCGGCAGGTGAGACGGTGGATCGGGTTAACGCCCCTCCTCCCGGTGTCAATACCCAGAATCCATACGAGCCTTCCTCGGATAATTCGGAAGCTCGCCTCGCCTCGAGGGCTCGTGTCCAGTCATAGATTCTCAGTCATGGACACTGTGTGTGTCCCATGACCATATTTATCGATGAAGCCAAAGTTCACGGCTAGTTTGGGAGACCCCTGTTTCGGCACGTCGAAATCAAAGCGGTGCCCCGTGTTCACATATTCTTAGCTCTCCCTGCTGGAGGACGGCATCCTATAACCTCGCCCAACGCCGTAAATGGTATATCCTCGCTAAGATAAATAGAATGGGGCTGGAAGCGCCAAGTACACTCCACACATTCGCCGCTTCAAGAGGATCGCGGCGATGAAACGGTGCCAGACCTTAGGAACGTCAAATGTCGTCTTGAAATTTACCGCAGGTTCGCGCTTATCGACCACCACCCCGACTCGTCAACACCCTGATGACCCCATGATAGTCGTGGTGCTCGCGGAGTCGACGGTCAGTCCGGCGCGGGATATGCTCGAAAATATATAGCTATTGATCCGACTACCGGTCATCAATACACCTCGCACTGACCAGGACGCGGGAGAGGTCATGAGAATTCAACCACGCCATGGTACCAAGCGAGGTCAGCACGCCAACCCCTCGGGTCCCTTTAGCGTTTTCCTAAAAATCTTCTGGTGGAACCCTTCTCCTAATCTAAGGATCTGCTTTTGCAAATATGCTAAACCATCCACGGTCTACAAACGCTAAGCTGCCGTAGCGCTGAGTCAAACCGACCGTCGGGCGTAGTTTTCCCCCCGCTCACGACATCCCCAATCTGGGACAAAACTTCAAACACCTAATGCAATACACACTAAGGGGACTCAAAAGCCACTTAAGACTTAACTCCACCCAAATATGACTAAAGTAACTCTAAAGAAATCCTGCTAACCCGAAATGAAGACCTACAAGGATCTCTGTAGAATTAAATGAAAACATCGAAATAAACCCTAGCCTAATGTACTTCAAACTAGAATCTGATACACGCAAGGGAAAGGCCACTATGATCCAAAACTAGCTACAATGGGTGACTTACAGTGGTTCACAGCATGAGGTCCCCAACCTATGAGAACACGAGTCAAGGTCCCTGGCCGCCACAGAGCAGAGGAGCCGTGGTTTCGGGAGAGATTATATGAATGAAGGCCAAAAACGGGCTCATTCCCCGGGCAACACATCGACGCGGTCCCAAAACGCCCACCCCGGTTTGCAACCGGGCCCGCGACGGCGCTTTGCCACGCCGCGACGCGACAGAGAGAGAGAGATCGGCTTCACGTCGCATCGGAAATCCCACGCCGCGACGCGGCGTGAGGCACACACAACGACGCCGCGACGCAGGGACCAATGCGTCGGACGGATGCAGAGAGCGATCAAACGACGCCGCGACGTGAAACTGTCACGCCAGCGACGCGATGAGGGTTGTTACATACACATATTGTTAATATGACGCCGCGACGTTGGTGATTCACGCCGCGATCGCAGGATTCACCGCGACGCGGCGCAGGTGATTACTTCGACGCCGCTGACGCGAGAACTTCACGCCGCACGCGGACAGAGGGGCACCCAAGATTACCAGGAAAGCAATAAACCTCGCTGAGAATTTCTATCTATAAATCGGTCACCGACGGCGAACACTCGTACATATGCACTTCCGCATTCGACCAAATGATCAACACACAACAACACCGATCAGCGAACACAACTAAGAAATCGTACCGATGAAAATACCCAATAACTTCAAACTTCAAAAGTAAGAAAACTCGTTGTCAGCTTCCCAAGAAGCGCTATGTTTAATGTCGCATTTCGACGGAACACTCAATCTCAATGTGATATTTCCCGAAGAACCGGGAAATTTTTTTTTTTACGCGCCCCTTTGGCATACCCCGCGGTACTCAAGGTGGATGAAATACTTTTCGTTTCATGTATTTCGCCTCTTCGTCTTTCTCGTGCAATACACAGGTTTTTCCCTCGAAGTATATATTCGCGATTGCTCAGTAAAATCTCCGTAATGAAGTCCCGGTGGCATCTCTTACCGGGATCGCCGTCCGGCACGCACGGTCGAACATGGAAAGTGATTTCCTCGACTCTCACTTGAGCCACTTTCGCACATCGATTCGCTTTTCCCGCGGGCCGTGAAGGGCCTGGCCAGTATGATCGAACCGAAGGTTTTCCTCCATGCTCAGAATGACTAAGTCTCGGAAGGATCGACTTACTAACTTTTACTAGCATATTCTACACATACTCCAGATGCCGGGATAAGACTATCCCCGCAAGCCGCAAACCGATCAGGGCTCTATTCGTTCCCGGCCTGGGGCCTTAAACATCGGTAAGCCGACAAGCAACAAGTCACAATACTGTGGTTTTTCCATACTTGGTTCCCCTAGAGAACTGCAAGATAGCAAAAGCCACTGCCAGATCCCCGAAGTTTTTGGGAGCTGTGATGGCACCGTGACATTCCTCGCCAAGCTTTCATGGTCCCATATTCCTCCAACTTCTTCTACTAATTTGTAAGATCTTTTTCACTTCACGAATCTTCGCATGTTCTCCAGCGTTTCCAAAAAGGTATATTAATATGGGTTTCAGATGTCAAGAAACTCTTTGCAAACTCCGCTTCTTAACTCACTTTCTTTAACCTTGAGGATACTGATCGTATGCGAAGGTGTTCATCTCTGCTTTTATTCGTTCGATTTCTTCCCCCGACTTTATTATCATCAGACTCGCTTCAGTTTCTGGTCGCCATCTATCATCCGTCTTAGATGCTGTGGTTCGCCTCCTTAATTTGTCGTTCTTTCCCGCGGCTGCGACCGGATTTCAACTCTTCCACTCCTGTGAGCGATGGCCTTGCGCACTCTTTCCCTCTCCCCATACTCAATTGCTTCGGAAGCGAGCCCCTACCGCTCTCCACAACAGACGCTATCACCCACCAGCACTCCAAATTCTTAGTCAGGCCGCTTGATCGCTTAGCTGGTCGTTGCCACAGATGTTTGCCTTAGTCTCATATTCATGAAGGCGTTTAATGAGAAGCGCGGATTTGCAAGTGCAGGTTTCGCTTCGTCCAACTTCTTTCAGGCAGGTTCATTAGCTCGGGTTGATACTCCATTGCTCGACACTCACTAATCCACACTTTCAACAGCTGCTCATCAGATGATTGCTACGCCACCTCGCTCCGATTCTCGCCCTTCGTAAATGCTTCCCATACTGGCCTCACAGGGTCAGATTGACTCAAGTTAAACTCGACACGACGAAGCCGCTTCTACGGCAGGTTCTCCGACCACACCGCACTACTATGCTGACCCCCACAAAAGTCACACAATTCCCAAGGGTTGGTCTGTATGGCATTAGCTGTTCCCTGTTGTCTATTCAACTCGCTGGTTAGTCAGGCTGGCATGATCGAGACCGCATTGTCAGAATCGCATCGTCACCACCCACCGCAGCTTACCGTAGCCCTCTCTCTCTCGCCACCGAGATTAGTGTCGGTCACAGATTCTAAAATCTCATACGCCGCCTGCGGTTTTCTTCATCACGATCTCCACCGCGGCATCTATCATTGTTCGCCAGATGCTATCAGGCGATCAGATCCATCCGGTGCGCAAAGGCGTTAACGCGCAGAATACTTCGCGACGGTTCGCGAACCGTTCCATGCTTCGCCAAGTTCTCCCTTCCAAGTCATTCAAATGTATTTGGTCGCACTAGTTGTGCACCCGGCGCGGAAAGAATCGGTCGTAAACTTTTGTTACCAACTCGCTCCATGTAGTAATTGTCGTGGTTGACTGTTGCACAATGTCAGCTCTATCCCCTGAGCAGGAAGCGGGAATAAATAACCGCACCTTGTGGCTTCTCCTGCATCTCACAGATTTGATGGCACTCAAATCCTGGCAGCTACCAAATGCATGCCTGGCCTCATGGGGTAAACCACAACACATATGTTCAAGTATTTACAAATTTTGACCACTCAATTCAAAATTATTTCGCTTTGACTCGCGCCGTCCGATTGCCGGTCCGAAGAACCTGAGGCAGAACGAACCCATTCACAGTGCACTGATCGCCCGGTCAGCATGAATGGCCCGGGCGCTTGATTTCAGTTCTAGCTTCTCCGTGGTCCACTTGTTCACGCCAAAATCTTGTTCTTCAAGATTTTCCATGACTATCGGAAGCCTACTGCTCGCTCTCCACTGACGCAACCGCGTAAGTCTTTCCGCCCGATCACACAAGTGTTGATTAATTCCTGCTTTGGCTGCCGCACGCTCACCAAAACCCGTGACTAATAACACACCAACTACCAGTTCCAATTACCAAGATTTGTAAAATAATAAAAATAAAAAATAAAATAAAGAAAAATTCAATATTATCTGCGCTTATCACTCTATATCATCTCTATTCTTCACTTATGAATTCACGCCAAACTTTGACGTTTGATTACTTATGTATAAAATGAATGCCTATGCGCAAGTGCACACGTAGTTCAAGTAATATAGTATTTCACTGACTTGACATCGATCCACAGTAAAGGTTTTGGACTACGATAATCGCTCAGACAATATCTGAATAAATGATTCTAAGATGGAATTTAGATACTAACTGTAACTAAACTATTGGTTTTGGTGAATGATATCAGGAGCCTGTGGCTACCTCCTGTCACATCTCGATGGATTATTCTCCTAAAGATGTTATTCGGGACATTTATGAATATCAACACAGGTGATCTGCCTACGAGATATCCTCCTTCTCAGGTAGAGTTCATTTATTTTTGAATAATCGAGTATATCTTTATCTCACCAAGATCTAAATGCTTAATGTTCCAACCCCAAAACCACCCCTCAGTTCTGGACATCTCTATTACCCGAATCGGCTAAAGGCTACCACCATCCCCCAACCCTCATCTCGAATCTCGATCTTCAGCAAAGTGACATGTTAATATTACGATATTATCATATAATTAATATATGATAGCACGATAAATTAACAACAACTATTTAATGAGGTTAACTTAATCGCTGGTCTGATTGTATTTGATGTAACCCAGCAAGTTTCTAGAACATCATGAAGGAAAAGAAATAATATATGTAATATGAAGGACATCCTCATGACCTATAAAATAATCAAACAATAAGGAAAACTAATACAAAAATCCAAGGAAATCTTTGTCCTGTGGCTGTGCTCTCCAATTCCGCCTCCGCCGCGCACGTCCCCGATGCCCCAGACCTCGAGAGCCCTCGCATTTAATGTGACGGCAGATCCATTCTGAGCCGACGTCGCGACGCGGATGACGGGCGACGCGGGCACGCCGTCGCGACGCGGGACGTCACGCACTTGGGGCGGCTGACTTCGCACAGCCGACCTCCACGCCGATGGGTGATCGCCGCCACGGAGACGCCGCGACGCGCTTCGTCACCTTATTGCTCCAAAAAGCTTCCAAAAGATGTTCTTCTTGCCTCTCCATCAGTTCCGAGCCTAAAATAAAACACTTGTCATATTCAACACCAAACTATGTATAAATAATGCCAAAACAATATGAAGTCGCTTAGACTGACGCGAGAGCGTAACCTGAGTGTTTAAGCACTCATCAATTTGCATACACTTTCTTCAAGAATTATTCCTTGAGTAATTCGCTTACCCACTTCGAATCACTCAATTTAGATGAAATAAACTCATTTTATACAAACACCACAACTACACCTAAAACAGTGGCATACCCGTGAGCTTCACCTAACTCTCATAAGCCCATATTCGGGGGCCTTAGTGGTATAATTTGTTATTGATCCCTTACATAAATTTGTAGCTCTTATTCTTATGTCTCTTACCAACAGAATTACTCATTTGATAATTATAACTTAATTTATTGCCACAATAGAAGAATGCAGAGGTTTTGACAAAATTTTTGACAGCATTTTAAACCCAATTACTTTCTTTTACAACCACCCTTCAAACTAATCCAAACCATACTCAACCAAAAATACTCTTCAAAACTCAACCCAACACAACCCCAAAACTCATTTACAACCAAAACAAAACTTTATCCACATTTGGGTTTTCTCTAACTCAAACACAATAAAAAGCTAGTGGCTCGAAATCTTAATTCCTCAAATCTCTTTTTCAAACTTCACACACACAAGGTTCCTCCTTGTTTTGAATTGTTTTAGTTTTGATTTTCTGAGAAATTCACAAATCTCCCCATTCAAAACCTTAGCTCTCTCCTTTTTCTCAGCAAACACGAAAATGTTTTAATGAGAGAATGCGCTTCTAAAGGCCAAATATGGTCTTTGTCTCCTATTCACAAGCACCTGCTGGCTTTCACACCAAATCTCATTTTCTCATTTTTTTCCATTTTAACACTTCTTACTCACTTTTCTATTTCACTTATTTACTATATTTTACACTTTGCACTTATACTTTCTTATTTAGGACCCTTGGGTCCCCATTTGACATTTTACCAATTTAGACTGTCGTAAAATTTTCAAGTTGCATATCTTTTTTGTTTCCGGTATTTGAACGGAAAATTTCATTTAATTTATTTTTATACCCCAAACATATAATAAAATATTAGATATAAAAAAATTACTAGGTATTTTAGGGCGTTACAACTCTCCCCACTTAAGAAAATTTCATTCCTCAAATTACTTACAATGAACAATCAGGGATGACTGGCTGCCACATCGCATCTTCACTCAGGGCTTCCTCGATCTTGTGGTTTCTCCACAAAGACTTGACTAACAAAATCTTCTTATCTGCAATTTTTTCTACTGCTGCATCTCAACTGCCTCATAGGGTCAACTGTTCAAACAATTGTCTCCGGGAAGAGACTACATGGACTTTTTGCCCATTCACTCCATAGCATGGACACATGAAAACACATTATGATCTTTTTCCACCCGAGTAGTGCCAAACCCAGCATCGGACCCACTTTTTCGATCATAGGGCTAATAAATCTAGGGTTCAACTCTTGCCCTTTTTCCCCAAATCTCATCACCTTCTTCCTGCTGAGTACTTCTAAAACACTTTTTCTCCAACCTCATATCGATCATCTTTTCTTTCATGTCGAAGATATGATTTATTTCACTTCCAGGCCACTTTCAATCTTTTCTAACCATTTTCACGTTTCTTCAAATTCCAGATCCACAGGCTAATCACTTTCTTTTTCGCCACTTCGCTCAAACAACTATGATGGCATTTTCTTTCCATATAAGCGTCAGAAGGTCATTCCAATACCTGGTCAAGAAGTCATTGTTGTACACAAATTCAACTAGAGGAATGTGCCCATCCCACCTACTTCATAGTCGCTCACACAACTCTTTCTAGCATATCTTCCTAACACTTGGATCAGCTTCTTCCGATTGTCCATCCATCTGCGGTAGTTGTTGAATAAATTCAATCGGTTTTCCAAAGTCCAGAATTTTCTCCTCAAAAAATCTCGAGAGGTGAACCTCATATCTATCCAAATGATGGATATTGGAATCCCATGTAATCGGAACTATTTCACTTATGAACGCCTCGCGCCTTATCATGAATAATTACCACCAGAAAGTGAGTCGACTTTAGTCAATCGATCTACTATGACCCAAAACCAGCCATGCTTTCCTATCAATGGTAACTCCAACCACAAAACCACATGGTGATTCAGCCCAGCTTCCACTCGTATTCTAATCCGGCTGATAATAACTCTTTAAGGAACTTGGTTTCGCTTCACTTTTTTGACACACCATACATTTGGTCTCTTTTCATTCCGGACCACCAGTATGAAACCTTTAAATCTTGATACATCTTTTTGCATAGCATGATGCATGTGATCCACTGCATTCTAGAACACTTCAATTCACTATCATTAGTTACACAAACCCGATCTTTATAATACAAGGATCCATCTTCCTTTACCTCAAACTCGATTTCTTTACCATCTCCAATTTGTTTCACTATGGCAGAAATTTTCTCATCATTCTTTTATGCCTCTAACACTCGGTTTAACATATTCGGTCTCACAATCAATTCTACTGATACATACCATTGTCCGACACTCGACAAATGGGCATTTAACGCCGACGCTTGCATTGACTTTCGTCAAAGCGCTTGCTTACAACATTGGCTTTCCTCGGGTGATAATCAATCACTGCAATTACAGTCCTCATCAACTCCATCCATCTACTTGTCTCAAGTTAAGCTCTCTGTGAGGGCAACACTTACATCTTTATGATCAATGTAGATGAAACACTTTTCTCCATGCAAATAATGTTCCATATTTTAACGAATTACAATTGCGCTAGTTCCAAATCATGCGAGGGTAGTTTTTCTCATGTGGCTTTAACTCCACTAAGCATATGCTACCACCTTACCCTCTCAGACAGATTACATCCAAGTCCATTTAGTAAAGCATCACTAAAAATCACCTTACCAACGGAGCCATTCTGACATGTAATGATGTTTGGCTGGTGGCACCCCGGCAACGCCGATAGTAAACCAATCTCCCCTCTCAGGAAAACGAAAACTCTTCGAAAACGTCCTGGAAGTCACTAACTAGAGGGATATCACACTAGGTCTTGCCTTTACCGTATCAATCACATAAGCCAAGTAGGTTTCCATCCTTTTGCACCATTGTTCCCAAAGGCACATGACATCATGACTGGTATGATTTGACCTTCTCGCCGATGAAAGAACTCACTGTCCTTCCAGCCTCCATGTCACTTTCATTCTACAATCAACTAGCTCTTAGGTCGGACAAATCAAATCATCTCAAAACTACACAAACTCCTTAGCTATAACTCCAATCAAACTTCCCAAAGTGTTCATACTCGTATTTTTGATGGACAACTCTATACACTCTCCTTGGTCACTCCTGATCCCCAGAAGGACTTATACCACTATGTTTGTCCGTCCTATTAAGACCAATACAAAGATCCACGGTCGAGTCATGTCATCCTCATATGCAAATACAATAAAAAGTCAAATACCATTTTCAAAATCAAGTGAGGGCTCTTTTTTTTTTCCGTAAACACTTAAACCTAGGCTCTAATACCACTAAATAAGACTCATTCTCGGCCCAACCCGACATGTAATCCGAATCCAAAACCGGGTTGCTAGCCGAGTTCATTTACTAAAACATATATAAAAAACAAACACAAATGATATTCCATTTCAGAGAACACTTTCAAGAAAGCAAAGCACTTCAATGACAGGCCCATAGACATTTACTTTTAACAAATGTATTTATAATTAGCTATATCTCCATGCCCATTCAAAACAATATACAAAATTGTTTCAGAGTTTAACTCTTTTGATCACAAAACATCAATTGTTCAAAAGTAGGATGGATGCATATGACGGAGTATATACTTTTGCTCCGCAGCTTTCTTAATGACTCTGCCCTTCTCGATCTTATCCTTCGTCTCGCTGCTCTGTCGGCAGATAGATAAAAATACGCGTTGGTTTCATGCTTAGCGTGGTTCTATACGATTATAAGAATCTGTGAAAATTCTACCACAGAAAGAAATCGCTATTTGGTCAAACCGAATTTTTTAGATCTCGATGATGAAACGACTTCACCGTTGGAATCGTCTCAAACCCAGCTACCACGTCGAATTTCGTTGAATCGAGATATTCAGACTTGCACGCTGGTGCACACCAAAGACTGTGTCAGAAACCACATGTGTGATGGGACAAAAGTCAACTACTATATACTATGACACATCTTGCATGAGTAGAGAGATGATGAAATGGACGGCCTAGATTGTGCCAAGTGTCAAAAAAGAGTGGAAAATGGGACATGACGGGAATTTTTAAATTGTTAATGAGATAAAGACAAAGCGCTGACTGCTCATCTTCTCTATTTAGAGGCAAAATCGTGCAGTGGCTGGGCAACGTGATGCAGTGGCTGTTTTTTTTTATTTTTAGAGAGAGAGAATATTCTTCTTCTAGGATTCCAATCCATCGCACCGTCGGTTTTTTACTAATACATGAAAGAAAGGATATCACTACTATGGCTAACAGATATTTATTTAAAAGAGTCTCACAACCCAAGAGGTAGGAATCTTTTCCTATTTGTAAGACTGTTTAAGAGTCATGTAAATGTTAGGAATGCTCGAGGCTTGTTTTAGCCAGAACTTTATTCTGTAAAAGCTTTGAATCGAGGGAAGAAATTTTTATTTTAAGGTATTTGAACAAAGAACTGAGGGTTTTACTGCTCATGAATAGTAATGTGAATATTTTGTGTGAATTTTTATGATGTTGATATCTCAAATTGAATTATTTAGTTATTGATCACTCTATGTGAGCTCATTTTGTGTTAATATGTGAATTGTACAACATGTTTTATGTGATTTAATTATGTTAATATATGCATGCTAATATATTAGCATGAATGTGTTGGAATTTTCATATCATGCATTCCATATGCACTAGGCACCTTGTGAATATTAGGAGTGAGTGCATGACATGAAATGAAACAAAAACTAAAAATGTTTAGAAAGGAATTTCAATAGATGATTTTCCGAGAATTGTGTTTGAGATGGTCCAACAATTACACGTTTGAGTAGCCTATGAATTAGAGAGTTTGAAGGTCTCCAACACATTCGTTTCTGAGGGTAGTTCAATATTTCGATCAAATTCGGTAATGTGTTTTTGAGATCAACAAGTTTGTTTTGTAACTGAATATTTTTACTCCTCGCATTCCCGCTTTAGGCATATGTGAGGGAGTAGGTGAGGACTCTGACACTGGATCACATGTAGACATTCAGTAGGTTCATAAAATTGCTTTGAATGTGATTGTTTGCCATGCATGTGCACTTAGGTGGGGAGTAAACCATGTAGGGAAATTATCACTACCTGGCTTTGCCTCACAATTCGGCCATGATCACCACTAGGTACAGGATGATCAGAAGGCCATATCTCACCAGAGGCCTTGCCAGAAGAAAGCCGACTTTCTATGGCTTTGATATTGTGGTGTAACATGTAATAGATATTGTAATCTTAATATAGTGCTGTATTAAGAGTAATGTGTTAACTCTTGGAACCATGTAAGATAGTTGGTTGGATATTTTGTGAGTATCGAGGTGGGCCCAAGTAGCTATTATTATATTCAAGATGCAATCTGGTAAGGGTCATCATAATCAAGCTGATTGTGTTTGTATTTGGGTAGAGCCTCTACACAAAGGAGACTTTGCCCGATGGTAGAGTGGTGTCGGGTTACTCGACATTACAGTACCTCCGCGGGTTAACGGTTGTCAACGACACCTTGCTTTGGGGCGTCACAACCAGATCGTGAGCTTAGGCACACGAAAATTTTACTTGGGGGGACTCAGCTTAGCCACTATCTGGGAGGAACTTAGGTGTAAGGAATGGGCCCAAAGGATTAAGGAACTTAGGCTTAGGCCATGGTCGTAAGTTATAAGTGTGACACCCCGAAACCCGGGGGTCCGTTGACTACCCGTCAACCCGCGGACATTATGGGATCGCTCCAAAACCCGACATTTTTCACGGCACTGATGTAGCCCTCAGGCCTGAGCTCACCCACCACAAAACCTGAAGTTAAAAACCTGTTCCAACATCAATCACTTGATTACAAACGCTCCTCGGGGCCCCAAACCAATACTAATCACACTATATCCAAAAAACAGCTTATATCTCACAATAAATTCCAAATATATCCATTAAGCAAGAGTTAATGATTTATTTATATTAACATGATATGATAAAAACAGCATTCCTAATACATGTGGTTAAGATCACCAAATCAAGTTTCACAATCCCGGCTTCTAAAATAGCTCTGGCGTAAGTCGCTTCACTGGCCACTCCCAGACTGCAGTGGGTCCCATCGACAAATGAGCTAAGTCGTTTAGAGACCGCCCTGCTGGCCATCACTTCACCACCTAAATGCGCAATGTTCAGGTAAACACATTATCTGCAAATGGGATGATCCTACTTGAATGTCTACATGACCAACTCGCATCCCAGTCCTTCGACTCTCACACTCTCGCCTGCAAGCCTCGGGATGAGAATTATTAATTTGTTTATTTGTGGACAACCCTCCGATGTATATATATCAATGGGCCGTCCGACGATTACATATTATTTCTTGGGTTTTGTGACTACCTCCACATAATTAATTACTTCATCCCACGATTGATATTTTAATTCTTTGACTACCTCTCCCCCTCCGATAATTAATGTTTTTGACAACCTCCAACTTTTCTATTCTATCTCATGCACTCACTCCTATAATCCTAGGGTGTCTCCAGTTGCATATGGAATGCATGTATGCTGGGCCCAATACACCTAATCACATGCAAATATATAAACATGAATATACTCGCATAATTCAAATCACACAATCATGTTATGCAATTTTTACAACTCAGGCTACATCAAAATTAGCTCACTGGGCTAATGATCAAACACGAAAGCAATTTAATTTAAAACGCCGACCAACACATGAGCCACAAAAATATATTTAGAACACTATTTTCTCGGGAATAGTGAAACCCTTGGTTACTATTTCGAAAATTCATAACCACTCATCTTAGAACTCGTATTTCCGCCATTTCCGGCCTCATTCCAATCAATACATGATTCATTACAAATTTTCCAAACTTAGAAAAACTCCACTAAATATGCAAGCCAATGACGCACAAATGGAGTCTCAAAAAATTCACATCAATTCGTCCCAAGGTTCGGGACCAATCGTACCTACTCACTTGTCTCACTCAACCCAAACATTCGTGAAAGTACTTTAAAACTGAATAAACGCAAAGTAGTGGTGAACCTCACTCTTGATTTGTCAAAACTCACAAATCCAGAGTCCACTAGCCCGTCCGCTAGAGAACGTTCTTCTCGCCCGAAGACTCACTGCCTATTGATCTTGTGTATTTCTAGAGAGAGTTTCTGCACTCTAAAATTCGAGCCACTGGATCTCAAACGCATTTCACGTTTTTGCTTTGGCTTTTTAGTTGAGATGAAGCACTATTACACTTTTGTCCTTTTTAGTGACTTAAAAATCAAATCCCATAAATTGACTATTATGTCCCTTTACCGATTTGATATCTCGGCACTACCTCATCGTCATTTTCATCATTTCATGAACCACTTACGGTACATGAGTACTTGTTATATGTGATTCTCACACAACTGTTAAAATCGCTTTACTCATGACTGAAACTGATGCCTCGAAAAACGTGTCAACCCGATAATCGTCTTTAATATTACGAATTTTACGTGCTAACTAGATTCATGAGACGATTCCAACTGGGAAATCCGGGCTTCATTATCCGAGATCTAGAGAATTAATTCCGATTTTTAACCTAAATCACAATTTTGTAATCGAAATTACGATTTGTCTCTTATCTTAAATTAGAATTTCTCGTCTTACATTCTTCCCTCCTTAGCAATTTCACCCGGGGAACCATCATAATCGTGACATGCATATGCAACGTGCACCTACCATGCACAAACAAATGCTAAATTTTAAATCCGCTTAAACCACGATCTTCATCCCTAAACGAAGGGATAGGTACCATCGCGCCCTCGCTCACGTTGACCTCTACTCCATGGGCTCGCCATAAGACCCTCACTAGCCTCACAAGCCAAGTGCCCAAGATCCGACCACGCTATCAACAATGTGCACCATCCTCCTCACAATCTGTCCTGTCAATCTCAACTGCTCCCAATCCACCACATGAGCTCGACCTGCAAAGATATTTCCTGCATGTAGATGAAACACCCCGTGACACCCGACATGTCGGGCTGCAAAGCTAACCTAAGACGCTATCACTGCCCACCCTCGCGCAGATTCCAAGGGTCCTAAATAAACCCTACTTACCCTTCCCACTTTTCTGCCAAACCTCGACCACTCCCTCTTAGCACACACCTCAAGAAGACGTGATCCCCAACCTCGAATCCTAAGGGTTGACGCCGTACATCAAAGATAACTCTTCACGGCCTGAGTCGGGAGGAAGACATTGTCAGACAAGTCACCTTCAGGTGTTCTAATCAAATCCGACCTGCAGATTTGATCTCTCTCACCCTGGCCCATCCTAACAGGACCCATACTTATTCATACAATGCCTCTATGGTGCCATTCGTGACACTACCCCCGCCCGATAACTATGTTGCCGATTTAGTTCCACTAAGGCAATTGTTCCTCTACTCCTATGACCCAGACACATGCTCACAACGCAATCTTTAATACACATGTATATAATCCGCACAACACGCAACCCCGGCACAACCCGTTTGCAACCGCTAACCTCTGTCATAATCACCGACAACTAATGGATCGTCAACCTAGTCCATATGTCATGAATGACATCCATATACCGATCTTTCCACTAACAACACCCAATGCAATTTCAATGGGGTATCCAAACCTCGAAGTCACTCCCGACTCTATCACTCAACTCTTAGTTTTATGTGGATACTCGACCGTATAAGCCATTTCGGGAAACATAACTTCTGCTTACACTCCCGAGCCTCTTACATTTCCCGATCTCAATCCATGAGTCTTCATTGGAAGTGAGGTCCAAAAGACAACCTTCAACCCACACTCACTAAGAGTGGTGAATGACCGTACCGTGCACCCACAATCTAGCCTTCCATATGAGGTTATCAGGCACGCCACACAATAATCTTATCGTGATAACTGTCCTGCTCCACCACGAAAGCAGAACGATCTCTCACTACAATCCCACCTATCAAAGGTCAACTCTCAACCCTACACCCTAGGGAAGAACATCTACTTGGTTTCTAAAGGCCTTAACCCTAAGCCCAACTAAGGCCAGGCCTGCATGACAAATCCGGGGCTAAGGTCCCACCACCGACAACCCGATGGTCACAAATTCATCCATGTCAAACCTGACATCAACAACCAATAGGTCTACTACCTAAAGGTCCACCACGCCTTCCTGCCAACTCCTCGATCCGTCCCCCGACTTCACCACTGGCCCCTCTGCCTATTCACAGGTTGCCGGGAGTGCTGTATAGCACCCCAAACTGAACCGGTTCCTCCTAATCTGCATTTGTGTGTGGAGGAATGAACAGATACTCTCGTCTCTACTGCCATCTGACTTTAGATGTCCCAAAGCTCCCGATCCCTGCCTCTGGGCAATCCTGGCCACTCATGCTCAACTCGGCCTTAGTCCCGAAACTACAGGAAGTTAAGTCTTCGCCTTCCCCGAACTGAGAAGAAACATCCTCCTCTGCTACCAACACCCGTATCCCGAGTGTTCCAAGTATCCATCTCTTCTCTATGGCCACCCAACCATGCAGTCCATATGTCCCAGAGGTGAAATCCTATAATCCCGCTCCGAATGGACAACTTCAACCCATTCTCTCGAATCTCCTCAGAATACCCACCAATCCTAAGAAACTACGTGATCTCAGACTGACATTCGGTCTCTCCCAACTCATCACCGCCTCAACCTTTCCGCAAAGCTCAGACTGACACTTCGTGTCGACACCACAAGTCCAAAACTTCCCTCAAGAAGTTTCAGAACTTTGACTGACTGAATTTCATGCGATAACATGGTCTCAACAACTGTGAACTGATCCTCAAGTGATACTCATGCTCCCACTCCCCACCCGAGTAGATCAAAAATGTCATCCACGGCACCACGACAAACCGATCTAAATAGGTCAATATCCTACGTGATGATCCATGAATGACTACGAGCACTAGAACTATGCAACACAAGAACCAAAAAGGTCATGATCATGCCCAAACGCTGTCTGAGATAGCTACCTCCTGCTCTCGCGCCTGATGTAACCAAAGCAGGGAAGGTCTATCTCTGGAGTAGACTCGCCCTCTCTAACCGGCCGCACCATCAACTCTTGAGTTGTCACGGACTGATCATAACCTGTTTCAACTCCGCCTCGTAGTCAATGCACACCAGCACTCACTTCTTCAACAACCCTGACACCCTATGGTGAAGTGCTCCTACCCGATAAACCTCGGGTCCACGCCTCAGAATCGACTCGAGTTCCATAACTCAACCTGCCATCCCTATGCGGAGTCATAGAGATGGTCGGCAACAGGTGTAACCAACACTTAAGCTCACGTATCCTCCTCGTGGAGGTATCTGCACCATCCGGAAAAGATCTGACACGCACACACTGAGGCAGAGTCAAGTCCCGGCCTCCTTCTGCCCTCAGGTAGTCACAGGCCAACCCGCTAACTGCCCCGGCCACCAGACTGATGCTTCATTCCGAAGTGTAAGATCATGCTCACCTCCCAAATACACAGGCACTGTCCCGTGGGAAGGATCCTTTCACGCTACAATCGAGATCACCCAGTCTGCAGCCAATCCATCCCTGTGATGACATCGGACCTCGACATCTCCATGATCCTCGTGTCCATCGAGAGAGTCCTCAGATCTTTGAACTTAACTTTGACATATCGCACTTATTTCCCGCCTTAATCCTTGTGAGAACCTCTCACAACACTGGCCTTCAAGGGCCTAGAGGTCCGCCTACTTCCACCATATTAACTCTGTTTCTAGCTTCGAACACAGTTATCTAATCTCGTAAAGGTCAAAAGTAGTAATTTCCATAATCCTCAACACCTTCTCAATCTCATATGAACCAGCTCATTTACCACTACCTGATCTCCTCCCCCGTGAATACCAGGATGTTGCGCCCTAAACTTCCGGAGGTTACCAGGACTCCTCCTGACCACTGCTATGCTAGCCTCCAGGCGATGAAGAAATGCCAATACCTACAAATTTCAACAGCAGCCGTTGAACAACACTGTGGTGCCCCGATCAATACCCCGGACGCCTCTTACCGCCCTCAGACTCGACTAGCCATCCACGTGATTTCCAATGGCAATAAATCATTTAATTTTTCATTTTGGCCTAACTAGCAATGCACATGCCAATTACTAATAGACTTAACAACCGTGAACTAACCCGTTCATTTCCTAAGTGGCGCTAAATTCCAACCACTCAAAGACTTGATTTTAATAAAATCTGCCTTCTCGTCTCATTTAATATCCAGTCCCTAAGGTCATAGTCTTAACCTAATATTCTCACCCTTTTCCACAGATTACACCATGCATATAATTTCCTTAATGAGAACAATCACAGATTCACAATTTCCAATGGTAGTTAGTCATAATACAAGATCTCTTAAGCGCATAAGCACAAAATTAGACACTATCCATATTATAGATAAATCGCTAGACATTGACCTTGCATTTACAAGTAATGCAAGACAATTAATTACATTTAAACATTTTATCAACAAAAAATTTCATTTTGAAAATTTCATTTTTTCTTTCTCGAAAACTTTGTCTCATTTATTAAATTTTTGAGCCATTGATTTTTCAAAAATAAAAATAAAAAATTTCAAAATTTACTATTTGATTGGCCAAGTCAGCGACTACATTCACGGATTACTGTTCACGGATTACTGTTCACGGATTACTGTTGGTCACAATACAAAAATTGTATTGCAACACAATTTACCTACTGCACTACTATATTGCAATACAATTTTCCAGCTTCCTTCCCTTGCAATACACTCTTGTATATTGCAATACAATTCCTTTCTAGCCATGAGTCCGCGATACAATACAAGTATTGCAATGCGATCTAGCCTTGCACCGTTCTGTCTGATCTGTTGTGTTGCAATACAATTCAACCTTTGCACTCTCTTGTACATTTTTTTTTTTTTTACTTGCTGGGAGTCAAGCAACCTAAGGGTTGCGATACAATTCGACTTGCAATACAATTTTCCTCCTAATACTCTGATACAATCTAACACTTCTGTTACAACGAGCCTCTTCTGCAATACAAAGTGTATTGCAATACATTTCATACAATTTTTCCGGCCCTCTCTTCTTGATACAATTGCAAGGCTTATAGCTCCCTAAAATTCACAATACAATTAGACGTGCCCAAAAGCGTTCACGCACTTCTTGAGCATAATTTTTTTTTTTTCATTTATTTCCAGTAATTGGAAAAATCACTAAAAAAACAATCACTTTTTTTTTTTTTCATTTTCTTGGACACTCAAATAAATTCATAAAAATTTATTTTACCCATTTTTCTTAAAGTTTACACCATAAAACCTTAGAAAATTATTTTCTCACCTCATAACCAAATAAATTTACTCAATTTATTTTCTTTTTCAATTTTCACTGAAAATTTTTCTCCTCAAATAAATTTATAAAAAATTTATTTCTTTATTTTCTTCAATTTTACTACTTGTAAAATCTTAGAAAATTATTTTCTCCTCCCTTATAACCAAAAAATTTTGTGAAATTTATTTTTCTCTTCTTTATAAACCAAATAAAATTTATAAAAATTTATTTTATTTTTCTCTTTGTTCAGTTTTTACACCTTTTAAAAACTTCAAAATTTCCCAACACATCATGTTTTCCTATGTACTTTAATCACTAAAGCACACAAACATTTCACAACACACATACAACATGGCATAAACTATCACACAATATTTTCATCAAATCACACAAAACACTTCAACACACATGCATACTTAGTGTCCTAGTTTTGTCATTGATTTTCTAGGTAATCTCATACCTATTCTACATCGAACCACCCAGAGTGGTGATGCTCGCAACTATGGCCTAAGCGATTCTCAATCTATAGGTTTCCATATACATACTCCACATCAAACCACCTAGTGGTGATGGATACCCGAGCAGAGCTCCTAGGCCGTATACACAGCTCGATGCAAATTTATGACGCCACGAAACCGGTCAGATTGACTACCGTTAACCGCGGAATACACAGTAGATGTCAGTAGCTTGACATTTTCAGATGATGAGGAGTCTCCTTTGTGCGGGAGCTACCACTTGATTACAAAACCTGCATAAAACCTGTCCCGGCATCAATCACTGATTACAAAGCGGCCTCTTAGGCCCCGAAAACCAATACTAATCACACTATATCCAAAGCAGTTATATCTCCACGATATATTTCGGTATATCCATAGTGCAGAGTTAATAGTTCTCTTACTCTGACACATATATTCAAATGAAAGCATTCTAATACATGTATGCATGCCAAATCAAAGCCACAATCGGCTTTCTTCTAAAAGCGACCTCTATAGCGTCACGAGTCTACTGCGCTCGCTCCTGTACACCGTAAGGGGTCCCAGCGGTGAAGTAAGGCTCCGATGGGGAGAATCGCCTGTAGTAGGTACTCACCCTCATCGTGCAATGTTCCAAGTAAACCTGACAAATGCATGATCTGCCAGATGTCTGCATGACCAACTCGGATCCAGGAGTCCTCACAGAGCTCCCTCACACTCGCTAAGCCTCGTATGAGAATTATTAATTTGTTTATTTGTAGACTGACCCTCAGATGTATATATATATCAGTGCATAAGGTCGCTCAAACTGATTGATATATTTGTTGGACTACCCTCCAGATGAATATCGATTAGTGTTCAGACGATTGATATTTTAATTTTCCCTGGACTACCCTCCAGATAATTAATGTTTTTTTGAACAACCCCTCCAGAACCTTTTCTCACAGACTAAATCTCATGCACTCCTCTATAATCTTAGGTGTTCAGTGCATATGGAATGCATGTATGTCAGTTCCAATACAGTCTAATCACATGCAAATATATAAACATGAATATACTCGCATAATTCAAATCACACAATCATGTTATGCAATTTTTACAACTCATACATCAAAATTAGCTCACTTGGGCTAATGATCAAACACGAGCAATTTAATTTAAAACGCTCGACCAACACATATTTTCACAAAAATATATTTGTAGATCACTATTTCGAGAATAGTGAAACCCTCGGTTACTATTTCCGAAAATTCACAAATCATTGGTTCACCTTGTGAACCCGCATTTCCCGGCCATTTCCGGCCTCATTCCAATCAATACATGATTCATTACAAATTTTCCAAACTTAGAAAACCCACCAGCCGTGGCAGTCACGGCTGCACAAATGGAGGTTCAAAAATTCACATCAATTCGGTCCCAAGGTTTGGGACCCGTCGAGGCTTGACCCCTCACGGTCTCTTCAGCTCAAGCATTGTAAAAATCACCCCAAAGCGGGAATAAAATGCAGAGTAGGGAGGAACCCCTACCTCTTAGAGTTTGTCAAAAACTCACAAATCCGAATCGCGTAGCTAGCCCCGTGTAGAGCGTTTTCCTTCTCGCCCCGAAGACCGCCGACGGTTGGATCTTGTGTATTTCTAGAGAGAAGTTTCTCTCTCTAAAAGAATTCTCTCAAAATGGAGCCACTGGATCTCAAAATGCATTTCACGTTTTTGCTTTAGCTTTTTGAAGGAGATAAACACTATTACACTTTTGTTCTTTAGTGACTTAAAAATCAATCTCATAGCCAATAATATGTCCCTCTTTTACCGGTCGATGTTACGGCTACACCGGCGCGTCATTTTCATCATTCTCTCAAACCACTTATGGTACATGAGTACTTGTTATATGTGACTTTACCGTCACAACCAAAATCGTTTTTCACGGCTGCAGCGCGATACCTCAGCGTGTCAGCTTCAGATTGTGCCGAGAATATTACGAAATTTTGCGTGCTAGATTCCGGCGAGGCGATTCCAACGGTGAAATCTGTTTCTGTCATCAGAGATCTGAAATTAATTCGGATTTTAGCAAAAATCACAATTTTATGTGTCCAATTACGATTTTGCCCTTATTCCAGAAATTAGAATTTCTCGGGTCTTACAATAAGGACATCACAGCTTAGTATAGCTCGATGTTAGGGTTTGATTAATGTGATTACCTGGAAATCAGGGCAGGAACAGAACTTTGCATGCATTGTGTTTGATGTGTGATGGTGTGTATAACATGAGTTGTATGTTATGTGAATTGGGTGATCATATGTTGAATGTGTTGTGTGAATTTGTATGCTTGGTGAGTAGCATAGGAAAAATGTTGAACACTATGGTCGGGAAAAGGTAACCTTAGGTGTTTGAGAAATTTTGGACAAATAGTCCAGAATTAAACGAAAAAAAAATGATGTGAAGAAATTATTTTTCTAAGGTTTTACAGATTAGTAATAAAACTGAAGAAAATAAATAAAATAAATTTACAATAAATTTATTTGGTTATCTTTGGAAAATGAAAATAAAAAAAATTTATATATATATATATATATATATATATATATATATATATATATATATATATACCTATATATATATAGTTTTCCGATCTTTGGAACAATGAAAAAAAAATGTGTGAAAAAAAAAAAAAAAAGGGCGAGTGCTCAGTTGGCCCATCGTGACATAGCGGGGCTAGGCTAGAGGTGGGAGGCGCGTAGCGGCGCTATACGATCCTGGCCTTGACGAACCGCAATCGTATTTGCTCGGCCACAACCTCTGGTAGGGCGCCGCAGCGGGGACACGACGCGCAGTCTGCGGCTTAATTTGGGACCGGGGTCGCGATACAAGGTTTAATATGGGTGTGAGGGCGGAACTTTGGGTCGCGATCTACCATTGCGCCGGCGCGATACGACATCGACAACGGCTGCGATGCAAGCGCGAACAGCGACGCCGCGACCGCAGCGCGGGGCTGCGACATGGTCTTGTGGCGATACGTGCGGGGCATGGCGACCGCGATAGGCCACAAGCTGCGTCTGATTACTATGCGACCACGGCGCGACCGCAGTGGCTGAAGCCAGCAGTCTTGGCGCTGACTTCGTGTGTGCGACTGGGTTTGAGGTGTGCACCTGGTGCACCTAGCCCGGGTTTGGACTCGATGTCTTGTTGATCCTTTGTTTGGGACCTTGTTCATGAGCTACTTTGTTCACAAATTTTTAAATAAATAAATAAATAAATCAAATCAAATCAAATCTTTTAAAATGAAATTTTCTAAAATAAAATTTTTGTTGTTGATTTTGATTTGATATATTGAATTATCGTCTTGCATTTCCTATGAATGCAAGGAGATTATGTATGAAGTATTTTTTGTATATGAATAGTGTCTCGGGGCTATGTTTATGCAGCGGAATCTGCATTAGTTAACTTGTCATTTGACGTAATGATGGCTAGTCGAGGCGAGAGGGCGTGAGGTCGTCCACGCAGTCATGGTCGGGCACCGGGCTTTTGACCGGGTACAGGCTGCCTCTTTGAGGCCATAGGGTATGGTGCATTATCACGGGCATGTGCAATGTGAGACCGGGCGAGGTCAGATGACCTCCGGCGTTTAAGTACATCGTCGTCGATGGTTAGGGAGGTGGACTCTAAGGTTAGGGCGGTATGACCACGGAGGGAGGTAGATGTTATGGGGGCATCGAGATATGAGTCTTTGTCTTGAAGAGGAGATCAACCTTCTTCTAGTTTGGGAAATAAGCAGAAGGCTTTGGGTTCGCAAGGGTTCCAGAGCCTCGGTTATCCGGGCCAGGGAAGAGTTAGGGTTGCCGGACCAGGCCCGAGGCCAGATCAGTATGTTTCCGCGTAGCAGCTGGACACGAGGGAGGATTGCCCCGAGACAAGGATCAGGGTTTAGGGCCAGTCTGGAGTCCAGTCGTGATGGGACAGAGAAGTTTGTTTGACTACCCTCCCACCCCCTAGTATGGATCGGGGGAACCCCGATGTCAGTTCAGTGCCACACCGGCTAGTGCCATTAAGGCGGGTCACCGCGTGGGTCGAGTCGAGCACTGAGATTTGTAGGCCCGAGTTAGTCAGTGCAGGCGGAGCGTCAATTACCATTCTGCTTGACACAGGGCGTATGTGGCGGATTGTCCTAGGAGGCGGAGGGATTCTCATGGTCTGTTGATGAGCGTTCGGACTAATGGGATGAGTAAGTGCAGTTTTACCCTTGCATGGTACCCTAAATCGCGTTTGAATTGGATGCATCATGTTCATTCATTAATGCATCTTGTGTGATAGGTTTGGGC
Organism: Tetrastigma voinierianum; assembly: GCA_016808115.1. Classification (NCBI taxonomy): domain Eukaryota; kingdom Viridiplantae; phylum Streptophyta; class Magnoliopsida; order Vitales; family Vitaceae; genus Tetrastigma; species Tetrastigma voinierianum. The sequence goes on along the minus strand of JAEQBH010003826.1, from coordinate 245,551 downwards.
TTAGAGGTTGAGGCCTTTAGAGAGGCCATGTTTGCATGTTCTCCCCTAGGATGTAGGGTGAGAGTTGACCGGATAGGTCGGGATTGTGAGTTAGAGATCTCTAAGATTCTATTCATGGTGGACCTCGAGATTGAAGTTGTCCTGATATATCGTGAGGTTCATGCACGGTGACATCGGCGTCAAGTTAGGTGTGGGTGCACGGTATGGTCATTCACCACTCTTGGTAGTGTGAAATTGATTTGTCTTTGGGACTACGTCAGTAGAGACTCATAGTTTGAATCGAAATGAAGAGTAATTAAGGTGTGTTGGACAAAGCAAGAGGGCGTTAATCCCCCTAAGGTGAGAAGCACAGGTGCAGATTGAAGGAGACCGTGGTAGTATCAAGAAAGGTCTGTGTGGGTGTAAGGGCAGGAGCTATCTGAATTTTTGTGTGTGTGTAAGGGCCGGGGAGAGATCTAAATTTCGTGTGAGTGTAAAAAGACAGGAGAGATCCCAGGTTATGTGTGGGTGTAAGGGCAGGGAGGTATCCCGAATTTACGTAGTAGGTGTAAAGTCCGGGAGAATCCCAAATTTGTGTGGGTGTAAGAGACTGGGAGCTATCCCCCAATTACGTATGGGTAGGGCAGGTGGAGTCATCAGAAATTTACGTGTGGGTGTAGAGACCGGGAGCTATCCAGAATTTCTATGTGGATCCAGAGACCCATGGAGAAATCAAATTTACGTATTGGGTGTAAGAGACCCGGGGAGCTATCCCGAATTTCTGTGTGGGTGTAAGAGACACGTGGAGATATCCGAAATTTCTGTGTGAATGTAAGAGGCTCGCAGTGTAGGCCGAAAAGTTCTATTGCTCGAGAGATGAAAACACACGGTCATGTTATCACGAAGACTTAGAGTTTAGTGATAGGAGTCGGGAGTGACTCGAGATGAAAACACACGGTCAAGTTATCACATAGACTTAGAGTTGAGTGATAGGAGTTGAGAGTGACTCGAGATGAAAACACACGGTCATGGTTATCACGTAGACTTAGAGTTGAGTGATAGGAGTCGGGAGTGACTCGAGATATGGATACCCCTTTGGAAATTGCATTGGGTGTTGGTGAGCTGGCAAGGACTCGGTATATGGATGTCATTCATGACATGGATTAGGTTGACGGACCATTGGGTTGTCAGTGAGTGTGACCTGGGGAAGGTCAGCGTTTACACACCAAGTAAGGGTTGTGTAGGGTTACATGTTGTGTGGATTATATACAAGTGTTAGAGGACATGCTGTGAGCATGCGTCCTGGATCATAAGGGTAGTTAGAAAGAGCACTTGCCCTTAGCGGAATTCGCCCACAACAACAGTTATCCGGCTAGTATACAGATGGCACCATATGAGGCATTGTATGGGAGGCCATGTAGATCACCGATATGTTGGACCGAGGGTGGGAGAAGAGCTCCATCACTAGTCCTAATATGATTAGGGCACCTCAGAAGGTGAGCTTAATAATGACGTTTTCTCAGCTTAAATGAGCCAAAGAGCTATGCGATGTCTGGCCCGTCGGCGCCCGGTTGAGGTTGGTGATCACGTCCTCTTGAAGGTGATGCCTAAGAGAGGAGTGGTCAGGTTCGGCAAGCGAAGGAAGTAATCCCAAAGGTTTATTAGGCCTTTCGAGATACTCGGGAGGGTAGGCACGATAAGCGTCAGGTTGGCTACGCCCGGCATGTCGAGGTGTCACGAGGTATTTCGACTCCATGCTCAGGAGGTACACTCAGATCCGACTCATGTAGTGGATTAGGGAGGGTGAGTTGACAGCGATGGGACCTTCGGAGGGACGGTATGCATTATAGATAGCGGGACGGGTTTTGCCCACCTTGAGCGAAGTGAGGCTAGTGAGGATATTATGGCGACAGTGAGTCGATAGTCAACGTGGGAGCGCAAGGATACAATGCGGGCCACCTATCCCTTCTTGTTTAGGGATGAAGGTGCGCGGTTTAGTCGTTTAATACCTAAATGACTAGTTTACATGCATGGTCTAGTGCATTGCATATCATGTGAGTTGTGATTGTCGGAATTTCGGGACGAGAATTTTTTAGAGAGGAGAATGTAAGACACAGAAAGTTACAATTTTCGAAAAAAGGCAAAATCGTCATTTAGGTCCAAAATCCAGAATTTTATAGATCTCGGATGATGAAACGGACTTCAGATTGGAATCGTGTACGAAATCTAGCTACGTCGAATTTGGTTGAATTCTAAGACGGTGGGATTTGCGTTTTCGAGGCACCAAGTATCGGGTGTCGTAAAGCGACAATGATGTAATGAGTCACCTACCATGTACTCGTAATGACATCTTGCATGAGTAAGAGGGTAGTGGAAATGGGCCAGCTGGGTGTGCAGTGTCAAAATAATAGTGGAAAAAAGGGACATATTAGAATTTTTAAATTTATTGTGAGATAAGACAAAAGATGAGCAGTTAATGCTACTCCATTAGAGCAAAAAATCGTGCGTGGTACACGACGGCGTGATGCGATGGCTGTTTTTATTTTTTGAGAGAAGGCTCCTTCCTACAGGATTAGTGAGTGAGCAATCCCATTTTAAAGACGGAGCAAGAGGAAAGTTATTCTCTGTGACAAGTACGGCGTGGACCGATTTAATTGGAGTTTCGACAGCTCAAGAGGTAGGATCTTTTCCTACTTGTGTTGTCTTTGTCTAGAGTCATGTAAATGGTTGTAGAATGATACGGGCTTGTTTTAGTCATAAACTCGGTCTCAAAAGCTTTGAACCGAGTGGAGAAAATTCCTATTTTGTGTGGTTGTGAACAGTAACCCGAGGGTTTTACTGTTCATGTGAATAGTAACATGAATATTTTTGTGTGAATTTTTATGATGATGAGTGATTCAAAATGAATTGCTTGTGTTTGCTAATTAGCCCATGTGAGCTAATTTTGGTGTTATTGATGTGAACTTGCATAACATGTTTTATGTGATTTAATTATGTTAATATATGTATGAGAATATATTAACATGAATGTGTTGGAATTGGCATCATGCATTCCATATACCTTGAGCACCCTAGAATATTAGGAGTGAGTGCATGACATGAAATGAAACAAAAACGAAAATGTTTATGAAAGGAATTTCAATGGATGATTTTCCGGAGAATTGTGTTGGGAGATAGTCTAACAATTACACGTTGGAGGAGCCCATGAATTGTATCGGAAGGTTCTCTAACATTCACCTCGGAGGTAGTCGATACTTTTCAAATTCGGTAGTGTGTTTTTAGAACAAAGTTTTGTTTTAAAACTTGATATTTTCATACCGCATTCGGCTTAGGCATATGTGAAGTCGGTGAGGACTTCGGGACATAAAGGATTGGTCATGTAGACATTCGAGTAGGTTCATGAAATTGCTTGAATGTGATTGTTTGCCGTCATGTGCTGACTTAGGTGGGAATGCTTGTATGAAATTATCCTCTTGGGCTTTGCTCACCACTGTCGAGGATCACCATTTCGGGTGCGGGAGCGATCGGGGCGGTACTCACTAGAGTCGCGTGTTAAAGAAAGCCAGGCTTGTGAAACTGATGACGTAATTATAACATGTATTAGATATTGTAAACTTTTAATATATGTTTGTATTAAGAGTAATGTGTTAACTCTTGAACCATGTAAGATAGTTGGTTGGATATTTTGTGAGTATCGATGTTGGGGCCCATGTGGCCATTATTATACTCGCATGTGGACCCTGTGTGGTCATTGTGAACTGTTTGGGACAGGTTTTGTATTTAGGTAGAGCTCCCTGTACAAGGGACTACGCGATTTCGTGAGTGGTGTCGGGTTGCAGGCATTCCTGATATTCATGAGAGTTGACGGGTTGTCAAGCGGACACCCGGTTTTAGAGGCGTCACGGATTATCTCTTTATTTAGTTTAAATCAAATCATGCAATTTCATAAGACAATGCTTCGTACTTTTTAAATGGCCAATGTAGTATAATACATACGCTAAAGATATATTTTCCATTTAATCAATTACAATTCATTCGTTATCTCAAAACTATGCATTTCCTTAATACAATAAATTATTGATCCATAAATGTGCACTTGCACCAATTCTCGTATCATTTTGCATTTTGCCCTTATTGAATTTAACCTATGCTTTCGATTGCACGAGGATAGCAGATCACCTACACGATCCGTTGAATTTGCGGGCCGATGTAAATACGGTTTTATAAAAATATGTACTTTCAGTTGGCACTCAGGAGTTCCTCCACCAGTATATCGACTATGAGGCGCACACCATGGTCTTAAGCGGCTCCTCGGCACTGGACACAAGTTGATTCTACTATCTCTCGGCATAGTTTTTTCAAGCGATTATTTTAGTACAACTCTTTTCTGAAGACCGATCACGCTCATGGTATTATATTCTACTCTTATATGTCGATGATATGATTATTACAAGTGATGATATGCAGGGTATTCAGGATCTAAAGCACTTTCTTGGTCGTCAATTTGAAAGGAAAGATCTCAGCCCTCTTAATTACTTTCTTGGTTTAGAAGTTTCTTCTTCTACATATGGTTATTATCTTACTCATGCCAAGTATACTTCCGATCTGATTTCTCGAGCCAATATCACTGATAGCAAGATAGTCGACACACCTATTGAGTATAACTGTCGCCTCAATTCTCATGATGGCGAATCGCTATCCGATGCTACTCTCTACAGACAGCTTAAAGGCACCACTAATCTATCTCACTGTTACTCGCCTTGATATTTTCTATGCAGTTCATGTAGTCGATCGGTTATAGCTGCTTTGAATCTCCTCGTTATCTTTACATTGTTCTAAGTTGTGATATCTGAAAGGCACCATATTTGATGGTCTTCATTTTTCTTCCCATTCCTCATTAACTCTGCAGGCACATTTAGATGCAGATTAGGCAGGTGATCACGATCAAGTCTATCTGAGATGTGTTTCTTTATGGGTGATTCTCTTATCTCTTTGAGAAGTAAGAAACAAATAGTCGTTGCTTGTTCCAGCCTTGAAGATGAATATAGAGCACTGACAGCTACTACAGCTGAACTTATTTGGTTACATTGGTTAGTACAGGATCTTGGTGTTGATTGTTCCACTACAACTAAACTTCCTTTGTGATAATCAGTGCTATTTGCGTGCTCATAATGATGTCTTCCATGAGCGTATAAACATATTGAAATTGATTGTCACTTGAATTCGTCGTCATAGCCGAGGTACACTCGCGCCGAGTCTGTTTCCTCACAAAGGGATCGGTTAAGGCGATATTTTCACCAAACCCCTTCCTCCATGAACTTTTCGAGCTTTAGCTTCGAAACTCAAAATGGTTTCTCTTAAACCACCATGAGTTTGAGGGGGGATGTTAGGTTATGTATATATGAATGCATATTTCCCATTTATCTTTTGTATAAACACAACATATAAGCCTTCGCCTTGTACATGTAAATATACTTTTGATATATACAAGACTCAAGTCTTTCTTCGATCTGTTTAATAGACCTCATGAGTGCGTGCGGGAAAAGTATAATAGTACTTAGGACACGGCATTATGGGGATCGGACATATAGCCCGGCGTTGAAGGTAGCCTACCAATGTCATATCTTGATTTGTTGTGTAAAGTAAAGCCAAGATCTTGTAGACATGAAGATATAAAAAAATGTACTTAATGTCATTCTAATACCTCCTTGTAGGAGAAGAAGCACTAAACCTTGCTAGCAAGTTTTGCTGCAAATCTGTCTCGGACTGGTGCAATTCTGAGATAAAGTAATGCTCAATGGCACTCAAGTAAGAACCACGGTCCCTAAAGTATGCTTGGTATCTTCTTTAGGTCTAAATGGGTCATTATCCACTTCAAGGGACCGGATAACCATTGGTGTGCTAAGTGGATGAGATTTATCCATATAAAATTTCTCAAAAACTTTCTTTAAGTAGGTTGACTAGTGTACGAAAATTCCTTCAGGGAGGTGTTCGATTTGCAGGCCGAGGCAATACTTGGTTTTGCCCAAGTCTTTCATTTAAAACTTCGTCCTTAAGCATGAGCTAGCTTCCTCAATTTCCTTACGTGTTCCAATAATGTTTATGTCATCAACATAAGCGAGATATCTAAAAAGTCATTCATGACTTCTTTATGAACACCTGAGAATGTACATCATTATTTATATATTATTTTTTCAACGAGGAATTCACTTAGTTGGTTATACCATTATTGGTGTTTTAGACCATATAATGACCTTTGCAGTTTAATGCTATACATGTTGCGATTTTCATTTTATTTGATCTTAGGAATCTTAAATCCATCAGGGATTTTCATGTAAATATGAGGAGTCTAATGACCCATATGAATATGCGATCACGACGTCCATTAATTGCATATCTAAATTCATATTTGCTGCCAGATATTAATTAGCTCGCGTAATGCAATCCATAAGCAGGAGAATATGTTTGATCGAAATCAATGTCGGTCTTTAAAACCCTTGAACCTTCTAATCATAAACACATATCTCACCACCTCATTATTCTCATTTCTCTTTCATCGAACACCAATTTATATCCTACTAGGATAACATTTTGAGTGTACATACTGAGCCAAAAACTTTTATTTTTCTTTACTTGAGTCGACTACGACCTGATTGCTTACTTCCATCTTACCAATCGAAGCGCTTTAGGTGCTCTACTATTGACTTAGGTTCTGGATCCAGATTACTATTCGAGATAGTAAGAGCAGTTGTAGAGGTAAATATGTCATCCAACGTAGCCAATATTTCTATTATATGTTTCTCTTGTATTCTGATTCATGCGACCTATATTTACATTAACAAGATTCTCATCATTTCCCAAAATATTTTGATTTGGCCGTTCTGCAATCCCAGTATTATGATTATTTAAGGCACGTGCAAATGTATTGGGATTGTCGTCTTCAGGACGATCCTCTTCTAGAGGTTCTAGAAGTGACAGTGTTTCTTTATTATTAGTTTTTTCCACAGATTCTTATCTTTCACATCAATAGGTCTCCCACGCTTATGGCGTTAAGGAGCATTGATATATATACTTGATCCCTTTGGGACCTTCACTCTTTGTGGTGTGTTTACATAAGGTATATGAGATTTAGTCACTCCTTTGTGGTCACAAAATGCATATGGTAGATTAATTGCTAAGTATTGCAAGTTAATTATCTTATGAACTTCTGGTTTAGTCTGACTAGTGCGTGGATCTAAATATTAAAGATCTTTTACATTCCATGAAATTTCTCGACATTCTTTTAATTTTTGGTTCTTATCTCCCCCTAATGCCTTGAAATGATCTTCATTGAATATGCAATCAACGTACCAAGCTATAAATTGATCCACTGTTTTGGGTTCTAGGTATTTAAGAATAGACGGAGATTCATAGCCAATATATACCTATGTAGCTTTCTCACGGGGGCCCATAGAGTCGTTGTGGTGGTGATATTGAACATAGACTACATATCAAATATTCGCGGATGAAATATTTGGGTCTTCCTGCCCTTACTATTGGTAGGAGGAATAATCATGGATATACGATGATATATTTGAATTAGAGTAGCGGCGTGCAAAACATGCCCCGACAAGAGATAGAGTAAGAAGTTGGAATATTTGTAACAATAGTCCTAGCAATTAATTTGATGTGCTTAGTGACTTAGCTAGACCATTCTAGAAGTGTATGTAAGGCAAGATGCTCCACTTTGATACCTAATGCCATACAATAATCATCGAATGCTTTCGATGTGAATTCACCAACATTATCCATTCGGATGGATTTAATTGTATAATTAGGGAATTGGGTTCTAAGTTCAATAAGTTTAGCAATAAACTTGGAAAATGCATTATTTCGTGTGGATAATAAACACACATGAGTCCATCGAGTGAAAGCATCAATTAGGACCATGAAATATCGAAATGGTTCTGATGCTGGATGAATTGGTCCACATATATCTCCATGAATTGGTTCAAGGAAAATAGGAGATTCTATTCCAACTTTAGTACATCAAGGTCGTACTATGAGTTTTCCCTTTGCACAAGCTTCACAAATAAATTTATTTGCATAAGGGATCTCTTTGCAGCGTATGATGCTTGATAAATTAGTCAAATCGACATTAGTGAATGACCAATCGCTCATGCCATAATTTGAATGAATATGGGTCTTTAAAGTTCCAAACTCATCACAACATTGTGATGAGCAGGTCGATGTATCTTATGTCTGATCACGAGAAGAGAGAAAGAGGAAGTTTTCGAAACTATTTGTAGAAATGCTTATTGATCGAGTCATGAGGAGATATTAAAATATCGGTTGGGTTTTGGTTTCAATGTAGAAAATCATTCGATCGGATGTCATGGCGAAGGGTATGTGGATTGTGGATATAAGTAGCACATTATCGATGTCGATTTTGTACCCTTAGGAAGGATTAGTGAAGCTCTTAGGAGCCCACTATTAAACATTATCATTTGCAATTGTAGTAACACTTCCTCTTTTTCAATTAAAGTGTGAAAAAATTTTCTATCTTTATGATAGTACGTGGTAGCCTTGTGATAAGCACTATTGATGCTCTAAAATAGGGAAAATGAAAAATAGAGCATTAAAATAAATCATAACAAACAAAAAAAAACACTAATAGATGATATTCAAGAGTCAAGAGTCAAACTAAATTTCATAAAAAAAAAAATAAACAGAGGACAAACTTAAGAAAGCAAATTGTCTGACATAAACATAAATCACGATCCTCATTATCTCGAAATCTTCTAAGATCGATTTTCAAGAAATCATCATTATCAACATTTAGGGTCATGTTTGCTTCAGGAAAACAAGCATGATGTGATTCACCTTGAGGAGCCTTCCCCTTTTTGTCATTATGCATTCTTTGATATGCCTCAACCAAGTGTTTAAGTGTGTGGCATGAGACCAATGGTCATCACATCCACACCTGTAACAAACTTGCCTTTGATTTATAGTTTGCTGAGTTGAACTTGGTTTTGTGGAGGTTGACATTGTTCATGCCTCTTTCACGGCCTTAAACTCGATCAATATTATGATTACCCCGACCTCGACCACCTCTATGAGACTAATTGGTATTTCCTTGACCTCGTCCTCTCCCTCTTCCACGTCTACTATCATTTATGTGAATTATAGCATGTGCTTTAGGCACTTCTTATGGACCAAATGGCCTTGCATTATGATTTTTCATCAATAATTGGTTATTTTTTTCTACCACTAGTAATGCAGAAATTAGTTCATAATGCGTAGCATGGTTCTTGGCCATGTGGTGCTACTGGAGTACAAGATTGCTAGCATGGAAAATTGATAGTGTCTTTTTTATTAGCTCAGTATCTATAATGTTTTGTTTACAAAGCTTCAATTGTGAGACAATGCGGTGCAGAGCTGAGTTATATTCCGTCACATATTTAAAATCTTGGGATCGTAAGTTCAATCAGTCATATTGTGCTTGAGGGAGGATTATGTTTGTTTGTTGATGAAAACGATCCTTCAAGGATTTCCATAAAATAAGTGGATATTTTTCAATGAGATATTCATTTTTGAGGTCCTGAATGAGGTGGTGGCGAAGGAAAATCAAGGCTTTTGCCTTATGAGCAAAGCTATATTCAGAATTCGAGACAATAGTTTCACTTAAGTTGAAGGAGGTGAGGTGAATTTCAACATCAAAGCCCAAGTTAAGTAATTACTACCATCTAGGGCGAGTTTAGCAAATTCCCTATTAGTAATATCAGACATTTTAAAGTCTACAATTATTAAAATGAAAACAAAGATAAATCAAATGTAAATATAGATACCGTAAATCATCAATATCAACTGTTCTGGTGATAGAGCGCCTCATGCGATAGCGTGTTGTAAAATAAAGAAAAGGGATGGAGATATCGGAGAGAGAAATATGGGCCCAGAGGTGTGGCTTGTCGGATTATTTTACAAAGGCGTAAATGAGAATTTTATGAAGTACGATACATGTATCTAGGAAAGTTGAAAGGTCCTTCATAATGGTTATTATAAAGCAACCATAATGATCATTATCTAGGAAAGCCAAAATATCCTTTATAATGGTTATCATAAAGAAACCATAATGACTATTATCTAGGAAAGCTAAAAGGTCCTTCATAATGACCATTATGTACAAGTTCACGAATCTTCCCTATACATCAAATGGATCACAAACTTTCAGATACATCAAGTGAATAATATACGAATCTTCAAGGTGCGTCGGATAATCTTCAAGGTTCATTGGATGAAACATAGACCATCCCGAGATTGAAGAGTCTCTTCCACATTCATGAATCTATTTAATAATGTCCATATTTTTTATATTTATAACAAAAATTAATTTATTTTCTTACATGTATCCACTTGGAAAACCCACTCTAGGGGGCATATTTGTAGTCCACACCCTCAAGCCTTCAGCCTGAAGGTTTGAAGTGTGAAACGACACTAACCTTCCTTGTAATTGGATTTTTGTCCAATTACCAAACACCTATTCAAAGTAAATGCGCAACTTTCTAAATTCATAAATTCTCCAAATTAAAAATTTCATGCCAACAAAAATTACTTCTAAATATACAAATCTCCATTATGAATGTCATATAAAGCGTTGAATATAACCATATTTGGAATCTCCTAGAAATCAATTTGTGTACTAATATAAAAGAATCTTATTATCAGTGACTTTCTCAGTGCTTTCAAAACAACATTTCACATAAACAAGAGCTTATGCTCAACATGATCCAACATAAAGTTCTAATCAAATCCTAATGATGGCGTATCCCCAATATATCCTTACTCACGAGAAACTAAAAATGCGTAGAAAATATGTCGCCAGATAGATTACAGCGCCCCCAAAACCGGTGTCGTTGGCGACCCACGAATCAACCTGCTTGAATAATCGTGGATGTCGGACCAACACGACACCTCATGAAAATCGGGGCGAGTCTCAGCATGCGGGGCTGCTGAGCTACAACACATCCTGACATCAATCTCATGAGACATGTACATGAGTAAAACGCAGTCACTTGGACCCGTACATTACAGTACTCATCAAAATACACACCAACTATATACCATAGTTCAAGAGTTAATAAATCACTCTTAATTCAACATATATTAAAAAATTGTATTGTAATACATATTATACAATGACATGAAAGCCACAAGTGGCTTTCTTCTCAAACGACCTCTAATGAGTGCGCCTTCGATCGCTCCTATGATGGTGATCCACCGACCCGGGGTGAAGCGAAAGCCCTAGTAGAGATAATTTCCTACATGGGTTACTCCCACCTAAAAGTGCACATGCCATGGCAAACAAACACATTCAAGCTTAATTACATGAACCTACTCGAATGTCTGCAAAAAAAAGAAAAGCAGTTGATCCGGGGTAATCTGAGTCCTCACCAACTCCTCACATATGCCTAAGCCAGGAATGCGAGTAAAATCCACGTTTTCAAACAAAGCTTTTGTTCTAGAAACTCACTACGAATTCGGTAAAAATATTAGGACTACCCTTCGAAATGAATTCTTTGGATATTTCTCAGAAAGCAGTCATAGTCTTCATCAAAGTGATATGTTGGACAACTCTCAAGGCAATTCTTGAAATCTTCATGGGAATTCCTTTCCTAACGATTTTAGTTTTTCTTTCAATTTCATGTCATGCCTCCTCCTAATATTCTAGAGTTGCAGTGCATATGGAATGCATGATGCCAATTCAACACATTTATATGCTAATATATTCACATACACATATATTAACATAATTAAATCACATAAAACATATTGTACAGAATTCTCAATCAATTACACCCAAGAGGTAGCTCACATGGTACAGTGTAAGCTCTGGCAATTCAATTTGAATCACTCAACCAAACACATTTTCACGATATTAGTGTCACTGTTCCGCTGCGTGTGATGATGAGTGACATACCAGTTATTCACACGATACACAAATAGGAATTTTCTCCTCGGTTCAAGGTTTTGAAGGCCCAATTCTGACTAAAATAAGCCTGAACATTCCTAATATTTACATGACTTTGTGGTCGCATAAGTAGAAAAGATCCACACCTCTTGATTGTCGGAACTCACCGTCCGGTCTTACGCATAGCCCTCGACTGCGACAGAGCGGCTTTTACTTCTTGCTTTCCGTTGAGCGAAACCGATCCGATCAATTTGGAATCCACAGAAGAGGAATGTGCTCTCTGCAAAATCCACAAAACCTAAGCTCCAGCTTTGTCCCCTCCAGCCCTCGCACGTTTTTGGTCTTTTTGAAGATGAACAACGTTCGTCTTTTGTCTCATTATCGTAATGGGTTCATTTTAATTCCCATCATGTCCCTTCTTCTAGATTTTTTACAACCAGCCTTATCTAGGTAAATCCATTCATCCTCTCTCTAATCTTGCAGCATATTGTCCGCAGTACATGTAGCGGGTGACTTTTGTCACATCTGTCTCTTGAACCCGTTTCTGACACTCAACACTCGATTGCCTCGAAGCGTGAAATTAGACTATCTCGAAGTCGACGAAGTCGACGTGAAGTAGCTAGATTTCGCGAGCGGTCCAGCGGTGAAATCAGTTTCGTCATCAAGATCTAGAAAATTTTCGATTTTGACGAGAGTACCGTTTGCCATTTTTAGAAAATTAGAATTTTCTGAGTCACTTCTGATAAGTGAGCTTAAAGCAATAAAAATATAATACATTTTCATGGATCAAAAAGTTTTCAATCATATAACAAATAGGAGATGTTTTTCATCAAACTTTAGATTAAAAAATAAGTTGGAACATTAACAAATTTGCTTCAAAACACTTTCACATCGATTCAAATCGATTTCATATCAAATGTGATCAAACAATTTCATATCAAATTTGATTCAAACGCTTTCATATCCAGTCGAAAATCAAATGCATTTCAAATATATTTTTCTGCGGTGTCAAATACAATGGTGCTGACCATGGCGAGGACTTTCAAATGGGTGGCTGCCGCAAATTGTTCCTTTTAAGGTGGGCGGGCAAAGCATTTCACCAATCTTAGTAACTTTCTGTAAAGCATAAATTTGGGATTCAAATCAATTACATTCATGCAAAGGAATGTAAAGGTCAGCTAATATTCAGATTGATAGGGTCGAGCTAACCAAAGTCAAATATTTCATTCAGCAGTTCAAATTACAAAACAGTATATCTCTACATTTTCTTTCATTAAACAAACAAATCTCAAAAGTACAATCATACAAAACTATTTTTGTTGATGGATAATCAAATAAATAAAGTAAAACTTTTCATAAACGAATTATATATAATTCGATTAAACAATTTTCATCATCAAATGATAAAAACAACTCAATTTTCTTTTAGAATGCATAAATTCTTCATACCTCGAAAATTACTTGAAAGCTTTGAAAGAACTAATATAAAAATTTCACCTCAATAGAAATATTTCTCCTAAAGTAATAAGGAAGAAATTATCATCATTACTTATTTATTCTTAAAACTTTCCTAACAATTTGATATTCAACAATGATATTATTTTAATTTTTAATCCATAATAATAAAAATTAATGGGTTTCTAAATATTTTATAAAATTTGTCATTTATAAAGTTTATTATATCAACATAGATTTTGTTCACCTCAAACATATTGACAATTCATTCAAATGATAACTATTTATTTGAATTAGGTAGTTTAAAATTTATAAACTCATATTCCTTTCAGATCTTATTTTAATCATTTATTTATTTTATACTCTTAACATCAAGACTAAATCTTTTACTATAAAGAAATAATATTAATATTTCATTATATTATTACCTGTACTCATCTAGCCTTTTACTATGAATTATTATCTTGACAACAAGTATTATTAACGGATCTTATTTCCTATAATTGCTAAATAATTATTCTAATCATATTCTTTATCTAATAAATTCTCAATCCTTAATAAAATATTTACTTGATAAAATACATATATCTTTAAATACTTATCAAATACATATATTTATACAAAATTCAGCATTTTTAAATTTATCTTATTTGTTTATTATTATTTTTATTCTATTTTATTTTAAAGAGCAGAAAGTGTAATCATCCCGACTTCTTCGGGGTTGATCTAAATTGAAAGAATTAAATAATCTACATCAAAGAAATCTAGAAAAATAAAAAATAAGGAAGATCTTACGTAAGAAATTTGTTCTTCAAACTACAGATCAAGAAATGATCGTCCTTTGAAATTTCTGACTTGAAGAGAAATTTAAGATGAATAAGAAAAGTTTTCTTTTCTTATTCAATTATACCTAGGGTATCTATTAGGAAAATTACATTTTATCCATCTTTCATTAAATTAATTAATTAATTAGCTAATTGAATATCATTATTATTTTCCTAACTTATGTATAAAAATTCTGTCGTTATTATTTTTACTTTGTTTATCATATCCTGAAATTCTATTGTATTATTTTCTTGCTTATACCTATACAAATTCCAGGAGTGTTACATTACATATCTCCACATTTATGCCCTTTATTCCTTGAGGATCTTATATTGCGGCTTGATGGTATTATTGCTACTACTATGTTTTATTGTTCCATTAAAATTAAGTAGGTGGGCCACTAACCTTATGTTAATAAATTTAAAGAACACGTATCTTTAAAAATTTATTTATGAAGATATTTACCCTTGATAAAATTAGATAGAATTATAATAAAATATGTTCTATTATTTTTTAGGAATAAACGATTAATAATAAATATAATTTATTATTTTGGAATAAGAACAGTTATTCGAATAACACGTTTAGAACGGTTTTTGAACGTGTATTCTTTGCCCTCTTCTCCTATCAATAAGTTATATATATAGAAACCCCTTCATGTGCGGTTAAGGCATTCTTCCATCATTCTGAGAAAAACAATTTATGTATCAAAGTTTGATAAAAGGAAGAAGAGATCAAGGATTTAAGATCTATAAAGTGAAGGAAATCTCTCATATTTCGTGTTCTTCAAACGGTATGTCTATATTTTTGATTTTATTATTATTTTATTATCGGAGATGAGTTTGAATTCAATGATGGAATATTGTGTGTTAATTCCGTATTAAATCTCAACAAATGGTATCAGGCTAGATTGAATTGTGGCTAGAATCATTGTTTTATAAAGATTAAATTTTGAGATTTATCTTGATTAATTCGTCTCACTAAAAAAATTAATTAAACAAAATAAAAGGCCCAGAAGCCTCAGCGGCGTAGAAAGGAAGATTTTTATTTTCCTTTTAATCTTGTTGGATCAATGTCAGTAAGGAAATGTTGGTTTTGGCATCAGTCCGTTGGCGATTTGGCGCCATTATTTGAGTAGTTTGGTGATGTAGGACACGGTCGAAGCTTCAGCTAAAGGAGAAATATAGAATCAAATTTGGTTAGCGATTGTCATTATCATATTTGAATATGAAATTATTATTATATCGATGAATGATTTCTTTGAATTTATTATGATTGATTATTGGATCAGATGATTATTGAATATTAAAGATACTATTTCCTTTATTTATTATGATTATTATGATTGATTATTGAATCAGGTGGTCAATTCGATATCGTGTACTTTGCAAGGGACTTATCAGCGCGTTTGAAGCCCTCCTCAGCAGTTTCGAAATTCGAGGCAAGCTAGGTTTGAGGAGAGGTCTTGATAATATTATTGACAATAGTCATTATCATAAACATCAGGCGAGTCTGTTGGATCTTACCCGAGACTTTTGATTGTTCCACTTGCTCGGATCGCGTCATCGTAGCCGAGGTTATCCATTATTAAAGCAGTCAAGATCCAATACGCCCGATGAGAATTGAACCCTTTCATACCATTGAAAAATTCGAACTGCTCAAAAGCAGTCATTCCATATGCAGAGAGTGTAATAAAGTGAGGCTTGTACAAAAAGAACAATGCTCACAATAAGGCATCAAGTATAAAATAAATAGCAATGAACTATTGACATCATTAAAATTCTCCTTTAGGTAAAAAATTTTAACATATCCGGTCATTCACTTGGAGAACTTAAAACACTTTTACTATTTTGTGTCATTTATATGTACCTTTGGGTATCCATTTTACCTTTCTAAACAACACAAAAATAAAACCATTAATTAATAATTAGCGAAATTGACTCTCCTTTGGAGTTGTCTCATTCTCCTAATTATAAAGAGAATTATTAAGAATTTTATAAGTCTCCTTTATTCCTTTTATGCAATTCAATAAATACAAGGCTCACTAATTTAGGTTACTTTGGCAACTATCTAAATTAGTTAACCTTACATTTATAAATTGTCATTTGGATAAAATTTCACCAGATGCTTTATGGTTGCGGAATTTTGTCTCAGGGCTTGGTGTTGTCGACTCTATTGCTAAACCTTGATAATATATTGTGATAACACTGCAGCTATTTTCTTCTCTAAGAATGGCAAATTTTATAGTGGATCGAAACACATGGATTTAAAGTATTTAGTTGTTAAGAAAAGTCGGAAACAACAAGTATCGATTAAATATTAGGACCACCACTTATGATTTTGATCCATTAACCCCTGAGTTACCTCAAGGCATATTTAGAACATGTTATGAGGATGGGCCTTTTGAGTAATCCATAATATGTATGATAATGAATGGTGGTTATGTAATTGACAATTTGCGCATTAAAATTATTTATGTTTATTCTTATTTTCAATTATGGGTGCACGTTTTATTTTTTGATAAACAAGAATTGTCTTGACAAGACAAATTACAGGGGCTATTTGGCATTATGGATTGGGTTAGTAAGGGTTATTTGTGAAGCCCCAAATCCCAAGGGTCCGTTGACTACCCGTCAACCTGCGGAATCACTCTTGAATGTCGGGTGACTCAATATTTCTCTGAAAATCGGCGAGTCTCTTTGTCTGCAGAGGCTCTAGGATACATAACATGTACATAGCACAGTAACAATCAATATAACAATCCATGAGAGTAAAGCGGCCACTTGGGCCCCGCAAACCAATATTCATCCTAATAATTCCCATGCTTATACAATAGTTTCAAGAGTTAAGAAATTACTCTTATCTGAGCATATATTAAAATGAAAAACATTCTAATACATGTATACATAATAAAACCAAGCCACATCCGGCTTTCTTCTCAAACTACGGCCTCTAGGGCGAGCCGTCTCCCTAAATGCGCTCCTACTTTTTGAAAATGATATCCTAGACAAGGTGAGTTAATGCTCGATAGAAATTAGGATCCTACTAAAATGGGCTACTCTCCACCTAAGTGCATATGCAATGCTCCAAAGTAAACAGCATTCAAGCAAATCGTGATCTATGAATGTCTAATTGATCAGCTCATGCCGAGTCCTCAGGCTCCTCACACTTGCCTAAGCCACGTATGAGAATCATTAATTTTCAAAACAAAGATGTTGTTTTTAATAGTGGACTACCCTCCGATATTAGTAGTGGACTGACTCCGATGTTATATTTAGTGGACTACCCTCCGATGTATATCAATTGAGCCGACTCCGACGATTGATATTTTGTATGGACTACCCTTCGATATAAGTAATGGACCAACTCCGATATATTTGTTGTTATTAGTCAGCCCCTCGAAACCACTCTCATTGAACCATCTCATGCAATACTCCTTATCGCTGCAAGATTGGTGCATATGGAATGCGTTATCTTGGAATTCGATATAATTATATAACACATGCAAATATATAATCATGAATATATTCACATAATTTAAATCACTAAACCTTATCATGTAATTTCACAATTTCATTACACTTAAAATTGCTCCATGGGCTAATTATCAATCTGAGCAATCAACTTGAATTACTCAAAATGACACATTTATTTCACAAAATAATTTTGCCGACAAATCACGATCATCGGTTCGCACAGCGAACCCAAATTTCTGACCATTTCCGGCCTCATGCATCACAACACAATCCATGGCATAAGTGCACAATTAGCCACCCAAGCGATCGTGGCGGTCACGGTGTAAGATTAAGGTTCCATAAATTCAAACAATTGGTCCCGAGTTTTTTGGGACCGATCGCTTTCTTCGTTAAGGCCTTGTCAGCAAAGCGTTATAAAACACTTAAATGAGTGCCAAAACCAAAGTAGGATAAATCACTACCTCTCGAGGTTGTGAATTCTAAACCGAGTCCGCAGCAGGCCTCTCCGCGTCGGCGTTCCTATTCTTGGCGGAAGGATTTCGACGGTCAGATCTCCAGTAAATCTGAGAAAGGTGAAACACCCTCTCTCTCTGAAATAAAAATTTGGACCTCACTGCATCCTCCCCTTTCCCTTCACGTTTTTGTCTTCAATTTGAGGAAGAAGATGAGCACTATTGGCTCTTTTGTCATTTTCCTCATTTACAATTCCAAAAATGACATCTATGTCCCTTTTTCTCACTATTTTGACACGTGGCATAATCTCGGTCATCAGTTTAGTCAAATCAACTACTCATGCAACATTGTCGCGTGATCGTATTAATGTGACTTTTGTCACATCAAAGCCTCGTTCTGGCCTTTGATACTCGATGCCTCGAGAAGCGTGTAAATCCACGACATCTACCGGGTCGTGAAGTGCCCGTCTTGGCCAGATTTCGCGAGGCGATTCGATGGTGAAATCCATTTCATCATCAGAGATCTAGAGAATAATTTTGGATTTTTGATAGAAATTCACGATTGTACCATTTTTAGAAAGTTGAATTTTAAGGTCTTACATTATTGATGTGTGGTGCATGGAAACATGACATTATGGTCATGTGACCGCCATGGCTTCGCATTTATGATCTAAGCTGATTGATGTGCCAGTATATGATTTTGGGCGTATTGTTAGTTCAGCCGAAAATCGTGATCACGTGTCAGAATTTATTTTCATTATATATTTACATATGTAAACTAAATATATTATAGTACGGAAAATAAATATATTATAGTTTTTCATAATGTCGGTTTAGTGGGCGAGAGTAGGAGAATGTTTGTTTCATTTAAAATTTAGTGGGTGGCCCATATAACCTTATGTTAGCCAATTAAAAAGAATACTCAATATCTTTGGCTGACATGAGAATATTTACCTTGATAGAGTGGAGTAGAATTATAATAAATATAATTTATTATTTTGGAATAAAACGATTTATTAATAATAAATATAATTTATTATTTTGGAATAAAGTTATTCGAATAACACGTTTAGAGCGGTTTTGAGCGTGTATTCTTGGCCCTCTTCCTATCAATAAGTTATATATATGAAACCCCTTCAAGTATGCGGTTAAGGCACTCTTCCATCGTCTGAAAACAATTATGTATCAAAGTTTGATAAGGAGAAGAAGAGATCAAGGATTTAAGATACATAGAGGCGAAATCTCTCATGGGTGTGTGTTCTTCAAGCGGTATGTAATCTATATTTTGATTTTATTATTATTATTTTATTATCAGATATGAGTTTGAATTCAATGATTTGGAATATTGTGTGGTAATTTCATTATTAAATCTCAACATGTTTCATTTAAAGATCTCATAATAATCCTAGCATAACTGTTTGTTTTTGTTCTTTTTTGTGAATAAAAAAGTAAATATATTATTATTTACATTAATCTAAGTAACTTTTATTTTTTTATAGTTTCAAGGTATTAAATGTTCATGTTGGACCCCTCATATGCCTTTATGTATATTTAAGGTGAGCAGGCTAGATATGATGGGCAAAGTAACCCATTAATATGGTAAAACGAATGTTTCAAAAGGTAGGGCATAGGAAGGGAAGAGATGGGTTCATCCCGATTTAAAACAATTTACTACGTTATAACTAGAGTATTTAGTTGTAAAAAAATAATAGTAGTGATATGTTTTTTTACATATATTCACTTTAAATATCATGGCGTAGTATTTGTTCTTGTAAGGCTAGAAATTCGATTTACGGAATAAGAGGCAAAATCGTAATTTTGATTACAAAATTGTAATTCACGGTTAAAATCCGTAATTAATTCTCTAGATCTCCGGATGAGGAAGCGGATCATACCGTTGGAATCGTCTCGCGAAATCCTAGTCGAGCGTAAAATTTAAAATTTTAAGAATGGATCCAGTCGACCTTACGTTTTTAGAGGCATCATTTGTTCGGTCTTGTGTAGATTCCCGATGCGGCCCAGAAGGCACGAATAGCATGTACTCATGTACCATAAATTAGTATGAGTAGAGAAATAATGAAAGATGACGAGATAGTGCAAGATATGAATGCGAGAAAGAGAGGGACATAATGGGTATTATGGAATTTGATATTAAGTCACAAGATGACAAAATAGCAAACATGACTCATCTTCTTCAAAAAGGCAAAAGGGGAAAAACGTGAAATGGATTTTGGAGATGCAGTAGGTGTGAGAAGGCAAAAATGGTGATTCTAGAGAGAGAGTCTAGAACACCTGCAAATCTGTTTCGATCGGATAGTAGTTTCGCAGACCCGAGAAGGGAAAACGTTCTCTGCGAAGCGAGCTAACGTGGACCCGGGTTCTGAGTTTTGACAACTCCAAGAGGGTAGAGTTTTACCACCACTTGCGTTTTATTCCCATTTTTAGGGTTTTTCCATGTTTGGTTGGTTTGGTAGGCGTGAGGGCAGTTGATCGATCACAGCTTGTGGGACCGGTGTTAGAAATTCTTAGGGATTTTCCCACCATCAGGTATTTATCCGAATTTGTGGGCTGTTTGTGTGGAATTTTGCATTAAAATGTATGCTTTAAATCATGAATTTGTATGAAAAATGCCGGGAATGGGCGTGTCGGTCCCACAACATGGGGCCAGGGTGTTGAGTACAGGATTTTGAAATTAAGCGTGGCTTGAGAGAAAATGAGTGGGCTGCTTGTGTTGAAATTGTGCAATGTGCATGCTTGATGAAAAAAGGCCGGGAATCAGCGTGTGATCTTGAGTTCACCATTGAACCGTTGAGTTGTGATTTTTAGGAATGATCACCAGAGGGTTTCCGCTATTCCACGACGGTGTTCATCTATAATTTGGCGGAAATATGTGTGTTTGGTCGAGTGATTTAAATTAAATTGCTCGTGTTTGATCCATTAGCCGTGAGCTAATTTGTTTGGCCGATGAAATGTATAATTGCATAACATGATTGTGTGATTTTAATTATGCGAGGCTCATCTTCATGTTTATATATTTGCATGTAGTTATAGGCCCAGCAATGGGCGCGCCATGTATTCCATATGCCTTTGGGACACCCTAGGATTATAGGGTAAGTGCATGAATTAAGTCTAGAGAAAATGGATTCGGAGAGTAGTCTAAAATGTGTAATCCTTCGGAGGTAGTCCAAATTAAATAATATATCAGCGAGTGGATGGCCCGATTGTGATATATATTCATCGGAGGTAGATCCACGAACAATTAATATATCAATCGTCGGGCGGCCCAATTGATATATATTCATCGGAGAAGGTTGCCCACTAATAAAATGATAATTCTCATACGAGGAAGCAGGCGAGTGTGAGAGAGTCGATGAGGACTCGGGATACGAGTTAGTCATGTAGACATTCAGTAGGATGGTAATTTGCTTGAATGTTTGTTTTAAGTGGAACATTACCTTTGCCAACTTAGGTGGTGAAGTAGCCATTTGGGGCGATTCTCCCTCTTGACTTTAGCTCACCCAGTCGTGGGATCCCCCTTTTCACTTAGGTATGGAGCGATACGAGGAGGCTCATCCTAGAATAGTGGATTAGAAGAAAAATAGGATTGTGGCTTTGAAGCCAGCGATAACACCATGTAATTAAATTTTCCCTAATTTTAATATATGTTGTATAAGAGTAAAACATTTGAACTCTTGTAACTATTAGGTATATAGTTGAATTCATAGTTAGTATGTATTATGAGTATCGTTGTGGGCCCAGTGAACATTATTACTCATGTGATTTGATCTCTTGGATATATTGAATATATTGGACTGCTTGGGACAGGTTTCATGCAGGTATTTTAATTGGGTAGAGCTCCCCGTACAAAGGAGACTCTGCCCGATTTTCTAAAGTGGCGTCGGGTAACCCGACCTCCACTTGTATTCCGCGGGTTGTGGTGCGGACCCGGAGTTTTGGGCGTCACGAAGCAGTATCGAGAGATTAGGTATCGAATACCTAGGGGCTCGGGTTTGGGTATCCATCACCCCGCCAGGGTGGTTTGGGATGGAGTGTAGGTGTGGAAGCCTAAAGATGGGCTTAGGCTAAGGCCATGGAAATGTAAACATCACCACTAGGTGTGGTTCGATGTTAGGAGTTTAGGTAATGGAATTGCCTAGGGAAAATCACAGGCAAAACTAGGACACTCGTGCACGTGTGTTGATGTGTTTGTGTGATTTGAGTAGTATTATGTGATTGATGAAATGTTGTGAACATCGGTAGTTAGATTGTGTAGCACCATGTCATATTTGTATGTTGGTGTGCTTGACATGTTTTAGGTGGTGAGAGTTTGGCAGTAGTGTGTGTGGTGATTAGAACATGAATGTGTAAAAATAGAAAAAGAATAAATTTTATAATTTATTTGGCCTATTAAATTGATAAGTAATTTTCTAGGGTGAAAATCAAGGAAAATAAATTTTTAATAAATTTATTGGATGAGGATGAAGAAAATGGAGGAAAATAGAAATTTTATAAATTTATTTAGTGGAGAAATTTTTTTAGTGGAAAAAGTGGAAAAGAAAATAAAATTTTATAAATTTGTTTGGTTAAAAGGAGGAAAATAATTTCTAAGATTTTACAAATTGAAAGAATTGAAGGAAATGGAGAAAAAATAAATTTTACAAATTTATTTGAGTATTATGGAAAATGAGAAAAATGATTTTGTGATTTTAGGGATTTTCAATTTGGAAATAAATGAAAAAAAAAAGAAAGAAGATATAAATTTTTTTGTGCGAGAAAAAATTAGTGAACTCTTGCGATGTGTCGTGACACACTCTTTGTATCGTATTTGTGCGGTGGGTGAAATTTGGGGGTTAGTATTGTCTAAGGTGCAATACAAGTTGGAGACCAGTGGGTACAGGCGGTAGCAGGCGCAGTGAGGCGCGAGTAGGGAGCCTTGTTTGTGTGACCGCATGGCCATTGGAGTCTGGCCATGAGGCGCCTTGTGGGGAAGCCCAACCTGTGTGGCCCAGACGCTGGTAGGGCGTCGTCGTTAAGTAGTATGAACCAGGCAGCGCAAAGCGTCTTGCAGTAAGCGTAGTAGCCCGGCCAATGGCTAGGCCTTATGGCTGCGTGGTGTGTATGACGCCTGGCTAGTAATGAAATTCAGGAGTCTGTAGGCCCAGCCCAGCGTATGAGGGCGGCCAGAGCCTTGTAGCAGCAATGTGACCATCTGTCTTTAAACGGCTAGTTGGGCATCTTCGTGAGTCCAATTGGGCCGGTTGGGTTTAGTGAACTGGCTCGATTACGGCTCGGTTCACATTCGATTTTATTTCAGTGCCATTCACGAGTCTAATTTTGAGAAAAATTTTGAGAAAAAAAAATTTATTAAATTAAAATAAATCAAATAAAATCAAATAAATTTTGATAAAATTTTCGAAAAATTAAATTTTCAAAAATAAAATTTTGAAAATAGAAATTTTGTTAATGATATTTTAAACGTGAAATGATTGCATTATACAACGAGTTATGTGTATGATTAGTGTCTCGAAATTTGTGGTTATGCCTTGAATCTTGTATTGGACAACACCATTTGAAATGGCGATTGCGATGATTCGTCACGAAATTATATGCATGGTGTAATGCGTATAAGGAAAAGGGTGAATACTAAGGTTAGGGTTCGATATATAGGATTTGGATAATGAAATGAGCAAGAGCCTAAAATTTTATTTGAATAAGCAATTAAGTGGTTAGATTTAGCACCACTTAGGAAATGGGCGAATTCGATTCATGGTTGTCAAGTCTATTATGTGCATTGCTAGTTAGGCCCGAAGTAAAGTTAGATGACTCACATTTGCCATGTTAGTAAATTAGTAAATGGCTAGTAAGTCGAGGGCGTGAAGACGTCCACGGGGCACTGGTCAGGCACAATCAGTGTTTGATCAACGGACTTTAGAAATTTGTAGGTATTACGGCCCGAATGTTATAACACAGGCTAGTATAGCATGTAAGGCGGGAAAGATCTAGTAACGGAGGTTTAGGACTCATCATCCTCAGAGCATTCACGGGGAGAGATCAATAGTGGCCCGACCATTGGTTTATGCGAAACGAGAAGTGTTAGAGGCTGTGGAGTGCCTCGACACGACCAGAATAGACTAGGCTGCGTTCCTGGCTAAGAATGAGGCCACGAATAAGGTGGAAATGGGGCCAGGACCTCTAGAGACTTTAGAGGAGCCGTTGGCGTGAGTCTCCTAGGGATTAGGGGCGAGAATAAGAATGATAGGTCGAGGTTGCGGGTTAGAGATCTCGGGACTCCTCCTGTGGACACGAGGATTTACTGGACATGTCAGAGTTCGATGTCATCCTTGGGATGGATTGGTTGATAGCTTACGGGATCGTTATCGATTGTGAGCGCAGGAGAGTTACCGCCTACACGCAGGATGGTACTCGTGTTGTATTTCAGGGGGATAAACATGATATTTTCCCAGACAGTATATGAGTCCAGTTGTCAGGGACAGTTGGCGGATTGGCTAGCGAGCCTTACCTAAGGAGCGGTGAGACCCGGACTTGAATCTACCGGTAGTGTGCGGGTTATGGGCGTTTTCGGATGAGTTGCTTGGACTACACTCCACGGGGGTAGTAGACCCGATGTCGAGGAGTTACACCGCACGGTACTTGACCATCTCTATGACTCATGGATGGCGCAGTTGAGTTGCGAACTTCGAGTCCGATTCTGAAATTTATTGGACAAGGGGTTTATGAAGCGGAGCACTTCACCATAGAGCTCGGTTCTATTTGCGAAGAAGAAGAGGCAGAACCAGCCGTGCGTTGACTCTGGCGGTGGAGCAGGTTATGATCGGTCAAATTTTGTGCAAGGATTGATGATTTATTTGACCGGTTGAGAGGCGTAGTCTACCCCAGATGAACCATTTGGTTACTATCGATTGGCGAGGTTAGGGATACGGATATCCTAAGACAAGCGTTAGGACGCGTTATGGGCACTATAGATTCTGAGTGATGCCCTTGGATTGTGAATCATGACAACATTCATAGATCTCATGCGTAGGGTGTTCCAACCTTATCTAGATCAGTTTGTCGTAGTCTTCAGTGGATGACATTTTGATCTACTCCCAGTCAAAGTGGGAGCATGAGTATCACTTAAGGATTGTGTTACAGTTACTGAGAGACCATCAGCTGTACACTAAGTTCAGTAAGTGTGAGTTTTGGCTTACCGAGGGGAGATTTTTGGGACACGTGATGTTAGCATCGGGGTGTTGAATTTGACTGAGAGGTTGAGCGTGATCGTTAGAAGGGACCGAATGTCAATCTTCGAGATCGTGGTTTCTTGGGATTGGTAGAATTCACGAGACATGAGAATGGGCTGAGTTTGTCCATTGGACGGGATCGTGGGACTTCACCTCTGGATATGGACTCCCGTGGTTGGGCGGCTACGACCGTAAGAAATCGAGGATACTTGGAACACTCGGGATACGGGTGTTGGTAACAAGAGGGAGGATCAGCTTTCTCCTAGTTCGGGAAGAGGCAGAAGACTTCTGCTTCACACTAGTTTCAGGACTAGGGCTAGGATTGAGCATGGTGGCCAGGATTTCCCCGGGACGGGGATCCCGAGACTTTGGGACAATCCAGGTCTAGTTAGCCGTAATGTACGGTTCATTCCTCCACCTGCAGTAAGGGTTAGAGGTAGTTTCGATTCCAGTGCTATATAAGCACTTCCAACAACACATATAGGCCAGAGAGGCCAGAGTGTGGGTCGATCGGGGACGGTCGAGTGCAGCGTGAGCGTGGTGGACCTTAGGGTGGTGAACTGGGTTGTTGATGTCGAGGTTTGACATGGATGAGGTTAATGACCATCGGGTTGTCGATGGTGAGGCCACTAGCCCGGGTTGTCATACTCGACCGACGTGATTTAGGCTTAGGAGTTAAGGCCTTTAGAAGCCAAGTATAGATGTTTCTTCCCTAGGGTGTAGGGTGAGAGTTGACTGATAGGTCGGGATTATGAGTAAAGTCTCGAGGTCTGCTCATGGTGGGCCGAGTTAGTTGTCATAGTATGACATTCGTTATGTGCCACGGTAACATCGCGTCGAGTATGGTGTGGGTGCGATGTGATTATTGCCTCTTGGTGAGTGTGGGTTGAGTTTGTGCTGGGACTCGTCCATGAGACTCATAGTTGAATCGAGAGTAATAGGCTTGAGTGTAAAGTAGAGAAGAGTTATGTGAGCTCGAGATGAAAACACACGGACATGGTTGTCATAAGGCGAGAGGTTGAGTGATAAGTCGGGAGTGACTCGAGGGGTTTGGATACCTTGGAAATTGCATTGGGTGTTATTGAAATTTGCGGGCTCGGTAAATGGATGTCATGCATGGCATGGATTGAGTTAAGCCAGTCCATTGGATTATCGATGATTGTGACCTTGGAGAGGTTATGATTCTGCGCCATGAGGTTGTGTAGGGTTACGATGTTGTGAGTGATATGATTATCCACGAATTTCGGAATGAAATTCCTTTGAGAGAATGTAAGACAGGAATTCCAATTTACGGAATAAGGGCAAAATACGTAATTTTGATTAAAATTGTAATTACGGTTAAAAATACGTAATTAATTCTTTATATCTCGGATAATGAAGCCGGATCATGCTAGGTTAGGTCGTCTCGTGATCTAGTCGAGCGTAAATTTACGTGAATTTTAAGAACGATCAGTATTGCGTTTTATTGTCATTGTTCGGTCTGCCCAGTAAACCCGTTCGATCTTTGGCGAAGGCACGGATAAGCATGTACTCATGTACCATAAGTGGTATGAGTAGAGAAATAATGAAAATGGACGGCCGAGATAGTGCCGAATATCAAATCTGAGAAAGAGGGATATAATGGGTATTATGGAATTTGATATTAAGTCACAAGATGACAAAATAGCAAACATGACTCATCTTCTTCAAAAAGGCAAAAGGGGAAAAACGTGAAATGGATTTTGGAGATGCAGTAGGCGTGAGAAGACAAAAATGGTGATTACGAAGTACCGACCTGCAGAAATCTGCGATCGAGATGAATTGGATTTCGGCAGACGAGAAGGAAAACGTTACTGCAGCGAAGCGAATTCTGGCGTGGACCCGGGTTTGCGGGTTTTTGACAACTCCAAGAGGTAGGATTTTCTCACTCTTTTGCGTTTTATTCCCATTTTAAAGGGTTTTTCCATGTTTCGGTTGGTTTGAGGCCGTGAGGGGCCGTTTGATCGGTCCCAAAACATGGGACCGAATTGTTAGAAATTCTTGGGGATTTTTCCCACCATCCGTGACTGTCCAGAATTTGTGGGATGTTTGTGTGGAATTTTGCATTAAAATGTATGCTTTAAATCATGAATTTGTATGAAAAATGCCGGGAATGGGCTGTTGATCGGTCCCAAAACATAGGACAATTATTTAATTTTTGAGATTTTGAAGTAGCGTGGCGCCGGAAAATGAGTGGGCTGCTTGTGTTGAAATTGTGCAATAAATGCATGCTTGATGAAAAAGTAGGGAATGGCGTGTGATCTTGAGTTCTGAAGTGAACCGTTGAGTTATGATTTTCGGGAATAGTCACAGGGTTTCACTATTCCCGAAGCGATTCTAAAATATAATTTGTGGAAATATGCGTTTAATTAATTAGTTTAAATTAAATTCTTCGTGTTTGATCATTAGCTAGTGAGCTAATTTTGTTGTGATGAAATGTATAATTGCATCGCGTAGTTGTGTGATTTTAATTATGTGAATATATTCATGTTTATATATTTGCATGTGATTGAAATTGTAATGGGCTGGCATACATGCATTCCATATGCCTTGAGACACCTAAGTTATAGGAGTGAGTGCATGAATTAAATCTGAGAAAATGATTTGGAGAGTAGTCTAAAATGTTAATCATCGGAGGGTAGTCCAAATTAAATAATATATCAACCGTCAGACGGCGAGTTGATATATATTCGCGGAGTAGTGCACAAACAATTAATATATCAATCGTCGGAGCGGCCCAATTGATATATATTCATCGGAGTTGCCCTTAATAAAGCGATAATTCTCATGCGAGGCTTAGGCGAGTGTAGGAGAAATCGATGTGAGACTCGGGATCACGAGTTGGTCATGTAGACATTAGTAGGATCGTGCGTTTGCTTGAATGTTTGTTTAAATTGGAACATTGCTTTGCCTTAGGTGGTGAGTAGCCCATTTAGGCGATTCTCCCTGCGAAACTTTGCTTCGCCCCAGTCGTGGGATCCTTTTCACGAGGTACGGGGAGGCGAAATGCGAGGAAATTTCAAATCAGAGGCTAGTGGATTAGAAGAAAAGCCGGATTGTGGAACTTTGGCTTATTGATAACTACATGTATTAGAATTTTCCTAATTTTAATATATGTTGTATAAATAAAACATTTGAACTCTTGCTTAACTATTAGGTATATAGTTGAATTCATAGTTAAGTATGTATTATGAGTATCGTTGTGGGCTCGAGTGAACGTATTACTCATGTGATTTGATCTCTTGGATATATTGAATATATTGGTTGCGGACGGGTTTTTTTCATGCGAGGTATTTTAATTGGGTAGAAGCTCCGTGCAAAGGGCTACTTGGGTGCCTCCTGGCGTCGAGGTAACGACCTCCCACTTGTATTAGGCCCAGTTGGCGGTGGTGACGGACCCCCGGGTTTTGGGGCGTCACAGTTCTTACAAAAATTCGAGCTTGAACCATCGAACATGTAGGTGATACGGATGGGGTATCTCATAGCTTAATCAGAGGTTTTAAGTTCGAGTCTTAAGAATATAGTTATGTTATATGATAAAGTTTTACCGCCCTTGTGGTCCCTCACAACTCGTATAAGAATTAGTTTGGGTGTGTTATGGGCTTACAAACACCTTTCGTGTTTGCATAGGCTCGCTTAGGGCACCTCATAGTCTAACAAAAACAAAAAGATTCAATCTTGAAACCATAAGTCCCCTGGACATATCCCACCTTTCACCCTCGAGCAGGGGCAATAGCCAACATTGTTAAAACAAACTTATTAATAAAGTTCACTTTAATTATGTTGGTTGATGTCGGTAGTTTACTTTAAATTAAATAGAAAAATAAAATATTTTGACTTATTATGTCTATCCAAAAAAGCAATTTTTTTTTTAATTTTGAAAATATATTTAGTAGTTTTCTAATAGTTTTTTATTAATTTTTCAAAAATAATATTCTCTTATAATAGAGATCTTTTAAATTGTTTAATTGTTTTCATTTATAATTTTAAACGTTTTTTTTTTAAATAATTATATAAATGTACAAAATGATTAAAAAATAAAACATTTGAAAATTAACACAAAGTCAGGGGAAGGAGGATGTAGCGTATTAGAATTTAGACCTATCAATCCCAAGTTTCCCGCCAAAACACCCACCAACCCCAAGTTTCCCGCCATATTTTGACTTACCCATTTAAAAGTCCTGATCGATCAATTGTTCGATCAACAATTTAGAAGATTTCAGAAGAAAAAGCTTGTGTTGGGTATGTAATCGCTTTTTTCTTTTTCTTTTTCTTTTTTTGGTGTGATATGCATCTCTACTTCTTTCTTGGTGCGAATGAATATCAACTGTTTGATGATAATCCCCTATACCCTGAAACAAGTTTTCCTTTTCTTTTTTGTCTTTGTTCTTTAATTTTAATGGATCATCTTAAAATTTTTTCACTAAATCGGTTTCTCATTCACTGATGCCCTTTGTATCTTCATCATACCTGCTATCATTCCAGGGACATGCCTTGAATCTTAAGCTCTTGCTTTGTAAATTATCATAAATTGTCATGTGAATGTTGTATTATCATCTTCATCACCATTATCATTCTGTTGATGCTTTCTATTCCTAGGACCATTTTGGTTTGCCCCATCATTTCCTTCGGTAATTAGAAGAGAAAAAAGCAAAGGAATCAGTATTGAGAGTGGCTCTTCATAGCTGTTTTCTGGATGAGGGAATAAAGAAACAAGAAAGGGTCTAACTTGACAACACTTGTTGAATAATTTCCCAAAATCTTAAGGCTTTACAGGGCAAGACCTAATAGTTAATTCTATTTGGATTTTCAGATCTTAGGGTTAATTTTATTGCAAATTTAGGTGGCATTTGTTTTTACTTAAAACTGAATATAATTTTTTTCAACTTAATGCTAAATAGTATTAAGTATTAAGTTTTTTGGTTTTTAACATTAGATAGTGAGTGTTACTAGCTTTTTTTCTTGTTGGCCTTTTCTATTCAGAATTTTTTTGAGAAAATTCAGTAATAAGTCATGAAAAAGTTAAAAAAAAAAACAAATTGAATGTTAAAAGCTATTTAGCTTTCATCAAAAAGCCAAAAAATAAATGACACCTTAGTACCGGACCTGATTTATGTTCAATGGGGATTTTTTTTCACAGGATATGGATACATCAAGCCCTGCAGTGTTTGTCAATGCAGAGTTGATGCCATTGTATGTAGGGCGAAAGGTCAGGGCTGTGGTTCAAGTAATTGGATTAGATGGAGGCGTCGTGACCGGAAAATCTGTAGAGCGGGCAACCGGTAGGTGTAAGGGGCTGTTCCCCATCCTGTCCTGACTAAAGACTATGGAGGTGATTGGCATTGCTGATGGTAACCAGTCCATTCGGGCTGAAATCTTGACGATTTGGTAACACATTTTGGTATTCCTCACTACCCAATTCAATTTTCTTGTTTTTTAACTGAATTTTTCATGGAATCATTCTTATTTGTACTTCATTGATCTTCAAGTTTGAGCTAAAACCGAAGTCAATTACATTTGTAATTTATATAAATTTTTCCACCAATGTGTGCAGATACACATTCGCCTAATCAGTTATGCCTGCTTGCTAATGGGAATTTAAAGGCCTGTTCCTGTAGGAAGGCAATGGCAAGGTTTATGTTCAAGGTATGAAGGAAGCAAAGATAGTCTAATTTAGGTTTTTAGGTTTTTGATTTTTAGAGTTTTGTATTTGTTTGTGTAGGTAGTACCTTTGTTTTCTTGGTATAATTTTCATGAATTTGAATGTATGTTCTGTTTTTGGTTGCTGAAAGAAATTCAATATTTGATGCTGTGAGGTTTCAAACATGAATGAGATTCCAATACTTTTCTTCATTTGCTGCTGTTAATTGATCCTATTATCAACTGTTTGTGTGAAGCATGATATTCTTATTGAACCAAATCCTTGAAACTTAGGTTTTATTTAGACGATTTTTAAGTATTTGGTTGTGTGATGGAAAATATAAAATAAAATCAAATATAATCAAGTTTTCTTAAAATTTTACATATTTTAAAATTTTAATTCATATATACTAAGGAGAAACAAATAAAATGGGTTTTGAATAAAACATATAGGGTAATTTATTAAGTTTAAACATATTTTTATTTTTAACAATTTTTACTCATTAGTTTCTTTCGTAGTATTTTTAGGTTACAGCCAGTGTAAGAATTTTTAAAGAAAGTGGGTTGTTTAACGTAAATATGGACTTTGGTTTGAAAGGCGATCGTCAGTCGATCTCTTTATGCAATTTGAATATTTGAATCCATTTATATATTTTAAAGTCTATAATAGACTCCGTTTAATTTGTCTTACTCTTACTTTCCACATTTCGATTGTGATTGTGTGAAGCATGATATTCATAAATATTTAACAGTATGTTAAAATTACTCGTTGGGGAAAGTGTATATTGAAAAATCATTTTCAAACATATGGAGAAAAAACTTTCAAACTTATTTATTAAACAACTTAAGTAAACTCTTAATTTAAAGTCAATTTATGTCGTCCCAAGTAATTGGTATCATTTTATCAAACTTTCCATTGTGTAAGATATTCAATGAACTGATTGTATAAGAATTTATTTAAACGATTTTTTGTCAAATTGATCATGAAAATTAAATATAATAAAGTTTATGAGCCCTTAAGGCAGTTCAAATGGATGAGCTTATTAGAGAATAAAATAATACTATAATATATATTTATTTGGTTTAGGAAAGTCTTTGAGAGAAAGAATTGTTAAAAAAATGGTTTTATTTGATAAAAGTCTTAAAAAAGAAATTAAACTTAAATAAAATAACTTAAGAAACTTATATATTTTAAATTATTTAATAGTTATATTAATGAGTTAAAATAAATGAAATTGTTTTGAAGTAGCAAATAAAAATATTATGTTTAATCTAACTCTATTTTTATTTATTTTTTTCAATTTTTCTTTTATTATAACGTGTTTTCTTTTCTTTGCATTTTCTTTCGAATTCCAGTATACAATCAAGAAACATAAATGGGCAAAAGTTAACAAATTAATTCAAGATACAACCTGATTTTTCAAAGCTTTATTTGATCATTTTTGAACGAAAGTGTTGTGCTTTCTTTTCCATATATTATTATATTTTGATATTTTTACTTTTAAAATTTTAGAATATTGTAAAACAAAAAAGTGATTTATGATATTGAAGAATCATTTTCAAATTTATAATAATTTATTAAATATTAAATGGAGTTGCATTTATCGAAAAATATGACCATTACAAAAGAAAGGGAAAAATAATTTCCAGATTAAATTTCAATTTTATTTTACAATTAAATATTTTGTGCAAACTTTCCCTTTCAGAGATGTCTTGTCTTTTATGTTATGGCCAAATTTTATTTTTATTTTAAAGTAAATTTTTTTTAAATATTCAAAGCAGCTCTAAATCAAAATTATCTTTACAAATTTAGAAAGAACTTAAATTTTATAAAATTTCACATTTACTTACATTAATGCCCCAAAATTTGAAAAAAAAAAAATCCATTTTCATTCACATAAAATAGTCCTTTCCATTTGGTATTTAAACAAAATAAAGTAAAAATTAATAAAAATACTTAAAATATATAAAAATAAACAAATAAACAAAGAAACAAATTTATTAAAGATGATATTCATAATAATTTATATAGAGATTATTTGCAATAGTATTTAAATCAAAATTTCAGTTTCTATTTTTTTTACCTTTCTATTTTTTTTTCTTTGAAATTCACAGTTTATATTTTTTAGTCTATTAGAGTTCAACAAGTCGAGTTCGAGCTTAACTTAATTAACTCCTAGTGAAATTCGAGTATTTTATAAGTCGAGCTCGAGTAATTCATGACTAGCTTGATTAGTTTACACCTTTAATGTCAAACATTTTGTTTTATTCAATGGTCATCGGTTTGAGTCCCCTCAAAACTAATATAGGATTAGTTGAAGTGCACATAAACTTGTTCGAACATTCAAAGTTATAAAAAAAAATCTTTAACATATATTTCCTATTAAAAAAAACACAATTGGTTTACCTAAAGAAAAGGTGTACAAAAAATTACACAAGAAATTAATCTGGACATATGTAAACATATAAACACATCAAAAGGGATCCTAAGTAGTCTTTGAACTTGATAAGTTAATCCAAGTACCATTGTGCAGAACTTTTTACCTTCGTTCTCCTCTCCTTGATTTTTTTTTTCTTTGATAGGGTTTTTTTTTTTTGTCAGGTCATAAGGTGTTTTGAGTGGATACCATAAGGTGTCCTGGACAAGTATCTCATTGTATTATTACATGAAATGAATTTTTTTGATAACTATTCACTTGTAATTACAATATTGCACTAATCTGCTCTCAAAAAGTTTCGAAACCCTCCCCTCCTTAAGCGTAGCTTAGCTCTTGAAACCAATTGAGCTACGACTTATTGGTAGAAAATACATTAAATAATTAAAAACCTAATACTAGTAATAAAAGTAATCCTAAATGAATTAATTGTAAAAAAAAAAAGTCATTTTTAACTAGTTTAAACTACTAGCCTCCCTTTTCTCATTTTCTATTCTCTTTTTCTTTTGTAGCCTATTTTCTTTAAGTAAGGAAGGTGATTTTTTAGTCATTCTTTGGATTAAGGAAATCGCCCGTATATAGTCCCTCTTTCATTTTCTTGTTTTTATAAAGCGGTTATTCAACGAAGATTTATGTTTTATTTTGTTTTTACATTTGTCGTCGTTTTATCGTAAGTTTATTAATTCAATCTTCGTTTATCGATGTTTGACTTGTCATAATTTTATTGATGTTTGGTTTATCGTCGTTTTATCGATATTTGACTTGTCATCCTCTTGTTGTGACATTTTATTTGTATTGGAGGCGATTCGAACGAATAAGCATGTTGTCGATTGAATATATTAAATTGTGATTATAAATATATTAAAGAATCGGAGTTATGAATCACATAGTCATTTATTTATCAAATATATAGGTTTTATATCGATTTATTATATTATTAACCTAAATATTGTTTCATCCTGCATATTATTTTTCATTTAAAAAAAATACTAGTAATAGAAATTTTTTAAAAATAGATTTTATAACATTTTTTTGAGAAATAAAAGTTTATTACTAATTAAGATCGAGATTCAAGCTTGAGATTCAATGTTTTTTTATAACATTGAAAAAAACAGATATTAAAAATATTTGAAGCTCTCAAATAAATGTTTGTTTGACTAAATATTTGAAAATATTTTCAAAAATATTCTCAAAAAACTGTTTTAATTCTGAAAATTAGGGCTAGGCGGAAGAGAAGAATAAAGGGCTCTAACTAGAGGAAAAGGAGCTTCGGAAAGCTCAATCTTACCCACCCGTCTTTGGGCTGATATTGAATTCTATCAGGCTGTTGCTTTTCTGCTACTGATTCGTTGGTATTTGGCTTCCTTGGCTATTGATGTTCTGCAATTCATGCTTAGCCGATCAAGCTTCATGGGAACTACGATCTTCAGTGTGGTGAGAAAACCTAATATCATTTTAGGGCCCCTTCAAAACTGGTTTAGAGCACACGAAGACAATCTCTTGAGATGAAGTACTAGTTTGAGTTTCTTCAGTAAAAGAGTAGTAGTACAGTATCACTTACAAATGTGGGTAGGCTAATGTTTGAAATTTCAGGCCAATCATTTTTTCTTCAAAAATGCCCGACTTTTAATCTTTAGATCTTTCTCTTCGACCAAACAGCATTCTTTCACGGAGTCTTATAAACTCATGTGGTTGTCTCCGAAAGAGCTCTATCTGCATCGCCCAGGTGAGTACATTTGAAACCCCAGAAAGAGCAGACTCCATCCTCGCAGTCCTTAGAGATTATGGATTCCTGTACCCTTATCTCAAAGCTGTTAGCAAGTTTCCAATCTTGCTCACTGCCGATCCTGAGAAGACCCTTTTGCCCAAGCTGGAGTTTTTCCGTTCGGTAGGATTTTCAGGGCCTGACATTGTCAGTATTGTCGTTTCAAGCCCATTCATCCTGAAAAGAAGCTTGGAAAATCATGTTATTCCCACCTATAATTTCCTTAAGAGTGTGGTTATGGTCGATGAAAATATTTTAAGGGTTTCAGAATCCATTCTTGATGTTGAGTCCAAAATTGACAGACCATCCCTACAAATGTGCAACTCTACGAAATTGGGTTCCCATGCCAAAGCTATATTATGTTTTGGTGACGCGTCAGCCTGGTGTAGTGTTTCAGAAATTGGGAAAAGTTTACTACAAGTGTCAAGAAGGTTATTGAAATGGGATTCAATCCTTTGAGACTCAGCTTTCTGAAAGCAGTTCAACTCAGCTGTCAATTGAATGAATTTACGATTGAGCATAAAATGGAGACTTATAGGCGGTGGGGTTTGACAGAAGATGAGATTATGTTGATGTTCAGATTGGATCCCTCATGTATGAGGCCTTCGGAGAAGAAAATAACGAGTGTGATGGATTTTCTGGTTAATAAGATGGGTTGGGAACCTGCAGCTATTGCTAGATGTCCATCAGTTTTGCCCCGCAGTTTGGAGAAGAATGTAATTCCACGGTGTTCAGTGGTGAAAGTTCTTCAAATAAGAGGGTGGTGACGAAAGATCTGAGTTTGAGTATTTTAGCCTATACTGAAAAGAATTTCGTCGATAGGTTTGTGGCTAAACATGGGCATGATGTTCCTGAGCTTTTAAGTGTCTATCAAAGAAAAATTGGTATTTCAGACCTTAGCTTTGTATGTGAGGAGATACGGGCAAAGAAACAGTTGTAGCATCTCCCACCCATACAGTTTAGTAACTATCCTTTTTGTCAATTTTCCCATTTGAAAATTGGTTTGCAGGCATGTTTACTTCTTTTTGAGTTGATAATATAATTGCTTCAGCTTGGGGTTAACATGGATTGCTTTTTTGCTCTGCTTAAATAGGATTGATGTATGATGCCTAAAATTCACTTAAACACATATATATCGGTTTGTGTAGTGCTCCTGTGTATGTACAATCCCTGTTTTTAAGAATACCAAATCAAAACAGGACCTCAAAAGGGGTGCTTTGTTTTTCTGGCAAGTGAAATTTGGAATGTTATAAATTGCTGAGTACAACTGAGTTGTGGTGGTCCTCTAATCCTCTTTAATTCATTAATTCCTCCTTGTATGACGCTAAGACCCTTTTATTGTTTATCTTCATGTTCTTATGAAGAAATATGATTTCCTCTGCTAAGAATTTGGATTACTACAAATGAGGAGACTCTGAAGGATTTGTTTTGGGATTAGGTCCAAAACTGTTCTTGAGCTTGGTTCAAACATTGTAACCTACTAATCTCGGATAAGCACCAAATGAGGCATGGTTCAGAGTAGCACATATTAGGATTAGTATTAGTATTGTCAATACTTTTCTTAGCTAAACAATCTACTGTTCTATTTGCTTTTCTATAAATATGACAATAATTGTAAATATTTATATCTTGAGAAAGTCTCCAAATATCCTCCATTAGCAGAATAAATGTCCCTCCATTGTTGATGTTGTTCCTTATATGTTCTGTTTTTTTTTTTCAGGGCCTCTTTTCATCCAATGTCCCCTGTTCAGTTCCTTAGGACATGGAAACTGCTGCAAGACCTTGTATCTCCCCTGTTCTGTAACTTTTATATGCGGCATTTTACTTTTAATTGTTCTTTATATTTGTATAATTATTTTTAAAACGACCTCAGAATACAAGTGTAAACAAGAATAGAAAACTGTTTTTGAATTTCAGATTATCAAACATGTTTTAATGCCCTTTTTGTTTTAAATTTTTAAAAGTTTTTTGAGGCTACTGAACAGGGTTTGAGGCTCTGATTTTTGAAGGATCAAGGGCATCCATAATCCATAGGCAGACTTTAAATTTTTTTTTTCTTTTCTAATATGGAAAATGATTGGCAAATGTAAAAATGAATTTAGAGTATGTTTGGTTAGCTGATCGCTTGTAGGTAGTAGTTGCTTGTAGGTAGTAGTTGATAGTTGGTAGGCTTAAAGTGTAGTTGATTCAGTTGTTAGCGGGTAGTTGATAGTTGATAACTCGATAGGCTTGGTAAAGTAGTCGATTATAAGGTTAATTTACTTGTAGACATAATAAAAAAATATAAATAATGTATTTATATATGAGTAAAGAAGACCAATATATATATATATATATATATATATATAAATTACAACCATAAATAAAAAATAAAAAATAAAAATTATTTAACCATAAATAATATTATTTCATAAATAAATAAATTTATGAAATTTTTGTAGTTATTTTTATAATATAAATTTGAAATAAAATTTATATTTATGGTTATAATTTCATAAATAAAAAATTTAGTTATTGTTATAATCATAAATAAAAAAGTTATCTATAACTGAAAAATATTATTTATTTCATATATTGTATTTTT
This sequence comes from Tetrastigma voinierianum, assembly GCA_016808115.1. Taxonomy (NCBI): domain Eukaryota; kingdom Viridiplantae; phylum Streptophyta; class Magnoliopsida; order Vitales; family Vitaceae; genus Tetrastigma; species Tetrastigma voinierianum. The sequence goes on along the minus strand of JAEQBH010003826.1, from coordinate 207,734 downwards.
ATGGTTATAAAATTTTCATTTTATTTCCTTATAACCTAAATAAATTTTAAATTTCAAAACCATTAAAAATTTATAATATAATCTATTATTTTTTTAATACATTTTTAGTTTTAAGGTATTAAATTGTCTTCAATAGGATTTGAACTTGGGACCCTCTCTTCTTATGCTCTTTCCCTATTTGAAACGGTGAATGTTTTACTATTTGAGTTAGACATGTCGGGTAATATATTATATTGTTTATTTGCCTATCAAAAAAATATATTATATTGTTTATAATTTATGAATAAATTTATATATTATTTCATAAATGACAAATTCTTTTATCACATTGTTAACCCAATGGTTTGCATTAATACAAGCTAATTCTCCCATGGTGATAAAAATGCCATAAATTTCACACATCACCTCATTGAAATAAATTAACACTCATTAGCGAACAAAGCTCCAACTAATAGGATATTTTTTTTAAAACCTTAAAATACTTTTCATCCATATCTATTGCAAAGGCATAATCACACTAATCATTTTGTTCATGTGATCTTGGGAAATTGCTTAATACATTATGGTATGAATGAGGATTTATAAGGGGTGATTAGATAATCAAATAGGATAAGGGATAAGGGATGCTCGTAAATGATGCATAAAGGATGTTGGATCAAATTTCAATGTGAGTTCAAGTTTGACTAAATCTGATATCAAGTTCAATATACCACATATTATTGATCTGAATTCATCTTACGACGTTTGTTCATCAATCTCAATACAAATGGTTTGATTGTCATTGTATTTGACGACTCCATTATCACCTTTCATCATTCTCTCCCTCATAAATATAGCAAAACATGTCATTGTCCATTATATGTTTGATACATGTGTTTTGCATTGTTCCAAAAAAAAATTATATGCTATTAGTCTTAATGTAATACCCAATGTTTGCTTGCTTGAAACATGCAATCAAGGTATACAAAGTTTGTTAGTGACTAACCAAAGTTATAACATTTGTACCTAAAGTTTACATAGGTTGTACCCAATGTTTCCAAAACTTTTACCTAAGTTTATTAGTGTTTTGTGTCAACTCATTTAGTACCATGTCTAAATGTGTTGTATAAAGAGTATATTATAGTTGTACCCACGGTTAATAAGACTTGCATCTAACTTTACTAGTGTTCTGTGCTTATGTGTTTCGTACTTGATGTTTATCGGTGTTGTAACCATACCAAATTATAGTTGTACCCAAAGTTAACATAATTTGCACATAGGTTAAGTAGTGTTCTCTGCTTACTCACTGTATTATTAAGGCATACAATGACTTATACCAATTATGAAATCAGGTAGTACCCACTACTAACATAAGTCGTATCCACTAGTTATAATTTTCTTCAAGGTTTACGAATGTACTACTTTCGTTATTATTAGTAACATTTATTAAAAAAACATATAACAAACAACCCTTTAGATGAAGATAAAAAAAAGAGAAGATGAGTCACATTTATTCAAAGTTTTCAATAAAGGGGAAGATGAATGTACATACAGACTAGTCTCAAAGAATGAAAAGAGATGCTGCTTATCAATCAGCATTCAAGGTTCAAATGGTTACTATCGTCGATCCTTCCTTGATTCATTGCGAGAGTCTTCAAACTTCTTCAAATGACCCTTCCTCTTTTCGTCTTAAGCATATGGAGGAAAATGGTTCAAACATACGAAGTTTTTTTAAGATTTTTCAAGGTTTTCAATTTCATTTAGGGTTTTTATTTATTTATTTAGATATCAAAATTCAAAAGGATGTTTTGGGAATCAAATAAAAGTGGGTCACATGTTTCTTTATCAATTATTTTACCTTCTTTATCAAATAATTATTCAAAAGCTTCACTTTACCTCATTTCTCAAATAGTCACCCCATAACATAGTTTTCCCTTTTATTTTTTATTTTTTATTTTTATATCTTATTCTCCCACAGAAACACCCTAACCACAAAATTCTTTTCACAATCCCCAACAAAATCCCCCCTTCTAACTCCTGCACCTTCACCAACATCAACCCCATGATATGCAAAATCTCTCCTTCGCTATACCCCATCCAAAATCAATTGGCCCTGAAGAAACCCACCCAAATCCAGAACCAGTGACTAGTTTTCATATTTACCAAGAACCAGCAACTCCTTATATTACCGAAATTCTATTCCAAGTGTACCTTTGTGCTAGTCATATACTAGAATTGATGTGCCCAAATAGCAAAATAAACCAAAAAAAGATCTAAATCCCCAATTGTCAATGGTAAACATTGGAATCAGGTATAATGTATAATTCTACCACATATCACCTTCCATGGCTCAATAGAATCACCTTCCTTGTAGTATGAATCGCAGTATCTGAAGTTGGAGTATGAAACACAAGATTGTGCCTCATGTTGCTTCCTCATCAAGAGAATGATCCATCTGATTGGTCAACAGATCCGACACCAACAATGCCACAGGTTGAGCAAGCTCCAAGCCCTGCACCATGAGTATAGCGGTTCCTAGTCCACATTTTCAGCTGAATCAGGATGTAAACATCATCTGGGGCCTCAAACTCGCTTTCCTGACCATCTGGACCGATCAGTTTCACTTTGTACACAGCCATTGCAGATACTCTGAAGGAGGAAGATTTCAACCCAAATGCCTTAGAGGTGCTCCTCACAGAACCCAAAGAGGTGGGACTCCTGATCAAGGCACAAGATTTCTTCAAGGGTGCACTTTTGAACAAGGATTGTGTAGGAATGCTCACGGTCGACATATTTACACCTAACCCAGCACAAAATATAAGATTCATCAGTGAATTATTGGTTAATAGAGCTTAATGCCTGGTTCTCATCACCACATTCCACACTCCCATCTTTTTCTGGTTGTAAGAGTAGTTTCAATGTTTCTTAGCCCCAAAATCACTTACTCTATCAACTATTATCACACTACCTATCATACATTTTGGCAAAAGGAAATAACAGAAAGCTGCAATGCAATCATATGACTTCATCTTAATGCTGAACTTCAAAGCATGTAATGTACAGACACACATGGCGTTGAAATTGCATAGCCTATATTTACTTGTGACAAGAAAACATAAAAAGAAAAAAAATTCATATAAATGTAAGGAGAATTGATAGTAACTCTTAAATAACCTCCTACTTTGAGAATGGGAATTTCCATCTAAATTTAAAGATTTATTAACATCTCAGACAATTCTCACAAGCAAAGACAAGCTGTGAAATAAGGGGAAGCCATTTTCTGGCATCATTTCCATGACAATAACCACTTACATCTTCATGTTCACAGTGGAGAAACACCAAATGACCACAAGCTAAAACATTCCCTAAAGTGCTTGGATCTAAAGTAAAGTCATTTTCTCTACTTATATCTTCATATTGTTTGATTTCCTACCATGTTTCCGACTAGAACTTCTTTTGTAAAATGAAATATAGACCGATATTCCATGAGGAATTCATAACATCTATATTTTTTTGGTAGGATAAAAGGGGAAAAATTCAATGTGGAAAGTAAAATAAATGAAAAGAAAATTCAACGAGTGGAAAGAAAATAAGTAAGATTAAGATTCTTTTGCTTTTTATGGTTTGCATCCTTTGGGTATTTGGGTAGATTAAAGATAAAGGGATGGTCTAGTGTGCTTATATCATTAGGCAACTCCAATGGGAGTTGCTATCGAGTGTCATCCTACATGCTTATAAAATGGCCTTAAGATAAAAAATTAATTTCCGATGGAAATTGCGTCAAGGTCTTAAAATGCGTCGAGGGTTTTGGGGTGGCGTGTTGCAAGCTTTCGGAGAGAGAATGGAAGTTTTTAAAAAAAAAAAAAAAAAAAAAAAGAATAGCGGTTGGTGGCTACTGTACCTCTCAACGGCTATATTTCATCCCATATTTAGCAAGTTGAATTATATTTTTAATAAGAAACATTGAATTATTAAAATGACACCCCATTTTGGCACCTACCATTGGAGCCAAAACACTATTCAGGGGTGCCAAAACACTGTTCAGAGTTGCAAAATGGCATTTAGCACCCCATTTTTAACAACTCCCATTGGAGTTGCTCTTACCATTGTTAGGAAAAGGGGGTTTTGAGGAAACCCTGTCAGTTAGCTCAGTTGGTCCCGTCTTTGGTTTGCTCTCCAATGGTCATCGGTTCGAGTTCCCTTAGGGCCGATAAAGGATTTACCTGGCTGTCAAGACCCCATAGGATAATTCGAGGTGCTCGAAAGCTGACCCAAAAGGGGAGGAACTTGATGCAAGCCGTTAACTTCTCGGTCCCGTGGCATTGATTTTTCAAGGTGCGCAAAAGCTGGCCCAAAAGGTGCGTGTGGGGACTCAATATCCCCAAAAGGTTGGACAGTATTTAAAAAAATATCACACTACTAATACTCTTTTACCTTCATATTCCTTCATCACTTTTAATAAATTTCAGAATAAACATGTCAATCCCTTCTTCTCAATGTCATGCAGCAGAATACGCAATCAAATCCAATTCTATCTATTTCCTTTCCAATGATTAAATTCCTTTCTGCCACAATAGGAAAATGAAAAAAGTTTCCCCCTTTCTCTCCCATTCATTTACACCCCTTAATGACGAACTCACTATAAAAATCAATCCATATTGCACAAATCCCACATCTCCTGTTTGATTACTCAGAAACAGAAAGAAACGAAAGTTAACATAAACTTTAGCAACAGCACCCTGTATGTCATTTTCATTACATCAGAAGACCGAAAACCCCACCTAAGCTAAAACCGGGATATCCTAAGTTTACTCGATTACGCGGTTTTGTTCTTTCAAGTCGACAATAAAAAGAGATAAGATACTATAAATTTTCTTTTTTTTTCGCCATCATTTTCTCAGCAGCTAAACAAGCAGAATCAACACAAACTTAACAGAAAAATTCAAATTCATAAGAAAAATGAAAGGAAAAACAAGACGAACGCAGATCAAAGAGAAAGAGACCCTACTGTGGGAAGAGAGGATGCAGAGGGCGCGAGATTGGGACCATAAAGGGAAAAGATGCCTAATTCGTCTCTACTTGGTGAAGATGACTCAGAGAGATTTTTGTTTTGTGCTATTTGATTCTGTTTTAATTTTATTTTGTTTTGAGAAATAAGGACAACTCGAGATAGTTTCTTTTTTTGAGAGGTTTTTTATATCTCTTAATTAAATCTCTCTTACATGCTTTCATTTATTAAATGCTTAAATATATTTTCTGTTTCATTTAATCTTTCTTTCTGTGTCTTATAACTTTCACAATATAGTTAAATTTTATAAGTAAAATAATTTATATAATATAGTTAAATTTTATAATATATAAAATAATTTATATAATATCTTAAATTTTATAATTTATATAATATGCTTAAACTAATTTTAGAAATTTAAAAAGTCGAAAAATTAAAAATAGATTCGGTTGTAAATCGGAATGTTTAGTTATATCCTGATATTAAAATGGGAAATTTACGTGATCCAGAAAATTTAAATCACGGGAAAGTTCTTTCACAGAAGTAATCTGAAATCAGAAAATGTTCGAATAATCGGTTCAAAATCCGGAAAAATAACACTACGTCAGTTTCCAAAATCGAGATAATTTTTTACATTAACTTTTTTATTTAATTTAAATTAAATAAAAATAAAATAATCTTTGTTATGAAAAATTAAATTACATCATTAAAAGTAATTAATTTAAAAATGGGTCTGTGAGAGAGATGAAGGAAGAAGAAGAAATATAAAAAAATAGGTTTTAGGAGTAAATTTGTATTTTTCGCCACATGGGTATTTTCAATGGGGTGTATAAATAAATGGGGTGTAAATAGAATTTCTCTTTTCTTTTTATATTTACGAAAAAATTATGGAGAACATAGGGTTTTTGTTTTTTAACATGTGAATAAAGCAAAAAACATAATAGTATTAACTATTAAATTATTTGCTTTAGAGTAAAGTGTTATTAAGCTCTTAACACTGGTTGAGGCGAGAATAGTATTTTTTGTTTTGGAAGGATTTTTTTATGATATTTTGGTATTTTCTATTTATAATTTTTTTACAAAATTCCAGTAATAAATCATAAAAGCTATTTAGCTTTTAGTAAAAAACTAAAAACAAATAGTAGCTAAGTCTGTTGGTTTCTATTTATAAAAGCTATTTTTTGGTAAATAAAGAGAACAAGAAGAAGACATATAACATATTTGAGACGTATTTGGTTCCGATTTTTGAAAAATGTTTTTGAAAACAGTTTTTAAAAGCATAAAAAACACTATTTTAATGTTCTTCAAAGACCGTTTTCCATATTCTTTGTATTTTTTGAACAAAAAACCTAGAAATTAATTGTGTTTTATGTGTTTTTCTAGTTCATCTTATTTTTGAATAAAAAACAGTTTTTAAAAAAGTAAACAAATAAGCCTTTAATTTATTTATTTTTTCTAAAAAAACGTAAATATCACAAAAAAAAAACTAAACTTGATTAACACTATTTAAATTTAAAAAATCAAATTTTTTGTTTATTTATTTTAAAAACTGTTTTTAAGAATAATTTTAAAAACAAGAACCAATACTCATTAAGTCCACATGACATGCCAATGACATTACTTGGGCATCTCCCGTCCCTATTTTCTACCATAAAAAATTAGGGAGAGTCATCTTCCAAGTTTGACTTTTTGACTATTAAAGATTGCATATTTTAATAAAAAAATAATTCTTTAAACGTGCACCCCATCATTTAAAATGTTCAACGTTCCAAATAGGCTTCTCCCTTCGTTGTTACTTGTTTGCTAGCATGATATTTTTTTATAGAAAATTTTTACTTGAAAATGGGTTTTGAGCCACCGATATGAAGAAATGCATAAAAAATATCTAAAAGTATAAACTTTAACTTGTCATAATTTAGTTCTTGAAAGTTGAAATAACCAAAAAATTATTTATTTCCTTTTAGTTTTAGATATGTTTTTTAACATCTGAACATTGTTTGTATCTTTAGGCCATGTTTGGTACGCATGATTAATTTTGTACTCGGAATTTGGGATATCACGGTCGGACTAATTTGGGACAAATTTAATCTTGTCATGTGTTTGAGTCGGTCTGAACGAGTGTAGACTTTATCCTACGTTTGGTACATACCGGATTAAGGTGGTGTTTGTTTTTACTTAATCTTTGAGATAAATTTTTTAGCTTAATCTTTTGAGTAGGGATGTGTGGAATATTATTTGGATTCCCGATTCGGCCTCATGTTCTTAATAGCACAAGTTTGTTTAATTTTAATCGGGTTTTAATAGGTTTGAGTTTTTTCTCAAATCCGATGCGGAGTTTAGAGTATTGTTACTCTCTGTAAGAGCAGAAAAAATTAGAAATTTTCAAAAATGGCAAGTATTAATAAAAATAATAAATTGCCATAAGGGTTCAAGAAATTAAAGGCCTGCAGATGCCGGATGATAAGAAGCGAGCTGCAGTAGATTAAAATTAGATACCATGAAATTTAGTGGCCGAGAAAAGTTTCGTCGAATTATGAGGCAAGCGGAAATTTTCCGATTTGCAGGTGATAAGTTGTCCCGATGGCTAGGGACGAGAAGTTTCTGAATCTCGAAAGTTAGGAAATTGTTTCGGGGTAAACGGGCGAATGATAATATGAATCATGTATCAAAAATAATAATAATAAGTTAAAATGCAGATTATATTTTAAAAATAAATTTTTTATTATTTTATTTTTTATCTTTCTTTAATATACATAATAATTATTATTATAATATTTTTAATAAATAATTTATAAAAATTCATAATATATTTTTTGGGATAATATATATTCTAATTTATATATTGTTAAATTTATATTTTATAATATATTATATCATATATAATATATTAAGCTATTTTTATTTATGTATTTATTATTAGTTATTTGATAATATATTAGTTAATAAATTTTTGTTTAATTTTTAGTTACATTAATTATTTTTGTAAAGCGCAAAATATTTTGTGGGTTTAGTCAGAAGCGAGAGATACATGGATTTGGGGTTAAGCAGACAATAATTGGCCCATTTAATTTTGTCAGGTTTAGTGGTCAAGGCGTCTCTGAAGCCATTGCACTTCGCTGTTTGTCAAAATTAGTCTAATCCTCATTAAAACACCAAGCGTGGCATATGGGTTTGTATAAAGAACTATGAGAAGGAGACTTAGTACACATGAAATGGAGTCAAAGTCGATTTCGGGTTAAAATCGATGGATCCTACCTCCCTTGGCACGTAAATATCATAAGACAAAATTAGTTTTGCTCGAAAAAAATCTGTATGAAAATGGTAGTTTTTGATTGTTTAAAACCTAATAGCTATATTTTGAAATTCAAATCATAACTTATATAGACGGAATTTTATCCTCTTAGATTTGATATGGCCTAATGATAATAGTTTGTCTCTTCTCTAGTGATGAGGATGTAGAGAAGAAAAAAGAATTAGGGTTCTTTTTTCATCGTATGAATTAGGGACTATAATCATAATATTTACACTAGTCATATTAGCAAAATTAGAAATATCTCTCATGTATCTACACATTAATTCTATAACAATTATACCTTTAAACCAATTATTTAATTCAAATTAGATCATTTTATTTAAGCTTAATTAAAATTGATAGCATTAACATATTTAAAATTTTCATATGTAGCTTCACAATAATTATTGAAAAATTCCAACAACAATGCCTTGTTTGCATTAACTCGTAGCAAACATGAATATGTACGTATCTTGTCATTATGAGGATGTTAGAGCACCATAAAATCTTTTCTCTTCTCCCAAAAAAGTTAGAAACTCTCTTTAAATAGACATTGGATACGAGAGGAATGGATGAGTTGATTTGGCTAGCAGGAGACAATTTCAGGTTTAACAGAAAAGGATTAAAAAATAATTACTCATAAATGATATTAAGAAGGTTTTAAATATCTTTGATTCAACCATTACAAATCCGTTTCACACTCACAGTAAATTTCATTCAAACGGGATAAAAATCCAACAGAAGGAAGGGAAGATGTGGCATTGTTGTTCCGCTTTTCTTTAATTTTCATTTAATTGATTCCATTAGTTTAATTACTTGATAATACAAAAATCCCATGTGTATATTCAGACACTTTTATAACATTTGCTAATCATGGTTAAGCATTGAGCGAAGCATATGAAAGATTAGATTGATACCACTTGAAAACGTATCTCTTTATAACTTTATAATACAAAGTTTATTATGGTTATTCTAATTATTTTTCATTTGATATTTGCAAGGGTAGTTATGTCCTCTTCAATCTATGTCTCTTTGGATCTATTCATATATTGGTTGTGAACATTGATGAATATATTTGAACTCCTTATTCCAATTTTTGTGTATTAATTTTTTTTCAATAGCTATTGTTAGAATTGGATGACTTGAAATTTGTTTGACTTGACTCAAAAGGCCTTGTGGTGGGACATTATAGGTTCGATCTTATAATATATCATTGATCCTGTTGGGGGTGTAGGGCGAGGCTCCCTAGTGAAGCTATTCAATTTTGGGATGCATATAAATATATAATGAGTCGTATTTGACAGTTTACGATAGTGATAAGCTATTAGGCGATTATTAATTGATTGACGTTGTTTGTATAAATATGTTTGGTAAAATTTAACTGATAGTTGATAGCTGATAGCTATTTAATTATGTAAAATGACCAATAATGACATTGACACAATATATTGTTGAGTATTTTTTTATTAATAATTTAGTTTTATAAGGTGAGTTTGTTGGAAATAAGGTATATTATTATTGAAAAATTAAAACATCATTTATAGAAAAAAGATTAGTCATTTAAAAATTTTAAAATGTACAAATTTCTTGAGTTGCTAATTTACAAAAATATTAACCTTGTACAAATAGATAAATATTACTATTAGTTTATCAATAGAGTTGTGAACAAATTTTTTTATGTAAATTAGTGATATATATGTCATATTCTTAATATATCAATTTCATCATAATAATTAGATATTCAACTAACTTGTTTGACGAAAATCATATTTTGCACTGAACTTGCATTTTGGGATATGCTAGAGGTAAGATGAGGGTGAAAGACTGAAGATGGGGTAATTGACTAATAAGCTATCGTAGGGTTTTGTGAGAACCTTAGGATAAGGGTAGTAATTATTGACAACTTTAAGACCAGCTTTATCTTGCTGCTGACCATATGAATCCTATTGAAAAATTTATTGAGAAGAAGCATTTTCTATTCTGCCAGTTGGCCAAATCTACTCTCTTCACCAAACAACAACATTATAAGTTTTGACTCGTTAATCATCTAAAATAGGTCAAATATTCTAATTTTGGCATAAAACGTTTTTCACCAAACGGGACGAAGCTAAATTATTAGTTCTTATTATCAAGGTAACAACTTGTTTTTTTTTTTTTTTTTTAAAAACACTCTAATTTTAAGGTAGTAAGTTGTCCTCATAAGGACTCGAACCTGAGACCTCGCCTCCTTATGCCCTTTTACCAATTTTAACGGTGAGTATTTCTGGCCAAGATGGACATGGACAGTGGCATGTAATAACTTGTTAAATCCGTATTTTTATGAATTAACTAATTCTTTTGATAAGTTTTTATTTATTTTAGACCTATAAAAAATCATAACATAAATTCTCATCCACATGAACTCTAAAGAAAGCATATTTATAATTGTTGAACTCATGTCGACAAATTTATTCTCACGTCATTCAAAAACTAGATTGTCTTTTGTTTTTGTTTTTGTTTTTAACTTAATACTGTATATAAGTTTTATTCTCTCTTTTTTTTTTTTAGTTTTGTTCTTAATAATACTTAATAGGATTAAACATTTAATTGTTTGTTTTTCTAGAAAATCATTAACAATTTTTATCTAAACTTTGAGAAAATAAAATTTTAAATAAAAATTTAAAAATACATATACTTTTATCTAATTAACATGAAACAAATCAAAAGAGTTTCAATTTGATCATAAAATATTAGATCTTGTAATAGAAAAAAAATGTTAAAAAAAACATTAAAAAAAGCCAAAAGGCAAATACACTCAATGTTGAAAGCAACTGTATTTTGGCAAAAAGCGAAAAAAAAACAAATACCAGTATAGCACCTTAGTTTTCCTTTTAATTAATTGAAATATTGCAATATTATTTGACAAAAGAAATAAAAAAATTTACATTTTTAACATGCCTTTTTTTTTAATAATATGACGTGTAAATCTTCAAAAAGAATAATATGACATGTAAACCTTTAAAATATATATATATATATATATATATATATATATATATATATATATATATATATATATATATATATATATATATATATATATATATATATATGACATGTAAAAGGCATTAACCACTATTAAATCGATATGTCTCCCCTCAACATTGTGAATCAAATATTTCAAGTTATCAACGCTAGCAAAGGAATATTTAAGAGAAATTGTTTACAATATGATAGGATAACCTATTTAGACAATCAACTTCATCTATTATGTGCCTTGACATAGATGAAGTTTCAAATGAACTAAGAATAGTTATAAAGATAGCATAAAAGATACAAAAATATATGGTTGAATATTTCATAAAATATACATAATTATGTTTTAGTACACGATCTTATCTTAATAGTTGTAGAGTATTACTATAATCATGATCCATGTAGTATATAATTTATTAAGATAGTAAAGGCTATTATGTTCGAGAAACACGATTGTACTACATAAAGAAAATATATAGAATCATGCCTTTTTGCATCTTTTATATCTGTATTGCTGATATTCTCAAATGAATGAGAAACATAAGTTTCTTGATTTTTAATACAAATTTTACCTTTCAAAAAGGAAAATAAAATAAGGCATCACTCAAATGATAGAGGGGGATGGGTGTACGGTAGGTCTTAGGTTCGAGTCCTTATAAGAACATAGTACTATAAGGACATAATATAAAGTGAATAAATGTAAAAAAAAAAAGAGAATAAAATAATCTACCCCACAATTGTAATATCCATTGCTTTGCCTTATCTTATTTTGCCAAAGTTAGACCATGGACGTCTTATTTATGATTGTCGGATGTGGGATTTATAGTTTCAAGGGGTATTCAACGGCTAAGAGAAATGAGGCCTCTGACGATTTGGCCCGACGTATAGGCTACGTCGATCGATTACGGTAGGCTAGAAGTTCAGACTTTGTATTTTTTTAAGGTCGCGGCCTAGCCCACGAGCCTTATACTAGGCAGGCGAGCAGGCTTGACAAGCCTAATAATTAAAACCATATATATTTTTAAATTTTTAACCCATTTCCTCTTGCTTAAAATTTAATACAGCAACTAAATTGTATTTATATTTGACTTAACAAAATACATATTATAAATAGAGTTACATAATGTTAGAGCTGGTAAACGGGCCAGCTAAACCAATTTCGGGGTAGCTCATTCAGGTTGTGAGCCAAAACGGGCTAGGCTAATTTGGCCCATTTATATTCGGGTTAGTTTTTTACCAGTCCAACCCAACCCATGTTGGTTGTGGATCAAAACGGGTAAAAACCTTAAAAAATGCTAAAAAATAATTAATTTTACAAATTCATCATTCCTCAAATAAAAATAAATAATATACAAATATATAATAATAATTAATATATAAGAGCTAGGTGAGTCTAGAAATAACATAATAATAGTAAACAAACTTAAATACATAAATAATGCTAGAATATTGTTATAACCAAAGTACCAAACTAATTAGTTGTGACACCGTCCAGGGTGCGTTGATGACCTCGCTCGACTACGGAAGAGCACGTGTCGTGTCATGAGACCCATACATGAGTAAAAATGGCCACTTGGGCCCATACATCAATACTCACCAAAATCTAACCAACTATATTATAATAGTTCAAGAGTTGATTACATCACTCTTAATAAAACATATATTAAAATTTAGAATTCTAATACATGTTTTACAAAAAAAATATCAAAGCCACAATCGACTTTCTTACAAAAGTTGCCTTTATTGAGTCGATCTTCGAGCAGGTCTGTGCCCGAAATAATGTTCCCTCGACGGGTGAGCAATGCCCAGTAATGATAATTTCCTACATGGGTGAGCAATGCCCAGTAATGATAATTTCCTACATGTTTTACAAAAAAAATATCAATGCCACAATCCAGCTTTCTTCTAAAAAGCTGCCTTTAGTGAGCCCCGTCTTCCCGAACAGTCCCTGTACTTGAAATAATGTTCCCTCGACGGGTGAGCAATGCCCAGTAATGATAATTTCCTACATGGGTCACTCCCCACCTAAATGCACATGCAATGATTATCGCGCATTGATAAATACGTGATCACTGCAGATATACGTGATATGGGCGAGAATGTAGTATACTTTCCCTTCTTGAGTCCTCAGAAGCTCCCCTCACGTATACAGCCAAATGTGAGAAAAACATCGTTTGAGAACAAAGATTTTGTTTTTGAGGAAACATCGTAAGAATTTGATAAATATATTGAGTACCCTCCAAGGCGAGAATTCTTTGGATCATTTTTCCAGAAAGCAGTCATGATCGACCTCGAGATAGGCTTATTGGACCACTCTCGAGGCAATTCTTGAGAAAAATCTTGTGAAATTCATTTATGATACTTTAATTTTAATTTTCTTTTCAAATGCTTTATCTGTTCCTTTTTCAATTTTCTAGGATTTGCCACAGGTGCATAAATGCATTATACCATTTCAAACAATTCATGTTATTATATAAATATTGCATATACTAACGCTAAATTAACTCACAACATCATGCTATTCAATTCTTATCGATAACATCAAAATTAACAACTCACTTGAGCTAATCAACTGATCCAACTTAATTCGATGGTCGCACATTATATTTAAGTATAATTGACGCTCATGTTAACACATTTAATTTTCATGCATTAACAATTTCTTTCCACACACAATTAGTCATTCATTTCAAGTAATATTTTGCTTACAACACATGGATCATTTCGGTCAATCAAACAAAGTGAGACTGTTTTAACAGGTCCTAAATTGGCTTGATGGGGTACATGCGTAGGCGACCCCTCTTTTCCACTAACTGTGGGCAAAATCCGTAGCGTTTAAATCCCATGACATCACAAAACATAATTTATTACTTTTTTTTAAATTTATCACACAAACCACCAACGGTCGGGTAGATCTGTCAAGCAGGTTTCAAATTTTCCAACAATTGATCCAGAGTTTGGGACCGTCCATTGATCCTCACGGCCTCGAATCAACCAAATCATTCACAAGGCTCTTAAAGCAGAAAATAGCAGGAGTGGGAGAGACCCCACACCTCTTTAGGTTGTCAAAACTCCACAAGGAAACCAGTGCCAGCGTAGCCATGCAGCGATAGAACAACTTTGCTTCTTCCAGCCCCGAAAGTCCATTGTCGAGACAAGGAAATCTAGAGAGAAGTTGTACTTTCTCTCTTTAAAAACCCCCCATTTCTCAAAATCCGCTCTCCCCTCTCTGGCTCTTGGATTAAATCAAAATGAAGAAGAAGCTCTTTCTTTTGGCCCTCAGTTGTAGCGTGTCGATTATCGTTTAGTTTGATGGGGTCGCTTGTCAGCTCATCCCACCTACTTTGGTTCTATCCAGTGGGAGATGCTGCATGTCACCCCATGGGCCCCACACTTGAGCCAAGTTGACTCATTCCCACGACATGTGGCACCTTTGTGAAGCCAAACTCAAAATATAGATGTCTATATCTTGTAAGACCAGAAAATTCAATTTACGGAAAATGGCAAAATCGTAATTTTGGTAAAAATCAAAATTTTCTAGATCTCGGATGATGAAGCGAATTTACCAGATTGGAATGGAATGCCGCGAAATCTAAATTTCTGGCATCGAATTTCATGCAGATTAGAGACGTTGATAATTTGCCGTTTTTCTAGACGCCAGTATCGAGTCTTAGTGAAATGACATTCGATGTGACAAAAGTCACTTATACGCGTGAACTCGTGACACGGGTTGCATGAGTAGAGATGATGGGGAAGCAGACGATAGGGTAGATTGCCCAGTGTCGAAAATCGAGAGCTTTGGGGACATGATTGGTATTAATTAAATTCTTAATGATAATAGGACAAAATGTGGAATGATGTTCATCTCTCTCGAACACGAAAACCCGGTAGTGAGTAGCAAAGGTGTAGTGGGGGTGGAGAGTGAGGTTTGTGATTTTTGAGAGAGAGTGTCACTTCTCTGCAAGATCCGGAGCAATCGGATCGTGGAATTCTTCGGGCGAAGGAAAGGTGTTCTGCGTGGCAAGGCGGCCGTGGCGTAGGTTTCTTGGAGTTTCGAGCAAACTCCGTGAGTGAGGGGTTTATCTTACTTGATGTACACTTTGTTTTAAGTGTTTTGTTGATGATTGAGTTGATTGAAATGTGAATGGTCGTTTGATGGGTTTAAACTAGGCCGAAATGTGAAGTGTTAGACTTGCCAGACCGATCCGTGTGATTACCTGGTTGTTGGGCATCTTAGGTGTTGTTTATGCAATAAATCATGTTTTGATATTGTATGGTCGAAATGGCCCGCAGTTTCAGGTTCACAAAGTGGAGCCAGTGTTGGGTGATTGGTAGTGAGCAGTGGCACGAGGGGTTTCTTTGTTCCACGTGAATGGGTATTCACAAAATATTTTGTGAGAAAATGTGTTTAGGTAGTAATTCATCAATTGCTCATGTTTGATAAATTAGCCCATGTGATTTAATTTTTTTATTATATATATTAGAGAGAAATTATATAACATGTTGTTGTGATTTAAATTATGTAAATATATGCATGATGATATATTTGCATGTGTTATAAATTAACGTTGAAATGACATAATCGTTTTCATATGCATAAGGGGTAACACAGAAATTAGTGTATGTGCATGTGAGTTTTACGAAAAGCGAGCATTAGTTGCGAGGAATTTTCTGAGTGAATTTCCGAAGAGTGGGGTTGAAGGCGAGTCAGCAGTCATTTCGGATGAGGACCGTGTGTTGTTATTTAGGAGATTCTACAACACATTCGCCTGGAGGGTAGTCCCATCTTTTTACCGAATCTCGGTAGTGTATTTTCAAGAACAACAAGTTTTGTTTGAAAATGATGTTTTGCAAATACGTGAGCTTGAGCGAGTGTGAAGAGGAGTCGAGTGAGGACTCGAGGCATGGGAGCGGGCATTTAGACATTCAAGTAGGATCACGTATTTACTTGGTGTATGTTTACATTGGATCATTACTTCTGCATAGGTGGGAGTAACCCACATTTAGGGTGATTCCATACGGGCGATAGCTCACCTATCGGGGGTATTTCGGGTATAGGGGCGCGTAGAGCGAGACTGACTCATTTAGAGCCAATTTTGAGAGAAAATTTGGATTGTGACTTTGATGGTTTGGTTTTGTATGTATTAAAATTGCAAACTTTTATTGATATATGTTTTGGTAAGAAATGATGTAATAACTCTTGGACTATTGGATTATAGTTAGGTGTATTTTGATGATGATGAGTTGGTTTATGGGCCCCGAGAGGCCATTTTACTCGGTTATGGGTCTCGCGATATGAGCGTGTAGATATTTCATTTGGTTGACGGGTAGTCGAACCCCGAT
Organism: Tetrastigma voinierianum; assembly: GCA_016808115.1. NCBI lineage: Eukaryota > Viridiplantae > Streptophyta > Magnoliopsida > Vitales > Vitaceae > Tetrastigma > Tetrastigma voinierianum. The sequence continues at coordinate 191,097 of JAEQBH010003826.1, read as the reverse complement.
TTGAGTCATGACTTGTGTCGAGCTAAGATAAGCGATTGCAGCCCGGGGCTCGGTGGGTGTAGAGCTTAGGTACACGAATACCTAGGGCTTGAGGGCTTGGGCTTAGGCCATAGTCGTGTAAGAACATCACCACTTGGTGTGGCTCGATGTTAGGTTTAGGTATGAGATTACCTAGGAAGGCACGGGACAAAACTAGAACACTGCATGCATGTGTTTGGTGTGTGATTGTGTGATTTGATGAATTGTTGTGTGAAGGATATGCATAACATGAATTGTTATGTGTTGTGTGAATTGGGTGCTTAGGTAAATAGCACATAGTGTGTTGGAAAATTTTTGGAGTTTTACAGTGTGTAAAACTGGAAGAAGAAAATAAAAGAAATAAATTTTAATAAATTTATTTGGTTTATAGGATAATGAAATAAAATTTTAATAAATTTTAAAGTTGAACACTAGGGTTAGTGTGAGAATGTCAGGATTTAGGGAATTTTTGGACAAATGGTCCAGAATTAAATGAAAAAAAAAATGAGAAGAGGAAATTTTTTTGAGAACCACGATCTGGGTAAATTGAAGAAAAGTAAGAATAAAATAAATTTTTATAAATTTATTTAGGTGTCTTTCAGAGAATAGAGAAAAAAAAATGGATATGTAATTTTTGGTGTTCAGTAGCGAAAAGAAAAAAATTTATGTGTAAAAGCGAAAAAAATGGGTGTAGAATTGGTTGACTCTTTGCCCAGCGATTATCCATAATACAATGGGAGATTGTATCATGACACAGCTGTAATGGGTGTGCAGTGGCTAAAAAAAAAATTGTATTCTGATAGAGGGGCGTGCGATTAGGCACAGGTGAAGATCACGATACGATTAGTTTGTATGGAAAACGAGTGGGTGAGGAATTGTACGTAGTAATACTGTAGTAGTGTAATTGTGACCGAGGAATAGGAGGTGAGGCGTTGTGTCGTGGCATGGGGCCACGACACGAGGCGGGCGTCTTTCTTGCGCGGGGCCCGCGACACGGCGACCCGAGGCTGTGAGCATGGCCGACCTTGGAGTTTGCGATCACGGCTGGAGTCCGGCCACGACCACGGCGCTAGTGCGCCCTGTGTGACTTTGACGCACTAGGTGCGCGATCTGGGATAGCCCAGCTATGCATAGTGCACCCGACCCGATTTTGGACTCGATCTTGTTTTTTGAGTCTCTTTGTTTGAACACTGTTCACAAGATTTTTCGGAAAAAAAAATGAAATAAATTTTTTTTGAAAAATAAAATAAAATCAAATAAAATGAGATAAAAAAAAATGAAAATTTTAAAAATAAAATTTTTGATGTTAAATATGATTTGATACATAGAAATAGTTGTCTTGCATTACTTATGAATGCAGGGACTTAGCATGTAATATATTTTAAATTGTATGAATAGTGTCTCGAGAGTGTGTTTATGCCTTAGAGACAACGTATTGAAATCTTGCCATTTGACATGTGTAGATGTGGCTAGTCGAGAGGGACGAGGACGGGCGTGAGTCGTCATGAGGAGTCTTGATCGGACACCAGGCATTTGACCAACCATCGGCTTTTGATCGACGAGGCCCTTTCTTGAGAATTTGTAGGTATTGCGTGTGGCTATAGTACATCTTGATATGCTTCAGGTGATCGGGGAGGTCAGGAGTAACCTCCGGGGTTTAGGCGCATCATCACCAGGCATTCACGGGGAGGGGAGACCGGAGTGGTGCGAGACCATTGGTTCATCTGGTCGAGAGAAGGTGTTAAGAGGCTATGGGATTACCTGCGGCGACCGAGGATCGGACTAGCCTCATTCTAGCTAGAAGGTGAGGGCCCAGTATGGTGGAAGTAGTGAGGACCTCTGGGACCTAGGGCGATGACATGGGCGAGTTCGGGGCCCATTCATGGGTAAGTATTTTCCGGGGATGCTGCTTGGGGCGTGAGGCTCGGGAGTTCCTAGGTGACGAGGGGATGATGGCGTGATGGATTATGTGGCTAGATTCAACGGATCCCGGCTGTTTCTTGATGATTGCGTGGCCTGAGACATAGCCCCAGTCGGGAGGTCGAGAATGGGCTGAAGTTGTCCATTCGGGTGGGATTAATAGGACTTCGCTCTGAGACATGGACTCCATGGTTAGGATGGCCACGACCATGGGGAGAGAGCGGGATGCTCGGGCACTCGGGATGCGGTGTGGTAGCGGAGGAGGGGATCGGCCCGCTATGTGGTTCGGGAAGGGGCGGAGGACTTCGCTACACTTGTGAGTTTCGGGACCCGGAACGGGATTGGACATGATCGGCTAGGGCAGAGGATATGTTGCCTGCAGGCTTGGCCCTAGGCATGTGGGGCGGGATTGCCCCTAGAGGCGGGGGATCGGGACTTTGGGACCGGCGCGATCCAGTTAGGCTGTAGAATAGGAGGTATCGTTCATTCCCTCCATTTTCTAGTGCGGTGCGGAAGGAACCCCGATTTCGATTTTGGGGTGCTATCTGAGCACCTTGATGCTGCAATTGGGCTAGAGGGGGTCGGAGTGTGGGTCGGTCGGGTCTGAAGAGACTCACGGCGGGACTTCTAGTTAGGGGTAGGCGATATTTTATTTTTGTGTCGACTGACTTGGGCAGCTATGGCGAGGATTGTCACAGGAGGCGTGAGTCTAAATCTAATTTGGCTCTCTAAGCAATAAAATATATAGGTATATTTCCTACAGCAACTAAGCCATGTGTTCTAAATAAGATATCATATTCAACTCTTATTTATCTATGCTAATAATTTAGACAAAGATTCAAATGTTTGAAACCCGATTATAGATGTGTACTGGGATGTAGGGTGAGAGTTGACCTGATAGGTCGGGATTATGAGTTAGAGATCTTCGAGATTCTGCTCATGGTGGACCCTCGGGAATGGGGTGTCACAGTATGGCATCATTGCGTTCATGTGCACGGTAACATCGCGTCGAGTCGGGTGTGGGTGTTTGCTGACTGTTCGTCAGTGTAGGTTGAGTTGCCTTTGGGTTCGATCCGATGAGAGCTAAATGGATTGAATAAGGAAATAAGGATAATTAAAGTGTGTTAGGAAATAAGCCAAGAATGGGGCCGTTAATCTAAGGTGAGAAGCACAGGTTAGAGATTAAGAGGAGACCGTGGTAGTATTCGAAAGGTCTGTGTGGGTGTAAGAGACGGGAGATGGCATAGCGTTTACGTGTGGGGTCATGTAGAGACTGAGGGACGTATCCAGGAATTTACGTAATGGGTGTAAGGGCCAGTGGAGGTATCCCAATTTACGTGTGGGTGTAAAGACCGAGGGGAAAGATCCAATTTACGTGGAGTGTAAGAGACACAGGAGCTATCCCAATTTCTATGTGGTGCATCAAAGAGACCGAGTGGAGTTATGCGGGGGAATTTACGTGTGGTGTAGGGCCAGTGGAGTTATGTCAGGAATTTACGTATTTGGGTGTAAGGGCCGGAGTGGAGATATCAGAAATTTGCGTGCCAGTGTAAGAGGCTCGCAGTGTAGGTCGAAGAGTTATGTTGCCCGAGATGAAAACACACGGTCGAGTTATCATAGACTTAGGTTAAGTGATAGAGTCACGGGAGTGACTCGAGGATGAAAACCTGCGGTCAGTTATCACGTAGACTTAGAGTTGAGGTGATAGGAGTCGGGGTGATTCGAAGTTGGATACCTTTGGAAATTGCATTGGGTGTAGTGGCGGGCAAGGGCTCAGTATATGGATCTATGTTTCATGACAGCTGGACTAAGATTGACGGTCCAGCTGGGTTGTCGATGATTGTGACCTTGGGAAGGTCGACGTTTCTTAGCAAGCCAGGGATTGTGTGAGGTTACATGTTATTAATGGATTATATACAGGTGTTAGAGGATACGCTGCGAGCATGCGTCCTAGATCATAAGGGTAATTTGGGAAGAGCATTTGCCCTTAGTGGAGATTACTTCTGACAATGGTTATCGGGCGAGTATACAAATAGAACCATATGAGGCATTGTATGAGAGGCCATGTAGATCATCGTTATGTTGGACGAGGTGGGAGAGAGCTCCATCACACGGGGTCCCGATGCGATTAGAGGCGCTCACGGAAGGGTGACGATACGACGGCGATCTTCTTACGGCTCCAAGCCAAGCGGAAGAGTTTTGAAGATGTCTGGCGATAGGCCATGAGTTCGAGGTTGGGGGATGCGTCTTAGCGAGTGATGCCTAAGGAAGTGGTCGGGTTCGTGACGCGGAAAGATATCGGAGTTTATTGGGTGCTTTTCGAGGATGACCTCGAGGGGGTAGGCAGCATTGCGTACGGTTGGCTTCTGCTTGGCCATGACAGTATCCGCGAGGTATTTCACGTCCTTCATGCTGCGAAGTATACTCGGATCCGACTCATGTGGTGGATTGTGGGCGATTGAGGTTGATCTTGATGGGGCCGGAGGGATGGGTGTGCATTTTGGATAAATTTGTGATGGGGTTTTCGCGGCATGAACCGTGAAATTTGATCGAGAGTGCTAATAATGACCGTATGGAATTGGAGGAGTCAGCGTGAGACGAGGACACGATCTTCGGGCCACCTATCCGCTTCTTGTTTAGGGATGAAATGATGGTTTAGTCGTTTAATATTTAAATAACAAGTTTACATGCGTGGTATTGTGCACGTTGCATATGCATGTAAGTGATTGTGATTGTCCAGAATTTCGGGACGAAATCCTTTTAAGGAGGGGAGAATGTAAGACCCGAGAAAATTCAAATTTATGGAAAAATGGCAAAATTGTAATTTCGGTAAAAATCCAAAATTTTTATAGATCTCGGATGACGAAACAGATTTCACCGTTGGAATCATCTCGCGAAATCTAGCTACTGTCGAATTTCTTCGAATTTCGAGACAGTCGGAATTTGCACATTTTTCGAGGCATCGAGTATCGGATGCCGTAAAACGACATTTGATGTGACAAAAGTCACCTATAACATGTACTCATGTGACTCAGGTTGCATGAGTAGAAAGATGATGGAAATGGATGACCGAGATAGTGCTAAATGTCAAAAATCCAAGCTTAGGGACATGATTGGTATTAATTAAAATTTTAATGATAATAGAATGAAATGTGGAATGATGTCCATCTCCTGAACACAGCAGGCGTGAGCGACAAAGGAGATGTAGTGGGCTAGAAGTGGGGTTTTGTGATTTTAGAGAGAGTGTGCCACTTCTCTCTAAGATCCGAGCGTCGGATGAGTCGAAATTCTTCGGGCCAAGAAGGAAAGGTGTTCTACGCGGCGAGGGCAACGCGTGGGCATCGGTTTCTTGGAGTTTCGACAAACTCTGTGAGGTAGGGGTTTTATCCTACTTGAAGTTACACTTTGTTTAAGTGTTTTGTTGATGATTGAGTTGATTGAGGCCTTGAATGGCCGTTTGTTCCCGGTTCAAAGCTTTGGAACCGAAATCATGAAAAGTATTTGGAGCCTTTTGGACGGTCGTGGCAGTCTACCGCAGAACTATTTGGGCATCTTGGGTGTTGATTTATGCAATAAATCATGTTTTGATATTGTGGTAGAAAATGGCCGCGGTTGGGATTCTGAAGTGGAGCCGTGTTGGGTGATTGGTGGAAACAGACGGTGGCAGGGTTTCACTTTATTGCGTGCATAGTGTTACAAAATATTTTGTGAGAAAATGTGTTTGGTTGAGTAATTTAAATCGAATTGCTCATGCTTGATAAATTAGCCCATGTGAGCTAATTTTTTGTGTAATGTATTGAGAAATTATATAACATGTTGTTGTGATTTAAATTATGTAAATATATGCATGATGATATATTTACATGTGACTATATCAAGTGTGTTGAAATGACACTTAATGCATTTTCATATGCACCCGGGGTAACCTAGAAATTTAGGTGTGTGCATGACACGAGTTTAAAAGCAGACATGATTGAAAGGAATTTCACGGGATGAATTTTTCGGATAATGGGGTTGGGGAGGCGGTCCACGGATCATTTCGGATGAGGACCGTGGCTATTTCGGGAAGTTCTCGACACATTCGCCTCGGAGGGTAGTCCCGTTTTTTTGCCCCGAATCTGGTGATATGTTTTTCAAGAATAACAAGTTTTGTTTTGAAAATGATGTTTTTTTCTCATACATGGCTTAGGCAAGTGTGAGAGAGTCGGTGAGGACTCGAGGCATGGGAATGGGCATTTAGACTTGAGTGTATGTTTACATTGGATCATTGCATATGCACTTAGGTGGGGAGTAACCCATTTAGGGTGATTTCACTACTGGGCGATAGCTCACCCTGTCGAGGGAATATTATTTCAGGTATAGGGGCGCTCGAGAGGACGGCTCATTTTAGAGGCCAATTTTGAAGAAAGCCGGATTGTGGCTTTGATGGTTTTTGGTTTCACATGTATTAAAATTGTAAACTTTTGATATATGTTTGGTAAGAGCGATGTAATAACTCTTGAACTATTGGATTATAATTGGGTGTATTTTGATGATGAGTTGGTTTATGGGCCCAAGAGGCCATTTTTACTCAGTTATGGGTCTCGCGATATGAGACGTGTAGATATTTCCGCGGGTTGTGGTGGTGCTTGAACCCCCGCATTTTGGGGCGTCATAACTACGCTCATTGCCTCGAAAAGAAGCGTGTAAATTCCATTTGTCTGGAATTTGGCTGAGGTCGACGTGGTAGCGCTAGATTTTGCGAGGCGATTCAACGGTGAAGTCCCGTTCGTCATCAGAGATCTAGAAAATTCTGGATTTTGATGAAATTACCATTTTGCCATTTTCATAAAATTAGGATTTTCTGGGGTTTGTTCTCCCCACTTAAAGAATTAGTCTAAATTCACACATACGCATCAGTACGTGCATATGTTACCTTACCACGATCACAACTTGGTGTGCAATGACCTTCCCAAGGTCACAATCACTTAAATCAATGGGTCAACCTAATCCATGTCATGAATGACATCCATACGAGCCCTTGCGGTATTCCTTTGACACCAATCTGATTTCAATGGGTACACCCCGAATCTCGAGTCACTCTCGACTCCTATCACTCGACTCTAAGCCTACGTGATAACCATGATCGTGTGTGTCTTTTTGGAAGCGATAGAACTTTGAGCATCTCATGAGTCTCTTATTGTCTGAAATTTCAGATATCTCTACGGGTCTCTTACATCCACTCAGAAATTCTGGATATCTTTACAGGTATCTCACACCTACACAGAAATTCTGGATATCTCCACGGGTCTCTTACACCCACACAGAAATTCTAGAGATCTCCACAGGTCTCTTACACCCACACAGAAATTCTGGATATCTCCACAGGTCTCTTGCACCCATATAGGACCTTTCGAATACTACCCCGAGTCTCTTTCACCCTAATTCCAGGCTTTTTACCTGAGGGGATTTAATGACCCCCTTCTTGCTCTGCCCAACACACATTAATTACTTTTCATTTCTTAATTTGAACCATGAGTCTTCATTGGACGTAGTCCCAAAACAAAATCAACCCACACTCACCAGAGTGGTGAATGACCATGCAGTGCACCTACACCAGGCTAGGCGCGATATCACGTGCACATAAATGCAATGATGCCTATTTGTGACACCACCCGATTAGAGGTACCGTGAGAAAAAAATCTCGGAGATCTCACAACTCACAATCGACTGTCTAGGTCAACTCACCCTAGGTATAGGGGAGAACATTTATCCATATACTTGACTCTTGAGGCCTCGACCTCGAGCCCCGAACCTATCACACAGATGCATTAATAAGCAGGATGCATTGAAAACAAATGTAGGTATAAAACATACCCTGCATGTCGGTAGCTGCGTCTTTCGACCTTTAACTGTAGTCAGACACCTAGATTTGAGAGTCTTGGCTGCGAGCTGCATTGCGACCTCGACCCACACTCCCAGCCCCTCGAGGCCCATGCGGCTGTTGCGAAGGTGGCAGTATAGCGCCTACTTGTGGCTTAGGTTCCTCGACCACTTAGTAGGATTGTAGGTAATGGCGAAGGCTGTATCCTCTCGTCCCTCTGACCAGCATTGTCTTTGTCTCGAAATCCACAGGATCCACACATCTGCAGGGGCGATCCCGCCTCATATGTCGAGCTATCGGTGAAATAACATATCATCTGTCTTGCCCTAACCCAGTCTGCTATCACTTTGGCCTTGGCACTTGATAACCTCGACCTTGTTCACGAAATCCTTGCGAAGCGAAGCCGCCTGCCTTTCTGGCCCAGAAGAGGCCGACTCTCCTTCCTCTTGCCAGCAACTTGCGCATCGAGTGCCGTGCATCCCCTCCCCATCTCTCTATGGTCATGCCGAGTCAAACTATAGAGTCCATGTCTTGTAGGCGAATCCTACAATCCACCCAAATGAACAATCTCGATCCATTCTCGAATCTCTGACCTTGGCGAGGTTGTGGCCTACGAATCGTCGTGAAGCGAGCTAACTCGAAAAAGTGAACTTGGGCACGCCTCCAATCAATCCGACCTGCTTCAACTCTAGGAACTCACGAGCCTTCGCGTGTCTCGAAGTGGTGGAAAATGTTTGCCATGAAAGATCATGGAACTGCGAGATAATTGCCTCTAGATCTCTAGGGAGTCTTCCCCAGGTCCGCCACACTTGGGCCTGGCCCTCGGTTGGAATGCGATGTCGATCCTGTTAGGTATCGGGTAATCTTCATAACCTTAAGTACGCTTCTCGACCTATGAACCAGTAGTACGCCACCGCCGGATCTCCACCTCCCACATGAATATCGGAGGATGATGTGCCCTGAACCTTTGGAGGTTACTCACACCTCCTGGCTGCGCACCCCAGCTTGTGCGATGGCGACCACAGTTCTGACCTCGACCAAAGAGGCTGCTTTGGTGGCCGGTGATGCGACCCGATTACCTCTTGGGCGACCTCTCACGTCCTCTCCGCGACTAACAATACATGTCAAATGACAAGTTAAGTTTTAATGCGGCATCTACAAGGTGTAAACACGATATAGACACTATTCACACACTTAGAAAAATATTTCCATACTACTTGCTTGATGCATTCTTAGGTAATGCAAGACAACAATTTCACATTTATTAAATCATACGCAACCAAAAAATTTTATTTTATTTTATTATTATTTATTTTTATTTTTTGAAAACTCAGTGAGCGATGTCCATGAGCAGTGATCGACGTTATTTATGCTTGATCTGTTTGGGTGCGGTTGGGTGCATAGGGTGCACACGAGGCCAGTGGGGCACGTGCGAGGCGCATGCATGACCAATAGCATGCAGCGGCCCGGGCGCCGTGTTAAAGTAGCATCTGAGAGAGGCGCCCAGTGTGTGGCGGGTGTTGTGTGGAGCTGATCAGCGCCTGCCCAGGCGGCCGTGTCGTCAGTGCGTAGGCGGCATGCTGTCGCGAGCCCCACGTCGCGATACAAAGGTGTCACGACACGGGACCCCATCTGGCGCGCACTGCGCGTCGTCATGTAGCAACATGTGGCGGAGTGTCGCAGAAGCCAGCCATGTCGTGGCGCCGCATTCTTTCATATCCTTGTATTCTTGTCTTCTATTATCGCGTCTTAACACCCAGAAATATACAACAGTTTTAGGACTTGTTTAGGAGTATATTAAAAGCTAAATGAAATTTTCGAAATAAAGCGATAGACCCAGAAATTAATCTGAGAGTAAAGGAGTAAATATGTAATTTTCAAGGGACATAGAAGTGCAAATAAGAAGAGGTATAGGTGAAATAGAAATTGAATAAGTTAGATTGAGAATAATAAAGAGAGAAAGGACCTAAATGCAAAAATGAGAAAAGAATTTAAAAATGCAAAGGCCAAACATGGCCTTAACTCAAAAATATGGATAAGAGCAATTAGTCTCTCATTTTTGAGAGACCAAAACGTAGAGAAGAAGAAGAAGAGGAAGAGGAAGAGAAGAAGAAGAGAAGAGAAGAAGAAGAGAAGAGAAGAAGAAAGAGGAGATTTCAGGTATGGAATTGTATGGAACTATGACTATTAGTATGGATACATGTTTTGGGTTGTAAGAAACCTAACCCTAGAATGAATTCTTGTATGGATATCCATCCTGTCCTTTGTTTTTCGGGGTTTTTGTTATGGGAAGGACCTAGGTTCCCATTACATGTGTTTTTGGGTTCTAAGGGTTATGTAAAGTATATGGACATGTTTGTTCTTGTTCTAGGTTTCAGTAGAGACTTTTCCTAACCCTAGATTTCTTGAAGTTAGGTTGAAAGAGTAAAACCACACAGGCCTTGTATAAGATATGAATAGAAAGCATGTTTGAGTTCAATAGATTAACATAAGATGTGTATTGAAAGATGATTTGAGTAGAATAGAGGTTAAAGATATGAATGGAGTGGTTTTTGATGTGTGTTTTGAGTAATGATTGATTTGGGTAGAAAAATATGGAAAAATGGGAGAAAACCACAATTTACGGGCATTTTAAATTGATGATATGTAAGTGATATCATTGAGAATTGCTAGTGCGATGATCAAATCTTAGTTTGATACCACAATGTTTTGTTTTTGATCGGTGTTAGTATTTTGGCCATAGCCTGATCGTTTTTATCAGGTGAGTGATTCAGTGGCGGATTCAGCCCAGACTTCAAGGAGAATGATCTCATGAAATAAATTGCAGCTCAAGTCGACTATTTAGCGAGAAATTCACTCAAAGTGGGGCTATCATTGAATAATTTTGAGGTGGAGTTGTTATAGAATGATCCTGAGATTTATGTCAGGTTGGGTGATTCAGGTTGGAAAAAGCGCCAGCATCAGGCTTGAGTCTGAAGAGCCCAGGTCATGAATATCAGAGTTAAGACCCCGAAATGACAAAGACAATGGTATTCTTTCTTTGCATGGTATAAGTTCTTGATTTTCTTCATGACTTTTAACTTGCATAATTCCTTCGTTAAGGACTCCATTATAGATGCATTCTTGGACTCTATGGAAAGCTCGTTGAGTTTAGGGAATCTGGCAATATCTTGTTAATTATTTGATTGCCCATCTTGTCTGAATTTAGGTATTGGCGCAAAGTGTTACTCATCGCCAGTTAAAGTGTGGAATACATGGTAGAGAAGATATGAACAAAAGCCCATAATATATGTAGATTTGATATGTAAGAGCATAGATAAGAAAACATACGGTGTCGAAAGGAAGAGTCTTTGTTACGGCGCTCCTACGGAATGGGGACGGTCGATAAGTCTGGTAAGCGTGCAGTATAGAAATGTATAGGGATATGTCAGCTGCCAAGATATCTTTAGTGATGAAGTACGTAGAAGATATAAATTTATATGAAGATATCGGATGTTCTGAGTAGATGACATGATATAGATATATGATAGACTATCTTTTGAAATGAATATATACGGAACATACTAGGAGCATGATAGAAATACATCTAAATGCTAAAACGATAGAATATTAAAGAGATGACAAAGCGTAGAAATGAGTATGTACAGGCCCCAATCACGTGTATATATATATATATACATATATATTATATATATATGCTGTAAATCTTATATATATATATATACTTAAGATGTGTAAATGCAAGCATAATAAAAATATTGGAATATGTATTACTAGAAATATGAAACCAATGGCCCATAAGCTACGAGATATGAGAAACGAATACAGTTAAAGTAATATTAGTATATATTAAGTAAGCAATCGCGAAGTAACAATAAGTTATTCGTAGCGCTGAGATATATACAGAAAATGAAATATAACTGGATTGTCTACTTAGAAACTAGTAGAGGGATAAATAGGCATGCCTATGGAACACGATTCTTCAGGCATATAGATACGAGATATCGAGGCCTGAGTTTGGGTTGATGAGCCACATCAGATCTAGTTTGGATCATTACGCTGACATGAGTCACTATCTGATGCGGTGATACCTTAACCGGTATATCTATGTTAGATCCACCTGTTCTCTTATCGATATTTATCGTGATGTGATATACCTCATTACATAGTGATGTTTATCTTCTCGTCTGTTATCTTACCAGTTATAAATATTCGTCTTCTGAGTATTTGGAATATAAACCTAAAAGAAAATAGAAAAGTATATCTGAATGTATAGAATATATGACATGATATGAGAAGCATAGCAACGCACTGTCACGATGATGATATCACGAGTTACAGAACAGTAAAATGAGATGACGATGTGAAAGCCTGTAATGGGTATGTGAAAGTCATGAGTACATGAGAATATATGAAGGATAAAAATTTGTATATGGCCAGTATATCTGAAATACAGTCACGATGCATGAAAGTATGTAGATAAGTACGGTATATGAAGGGAAAATGCCTGACAGAGTATACAGTATAAAATGAAGTGTCGTGACCCTTGAAGTGTATATGACAGGATAATGAAGTCTGATATATGAAAGCACAATTATAATAGAAAATCATGAAGTATAGTATATGGAAAATACAAGAGAAATATAAGGAATGACAGGCATGGCCAGAGATTCCTCTCTGAATCTGTCGTGAATGTCAATTCTATAGTCAGAGTGAAAATGCAAATGCAAAGTATATGACAATACAAGATCGTATAAGAAAATATATGATAAAACAATATATAAGAAATGAATAGTATAGCATGGGCGTGTAGCCGCCTCATGGAGACATAATCCTGTGATCTTGATAAAAATGATATATGTAATAGTACATAGAATGTAATAAGTTATAGAATGACGGATAGACACATGAAAAGTATAGAAGTATGAAAAGTACAGTATATGAAGAATATGTATTATTAGAGACATAAGAAAGCAATAAGTTATAGAATAACGGATAGACATGAAAGGATGAAGAGTGTATAGAAGTCTGAGTAGATGAAAAGAATATGTAATGGAACATGGCTTGTTAAGTTATAGAATGATAGACATGGAATATGCAAGAGTATAGAAACGAGGAATCTGGTAAGTAGATAGAAGATGCAAAGATATAGAACAATAAGTTAGAGAATGAATATGGAATATGCAAGTATAGAAAGCAGATACGTAAAAGTATAGATGGAGCTATTAAGACATGGAGACATGCTTCTTGGAAAAGATTGACATGCAATAGGAATCATAAAGATGATAAGTAATAAAAGTTATGTGAATATATAAGATATATGAAATGCATATGTATAAACATGGCTGATCACCATTGGGTGGTTGTCCCTTCTTATGTTCCCATAAGCGTAAAACTTGAATGCGGATTGTTCAATGTGTGAGTGCGGGAGAACAGAGGTCGAGGGATGAGCATAAGTGGGACACGGTAGTCTCGGGAGATAGGTGCTCATGGTGCGTTTGCCACGATCTTTGATGTTTTTGTATTAGATGTATGCCTGTATAAGTGTTTGTATGGATGTAAGCTCAGTGCTGAGTGTAGTATATTTTGTATTCATTTTATACTGAATATATTCAATAGCAAATCTTGCATTAATATAAGTAAATGGGGCTGGGTATATATGTGTATAGATTTTGATGGACACCGCTCAAGGTGGTAGTTCTTTTGTATGTAAATGATTTTTGTTGTTATTGGTGACGTATACCAGTGAAGTTTAGCTACGAGAAAGAACCTTGGTCAGTAGAGTCCACAGTATATAGTATCGCGCCCCGGACTCGGTTCGGATCCGCCATTCGGGTCGGATCGGGATCCGGGCATGACATCGTGACCCAAAGGTCACCCCTAGCCACGATACAAAATTTGTATCGCGACTCACCCAGTGACCGGGCGAAGTGGCATGTGTGCTTTACAGCTGCCGTGATCTTGGTGGTACGTGTGTGGGAGCCTCTAGTAGAGTATCGTGGCCGTCTTAGTGACGCATTCTTTGGCCCAGATGTCGTGCTGGCCATGCGCGCCCTTATCTTTATCATCGATACAATTTCTTATCGTGACTAGCACAAAAGAAAATGGACGATAGCCATTTCCCATTCCCTTGCGCACATTTTTTTTCACTCATTTTTTTATTTGTTCTCCTTTGCCAAAATCCAATATATATTTTCTTATTTTACTGCTTTGTAAAACCTACGGAAAAAAAAATTCTCCTCAACACATTTTTTTCATCTAGTCACAGACTATTTTTTGTCTAAAATTTCTCAAACCGACTGAAACCTCGAGCTTAGGGTTTTGTTTTTCTCGACCTAATGTTGACACTTTCTCTATACTACTCACGAGCATACAAAGCACATCACAAAATCATGATAATCATCGAGGAATGCCTGATGGTCGCAGTGCGTGCCCATCAAGTCCTAGGTAATCATTAGCCTAACTTGTGATACTAAGCTATACTCTAGTATCGACATCGCATTTATGCAAGCCACAATGCTCTTTTACCTTATGACCATGGCCTAAGCCCCGAGTCCTCAAGCCTGGTATTCGTATGCCTAAGCTCTACACCCACCCAGGCTCCCGAGTTAATTGTTAACTGAGTACGATACCATGCTGTGAAGCTGGTATCAGGACCATACTTATAAACACACCCAGGAGCTCAGAATCGTTTACCTTAGCTCACGATACCAATTTGCGACACCGATCCAGAATTCGTTGACAACCTTGCCGTCGACCGTGAAGAGCTTGTGTCATGTCCTTGAGACCTTGTCACAGCTAAGTAAAAATGGCCCACTTGGTCCCATACATCAGTCACTCACCCAAAATCTAACTAACTATATTACAATAGTTTCAGAGTTGATTACATAACTCTTAATCTGACATATATTAAAATTTAGAATTCTAATACATGTTTTACAAAAAAATATCAAAGCCCTGTCGGAACTCTTCCTACAAAAATCTCTTGCCTCCTAGTGAAGGCATAGATCTTCTGAATAGTCCTGTACGAAATAATGTTCCTCAGACAAGATTGAGCAATGCCTGATAGTGATGTTTCCTGCATAGGTTACTCCCACCTAAAGTGCACGTACGGCTGGATTCAGTATAAGTAAATTCAAAATAGACGTAAAGTAGATTACCATAAGCGCGAATAATCTTTGCATGAATATCGGAAGGAATGTGACTCTTACTATGACTCTGGAGATAATACTTCAACTCCATCAAAAAATTTTTCAAACAGGGGCTGTAGGAAGGCGTGTGCAGGATGAGGATGCTGGAGGAAGAAACAATGGGAAGCATTGGCAAAAAAGACTGCAGATAGCGTGTGGATCATATAAGAGGCGAGTGCGTGATCATTTTTCTGTGAAATAGTCGTAGGTCGACCTTGAGATGAACTATTGGACATCTCGAGCGATTCTTTGGAAAATCTTCCTTGAAATTCCTTTCCTGACCACTTTGCATTTTTCTTTTTCTTTCATGCTATACACCTGCACTAATTTTCTAGATTTTCCCCGGTGCGTATGAAATGCGTCTGCCATTCAGGCAATTCACATGTTAATATATAAATCATGCATATACTAACATAAATTAACTCATAACATCATGTTATTGATTCTTATCAATAATATCAAAATTAGCTCGCCAGGCTAATCAAAGCAATCAACGAAATTCAATGGCTCTTACGATTATAGCTATACAATTCAAACACTCCTTATTAACACATTTAATTTTCATGCGGTAACAATTTCTTTCCTCACAATTGAGTCATTCATTTCAAGCGATAACAGCACAACACACATGGACCATTTCGATCAATAAAACCAAGCGCCAAGAAAGCTAATTTTTAACAATCCCTAAAGTGAGCGTTGGGGTTATTAAAATTGAGCAACCCTCTCACTAACATCGGTTCCACTTTGTGGGCAAGAAATCCTATGGCCATTTCGAGCCAGTAGCATCCAAAACATAATTTGTGCATAAATTATCACCTGAGCCCACCAGGCAGTCCGTGGGTCCAAAAACGGATTCGGAAATTTTCGACAATTCGATCCGAGTTTTGGGACCAATCAAACGGTCACTCACGACCTCAAATCAATCAAATCATTCACAAGGCTCTTAAAACCGAAAATAACCAAGTAGGAGAAGACCCCTACCTCTTGGAGTTGTCGAAACTCCACAAAATCGGTGCCCACGCGTAGCCCTTGCCGCGTAGAACAACTTTGCTTCTTGGCCCGAAGAGATCCAACGATCAGAACATCGGGAAATCTAGAGAGAAGTTGCACTTTCTCTCTCTAAAAACCCTCAATTTCTCAAAATCTGCTCTCCTCTCTCCCACTGCAGTTAGACAAAAATGGAAGAGCTCTTCTTTTGGCCGCCGTTGCCACGTATGCGATTATGCGTTGGTTGATGGATTCATGTCGCTTCGTCACCTACTTTGGATTTCTATCTAATTAGGAGATGCCACATGTCACCCATGGGCCCCATACTTGAGCTCAAGTTGACTCATTTTGCACCTGACACGTGACACACTGTGAGCCACTCAAAATGTGCCAAGTGTCCCGCACTCTCTCATTGCCTCGAAAAACATGCAAATTCCGACTGTCTCGAAATTCGACGAAATTCAACGTGATAGCTAGATTTCGCGAGACGATTCCAACGGTGAAGTCTGTTTCGTCATTCGATATCTAGAAAAACTCCGAATTTTGACCGAAATTACCATTTTGCTATTTTTCAGAAAATTAGGATTTTCTCGGGGTTTCACATTAGTTAAATAATATCAAAACAATAAAGTACAACTTAATAACATATCTAAAAAAAGCAACTCCAAAATATAAAATGAAATCTCATATGCCTCTAATCTTCATCATCATCCTCATTATATCCAATAATAACATGTGATTCCATATTATAAATGATTTCACATTAGAAAGAAGTATATCCGATGGTCAGTTAACCGTTAATTAATTTAGAATGTTAGCAAATATAAATTTCATTTATATTTGAATAAAAATATTTTTTCCAAAAAATGCATCTCATGAAAAGAAATTAGTATATGATTTTTGTTAATTATTAAAATAACATTATTTTGTTATTAACACTAGCTTAAAATAATAAAATTATTTAAAATATACCGATAATTTAGTTATTAAATTTAATTAATTTTATAAACTAGTACAACTTTGTTTTTATAAACAAAACATATATGATTGAATAAAATTTAAAGGATAAATAAAAAAAAATGAAATTGTAAATATTTAAAATAGATTTGTGGACACCTCGATTCCTGGGTTCAAGACTACTCTGTCAACCCGCTGAATATTTCGTGGAGTGCCTGATGACCCGACATTTTTCGATTTAAAAATCGGCGTAGTCTCCCTTTGTACGTATGAGCTCTACCCAAATACGTAACCCGCATAAACCCTCAAGGTCTCCAAACAAATTCCAATATACGCTTTATGATTTAAACTACCACTCGCCTGCTAAACAATACCAATATACATGCCAACTAAGAATCCAACTATATACCCAATAGTTACAAGAGTTAATATGTTTACTCTTATACAATACATACATTAAACTAAAAAGTTCTAAATACATATACATCAAAGCCAATGCACGCTTCCTTCTAATCCGTCCTGTGTCTCTAGACGAGCCGCCCTCGCACGCCTCCCGCACTGCAAAATAATATCCCCGACGTGGTGAGCTAATGCTCGCAGTGAATCGCCCTAAATGGGCTACTCACCACCTAAGTGCAGTGCAATGTTCCAAATTAAGCACACATTCAAGCAAATGCATGATCCTACTTGAATGTCTACATGACCAACTCAGACCCCGAGTCCACTGACTTCACACTCGCCTAAGCCCCGTATGAGGCACTTCTATTTTGTTTGTTCAGGACAACCCTCCTATGTGTATATATCAACTGGGCCGCCCGAC
Source organism: Tetrastigma voinierianum (assembly GCA_016808115.1). Classification (NCBI taxonomy): domain Eukaryota; kingdom Viridiplantae; phylum Streptophyta; class Magnoliopsida; order Vitales; family Vitaceae; genus Tetrastigma; species Tetrastigma voinierianum. The sequence goes on along the minus strand of JAEQBH010003826.1, from coordinate 173,342 downwards.
GATTGATATATTATTTGTTTGCTCAGGACAACCCTCCGATGTGTATATATCAACGCCGGTCCGACGATTGATATATTATTTGCTCAGGGACTATCTCTCCGATGAATATCAATTCTGGGCTACTCCGACGATTGATATTTTTTTAATTTTGGACTACCCGATAATTACTATTTTTAGACAACCCTCCGAACCGTTCTTTTTTCTAGACTATCTCATGCACTCACTCCTATAGTCCTAGTGGTGTTCTGTGCATATGGAATGCATGTACGCCAATTCCACATAGCCTAATCTGTATATGTAAATATATAAATACAACAGATTTACAAACAATCAATTCACACAATCATGTCATGTGTAAATTCTCATTTTATCACATCAAAATTAGCTCACTAGCACGATCAAACACGAGCAATTCAACTGAATCACTGAACATCAAACACATTAATTCACAAAAATATAATTTGAGAACACTGCTTTCAGAATAGTGAAAACCCTACTACCATTCCCGAAAATCTCAATTCATCTGGGCTCATTTTGTGAACTCAAGATTTCACTCGGCCATTCCTTAATCTTTTCATAACAAGTATACATTTAATGCACAATTTATCACCAATTTCACCCAAAATGTACTTCCATACTCATACAATTTTACTCACCAAAAAATGCTCTAATTTTTTCACACTTCGGTCCTAAGCTTTGGGACCTATCAACCGGCCCCTCTCGGCCTCATTCAACTCAATACATGATTTATCACATAATTTTAGAAATAAACACCCAAAACAAATTGTAATGTACCACTCGCTTTCACAATTAGCTCTAATAAATTAACACCCGTCCCAAGATTTGGATCTGATCAAACGGCCCCTCACTACCATCTCAAATTTAAACATCGAAAAAGTACTTAAAGAATGAATAAAACCCAAGTAGGGAGAAACCCCACCTCCTCGGAGCTCGAGGAAACTCCCAAACCCAGACCCACTGCCCCTCCGCGTGAGCAGCCTTCCTTCTTGTCCCAAGATCGCGACTACGGATTCCTGTTCTAGAGAGAAGATGGCATTATGTCTCTAAAAAAATAGCCATTTTCAGTTCTGGACCTTTCTCCCCTTCCATTCCCGTTTTTTCTCTCCTTTTAGTCAATTTGAGAAGATGAACTGTAGCCATTTTGTTTTATTAACATTTAAAATTTTAAAATGACCACTATGTCCCTTCTTTTCCCAGTTTTGTCATTCGGCACTGCCTCGGCCGTCCATTTTCATCATTTCTCTACTCATGCCACTTATGACACATGAGTACTTGTTATATGTGACTTTCGTCGCATCGAAAATCGTTTTACTCAAGACCAAACGCGATGCCCTCGGTGGGGTGTGCCGTAAATTCCGACCGGTCTCTAATTCGATCGAATTTACATATCACCAGCTAGATTTCGTGGAGATCTATCCAACGTACAATACGTTTCATTATCCGATATCTAGAGAATAAATTACGTATTTTTAACCGAAATTACGATTTTACCTTTCTGCAAATTGAATTTCTGGTCTTACATCTCCCTCCTTAAAGAATTTCAATCCGTAATTTAGGACAATTATAATCAATCACATGCAGCAACGGCACCTCACTCATGTACTAAACGCTTTAAATCTGGAACCAATAAAAACCACGTACTTTCTCATCCCAACAAGGATAGCCCGCATCGTGTCCCCACTCCCAAGCGACTCCACCCATACAGTGCCGCCATAGCACTTTAACTAGTCACTGGGTCATGCCGCGCAAAACCCGAAGTGGATCACGAAGCAGTCAATAATGCACACCGGTCTCCTCGAAGGTCCCATCCGTGTCAACCTCAATCCGTCTCAACCACCACACGAGCCAGATTCTGCGTATATCGGCATGGAGACGTGAAACACCCGCGTGACACCACATGCCGGGCTGTGAACACCAACCGGTAAGCTACGATGCCTATCCTCTCGAGTATCTCGAAATGTCCAATAAACCTCGGTGATAGCTTCCCGCGCTTGTCGAACCTGACCAATCCCCTCTTAGGCATCACCTTCAAGAAGACGTGATCCCCAATCTCGAACTATAAGGGTCGATGTCGCACACGCATAGCCTTTCCGCCATTTAAGCCGCGGAGAAGACGTCGTCTTTATCTAAGCTCACCTTCCTGAGGTGTCTCTTAATCAGATTAAGACCGCAATGGAACTCTCCCCACTGTCCCACCTAATCCGCCGACTACATGGCCCCATACAATGCCTCACATGGTGCCATTCAGATACCACTCGCCTGGTAACCCTTGTTGCAAAGTAATCTAATTAGCGGGGCAATTGCCCTCCTACCTGCCCTTATGATCCAGGACGTATGCTCGTAGCATGTCCTCTAATACATGTATAGTCCTCTCAGACTGACCATCTGTCTGAGGGTGGAACGTTGTACTCATCGTCACCGTGAGCGCCTACATGCTTTGAAACTCCTTCCAAAGTGTGTCGCAAACTCGGTCCCTATCCGACACTATGGATACTAGTACTCCATATAGTCTGACTATCTCAAATGTATGAACCCAGCAGACTTCCAAGGCGTCATCCGCACGGCTAGGAAAATGTGCCGACTTCAGGAGTTTGGCCCACTATCACCCATACCGTCATGCTTTCCGCACGCCCGTGCGTGGGTCACAAAGTCCATCGTGACGTGCTCCCACTTCCACTCACCACCTTCAATGGCCTTCAGCCCTCGCTAGCTTCGGTGCTATCTAACTCCGTTGACATGTGAGACATCACGAACAAAGTCCCCTATGTGTCTTTCATCCCACTCCACGCATCGCTATCAAGATCCGGTACATCTTCGCGGCCACCTGGATGTGACGGAAAATCGAGAGTGCTGAAACTCCCGAGAATCTCCTCTCTCAAATCTGGCCAACTCCGGGGAAACCACTACCCGTCCCCTCTATATCAAGACTACCATCTATGTGAACGGTCCAGCCTCGTCACCCGTGCACCGACCGTCACTTCTGGCCCTCACGGACACCATCTCTACGGCCTTACCACCAGACTCAATCACTGGCCATCAGAGACGGTGTAGCCACTTAAACTCCCAGGTACTATGAGCTCGCTCGCCAGACCAGAGTCCAAACTCCGTCTCCACGCTCGAGCATCCGCCACTCCCGAAGCTATGACAGCTGAATCGCCTTGTGACTTCCGATCGAGTGTATCGCCAATTACATTTTCCTTACCGAGGTGGTAATGCAAAAAGTGAAGTCATAATCCCCAGAACTCCATCCATCCTGCGCTGCTTCATATCGAGGTCCCGTCAGGTGAAAATATACTTCAGACTTTATGGTCTGAGTACACCTCGAACTCTCACAGATAAGTAGTGGCGCCTAAATTCGGCGCGAGATCACGCCCCAACTCCATGTCGTGTGCACTCGCTCATGATTCTTCAACTCGACGAGAACCATAAGCATACCTCCCGGACCGTGAGATCAAACATCCCATCCGGCCTCGAGGCATCACACAATACACTATGTACCCCTGTCTCCCGGTCCGGACCATCAAGATGGGAGCCGGCAGTTCTCTTTCAACTCCTTGCACGCCCTCGCACGGCTATCCCACTCAAATCTCACCTCCTTTCACTCAACCTTAGTCATAGTGCCGCTATCCCGAGAACCACCAAATCTCCCGTAATACCCACCAATCCCAAGAAATTACGTATCTCGCAGACCGACTTCGTCTCTCCCACCCATCACAGCGCCTCAACCCTTTCTAGGTCGACCGACACTCGATGCCGACACCACGTGTCCCAAAGAATCTCACCCCAAGAAGCCGTAACTTGCACTTACTAAACTCGCGCGCATACCGATGGTCTCTCAATAACCTGTAAACGATCCTCAAGTGGTACTACGCCTCCCGCCTCCGACTCGTGAGTGCATCAAGACGCCATCCACGAAGACTACGACAAACCGATCTAAATAGGGTTGGAATATCCTATGCATGAGATCCATGAATGTACGTCGCGCATTCGTCAACCGCGGTGGCATCACCGCAAACTCAAAGTGCCCATAACGCCGCTCTAAACGCCGCCTGGGATATTCAGATCCTAACCCTCACCGATGGTAACTAGTGCGAAGTTCATCTTCGAGTAGACTCGCGCTTCAACTCCATCAAATAAATCGTCAATCCTCTGTGAATACGCACCGAGCTCGATCGTAACCCCCGCTCAACTGTTCAGAAGCCACGTACGCCGGCGGTCATGTCCTCTTCTTCGCAAAATCAGAATCGGGAGCGCCCCATGGTGGCAGCCTTGCCAATGAACCCCTTGTCCAATAGCCTCGAATCGGACTCGAGTTCCCGCAACTCAACCGGGTGCCATCTTATGCGTGAGTCATAGAGACGGGTGAAGTACCGCGGTGTAACTCGACACCAAAGTCTTCACTACCTCCGCGAGGTACCCGTGTAACTCATCCGAAAACATCCACATATCGCATACCGAGCGTATCTAAGTCCGGCCCTCCGTCCTCGTAAGGCTCAAGTACTCCAACCCGGGCTAACCCGCCCATGACACAACTGACTCATATATCAGTTTGGGGCAAAATGTCATGCTTATCTCCCTGAAACACCACACGAGTACCGTCCTGCGTGGGGCAAGAACTGGCCCTACGCCACAATCGATAACGACCCCGTAAGCCGTCGCTCATCCATTCCTGTGATAACATCGAACCCACATGTCCGCATGATCCTCAGTCCACCGTGGAGTAGAGTCCCCAGATCTCCAACTCGCAACCTCGACATATCATCCCTATTCTCGCCCTAATCCCTGGGCGGAGAACTTTCCACATACAAATACCCTCTAAGGTCTCAACCTCAAGCTCAATCCTCTCTCTACGGTCGTGGTCATTCTAACTATAGAACTATATCCTGTAGGAGAAGTCCTATAATCCTAGCCCGAATGGACAACCTCAGTCCATTCTCAAATCTCCTAACTTCGGGTCACGCTCAGGGCCACGTAATCATCAACAAATCTGGGTTAGCTTTAGAACCTAGTCACATAACTACCGCTACCATCGCCCCTTGCTTCAGCTCTAGGAACTCCCTGAGGCCACATGCCTCGCAAGAATCGAAAGTACTTACCCATGAACAAATTCAAACTTGCCCATGTCATAGCCTCTAAGTCTCTAGAGGTCCTTGCCCATTTCCAATTCATACTGGCTCTCACCCTCTACCATGAACGCAGCCTGGGCCCCGACATCCCGGTCGCACGGGAGGTGACCGTAGCCTCCAATAATGCTTCTCGACCAGATAAACCAAATTGGCTCATCACCATCGGGTCTCCTCCTCGTGGAATGTCGAGGATGATGCGCTCTAAACCTTTGAGGTTACTAGGACCTCCCCACACTACCATGCCGCCTCATATGATAAAGAACACGCAATGACTGAGTTGTGTACCTCAGCAAAGGTCACGATCAAATACTGACTACCGGGTCAAATGCCTATGGTGCCCGACCAAAGGCCCCGTGGACGCCCTTCACGCTCCCGCCCTACTAGCCATCTACACAATTAACATGGCAGTTAAATCTCAATGCAGTATCTCTAAGGCATAAACACCGCCCCGAGACACTAATCATACACATAAATCAGTGTATACATATTGTCCTTGCATTTACAGGTCATGCAAGGCAATCAATTTTGCATTTAAAATATTGTTTTCAACAAAAATTTATTTTCAAATTCCCTACTTGAAAATTTTATTTTTCAAAATTTTGTCATAAATTTATTTTGATTTTGATTTGACTTAATTTAATTTTTTTTTTTTTCATTTATTTCCATTATTTCCTGTACTGAAAAAATCACTAAAAATCACTTCTTCTTTTTTCATTTTCAATTACTCAAATAAATTTATAAAATTTTATTTTTCTCATTTTCTTTCGGCCACCTTGTAAACCTTAGAAAATAATTTTCTTCACCAGAAACCAAAATAAATACATAAAATTTATTTTATTTTATTTTTTCTTTTCTATTCGACCATGTCATTCCAAAATTTTCAAAACCTCCCGATCTAACACCAACCAAATAAAATGACAAAATCTTATTTCATTATCCAATAAATTTATTAAATTTCCATCTCATTTTCTACTTTCATTTTTTTTTTCATTTCCAATAAATTCCTTTGCTACTTCCATACATGCAAGGTTTGAACATCGTAATTCCTACACTCACAATTTTATGAGTTCACTTAAAATTCATTTAAAATTTTATTTCATTGTCCTAAACCAAATAAATTTTGTAAAAGTTATTTCTTTTATTTTGTTCCAATCTCTACACACCTAAAACTAAAATTTTTCATTACCATCCCATGCCATCAACCAAGCATATCAATCATATAAATCAACATAGCACCTAACAATTCATGTTATGTAATAACCAAGCATGCAAGCACACTTCACAAAATCCAATCACACAAACATACCAACCCATGGCGGTGTCCTAGTTTTGTCCCGCGGATTTCCTAGGTAACCCATACCTAAACTCAACATCAGAACCACATCATGGTGATGTTCTTACACCTCAAAGACCATGGCGAAGCCCAAATCCTCAATCTCTAGGTTTCCATATACCAGATTTCATCAAAACCAATTCGAGTGGTGATGGATACCCAACCCGAGCTCCCTAGGTATTCGTATACCTAAGCTCCGATACTCAAGTCAGACACCCCGATCTCGAATCGTCACTGCTCCACAACTTGCATTATGTGGAGTGTTTGATGACCCAGACATTTTTCATTTAAACTGGCATGGTACGGGGAGCTCTACCTAAATATAGAACTCCGTATAAACCTCGTCTCTAAACATCCAATATACGTTTATGATTTAAAACGCACTACTAGTCATAAACAATACTCAATATACATGCCAACTAAGAATCAACTATATACTGGTTAGTTATGGAGTTAATATGTTTTTACTCTTATACAATACATACATTAAACTTAAAAAACTAATATCGTATACATCAAAGCCAATAAAAACGGCTTCCTTCTAATCCTAGGTCTCTAGATCGAGCCGTCCGCACGCGCCCCCGTACCGTAAAACAATATCCCTATCAGGAGCTTGAATGCTCAGAGTGGAATCGCCCAAGTGGGCTACTCACCACCTAAATGCGCGGTACTGTTCCAAATTACACACATTCAAGCAAATGCATGATCCTAATGAATGTCTACATGACCAACTCGCATCCCGAGTCCTCATCGACTCTACACTCCCCGCCTTTAAGCCTCGATGAGAATTTCTATTTCATGGTTTCAAAGTGCACAACCTCCGATGTGTATAAGATCAACTGGGCCGTCCGACGACGATATATTATTTGTTTGTGGACTACCGATGAATATCAATCGTCGCCTCCGACGATCGATATTTTTTAATTTGACTACCCTCCTATACTATTTTTAGACAACCTCCGAACCGCTTTTCTAGACTCATCTCATGCACTCACTCCTATAGTCCTGTGGTGTTCCAAAGGCATATGGAATGCATGTATGCCAATTCCAATATACAGCCTAATTCTGGCATGTAAATATATAAACATGCATATATTTACAAAACAATCAATTCACACAATCATGTCATGTAAATTCTCATTTCATCACATCAAAATTAATACCGGGCTAATGATCAAACACGAAAGCAATTCAACTTGAATCACTCGATCAAACACATTAATTCGGCAAAATATAATTTGAGAACACTGCTTCGAATAGTGAAACCCTGCTACTATCTCCAAAATCACATCTACTCCGCTCACTTCAGGAACTCCGGCATTTCACTGGCCATTCTCGACCTTTTCATATCAAGCATACATTTAATGCACAATTTATCACTGTCTGACCCAAACAAATATACCATACACCTGACCGCCCAAAAATGCTCTAATTTCACACTTCATCCTAAGCTTCGATCTATCAACCGCCCTCGGCCTCATTCAACTCAATACATGATTTTTATCACATAATTTAGAAATAAAACACCCAAATGTTCGTGCACACACTGTTTTCACCATTAGGTTTTACACGAAACAATTTGCCCCAAGATTTTGGGACCGATCAACGCCCTCACTTCCGCTCAGTCCACTTTAAACATCAGTACTTGAATAAGAATAAACCAAAGTAGGGGAGAAACCCCTACCTCTGAGTTCAGAAACTCCCTAAATCCGCACCACGCTAAGCCCTCCGTGAGAGCGCCTTTCCTTCTTATCCCGAAGACTGCCGACGATCGAATCTCCTGCAGCCAGAGAGCATGGCATTATCTCTAAAAAAAAATCAAGCCATTTTCAGTTCTGACCTTTCTCCCCTGCCATTCCCGTTTTTCCCTATTAGTCAATTCTGAGAAGATGAACTAGAGCCATTTTGTTTTGTTAACATTTAAAATTTTAAATGACCATTATGTCCTCATTTTTCTCTCAGCTGTCATTCTAAGACTGCCTCTACCGGTCCATTTTCTTCATTTCTCTACTCATGCCACTTTATGACATGAGTACTTGTTATGTGACTTCACAGATCAAAACTGTTTTACGACACTAAACGCGATGCCTCAAAACGTGGATTCGATCACTTTAATTCGACGAAATTTTACATACTAGCTAGATTTCATGAGACGATTCCAACAGTGCAATCCGTTTCGTCATCCGAGATCTAGAGAATAAGTTACGAATTTTTAATCGAAATTACGATTTTACCCTTTTCCCAGAAATTGGAATTTCTCGGGTCTTACAGGATTAATGAGATAAATAAAAATATATTTAATATTAAAACTATAATTTATTTAATTCAAATGCATTTCTCAGAATTTTCATTCAAGATTTTTAAATATTAAATTATCATATAAATTATATTAAAAAATATTCATGTAGAAATTGAAAAATAAAATAGTTAAACAACAAAGTCTGATATTAACTATATATTATAATAATAATTATTTTAAAACCCTTATGCTACAAAAGAGATAGTTGAATCCTGGTAATCCCAATTAGAGGGTGTGTATTGGATTATGACTTTTAATTATATTTATAGATTTTTTTAAGATGATGACTTTTATAAAGTTTCATAGATTTTTAAAGACTTCTATAGATTTTTGTAGAGTTTGTAAATGTATGTATGAGTTTCATAGACTTTTATAGACTTTGGCAAAATTTTATAGATAGTTATAGACTTTTATAAAGTTTGTAAATGTGATGATGACTTTTATTGTCTTTTATTTTAAAAGATTTTTATAGACTTTTATTTTAAATATTTCTTTATAAATTTTGACAGAATTTTGTAGATATTGATAGACTTTTTAGTAAGCTTATAAATATTGATGGGATTCCCAAACTTTAAATAAATACAATAATCGGTAAACCCGAGAAAAAAATTATAATAATAAAAAAAGTTAACTGTAATAAAACCCTAAGTTTTCTAGATCCGATGATCTAAACGGACTTCACCGGCAATCGCCTCTCGCCAAATCTTTAGCCACAAGTCGATTTCGCCACTCAGATATCACTCAGACGCTGAGCAGAATTCAACTTAATGCAAAGACACTTAAGACATTTTGCGCACACACAAGGTCACGCGTCGCGCAGATTAAGTCAACTCGAAGCCTGGCGGTGGGGCCCTTGGGTGACATAGCATCTTCAATTTGAGGTAAATCGTGAAGCTACTGGATAAGGAGAAGCAAAATTTTTTCAACCAATTAAAGGACAAGCTAATTTGAGGACAAAGGAGACATCTTTCGTTGCATCGTAGTGTAGAAGGTGAGCAGGATTTCAAAATGGAGATAGAGAGAGTAATTTCTAGACTCCCACATCTTCTTGATCACTTCGGGCCAAGAAGCAAAGTTGTTCTACGCGGAGAGGGCTACTGAAGACCGATTTTGGTGAGCTGACAACCTGCAGGTGTGGTCTTCTCCTATTCGGGTTATTTTCGGTTTTAAGAGTCGCAGGAATTAGATTGAGTTGATTTGGTCGTGAGTGGTCAGTTGATCGTCCCAAAACTCGGGGGATCTAATTATTGAAATTTCGGGAGCCTGCTGACGCCCACGATTGCTCGGGCAAACAGGTGTAATTATTCACAAAATTGTGTTTTCGTGTGTATGAAAGCTGGAAACGGCCATAGATTTTGGCCCTGACAAAGTAACTCGATAAGCTTGGTGAGTGGGTCGCCTCTACGAACAAATCCCCATCATGGCTAGACTCGTTAAAAATGTACCTTAAGCTCGCTTGTCAATCGAAATTTATCTACAAGTGGTTTTCACAAAATATCGCTTAATCGATGGTTTCAATTGTGAGGGAATTTAATATGTTAATGCATAGAATTTGATGTGTTAACATGATGTGGTGATCTAATTTATGTTAATATATGCATGTAAATATTATACTGAGGTCGAAATGGTATAATACATTCCATACAAGACGTAAGACCCTAAAAATTAAAAAGGAGGTACGACATGAAAATGAAAGAAAACGAATATGGTTGTGAAAGGAATTTCAAATGAATATTTTTCGGAGAATCGGTTGGGAGATTGTCCAACAATTTCACGCCCAGAAGCCCATGAATTGCTCTCGAAAGTTCCTCCAACGACCCGCCTGAGGGTAGTCCCATATTTTTATCGAAACTCGATAGTGTGCCTTTATGAATAAAAGCTTTTGTTTTGAAAATCCAAGGCTTTGGCTACATGGCTTAGGCAATCCAGGAGGGAGCCTGCGATGACTTTGGGACAGTGGATCGCGGCATACATTCAGCAGGATCACGTATTTATCAACGCATTTACGCTAATCATCATTACATCAGACTGAGCGGAGTAATCGAAAGAATCGGGTTTTCCTTCATTCTATCGATTCACCAGTCATATATATAATACTACAAACTAAAAGTCCTGCTACGCTTACTGCATAAGCTATAACAGGCGTACAAGACGTGTGTGTAACAAAGTACCATCGATCAAATCAAGCTATAAATATGGCTATAATACGGCAATTATACTATCACCAAATCGTAATTATACATATTCTAAAAAATAGAAGATTAGATATTCAAGATAACTTAATACCTCAAGTCGAAAGCACGAGATCACAAAATGCCAAACTTGCCAAGTAGATACGTAAACTTTACGCTTGCCAAGAGCCTGTGAAGATGTCGGCAAGTTTACCTTCGTGAGACACACGAGATCGAAATAATATCACACGGTCGGCATCACGCGACATAATGACAATCAACTTCAATATGCTCGGGTACGCCACGCAGTTGACGTGATTTTGCGCAATGTAGATTGCCGACCGACTATCACAAAGAGCGTTTACGGTCGCGAATGTGTGATGACCTCAAATCTCTACAAGCAAAGCTGAGCCATTTCAACTCAAGTGACGGCAACCATGGAACGACATCGCCGCCAGGCGATCGACATCAGAGTGTCGCTTTGCCTCCAAGAAATCGCAGAAGATCCAAGAAACACTATCCAACCGCAAGAGACCGTCTAGTCAAAGGACACGTAGCCCAATCTGAATCGCACCAACCTATCAGATAACCCACAACTCGTATTAAGAAGAATGCTCGACCGACACCCTTTGGCAAATAACCGCACGGAGCGCCGCATTCCAATGATCCCCGACGAGTGTGCTGCCAACCGAGCTAAGATATGAATCAGAGTAAACCAGTACCGACGGTGGAGGTTATAAATGGGAGATCAATCTAGCGTCGTTTATATAATTTTCGTGATCGGTGAGCAAAGCGGTTTCGGGCGAGCCAATGTGTGATTCGCTCCGGAAAGCCAACGGACGAGACCCCAATAAGCCACACTTTCAAGAATATCAAGAGTGTATTTTCGCTGATTAAGAAGATGCCTCACTACGAGCAACCTCAATAGAGCCAGAAAATACTTCAAGGCACCCAAATCTCATATGGAAACACCTCAGTAACAGCTCAAATGGTCAACTGAAGCATCATTACCGTAAATAATGAGATCATCAACATACACAAGAACATTGTTGTACCGATCCTCGATGTAGAGTAAACAGAGAATAATCCGACTAAGATCAAGGAAACCATAAGTCTTCAAAGAAGCAAAATTTAACTTAGCATACCGAAGACCATGAGTCTGTCAGACCATACAAAGACTTCTTGAGACGACACACTAAACCAGGAGTGCGAACGTTGAAGCCAGGAGGAAGTTTCATGTAAACTTCTTCATCAAGATCACCATGAAGAAACGCATTATGAACATCCATCTGATGCAAAACCCAATTTCGACCGCTTGCAACTCCGCTAAGAAGGCACGAATAAAGGACTACATTTTCGCGAATCGGAGCAAAGTTTCATTATAATCAACCCCCTCAACTCGATGATTGCCAAAATAACCAGATTTGTGCCTAAGACGCCTCTACTCGCTTCATTCGCATGATATTTGATTTTGTATACCCATTTAGAACCAAGAGTTTCTTTTATGAGGAGGTAAAACCGCATGTCCTGTGTTTATTATTAGCTTCTAGCAAAGAATTCTTTCAGATAACCACAAATAACCTTCATCTTGTATAGCTTTAAAAGAACGAGGTTCAATGCCTTCATGATCGGGCCGCAAGAAAACATGGTGTCGTGGAGAAACTTATTACAATTCACATAATGTGCTATAGGATATGGAGCACCAAGAGCTAGTAGAAGACGAGAACACGACGACTCCTAAGATTGTACAAAGGTGGGTAACAAAGTCACGAAGAAGAATCCGAGGGACTCCGCGACATCCCGCAGGACCCGCGCCCTAAGTCACCTGGGTGAGGCAGGAGGAGGCGGCGGCAGGGGGCACAGGAGGCGATGTGGGATTCAGCACAATCTCAGTCCCAATTGCAGGGGCTGCATGATCATCCACCAAAGCATACTCCAAGTCTTCCAAAAATCAACATCAATCCTCGCATTAGAATCGTGTGGCGACGAGAATAAGCCGCACTTGAGAAGTAGAAATAGCCCCGTAAGGAAATTCATTATGAAACTTTACATCTTTGGAAACAAAGATGTCACCGCCCGCGTCATATAATTTCCACCCTTTTTCCCATGTGGATAACCAATAAAGACACATTTCCTACTTTTGAGGAGCAAATTTATTACCTTTGGTTTTGATTGTGGGCAAAAGCTAAACAACCAAAAAACCTTAAGTTCATCATACTGTGTGCCCACAAAGAGAATTTCAAAGGAGTCAGATTATGGAGCAAACCAAGGAGTTCCTGGAGCACGAGATACACCACCAAGCACACATTCTCCCAAAGTAATAGGAAGATTGCCTGAAACATCAAAGCACGACCCACATTAAGAATATGTTGATGTTTCTTGCCCATCATCTAATTACCTCATGAGGAGTCCAACACAAGAGGTTTGAAAATAATGCCATGTGTATCAAAATAATCCAACATACATTTAAACTCCGTACTCATTATCAATTCATACTATTTTGACATTTGTTTCAAACTCAAGGGCAATCATAGCAAAATGAACAAAAAAACTTGATAAACTCAGGTTTTTGAACGCAATAAATAAACCCATACAATTTCTTGAAAAATCATCCACCAAAGTAAAAATAATGTGCTCCACACGAAGAGGGTATCTATTCGGGCCCCATAAATCACAATGAATAAGTTCAAAGATTCGACTAGTTTACTATCATCGACATAGAAAACTATCACGTTTGCTTTGCTCTGAGGACAAACTTCGTGATGCTTTATTCCTAATTTCTTTCTGGCATCGAAGAAATAAATTTAACTAACTTCGACACCCTATCCGGAGCGATGCCCTGCAGACGACGACATGCCACAACTCAAAATCTGAAATCTCCGAACCGTTATCGCGACACATCGTGAAATCACGAAATAATAGAGTCCATCCATTGCTCACCTACTTCCAATCGACTTCGAGCGTAGTCCCTGTGATAGCACATAATGAATCGTTGAATTGTAAAAGACATTTAGAATCATCAATTAATTGTGGACACCGAGATTGTTGCAATGTAACCTGTGGTACAAATAAAACATATTCAAGTATCAACCCATCGGGCCAACAAATGCGCTTAACCTAGTAGCAATGGCATGTGCACCGTTAGGGTAACCCAACTAACATTGCGAAATATGATGAGTGTCCGTCAAACATGATTCGCCGTGAATATAGCGAAGCACCAAGACAATAATCCAAGAAAAAGGAGAGAACGCACCCATCATCTGATCATGCTAGCGATTATTTATCATATTCAATAAAATTAACCTGCTCCGGTTTTAAGTCAGGCAAAGAAATGTCGAGGACCCATGAGAGGAGGCCACCGACCTGGCCCCACCATCCACGCATTGGCGCCACGACCGTGGCAGCACGCCAGTCACCAATGCAGGAGCGCCGAGGAGCCAGAGGTGGTTGTGCATCGGGTCGGCACCGCCGACTCCAGCCCGATCTTTCCCACCCAATCCTATGATCCATGCTTAAAACAAGTATTGTCATCAGCGACCCGATCGCTACAAAATGTAACAATACAATTTTGATTATCTAGACTCGTAACACGAGCCTCAGGTTCGGCAACGCAGGTAGTTAAACGCATGGATTTCCTCCGTCTCGCTCTATCTCGAGCAATACCCGAGACTTTTCTTCCCGAAGACATGCTGATACACACGATCGAGACTGCAAAGGAGAAGTGGACAACAAATTAGAACGCACTGCTGTATAACCTGAATTAATGCCAATGAGAACAATCATGGTTTCTCCTCCTCCCGATCCGTAGTGTTCGCACTCAAAGAACATCACAAGTACAATTACCACAGGCACACGCATGGAGAGAGAGGCTTGAGACTTCCATCCACCCATCATACAATCCCATCAAACGGTATAATAATCATCAATACATATTCAAGTTTGCTTACGCTTGGTAATATCGCCCTCAATTGTTGAAGGCGAGGACCATCGCCACGCAAAACCGCTTCTCAAGATAATCCCAAAGTCGTCGGGCTTCATCATGAAAAGGGAATGGAGGCCGCCAATTTTGGATCAAGAGTCCGTGTGGATCCATGAGACGCAGCATAAATCATGCTTGTCCCAATCGAAAGTTGTTTCTTTTCTCCGTTGGTTCGTGAATGTCCCATCAACAAACACAAACTTTCTACGAAGCTTCAAAGCATAAACTTAATTGCACGTGCCCATGAAATATAATTGTCATTAGAAAGGATCACGTGGGTGATCATATTCCCTGCATCTCTGCACTCCAAGATAATAAGGAGAATGGGATCTATTTTCCATCGTCGCCATAATGAGAAGAATCTTGAGAGAAATTTAGAAAGAAAATAAATGGGTGCAAAGCTTTGTTGTGCCGGCGTGGCCTGAGATACCATGAAAGAATTGGTTTTCCTTCATTCTATTGATTCACCCGTAAATATATATATAATATTACAAACTAAAAGTCTCGCCACGCTTACGCGCATGCTCTATAAATACGTTATAATACTAAGAATTATACCATCACCAAATCAAGCTATAAATATGGCTATATGGCAATTATACCATTGACCAAACCACATATCTCTAAAAAAATATGATTAGATATTCTAGTATAATCTTAATAGTAACCCATGTAGATAATCTAATTACTGTGCGCACGCTTCACCCCGTCGGCGATCACTATTTCAAGTACAGGGAGTTTTCAGGAAGATGATACTCACTAGAGGCCAATTATGAGAAGGAAGCCGGGTTGTGGCTTTGGTATTCATTTTGTGTCTCATAATATGAGACAAAGGTATTCCATGGATTGATGGGTTGGTCAACGAGACACCCCTGAGATTCGTAAGATCATAATAACTAATATTTTTTAATAAAAATAACAAAGTAAAATATTATAATTAAAATAATTCTTTTGTCCAAAAGTACCAACGCTTATTTAAAATAGGTTTGAATAAATAAATTTTCATAACTTCTTTTATTTCAGATTTACAACTTTTCATTCACACATTTAAAAATAATAAAATTTTATTTATTTATTTTTATATTTTATTTCATCTCAAATTTTCTATACTACATTCATCACTTCTAAGTTTTTTTTTTTTAAATTTCAAGAATTACAAATTTCTCATTTTTTTTTCATTATTTAAATAATCAAAATTCCTAATTTATCAAATTTCAAAATTTCCTAATTTCCAAAATTTACCAATTTATGAAATACAAGAAAGATGTATTTGATGTGATTTAACATTAACATTAACGATGTAAAAAAATTATTTTTATTCACATACTTATATGAAGCGATTCAAACAAGAAACAATACATATGTGATTTTAGGAACAATCAAGAACTATAATTCAAATAAAAAAATCATATTTTTTATTTCACCACTGTACATGCATACATGATTTTAAAATTAGATTAATCATTACTACAATACGAATAGATCTCAGTGT
Source organism: Tetrastigma voinierianum (assembly GCA_016808115.1). NCBI lineage: Eukaryota > Viridiplantae > Streptophyta > Magnoliopsida > Vitales > Vitaceae > Tetrastigma > Tetrastigma voinierianum. Next base: position 156,921 of record JAEQBH010003826.1, on the reverse strand, counting down.
TAACCAGACTCTCAAAAAATTATATTATATACAAATAATTTTGGTTCGATAATGAATGTATCTCAAGTTATACGAATATATATCTCCGATAATGAATTGAGAAGAAGAAAACAATAAAAAATTTGTTGGGTAGGATAAGTATTGTAATATTGTGAAGTTTCCGATATAACTTGTTTTCTCCTTCAAACTGTTTCTTCTTCACGAATCTGCAAAAACAAAAATCATGAAAACCATAAATTTATATACATTTGAGCTTGAGTATGTCATTATAATTTTGATTTTAATTTATATTTTGAATGAGACAAGAAGATGTATTTGAATAAAATTATGATTCTGAAAAATATATGTCATATTTTAGTTCTTAAAATATCATATTTGTATTTGATTATGATTTGATATATTTTTTGAAAACAAATACTATGATATTTTTAATTTTAAAATATCATATTTGTATGTAAACGATTAAAAAAATTTGTATGTGATTTTAGAGCAATCATATTTTTTTAACTTTTAGTTCTTAAAATATGAAGAGTTAAAAAATTATCTAATTTTATGAATTGTATGAGTTTTTAAAAATTATCTAACTCATAAGGTTAAACCTTTATCTCTAAAAAATCTGATTGACTTCACTCACTCGATGAAAAAGTCATTTCAAATCTTACGGAAAAGCGTAGGAGAATTTTAAAGAGTGAGTATTTATACTTGTACTTCAGCAAAGCTCACAAGTAATTAAGCCTAATGCCTATTAAAGCTTACCGAATTTTTCAACGTCAGATACTTCTGTAGCCTATTGTGTTTTAATCTAATACACCATGACTTTTATAAACTTTTTTAAAGTCTTAATCGAATACAACATGACCTTTATAGCCTTTAAGTCATGAATCCACTACACTACGATTTTTATGCACTCAGAATCTCTGGAAGCTCACGTCGACCAATACACCCACCTAAGCTTAAGCATTAAAAAAATTAAATAAAAATTTCAGGCAAATCAGGCTAACCCGAGCCAAACCAACATAGGCCATAAGCCAAAACAGGTTGGGCCAAATTGATCCAATTTTATTCGGACCTTAAATTTAACTATCCAATCCTCTAAAAATTATGGGTAAAATGGGCTGACCCATCAGATTCAGCTCTATAAAATGAATTTACAATAAAGGGAGGGGCAAGGGGGCTTAAAAGCCCATTGGGCTTGGATCAAAGAAGGGTTTGGGCCCCTGGTTTTTTTAAGATCCCCAATTTCGATGATATAGGCTGATGATGTTGATTCCAGAATGAGAATTTTAACGTATTATTCATGCTCGTGCTTGTCGATGTGGGATTCACAATTTCAAAGAAACTGCTGTAGCTTTTCCACTACTCCCAAACGTAAAAACAATAATGAATGGATGTATACAGTCATCTGCAAGTCATGACAATAATAAGGGTCCTCTCTCCTTATTTTCCCACTTTCAGTCAAATTGTATATTTCTAAAAAACAAATGAATATTATTATTATTAATTAATAGATTTGTTAAATAAATTAAAAAATATGTCACCATTATCAAAAGTAAAATAATAATAGTAAAAAATAATTAGATATGCTACTTAAATAAATTAAACATATAATATGTCAATTTTCAATATATATTTATTATTTACATATTACACATGTTTTTTTTCAATAAAAATACCATTTATTCAACCAACAATATATGTATGTAAAACATGTAATCAAAATCCATAAAACCACAACGACAAAACAACATCCAAGTTTATCAGAAGAATTAATCGACTCAAAGTTCTATACTGATACTGGAAACAGACATTTGATGCTATTATATCGCTGATCAGAATATTTACGACTCTGGGCTTCAGAAGATACTATTTAATTAACGATTTGACATCGTTCATCATATATTTTATTCGTCTGAATCGTTCAAAACACAAATAAACATTGTAACACGACGACAAAAACCAAACAATCGTACTAAAACAACACAACCACCCACCTTACCAAGACGACAACTACACACGTATGAAGGCGACGACAATCACACAAACACCAAGACGATGACTAAATCACAAAAAGACAAATAAACCTATATTTTGATGGAATAACCACTTTATTGAAAAAGAAAAAGATGAAAACAGGTGTAAATAGATCATTTCAGACCAAGAATGATAAAAAAAAATCATCCCTTCTTACTTAAAGAGAAGATGCTAGTAGAAATGTTTTATATAATAAAATAAAAAGCATTTGTATATTTCTATGAAATGTTATTTTTAATTATATACTTATTTTTTTTAATTTTTAAAAATATTTTAAAATTTAATATATATTTATAATATCATCAGTTAAATCATAGTTTGACTATCGGACTTATCGTTAAACCATAATTCAATAACTTTTTTTATTTAATAATCGATTTGATTTTTAAAACATTTATATAATGTACGTAAAGTGGATAGATATCAAAAGTAGTCACATTTATTTTAATTGTAAAATTTAATACATGAAGTGAAATACCTCATATTGGTTGGGTCAAATGATCACGTCAACTAAAATGCTTGATGCCGACCGTTGACGATACGAGCATCGAGTATAGATTCGTTGAAATCAATTATTCATTAGAATTATTAAAGCAATGACTAGAGTTCACATTTCATATGAGATTGATTTGAGAATGTATTGAAAGAAATTTTTTAATGCTTTTAACTTATTTTTAAATCGAAAGTTTTAATGAAAAATATTTTTTATTTATTATATGATTAAAAAAAAAAATTTATCTATAAAACTGTAATAATATTTTTTATCGTTTTGGGGCTTATTAATACTGTCGATATCTAGTATATTTTTGATCTTGGATAATAAGAGATAGGTTAAGCTATGAATCATATCATTATTAAGAATTTGATTTTGGAATCTGTTATGAATCATGTTTAATTAATGAATTTATGTTAATCTGGATTATTTATTCTCAGAGTTGGTTAGAAAGATATGAATAATATTTGTCTTGGGTCATTTACATAAATGTTGAAAGTTAGATAATTTTTGTTATTATGAAATTTTAGATATGAAAAAGTCGCTAAGATTATTCAAAAAACACGTGATCTGATAATCAACTCAATCCAATTACAAGAAGCAAGACTAGATTGCTTTCACTTGAAGATTCTGGCTTCAAGATGCGAAAAGATAATCATACCCCTATCACGGATTTCTTCGGGCGTCACATATATGGAGCCAAGGGTATGAGTAATACAATACTTTCGTGCATTCAAATATCATTGCTTATTGGATGCCACTTTAATAGAGAGGAGCCCAAATGGAAAATACACTAGACCTGTTCACACTTCAAGAAAGAAGGGCAATAAGTAGAGAAAGTTAATCAAAAAAAGAAGGTGGGGGTAGAGGGAATAAGTGGAGAAGGGAATCATTCCTCGGCTGTGTATAGACTGATACATTTCTTTGTTCTTTTCTTCTAGTTTGAAATGTTTTCTTTAATTCCTTTTATCTTAATTCTAAAATACATATGAAGTACCATTTTATAGCAGAAAAGATTCAATGCAATCAAATTACCTCTTCGTCTATTGTTGAGCTTTGCTTCTTGTTAATATTTCTTCGAGTAATTGACTGTTCTTCTTTAGCACTAGTCCAACCTGTTGGGCATTCATCAATGGGGAAGATTGACACGATCACACATTGTATAATATGTCAATTTTCAATATATTTTGATATTTACATACTACAGATGTTTTTTTTTAAAGAAAATAATTTACTGATTCAAATCCAAAGAATATACGAATAAAAACATATAATCAAATCATTAAAACCACAAACGAGAAAAAAGAATATTCACGCGAATAGCGTGAATCAATCTAATACAAGTTCGGTATATATTTTGGAGGCAATCGGCTTTACACATTCGACGTTATTATATCGCGACTATAATAATTTATAACTCACCTCGCAAAGATACCAACGACCACTGATTCGATTGCCTCCGATCGTATTGATTGGCCATTCAATCTTCAAAATACAAATAAACGTCGTACTACGACGACGAAAATCACACACGCATGAAAGCGACGACAATCACAACCACCCATCGTGACAAGATCACTACACCACACGACGCAGTTTTGAGATAATCACACACGCACTGCCATTTACTAAATCACAAAAACAAAAAACCTAAATTTGTGGAACAATCACTTTATCGGAAAGAAAAGATTTAAAAGAAAGGTAGTGCACTAATTTTTTATTTAAAAAAAGAAAAGACAAGCATTTAGATGAATTATTTCTGTGCCATGGTTCCACAAAAAAATAATCCTCCTCATGAAAAAGAAGATGCTAGCTGAGAAAAAGTCTCATATCACACGTGTTTTATTTAATAAAATAAAAAGCATTTGTATATTTATATGAAATGTTATTTTTAATTATATATATTTTTTAAATTTTAAAAATATTTTAAAATTTAATATATATTTAGCGATGTCATCGGGCTTCACCGCGATTTAATCATCAGATTCAACGCCGAATCGATAACCTTTCGATTTCAAGAACCTACGTGATTTTTAAAACATTGTTGTAACAGGGTAAAGTGGCTAGATGTAAATAGTCACATTTATTTTAACAGAGAATTAACACATGAAGGTGAAATATAAGTCATTTTGGTTGGGGCATTGATCACGTCAACTATTAAAATGATTGATGCCGACCGTTGACGATATGAACATCGAGTATAGATTCCTTGAAATCAACCATTCATTAGAACCATTAAAGCAATGACTTTTCTACTAAAAAACAAAAGCCTCGGTTTCGCGTCCAATTAAAAAGGAATGGACTTTTCCACTACACAAAAGTCTTGATTAAATATGCATGCAAGTGAAAAGAGAATTTGTTATTCATTTTTGATGCAAAAATGAAAACAAATGTATCAACATAAGCCAACAAGTAAAAATCGTTGTGATTTTTATAATTTAATACTAAATGCGTGATTCCTTTCCTTCTGTTTTGATATCTATTTGCTTTGGTATTAAACAGAATAATATTTGTCAGCTGAGACTGATCGCTGGGCCCTCCATTTTCTATGTCCTCGTCCGATTTATGGTTGGGCATTATTTCATATTCACGACTGCAGTAAATAATATATGTGAAAACGCTGATGGACTCTCCGGATGATGAAATGCCAATCGAAATTGACAAAATTGTTGGACCATTCGATACTTAAACCGACTAAATATTCGGCACGCTTTGTGTTTGTAATTGAATGCTCCAACTTATTCAATTGAAAGTTTTGATGAAAACATTTTCTATTTGTTATACGACAAAACTTTTTATTAAATTAAACTATATTAATATTTCTTATCAGCCTTTGCTCTCACTCCATTCACACATCTTTTCGCTTATTACTTAATTCAAAAATGAGAGATTGGTTAGGATGATAATCATATCATTATTAGAACATTTTAAACTGCTATGAACCTTGTTTATTGATGAGTTTATGTTATGTTGGATTATTATTCTAAGAGTTGGTTAGAAATATGAATAATATTTAATGGGTCATTTATGTTAATTCACATAAATGTCGAGAGCTCCGAGAATTTTGTTATTATGAAATTGATATGAGGTGACGCCCCAAACCCAAAACCGTCGACCACTCCACAACTTACGGAATAATAGCGGATGCCCAAGCCATCCGCGACGCCACTTCTGTAGGTAAATCGGGCGTAGTCTCCCTCAGACGAGCCTTACCCAAATACACACCGCATATCCCGTCCCAAACAATCCAATATATGCAATATATAATCCCAACATGAGTAAAACGCCGCTCATAAAACCAATACTCATAAGATCAATTATCATAACTATTCTTCACCATTCCCAATAATTCAATAGTTGATTGCACTTTATACAAACACAAACATATATTAAAATCTACAATTCTAATACACATGTTATGTCCAAACCATCAAGCCATGCTTTCTTCAAAATCAACCTCAAAATGAGTCAGCCTCTCGAGCGCCTCAGACTGAATAAGGGGGATCCCACGACTGATGGAGATAAAGCTCAAGAGAGACCCGCCTCAAGGGGCTTACCTCACCACCCAAGTTATCGCAACGCTCCACTTAAACAAACATCTCAAGAACGCATGATCCTACTCACGTCTACAAGACCAACTCGCATCCCAAACCTCATCGACTTCCTCACACTCGCCTAAGCCTCATAGGGATGGTATTATTTGTTTTTGTTAGTGGGCAACCTCCGAATAATATAGCAGTATATATATATATATATATATATATATATATATATATATATATATATATAGCAGGTATATATATATATCAATTGGCCGCTCCGACTTACTGGATATATATTATTTGTTTCAAGGACTACCCTCCGATGAATATATATCAACCGGGCCGCTCCGACTCTGGCCATATATTATTTAGCCTGACTACCTCCGATGAATATATATCAACTGGGCCGCTCCGACTGTTGATATATTATTGGCTTCGACTACCCTCCGAGCACAACTTAATACCTCCGAACCATTTCCTTTCTGCACTCATCTCTACGCACTAATTCCTATATTCTGATGTTCAAATAAGATACGAATCACGTAGACGCAGCCCATCACGCTTCAATCACACGCAAACATATCAATACGAATATATTCGCATAATATCCAACGCACAACTGCCGTCATAATTAATCAATTTCAAGCATCAAAATTAGCCTACTGGGCTAATGATCATACACGAAGAATTTAATTTAAATCACTCGATCAACACGTATTTTCTCACAAAATATATACTTTGAGAACATTCATTCCGTAAATATTGAAACCCTCGCTGTAATATTCCCGGAAACTGGTTGAAACACGGGTTCACTTAGTGAACCCGTTAATCCACGGCTATTCCTACTCTGTCTTATGCCAAACATTTAATGCACAAGATAACACTAATCACACCCAAACATCCTAACATCGCTGAGCAGTCACGAGGTGAGAAAATCACCAAGACTTCTAACACTGTCCCATGTTTTGGGACCGATCAAACTACTCACTACGCTAAACCAACCAAACATCGAAAAACTCCTTAAAAATTGAACAAAACTGGGGCAGGTGAAAATCCCACCTTCGGCGCCATTAAAATCAGAACTGGTCCATCGCCAGAGCTCGCTCGCTGTGAGAACATTTTCCCTTCCCGCTCCGTTTCGAAACTAACTGGCCCGATCAAGGCTAGAGATTTCTAGAGCAGAAGGAAGACCTTCTCTCTTTAGAAAACTCCATCGGAAGCCCACCACTCTCCTCTCCCACCATTCACGCTTTTTGCTCTTTCGGGTTCGATACAAGACCAACACTATTCCCTCATTTTAAATGACTCTAAGATTGGGGCTTAACGACTTTACGTCCCTTTCCCAGATTCATATCTCTGGTGACTATCTCTACCGTCCATTTTCATTATTTCTCCACTCATACCACTTATGGTACATGAGTACATACTATATGCGCCGTCTTCATCGAAAAACGACGACGGCAACTGAACGCACGCCTCGAAAAACGTGCCGACTCCGACCGCCTCTGCAAATGGCAATTCACGCACAACTAGATTCATACACATTCCATCATAATCCGCTTTATTATCCGGGAGGTTCAGAGAATTAATTACTTCTACTCAACGTAATTAAATTCTTTATAATCAAAATTACGATTTTGGCCCTTATTCCAGTAAATTAAATTTCTGTCTTACATTCTCCCTCTCTCCTAAAAGCACTTGGCCCCGAATTCCACGCACATACACATACAACCATGCATATGTAACTCCATTTAACTCCAGATAATCATTTTATACATCTCTACCCAACACGACATCCCGATGGTTGTCAACTCATACATGTCAAGCCTGACAATCAACAACCAATATGCCTACCACCAAGGTCCACCACGTCTGGCCGCGCAACTCGATCTTTAGAAAAAATCAAATCTCTCCCCACATTCTAGGGAAAATTCTCCATCATATTACTGGCTTTTCTAAAGCGCCTCAACCTTTAGCCTGCCTTGGTAGCGGAACTACCCCTAATCTGACTGCCTCATTGGCCCCCAAGTGCTCGGTTCCCACCTGAAAGCGAAAAAGGTTAAACCCCGAACAGTGATACCAAGGACCGACACCAACCCTCCGTCTGAGTGCCGTGCAGGACCCGTGATATAAGGCGCTTAGACCCACCATTCTCGACGAAGGGTTCCCCATTAGTTATCTCTGAGTCAGGAAGGTCATGCAGATGAATAGATATTCTGATTTATGATATTTCACTCACCAACCCACACACAAATTTCGCCAGACGAACTACCCCGAATTCAGATCTAAGCTCACGGTCCTGTGTCCGTTCCCACCTGAGGCCAAAGAACCCCCCGTGAGCCAGTGGGAGGCCGCAGCACCACCCCGCCTGAGGGCCAGGGGTGGGCCCTTACAATGAGAATTGGTGATATAGAAAGTAATGCATTATTCTGAACATGTGTTTAGTAATTTAACTAAATCAAGCGTTAAATGAAACAGATTGCTTCACACTTCGAGTCTTTGGGCTTAAGGTATGAAACGATACCATGCTAATTTGATTGCGCGATACGCCTCCCTAAGAAAGACTATATGACAAATCACTCCACTTTTCTTCCATTTACACAATACTTTCAAGTGGGTCCAACATCATGGTTATTAACACTAGTTTAAGTAATAAAATTATTTAAAATATACTGATAATTTAGTTATTAAATTAAATTTAATTTATAAACTAGTACAATTTCATTTTTATAAAAAAAAACATATATGATTGAATAAAATTTAAATGATAAATAAAAAAAAATGAAATGAAATATTTAAAATAGGATTAATGAGATAAAATAAAAATATATTTAATATTAAATTAATTTATTTAATTCAAATGCATTTCAGAATTTTCATAAGATTTTTAAATATTAAATTATCATATAAATTAGGTTAAATTCATAATTTAATATATTAATCATATATTATATAATATTTATTTTTAAAACCCTATAGAGATAGCCAAAATATTAAATTTTATAGATAAATCTTAAAATCTCAATTACATGGGGTGTATTGGGTTATGACTTTTAATGATAAAAGTGCATGATAACTTTTATAGAGTTTCAGATTTTTAAAGACTTCTTATAGATTTTTGTAGAGTTTGTAAATGTATGTATGAGTTTCATAGACTTTTATTTTAAAAGACTTCTTTTATAGACTTTGTAGAATTTTTATTATTGATAGACTGAAAGCTTTATAAATGTAATGATGACTTTATAAACTTTTATTTTAAAAGACATTAATAGACTTTGAGATAATTTTATAAATATTGATTGACTTTTTATGAACTTTTATAACATTAATAGACTTTATAAACTTTAATAAAGGAAAATAATCTAATTTTTTTTTAATAAAAATAAATAAAAGTAAAATATCATAACTAAATAATTTTGTCCAAAAAAAGTACCAACGCTATTTAAAATAGGTTTGAAAAATATTTTTTCATAACTTCTTTTATTTCAGATTTTCATAAATTTTCATTCTCCACACATTTAAAAATAAATCTTATTTATTTATTTTATATTCTATTTCATCCTTCAAATTTTCCACTCCATCTATCATTTCTAAGTTTTTTTTTTTTTTAAATTTCAAGAATTACAAATTCTCCTTAATTCATTATTTAAATAATCAAAATTCTCAATTTATCAAATTCAAAATTTCCTAATTTCCAAATTCATCAATTTATGAAATACAAGATGTATTTGATGATTTTTAACATTAACACAACATTACTGACATGTATTTTTTTTGCTCACTACTTATATGAAACCATTCAAACAAGGAACAATACATATGTGATTTTAGGTATAATTAAAAAAAAATCATATTTTATTTCAGCACCTGCAATATGTATACATGATTTTAAAAATTAGATCAAATTTTAAAATTTAGATTAATCAAATTACTACAATAATTTAATGTATCTCGGGGTTAAACCTACCTCAAAAATTCTATTATATACAAATAACTTGCTTATTAAATTCTACTGTATCTCACATACAAATATATCTCTACAAATAAGGAATTGAGAAGAAGAAAACAATAAAAAACCTTTGTTAATTAATCGCTACAAGAATTCTGACGAGTAGGAAAAGATGATTAGAAAGTAGATATATCTTTTTGTTTTCCTCAATCGTTCTTCCTTCATTGGACAGAATGAAAATCACTGGTAACCATATATTTATATACATTCAAGGGAGGTAAGCCACATGATTTAATATATATTTTGAATGGAGATAAAAGAAGACGATTTGAATAAATTATGATTCAAAAAAAATATATAATTTTTTAGTTCTTAAAATATCATATTTGTATCTGACATATTTTTTTGAAAATGATTATGATATTTTTAATTCGTAAAATATCATATTTGTATGTAAAATGATTAAAAAAAATTTGTATGTGATTTTAGGAACAATAATATTTTTAAAATTTTTTAGTTCTTAAAATATGAAGAATTGAAAAATTATCTAATTTTATGAATAATATGAGATTTTAAAAATTATCTAACTCATAAGGTTAAACCCTTATCTCTAAAAAATCTGATTGGCTTCACTCACTAGATGAAAAAGTCTTTCAAATCTTACAAAAAAGTCATATGAGACTTTAAATAATAAAAAGATTATACTCATACTAGAAAAGCCATTAAAAGTAATTAAAAGTCAATGACTTTTTCAATACCGTGTACTTTTAGACAGTCTATAAAAGTCTTAATCCAATACTCATGACTTTTAAGGGGACCCAGAAGACCCTATAAATTCCAATTTCTAATAAGGGCAAACAGACTCAATTACAAAATTCAGGATTTCGCTAAAAACTGCAATCTTAATTCTCTAGACCTCTACATGAACGGACTGCACTGCCGGACCGCCTCACGAAATCTAGTTATCACGTAAAATTTCTTTAATTTTCTCGAGAGACGTTTGCGGTTTCCAAGACGCTTAGAGGCATCTGCCGTGCCAGAACGGGTTTTTTTGATGTGACGGAAGCCACATATAACATGTACTCATGTACCATAAGTGGTATGAGTAGAGAAATGATGAAAACGGACGCGCTGGCGTAGGAAGGCCGAATATCAAACTGTAAAAGAGGGACATACATGTCGTTTGTAGATTGATTTTAAGTCATGTTAATAAAAAGAAGAATAGTCTTTTCATCTCTCCCCTAAGACAAGCCAAAAACGTGAGAAGCCATTATTTTTGGCCCAAGAGCGCGCTTGAGAGAGTTTTAGAGAGAGAGAGTGCTTTCTAAGTTTGCACACAATCCGACCGTCAAGTGACTGAGCGCGAGAAGGAAAACGATCTACTTAACAAAGTTACGCGTGGATTCTATTTTCTTAGCGTAGTTTTCTTCAAACTCTTCTGCCGTGAGGATTTTCTCCTCACGCTTTATTCCCACTTTTAAGGTTTTTTCAATTATTTACCAGCCATTAGGGCGTGTAGGATTCACCCAAGCATGACCGACTAATACAATTTTTAAACTACAGCACCCGAAAGCAGCCAGAGTCGCTTCCACGGCCGTGGTGGGTATGAAAATGTTGTTTTTGTGGTTTGGATTGTGTGTTGAATGGATTTGAGGCCGGGACTGGCCATGAGATGCGGGTTTATATATGAACCGATAAATTATTTGAGAACTAGAACAAAACCCTGGGGTTTTGATCGTTCCTAGACGGTGCCCCAAAAATGTATTGGAAAACTGGTTTGATTGGCAATTCGAATCGAATTGTTTAGGAGCTTGGACATGCCCAAGTGAGCTTAATTTTGGCGTTGAATGATAATTTCATAACATTTTGTGTGATTTAATTTAATTACGTAAACATATTCACGCTATATATTCGTACGCTGCTTGCATCAGACGGAACCCAGATACACGCACATTCCATACGCACGTAACATCCTAGACCACAGAGTTAAATACATGCAGTTTTAAAAATCTGCCTCTCTGAGGGTTGTCTAATAATGTAAAATGGTTATGGTGTCCTAATTAAATAATATATCAACCGCTTCCGAAATGCCCGCCTTGATATATTCATCTGAGGGTAGTCCACGACAATTTATAACAAATTCGCTTCGAGCGCCCAATTCGATATATATACATCGGAGGGTTGTCCACTAATAAAATATTACCTCATACAAGGTTTAGGCGAGTGTGAGAGCTTCAGGACTCGATCCGAGTTGGTCATGCGCAGACATTCAAGAGCATCATGCATTTGTCAATGTTGTTTAAATCGAACACAGACCGCACTTAAAAATAAGAATTTCACTTGCGGCGATTTTCCTATCGGAGCTATCACCCCGCCGGGACCCCCTTATTTTGGCAGTGCACGGAGCCATATGTGACGGCTCATCCTAGAGTCGAGTTTTGAAGAAAGTCGATGTGCCACGATGCGTTTTCCATATGCATAGAACTTCATTGATATATGTCGGGCAAGAGTTTCGTTTACTACTCTGAACTATGTGACATACTGGCATGGTTGATGGATATTGTTTTGCGGGCCCAAGGTCATATCCAGCGTTGTTATCCTTGGGATTATATTGACCGCCGTGACAGGTTTTATGGCTGTGTTCAGATTCGCAGAGCTCCCCCGCATGCGAGACCCGCCTCGATTTTCTAAAGTGGCGCTGCAACCCGACTCCACTTACATTCCGCTGCTGATCTGCAGTCAACGGACCCCTGCTCAGCGCCACAATTTTTGCATCGCAGCTTAGGTATGTACGAATACCTAGGAGCTCTGGTTAGGGCATCAACCACCACAATTTGTGGTATGATGTAGGTGAGGTATGAGTAGAAGGCACGAGAGAGAACAGAATGACCAGACGCTGCTTTGATTGCCATATCATGTGGATGCTACATTGATGTTGTAACATGTGTGATCATTTGGTTGTTTGGTGAATGGTGTGTTGCCATGTTGCAGGAGTAGGAAATGATATGCTTTGTGATTAGCACAGAATGTGTAGAAAATATGCCTAGTTGTACAAAGGTACAAAAAAAAAAAAAAAAAAACCTGGAAAAAAATAAAGGAAAAGAATAAATTTTATAACTATTTAGCCTATTAGATGACAAAAATAATTTTCTGCTGAAGAAAATCGAGGAATAAATTTTTATGAATTTATTATGAATTTATTTGGGAGTGAAAAATGATTTTAGTGATTTTAGTGGTTTTTCATAATCATTGAATTAATGAAATTTTTTTATTTATCATGGAAAAAAATTTTTCACAAGAAGAGGTTGAAATCATATTGCAAAGAGGGTCGGGAGTCAAGGTGTCGGGCGCAGCTCGCGTCCCTGCCACGATATTTTTCGCGGCGCACTATGGCGACGCTGCGGTTCGCGATACTTACGGGCTGGCGGGTTACGAGCACGGCGCTGGCGCTACGGTGGGCTGAAGCGTGGTTGGCGAAGGCGCTGGGCGCGGCGATGCGCTACGAAGTGGCGGTGACCGCGAGCCGCGACACGCGGCGAAGCCGGCTCACGCGACGGCCAAATTTTTGTTACGAGCACGGCCGTAGACACGGGCCGCCACGGCACCGCACGGCGCGCTCGGGCGCGCCAAGGCGCACCAGCGTAGCTCGCTGGCTTGCCGTGCCGGTGCATCGCCGGTTTTTGACCGATGCTAACCGGCGATATTTCGTGGTCACCGTTGGGCCTGCTCATGGCAACACTATCTTGGTAAACACTGCTCCTTATAAAATTTTTTCAAATTTTTTTTTTATTAATTTAAATTAAATAAAAAAATCAAATAAAAAAATTGATAAAAAAATTTCAAAATGCAATTTAAAAAAAATAAATAAATAAAATTTCTTTGCGGGATCAAAATTGATTTAAATTTGTGGATAAATTAACCCACTGTAGCTTCATAAAATGGTGGAACTTGATGTATACGCTTGTAATTGTGTTTGATTAGTGTCTCGATCTGGTTTATGCCTCGAGATAATCAGATCAGCGATCGACCGCTACAAGCACTGTGGTGACGGGTTAAGAGAGGCGAGTGACGCCGAGGCACACCACGTGGCGCCGGCCGCACCACCGACATATGGATCACCGCCAAGATTCGACCAAAGAAGCCTTTGTCGGTACCAGGTGTTGCACGCCGCATCAGACGGCTAGTGCGGCCGAGTAGTCGTGGAGGTTCTAGTAACCTCCAGAGATTCAGAGCGCATCACCCTCCGACATTTACTGGGGGAGGAGACCCGATGGTGGCGCACTACTGTCCATGCGTATAGAGAATGATTGAGGCCATGGAGATCACCTTATACGATCGAGTCAGCCGTATTCTAGCTGTGAGGGCTGGTGGGCCCGAATATGGTGGGAGACGGGTTGTGGCTTTCTGTGAGACCCAGACTAATGACACGGGCGAGTTCCAGGAGCCGCTCATGAGCAAGCATTTTCCAGAGATCATGACACGCCAAAGCTCGGGAGTTCCTAGAAATGGGCCAGGAGCGATGATACAGATGGACTACGTGGCTCGATTCACTCAGTTAGCCAGATTTGCGGATGACTACGTGGCCACCGACGGGCCATGGTTAGAGGCCCGAGAATGGACCGAGGCTGTCCATTCGGTAAGGTGATTGCAGTGACCGCCTCACAGACACGATTCTACTACGACTACCAATTACGTGAGAGATACGGAGGATGCCCCAACACCTGGGAGGCCAGTGTTAAAGGGTAAGATGGCGACAACCCGGGCCTTCCTCCGGGGCTCAGAAGAGACAAGAGAGCCCTTCTGGGCTCATGATCTCGTAGTCACGCCATCCCGCTAAGGATTGCACGAGAATCACGGCCAGCAGGTATGCATGAGAGTCAAGCAATGGGCAGACGTATGGTGTGCTTCCTCCATTGCTCACAGCCGACACATGAGAGACGGGATCGCCCCGGAGACGCAGACCCGTGTGGCTCGACACATCAAGGCCCCGCCGCAGGCACCAGAGAGGATACAGCACAGCCCTCCACAAGATAAGACAGCCGGCGAGCTACCACGCCTGCTAGGGCTACACGTTCCCACATTTTCACAAAAGCCTAAGAGGCCAAAAAGGCACGAGTGTGAGGCAGAGGATTCGGCCCACAGCAATGTGGACCGCAAGGGTTCAGGGCGTGTCTACTGCCACACCGCTGTGCCGAGTCATCGACCAGCTACCATACTGTGGTACGTTAGCTATCTCGCCTACGGTAAAGAGTGTTATTTGGATTCCTGTTTGATTCATTCATCGATGCATCGGGCCAGGATCGGTGTCGCTTGGGAGGTCGAGACCTTAGATGGTTCCTCTTGACGTGAGTCTCCTCCCCTGTGGATTGGGGGAGAGAATGGGTGGATGATATTGCTTCAGGTCATGAGCCGAGATCTCGGGACTCTACCTCACACTGGACCCCAGGATCATGGACATGTCGAGTTCGACGTCATCCCTCGGGAATGGATCGGGCGCATGCCTTACGTATCACATCGATCATGAGCGTAGGAGAGTTACCGCCTACTAAAGACTCGCATCGTGGCATTTCGTGAGATGCTATTGTATTTTCGCCTTGCCAAAGATATGAGTCTGTGTGTCGTGGACAACAAGGTCACAGCGAGCCCACTCCTGTGGTGACGAGGAGAGACTGCACCTGGCTCTACCTCCAAAGAGTATGCGAGTACGTGGATGTTTTTCCGCATTTTGTGCTACTGGACTACTCCCACATAGGCGGTAGACTTCCCTGTGACGTAGTTACACCGGGTATTTCACTCCATTTCCTATGACTCCGCATAATGGCACCATTGAAATAGCAGGAACTCGCAGTTCAAGTACAAGAGCTATTGGACAAGGGGTTCATTAGACCGAGCACTTCACCAGGGGGCGCTCCTATTTCTATTTGCGAAGAAGAAGGACAAGACCCTTCGAATTGCAAGTATCGACATCGACAGGCTGAATCGTTACTTATCAAGAATCTGCATCTATCGAGGATTGATGATTTATTCGATCACAGAGAGGAGCGAGTCTAATCTAAGATGCACCTTCTCGCACCGGTTACCATCACCGAGGGTTAGGATACGATATTCTGTAAGACTCGGGCGCTAGGACGCTGCAGGACACTATGAGTTTACTGCGTGATGCCCTTCGATCGACGCATCGCGCCAGTTAAAGATTCACGGGATCTCTGGCATAGGGTATTTCAACCCCATTTGCACTGGGCCATCGTAGTCTTCGGATGACATCTTGATCTACTCCCAAATGTAATGGGAGCATGAGTATCACTTGGAGGATCGCTTTACGCTTGTCGATGCACCACCAGCCAGATGGCCAAGTTCAAGAAGTGCGAGTTCGTCTACCGGGCGAGATTTCCGGGACACGTGAAGGTCGCATCGAGGTCACGAATCTGCAGAAGGTCGAGGCAAAGTGATGAGTCGGGAGAGGCCAAGTCGGGCCGAGATAATGAGCTCGGGATTACCGGGTATTACAGAGATCTACCGAGATTTCTCCAGACGGCAAAGACTTATGACTAGGCTGACCTTGGCGATATCAAGCCTGAAAGGGATGACAGATGCGAGGAGGATTCCAGAGTCAAGAGAGACTTACTTCACCTCCCATCTCATAGTGCCTGACAGGGACAGGCAATACAAGTGTATCAGACTCGAGGGCGTGATCGGCTTTTAAGCCATGCAGTCCCAGAGAGTAGTAGCTTATGGTTCTCGTCATCGAAGAATCATGAGCAGAATTACTCCCACACACGGCATACTTGAAATACGTCGTAGCCTCGCCTCAAGACTGGGCGCCACTACTTATATGGTGAGAGTTCGAGGTGTACCCACCATGTTCAAGATATTTTCACGCAATAAGACCTTAACACAGTACCTGCATGGATGGAGTTCCTGCAGGATTATGACTTCACTGCATTACCACCCCGGTAGCGCAATGCACCCATGCACTCGCCTAAGTCACTACGAGCCTCGCAGCATAAACTCTGGGAGAGTGGCGCATGCTCGAGACCGTGGCCGCCAGGCCACAAAGACAAATGAGCGCATTCAGTGGTACTTCGGGAGTCAGTGGCTACAACCGCCTCCGCGAACGCAGTGATCGAGTCCTGGGGCGGGCAGGACACAGAGATGTCCATCGTGACGTAGTACAATAAAGTACGGTGACGAGGGTCGGACCGCTCACAGATGCAGAGTCTCACATATAGGGGACTCGATAGTGGTTCCCTCGCCTGACCGATTTGAGAGGAGGACTTTAGAGTTTGACCGTCTCGATTTGTCAGACATCCGTGTGGCACGGTGATAAATGCGATCTTCGCCGCCGTGATATCGAGTGGGACGGCGAGACACGCAGGGACTTCTCGTTTCGACGACGCCTCACATGTCGCAGGTAAAGGTCGGAAGCATCGTAAGATGTGCGGCTACTTCGCCATCGGAGGTGGCGGAGCGGGAAGCGGGAGACGTCAATGATGGACTTTGTGACCCACTGCCAATGACGCAAACAGGCTACGACGCGCAGATAGTGATAGCGACCACTCACCGTCGGCATTTTCTACCGTATGACCTTCGCTCGAGAGATTCCGCCGCTATACATCTGCGGATAATCCGATCGCATGGAGTGCCAGATCTATGAGAATGGATAGACTGAGATTTACTGCACACAAGACTTTTTGGAAGAGTTTCCAAAGGCTACGGGTACAATGCCGACGACATGAGTACAATACTCCACCCGTATTTGTGATGGTCGGGCCCGAGGACTATACAGTATTGGGAGGACATGTTGCGCATGCGCCCTAGATCATAAGCAGAGCCGGGAGGAGCATTTTGCCCTAGTAGAATTCCGCCTACAATCAGCTACTGTGCGAGCATACAGATGAATCAGACGAGGCACTATGCGGAGGCCATGTGACACGGCAGGTCGGACCGAGGTGGAGAGAGCTCCATCACTGTCCTCGATTTGATTAGAGACACCTCCGAGAAGGTAAGCTTGATACTGAACAGCCTCTCACTCGCCAGAGTCACAGTAAGAGCCAGCAGACAAATAATACCGACTTTTAGAGTTCGAGGTCAGGATCACGCCTTCAGCTGACAAGAGTGAGCATTCGTCTCTAAGAAGCTGGGAAGCTATCACGAGATTCATCGGGCCCTCGAGATGCCTTCTGAGAGGGTAGGCACCTCACAGATACCTGCTTAGCGCACGCCCAAAGACAAGTAGGGTGTCCAGCTAGTGTTGTTTCCCACGTCCATGCTCCTGGCACGACTGCACCCAACCCACGTAGCGGGACGTACGCATACAGTAGCCGACACTACTTAATTCCTCGGCGAGGACCAGCCACAAGACGTTGATAGCCGTGTTCAAAGCATGACGCAAAGACCATGGTACTAGCCAATGATTCCGCTGGTATTAATTATGGAGGTGGGAGGAGTTCACGTGAGCGAGCACACAACGCGCCACCTATCCCTTCTCGTTTAGGGACGTAATAAGACGTAGTTTAGTCAGTTAAACAATAAATAACTAGTTTACATGCATGGTACATTATAATGCCGTATGCATGTTATGTTATAATCGTCTGAATTGTGACGAAATTCCTTTTAAGCGAGGAGAAACGTAGCACTCGGTAAATTCCACTCTTCGAATAAGGGCAAAATCGTAAATTTTAATTACAAAATCGCGATTTCGCTAAAAACTGTGAATTCAATTTCTGTGATCTCTCGATGATCTAAACGATTGCACCGTTGATCGCCTCACCTAAATTCGCTTATCAGAAAATTCTCGTAATTTTCTGAGACAATCTGTCGGTGATCGCTTCGAGGCATCGCTGCCGCGTCGTAAATCGGTTTTACGACGAGTTCACATATAACACGCACTACGCATCATAAGTGTATAGAGTAGAATCACTAAAATCGGGACGCTGGCAGATACCAATATCAAATCTCAGAAGTATACATACACGCCATTTGCAGATTGATTTTTGCTCATAAAAAGACAAAAGAAAGAATACTATCTCCTAAGACGCCAAAACGTGAGAAGCCATTATTTTATCCAGTAGTTGCTTCTGCCGAGAGTTTGGTGGCAGAGAGAAATAGCTTTCTCTGGTGCCATGCAGACATCAATCCGACCGTCGCTGACTCGTACGGTAGATGCAAACTTATCTAGATGAATGTGTTAATGCCGCTGATCTGCTAATAGAAGTTTCTTCAAACTTTCGCTGCAGGGATTTTCTCCCTACTGGTTTTTATTCCCCACCTTACTGGCTAACGTTGAATGACTGCGCCTATTAAAGCGGAGACGGTCTCCAAAACACGGGACCGAATTAATACAATGCTGAAACAAATGAGCAGCTCGTAAAGGCCCACGGCTGTGTGGGTATGAAAACGTTGATTTGCGCTTGAATTGTGTGTTTTAATGGATTTTGAGGCTGAATTACCACAGATGCGCTTATATACGAATCCTGATAAATTATTTGAGAACTAGAACAGAAAACCCTGCACACTGTTCCTAGACTACGCCCCAAAAATGTATTTTCGAAAATCGGTTGATGTTAATCAACGAATTGCCATGTTTCTAATATTACCTCAAGTCAGTTTAATTTTTGGCTTTTGAAACGATAATTTGCTAACATTTCGACACTTTAATTACAGAAATATATTCTACGTGCTTATATATTTCAGACGCGCTGTGGATCGCATCGGGAATCTGATACACGCATTCCATACGCACTTGAACATCCTGCACCATGCAGGAAGCAGTCAGCATGGCATGTGTTTCTGGTATAAAATCTGCCTCCCTATAGCCGTCTAATAACGAAAACGGTTCTGAAAGAGAATCTAACTAAATAATATATCAACCGTTTGAAATGCGCCCCAACAGATATATATTCATCTGAGTAGAATTATCAGAATAATTATATATATCAATTTGCTTTTGAAATGCATCATAACTGATATATATGCATACATCTGAGGTCATTCAATTAATAAAATATTGACTTACATACGCAAGGAATACTGGTAGAAATTTCTAAAGGAGACTCTTGATCCGAAATGGTCGCAGATATTCAAGAGGGACACACGATTCGGTCAACGTTTGCTTTTAAATCGAACATCAGACTGCACTTAGCTACATGGAAGAAATCACCTTGAGCGCGATTTTCCTACCGAAATTTTTAATATCCCGTCAGACCTCCGTTATTTCATGTGCACTGAGCGCAAGGAGGATCTGCGCTTCATCCTAAAGTCGAAGCCTAAAGAAAAGCCTGACGCTGGGCTACTTTGCTTTCCATATGTATTAGAACTCTCTATTTCGATATACGTCAGAGGCAATGATTACTACTTCTTAACTATAGACACACTGACACGGCTGATTGATATTTGCTTTTACGCCTGCTCACCGCTTATCCATGTTATTATCCTCGTGGATGGTACGACCGCTGATGCGCTTTATACGCGTCAGACGTGCAGGTCCTCGTACGTTTGGCACTCGCCCGATTTTCTAAAGCGGCGTCTGCAATCTAATTTCCACTTACATCTCCGCGGGCCGACGCAGAATAACCCACTTCCTGCTGGCGCCACACTTTTTTTAAAGTTTTTAATCGAATACATTACTTACTTTTATGTGACTTTTTTAAAGCTTTAATCAATACACCACGACTTTTATGTAGCTTCCTTAAGTCGTGAACTGCCAATACATCACGATTTTTAATTTCTCATAATCATGTGAAAGCCATTAAAAGTCATAATCCAATATACCCACCTAAGCTTAACATTTAAAAATTAAATGTACTGGGCCAATCGGGTTAACCCGAAATAAATGTATTACTCAAGACACAAACGGCTAAATAAATCGACCGATTTTATCTCTGGACCTTAAATTCGACTACCCAACCCTCTAAAAATTATGAGTAAAGTTGACTGATCCATCGAACTCAATTCATATTATCAGCTATACAAAATGAATTTACAATAAGGGGGGGACTGGCCTAAAAGGAGGGCATAAAAGCCATCGGGCTTGGATCAAAAAAGGGTTCGGGCCCCTATTTATTTTGAAGATCCCCAATTTCAATTATATAGGCGATGATGTGAATTGGATGAATGAGACTTTTAAAGTATTATTTATGCTTGTGCTTGTCGATGTGGGATGCACAATTTCAAAGAAACTTCTGTAGCTTTTCCACTACTCCCAAACGTAAAAACAATACTGAATGAATGTATACCGTCATCTGCAAGTCATGACTATAATAAGGGCCCCTCTCCTTTATTTTCCCACTTTCAGTCAAATTCGTATACTTAAAAAAAACAAATAATAATATTATTGTTAATAATTAGATTTGTTAAATAAATTAAAATACATATCACCATTATCAAAAGTGGTAAATAATAATAGTAAAAAATACTAGATATGCTACTTTAAATAAAATTAAACATATAATATGTCAATTTCAATATATTTTGATATTTATATATTACACATGTTTTTTTTTAGTTATAGTAAATAATTTTATCGATTCAAACTAATAATATATCGATAAACATGTGAATCAAAATCGTTAAAACCATAAAGGATGAAACAACATCCAAGCTTAATAAGAATGAATCGACCAAAATCTATACATTTAATAATACCACATTCGACAAGTATTATATTTCGACTGGGGAATACTTGATGATTTTAATTTCAGAAAGATACTCACGACTATCGATTTGATGATATCTCTGATCAAATATACTTTGCTCATCTAAATCGTTCAAAACACAAATAAACATTGTAACACAACGACAAAAACCAAACAATCGTACTAAAACGACACAACCAACCCACCGTATCAAGATGACAACCACACACACACGAAGGTGATGACAACCACACACACACGAAGACGACGATAATTACATATGCACCAAGATGACGACTAAATCATAAAAAAACAAATAAACCTAGATTTTGGTGGAATAAACACTTTATTGAAAAAGAAAAAGATGAAAAAAGGTATAAAAAAATGATTTCAGATTTAGTATGATAAAAAAATCACCCCTCTTTATTTAAAGAGAAAATGCTAGTAGAGATATTTTATATAATAAAATAAAAAGCATTTGTATATTTATATGAAATGTTATTTTTAATTATATACTTTTTTTTAATTTTTAAAATTTTTTTAAAACTTAATATATATTTATAATATCACGCTAAATCGTAATTTAACTATCAATCTTAATTTTTTATTTAATAACCAATTTGGTTTTTAAAACATTTATATAATGTACGGTAAAGTGGATAGATATAAAAAAATAGTCACATTTATTTTAATTGTAAGATTTAATACATGAAGTGAAATATACTTCATTTTGGTCGGGGCATTGATCACGTCAACTATTAAAATGATTGATGCCGACCGTTGACGATATGAACATCGAGTATATATTCCTTGAAATCAATTATTCATTAGAATTATTAAAGCAATGACTTTTCTACTACAAAAAAAAGTCTCGGTTTCGCGTCCAATTAAAAAGGACTGGACTTTTCCACTACACAAAAGTCTTGATTAAATATGCATGCAATTGAAAAGAAAATTTGTTTTTCAATTTCTTGATGCAAAATGAAAATAAAATGTTATCTAGAACATAAGCCAACAAATAAAAAAAAATCATGCCAGATTTTTATAATTTAATAATTAAATATGTGTCTAATTCCCTTCCTCTGATTATTGACATCTATTAACTTTGTATTCGAACGTTGTAATATTTTGTTCTCATGGAGACTCGAACATGATTCATTTTCTACGCCTCGTCCAATTCTCATGGTTGTGCACCATTTTATATTTGATGAATAGAGAAAAAATATATTTGAAATGTATTTTATTTTAGATTTTGATATGAAAGTATTTGAATCATAATTTATAGGAAATTGTTTAGATCACATTTGATATGAAATTGATTTGAAATGAATTTGAGAATGTTTTGAAGAAATTTTTTTAATGTTTCAACTTATTTTTTAATCGAAAGTTTTGATGAAATATATTTTCTATTTTTGCTAAGTATAATACAAAACTTTTATCTATGAACCGTATTAGTATTTTTATTGAGCTTTAAGTTCACTCTCATTCGCGACACTTTCTGAGTACATTTAATTCGATAATGAGAGATAGGTTAGGATGTGAATCATATCATTATTAGGAATTTGATTTTGGAATCCGTTAAAAACCTTGTTTAATTGATGAGTTTATATTCATCTGGATTATTTATTATAAGAGTTGGTTAAAAGGATATGAATAATATTTGTATTGGGTCATTTATGTTAATTCATACGTAAATATTGAGAGTTAGAGAATTTTTGTTATTATAAAATTTTGGATATGAGAATCGGTGATATAGAAAGTTGTGCATTATTCTGAACATTTGTTTGATAATTGAACTCAATCTAGTTACAATAAAGAAGATTTGTATTGTTTCTCACTTCAAGCATTTGGGTTTGAGATGTGAAAAGATAATCATACCCCTATCACGGGTTTCAAGGCCACATGGAGGAGCCATGAAGAGGGAATACAATACTTTCGTGGGTCCAACATTGTGGTTATCGATGGCACTTTGATGTGAGGAGCCCAAATGGAAAATACACTAGGGCCCTGCTCACACTTCAAGAAAGAAGGGACAATAAGTAGAGAAATTAATCAAGTAGCGTGTTAGAGGGAATAAGGGAGAAGGGAATCATTCCTACTGTATAGACTGACGCATTTCTTCGTTTTTTTCTTCTAGTTTGAAATGTTTTCTTTAATTCCTTTTATCTTAATTCTAAAATACATATGAAGTACCATTTTACAGCGTAAAAGATTCAAATGCACCAATTACCTCTTCTATATTGTTGAGCTTTTGCCTTGTTAATATATTTCGAGAAATTGACTGCTCTTCTTTATCACTAGTCCAACCTGTTGGGCATTCATCAATGGGGAAGATTGACACGATCCCACATTGTATAATATGTCAATTTTCAATATATTTTGATATTTACATATTACACATGTTTTTTTTTTTAAGAGTAAAATAATTTCATTGATTCAAACTAACAATATATGAGTAGAAACATAGAATCAAAATCGTTAAAAACCATAAATGATAAAACAATATCCAAGTTAGTAGCTTAATGAATCGACACAAAACTTATATATTTGATAATTGAGTTTACACATTTGATGTTATTATATTATGACTATAATACTTATAACTCTAGTTGTGCAGTATACTAACGACCATTGATTTAATTTCTTGTCTCTGATCGTATGTACTTTGCTGTCCCCGAATCTTTAAAACAGAAATAAACGCCGTACTACCTAATAAGAAACCACTGACCAAAGCGATTTACTAAATCACAAAAAAACAAATAAATCTAAATTTTGGTGGAACAATCACTTTATTGAGAAAGAAAAAGATGAAAAGAGGTGTAAAGGGGTACCACTTTATTTGAAAAAGAAAAAGATGAAAAGATGTGTAGAAGAATGATTTCAAAGCAAGAATTTACAAAAAAATAAACCCTCCTCGCTTAAAAAGGCATGCCAATGGCAGGAAAGTCCATATCACACGTGTTTTATTTAATAAAATAAAAAGCATTTGTATATTTATATGAAATGTTATTTTTAATTATATATATTTTAAAAAATTTTAAAAATATTTTAAAATTTAATATATATTTATGATGTCATCAGTTCAATCGCGATTTGATTATCGGTTTGAACGTTGAATCGATAACCTTTTCGATTTAGTAACCTATATGATTTTTAAAACATTGTTGTAATGTATGGTAAGGTGGATAGATGTAAAAAGTAGTCGCATTTATTTTAATTGTGAGATTTAATACATGAAGTTGAAATATACTTCATTTTGGTTGGGGCATTGATCACGTCAACTATTAAAACGATTGATGCTTCGACCGCTGATTTATACAACATCGAGTGATAGATTCCTTGAAATCAACCATTCATTAGAACCATTAGCAATGACTTTTTCTACTAAAAAAAAAGCCTCGGTTTCGCGTCCAATTAAAAAGGAATGGACTTTTCCACTACACAAAAGTCTTGATTAAATATGCATGCAAGTGAAAAGAGAATTTGTTATTCATTTTTCTTGATGCAAAATGAAAGTAAAATGTGATCTAGAACATAAGCCAACAAGTAAAAAAAAATCACGCCAGATTTTTATAATTTAATAATTAAATGTGTGATTCATTTCCTCCTGTTTTTGATATCTATTTGCTTTGCATTAAAACAATGTAATATTTTGCTCTTATGGAGACTCGAATGTGATCCATTTTCTATGTCTTGTCCAATTCCTATGATCGCATCATCTGATACTCATAATTAGAGAAAATATATGTAAAATGTTTCTTGTGACTTTGGACTTCTCGGTTATGAAAGTGTTTGAATCGAAATTTGATGTAAAAATTATTTCGATCATATTCGATACGAAACCGATTTGAGTTAGATTCAGAATGTTTTAAAAGGAAAATTTGAATGTTCCACTTTATTTTCGAACTCCAAAGTTTTGAACTAAAAACATCTTCTATTTACTATAGGATTGAAAATTTTAACTATATTAATATTTCTTATTGAGCTTTAAGCTCACTTCTATTCGTTGACATCTTTTCAAGTACATTTAATTCGGTAATGAGAGATTGGTTAAGATGATAATTATATCATTATTAGGAATTTGATTTTGGAATCCATTATGAACCTTGTTTAGTTGATGAGTTTATGTTATGTTGGATTATTTATTCTAAGAGTTGGTTAGAAATATATGAATAATATTTGTCTTGGGTAATTTATATTAATTCATACATAAATGTTGAGAGTCGGAAAATTTTTGTTATTATGAAATTTTGGATATGAGAATTGGAGATATAGAAAGTTATGCATTATTTTGAACATGTGTTTGGTAATTTAACTAAATCCAGTTACAAGAAATGAAAGTTTGTATTGTTTCACACTTCGAGTCTTTGGGCTTAAGGTATGAAATGAAAGTCATGCTCTTAGACCGGATTTCAGGGTGTAACATGCCTCCCCAAGAAAGAGACTATATGACAAATCACTCCAATTTTTTCTTCCATTTACACAATACTTTCTGGTGGGTCCAACATTATGGTTATTAACACTAGTTTAAGTAATAAAATTATTTAAAATATACTGATAATTTAGTTATTAAATGTAATTTAATTTATAAACTAGTACAACTTTATTTTTATAAAAAAAATTATATATATATGATTGAATAAAATTTCAAAGGATAAATAAAAATGAAATTATAAATATTTAAAATATGATTAATGAGATAATAAAAATATATTTAATATTAAAACTGTAATTTATTTAATTCAAATGCAAAAAAGTTTGTATTTAATTCATATGAAATTTTGGATATGAGAATTGGTGATATAAAAAGTTGTGCATTACTCTAAACATATGTTTAGTAATTAAACTCAATCCAGTAACAAAAAAGAAGATTTGTATTGTTTCGCACTTCAAGTATTTGGGTCTGAGATATAAAAAGATAGTCATACCCCTGTAACGGGTTTCGGGCGTGACATGCGGAACCAAGGAAGAGAATATGATACTTTCATGTGGGTCCAACATTGTGGTTATTGATGGGACTTTGATAGAAAAGAGCCCAAAACAGAAAAAGATGATGGAAAATACACTAGGCCTGTCCACATTTGAAGAAAGAAGGGGACAATAAGTAGAGAAAATTAATCATAAAAAGAAGGTGGGGTTAGAGGGAAAAAGTGGAGAAGGGAATCATTCCTCTACTGTATACCGACATTTCTTTGTTCTTTTCTTCTAGTATGAAATGTTTTTAATTCCTTTATCTTAATTCTAAAATACATATGAAGTACCATTTGATAGTAAAAAGATTCAACGCAATCAAATTACCTCCTTCTCAGATATTGTCGAAATATGAGATACCTTAAAATTCCAATTTTTTAAAAAAGGGCAAAATCGTAATTTCGATAAAAATCCGAAAATTTTCTAGATCTCGGATGACGAAACAGATTTCACCGTTGAAATCGTCTCACGAAATCTAGCTTACACGTCGACTTTACGACCCGAGATACCGGAATTTACACGCTGAGAAAAGCGAGCGTCAAAGTGACACTCGGGCGCATTTTCAGTGGCATTACAGGTGCCACGCGGTCAAGCTCCAATTCAGTCGGGTTGAGCTCAAGCAGGACCTACGCTGACACATGGCATGATGCCATTGGATAGAAAAGTCAAAGTGGTTGGTCGAGTGGATAAGAAATCATCTCAAACTAAATCATAAGGCAGGCGGCGCATGAGAGAGATGGTATGGTTTTCTCCATTTTTTTGGCTGAGACGTGCAGTGAGTGTGGGAGAAGAGAGCAGATTAAAAAATGGTGGATTTTTAGAGAAAGAAGGTGCAACTTCTCTCTAGGATTCCGGTGTCTGCACTGCCTGGACGCTTCGGTTTCAAGAAGCAAAGTGGTTCTACACATCGAGGACTACACGCTGGTGATCGATCTCGGGAGTTTTTACAACCTCGTGGAGTGTAGGGGTTTCATCCTACTTGTTTTATCTGGTCATGCTTTGCTGGATGTTTGTGTTGGTTTGAGGCCGAGTGGTTGCTTTTGATCTGCCCAAATCTCGGGAACCGAAGTGTGGAAATTCGACACTTTGGTCAGTCCGCATAGTTTAGGACCGACGGTATTTGTACTACACTCTATATAATAAATTGTGTTTTGGTGAGTAGGAGGGCCGAAAATGGTGATGGAATTCGGTTCCAATCAAGAGGAACTGATAGATGAGTGGGTCGCCTACCTGATAAATTTCACATGCTCGTTTGGGATCGCAAAATTAGTCCCGGGTTTGTGTGAATTGGACCAAAATTGTCCATATGTTGTGTGCTTGAATTGTTGAAATGAATGGCTTGGTATGTGTGGAAATAGATAGGTTAAGACATGATTTTAATGTGTTAACACAATGACACAATTATATGGAATAAAATTGTGTTGTAAGCTATCGAGGTGATATTGTAAATTTCAAGTGAGCTAATTTGGGGAGTTGGTTGATCAAAGAATAATAGGTTAATGCTTGATAAGTTGATTTATGAGGTCACAATTATATGAAATATAATTCGTGTATCCATTAGAGATGAGATTTCAGATTTGCCAAGTGAGCTAAATCGGGTGATGGTTGATGTGTCAATTACATGTGTGTAATTGTAATCGATTGAGAATATGCATATTAACATATTGTATAAATGGTTTCGAAAATGGCATAATGCATTTTCATGCACTAGGTAACCTAGAAGTAGGTGTGAGTGCAGACATGATTTGTAAAAAGACATGGTTACAAAGGAATTTCACAGGATGATATTCCGGAGAATTGGGTTGGGAGATGGACCAACAGATCATTTCGGATGATGACCATGACTGTTTCGGAAAGCTCACCAACCAATTCGCCTCAGAGGGTAGTCCCATATTTTACCGAGATTCGGTAGTATATTTTCGAAACAACAAAGCTCTGCTCTTTGAAAATGATGCCTTTTTCATATGGCTTAGGCAAGTGTGAGGGAGTCGGTGAGGACTCGCGGATACGGGGTGACTACGTGTGTATTATTCAAGTAGGATCACGTGGATGCATTTGAGTGTGTGTTTACTTGAGCATTGCATATGCACTTAGGTGGAGAGTAACCCATTTAGGTGATTCCATTATCGAGCATTAGCTCACCCCGTCGAGGGGATTTATATTTTTCTGTGCATGTGGAGCGAGGATTCGCCATCATAGAGGCCGTTATGTAAGAAAAGCAAAGCTTCTGTCATGGAAGTTTTGATGCTTTGATATAATATGTATTAGAATTTCAGGATTTTAATATATGTTTGTATAAAAGTGTAATCAACTATCGAATTATTGGGAGATAATTGGAATATAGTTGTGCTATTCGTTTTTATGAGTATTGGTTTATGAGCCCAAGAGGCATTTTTACTCAGGTATGAGTTTCGTGATACAAGACGTATAGATTTTTCGCAGGTTAACGGGTAGTTAACGGACACCCCGGTTTTGGGGCGTCTCATTTGCTTCTTGTCAATATTTCTATGAGTAATTGACTGTTCTTCTTTATCACTAGTCCAACCTATTGGATTGAGAAAGATTGATACGATCTCACATCAGTTTCACATAAAAATAAGGAGTGACACTTAAATTTGAGTGGTTCTCCCATCTATTAGGTTGATCTTTTGGGTTGGGCTCTCCGATTGGACTTGAGCCTTATTATTGGTGCTTTCATTGAGAATCGGTACATAGCGCGAAAGGGCTACCTAGAAGAGGACTATCCGATGCCTCAAAGATGAGTCAAGAGTGAATGTTATCCAGAGTGTGAGCCACCCAGAGTGCATACTGTCTGCAGACGTCATATGATCCCACATCGGTTCTCCCACAAGAGTGTGGAGTAATACTTAAGCTTAAGAGGTTCTCCCACCTATAAGCAATGACTTTTCTACTAAAAAAAAAGTCTCGGCTTCGCGTCCAATTAAAAAGGAATAGACTTTTCCACTACACAAAAGTCTCGATTAAATATGCATGCAATTGAAAAGAGAATTTGTTTTTCAATTTCTTGATGCAAAATGAAAATAAAATGTTATCTAGAACATAAGCCAACAAATAAAAAAAAATCATGCCAGACTTTTATAATTTAATAATTAAATATGTATCTAATTCCTTTCCTCCGTTTGTTATCTATTTACTTTGCATTAGAACGTTATAATATTATGTTCTCATAGAAACTCAAATATGGTCCCTTTCATATGTCCCGTCCAATTCTTAACCATTGAGTCAAGTCTTATTGATATTTTTTTTACATCTATTCCAACGTTATAGTAAATAGTTTTCATAGAAACTCAAACTTGGCTCATTTATTATGGTCTACCCAACCCTTAACCACTGAGCTAGACTTCATTAGGAGTTATATTTATTAATTTTTGAGAAAAATATATTAATTGGTTTACATAAAGGCATAAGCATATTCGTTGTTGATCTAGTAGACTTGTATCAATTAGGTTGTTGACTTGGCACGTTTATTTATTTTATTAAAAAAATTATAATTATTAATCAATAATATTATATAGTATTCATACTTATTTAAATAAGATTAAGGTATTATCATACCTAAAATACAATTATTTTTTATGAAACTGTACATAATCATGTATTTTACATTTTTTATGTTATATTTACAATTATTTTCAAATCAATGGGGAAACACAAGTTTCCTGAGTTTCAATACAAATTTTACCTTTCAGTAGTATAAATAGTGTCATTTGTGATAGAGATGGATATTAAGATTCTAGATTTATTCCAGGTAATATGGTCATCAATAGATATACAAATGATAAATACAAAAAGAATAAAATAATCTATACCCCATTGTAATATCTATTACTTAGCCTTATCTTATTTTGCCAAAGTTAGACCATGGACGTCTTATCTATCGGATGTGGGATTCATAGTTTCAAGGGGTCTCCAACGAGCTGGGTAGAAAGAAATGAGGCTCGCGGCCTGGTTTGGGTCGAATCTTTAAGCTCGTTGAATGGATAAATGGTTGGGTGAAGTCAAACTTTGTATTTTTAAAGGAACGACTCCAGCCTATAGGCCTATACTACGACAGCGCTTGATGGGGCTTCCCAATAATTAAAACTATATATATTTTTTTAGTTAACCCCCTTCCTCAAAATTTAATCCGATTTATAAATAGTTTTTACCATTTATGGGCAGGCCTAGAAGGCCACAGGTATCGAGCCCCAATTTTGTTGAAGATTTCTAATATCAATGTAATATAGTACGCATTTGATGAATGAGATTTTTAAAGTCTTATTTATGCTTTTGCTTCTCCGATGTGGGATTCACAGTTTCAAAAGCAAACCCCAACCGTAAAAACAATAATGAATGAATGTATACGTGTCATCTGCAAATCATGACTATACTAAGGGTCACTCTCCTTTATTTTCCTACTTTCAGTCAAAATTTTCTGCTTAAAAAAAACAAATATTAATAATATTATTAATAATTAGATTTGTTAAATAAATTAACAATACATATCACCATTATCAAAAAGTGGTAAACAATAATAATAATAATAATAGTATAAAAATAATTAGATATGCTACTTAAATAAATTAAACATATATCATATGTCAATTTTCAATATATTTTGGATATTTATTATTACATGTTTTTTAAGAAAAACAATTTCAATGATTTAAACTAACAATACATCGATAGACACATAAAATCAAAATCGTTAAAAATCACAAAGAATGAAATAACATTCAGGATAATAGCATAATGAATCAACTTAAAACTTATATATTCGATAAATGGAAATTTTATTAACATTCGATGCTATTATATCGCTGACTGGGGACACCTACGACCATAGCTCCGGTTAAAGATACCGACGATCATCAGATTCGATTGCTCCGATCTTATAAACTTTGCTCGTTTGAATTGTCAAAACTCAAATAAATATCGCACCATAACGACGAAAACCAAACAATCGTACTGAAATGACACAACCACCCATCGCACTGGGCACGACAAACAACCACGCCAGATCGGCGAGCACAATTACACGTGCACCAAGGCGACAACTAAATCACAAAAAAACAAATAAACCTGCATTTTGATTAATAAACCACTTTATCGGTAAATAAAATACTAAAAGAGACAAGAGAGGGAGATCACTTTAATGAGAAAGAAAAAAGCATGAAAATATGACGCTTGACGATTTCAAAAGTTAAAATGACAAAAAAAATCATCAATTCTTACTTAAAAGAGAAGATGCTAGCAAAGAAAAAGTCTCATATCACATATGTTTTATTTAATAAAATAAAAAGCATTTGTATATTTATATGAAATGATATTTTTAATTATATACTTATTTTTTAAAATTTTAAAAATATTTTAAATTTATTATATATTTATGATGTCATCAGTACAATCATGGTTTGACTATCGATTTTATCATTGAATCGTGAATCGATGCCTTTTTCGATTTAGTAACTAATCCGGTTTCTAAAACATTGTTGTAATGTATGGTAAAGTGGATAGATGTCAAAAATAGTCACATTTATTTTAATTGTAAGATTTAATACATGAAGTTGAAATATACTTCATTTTTGTCGGTGAGGGAGAAGAGGGGAGGGAGAGAAAAGATGAGGGGAGAGAAGAGATAAGGGGGAAGAAGAAGAAAGTGGGTCCCACATACCTCAGATAATTATCACTACTTACTGTCATTTTTACAACGTTTAATCACTTTGTTTGAGCTTACGATATCAATTAATTCCACTATGCTAGCAAATTACATGAAGTTCTTTATTAAAAAAGTTTTACAGAAGCCGGCATATCGCACAACACTAAAGATTTTTTTTCACCTTTTCCCTTAACTTTAAACTTATTTTATTTTTATCCGAACTTTTTTTCCTTTCACCTTTTCTCTTAATTTTCTTTTTTTATTACTTTATATGGTTTTAAAATGAGCCTAAATAATCACATTTATGTCAAAAATGTCAAAAATAGTCGCATTTATGTAAAATGCAGGTACTGATCACGCCAACTAAAACGATTGACGACCGGGCCGACGATATGAACATCGATAATAGATTCGAAATCACTCATATTCATTAACTACAAAGCAATGACTTTTCTGCTAAAAAAAAAAAAAGAGTCTCGGTTTCGCGTCCAATTAAAAAGGAAAAAAGAGATATTGTTT
This sequence comes from Tetrastigma voinierianum, assembly GCA_016808115.1. Lineage (NCBI taxonomy): Eukaryota > Viridiplantae > Streptophyta > Magnoliopsida > Vitales > Vitaceae > Tetrastigma > Tetrastigma voinierianum. The sequence continues at coordinate 124,124 of JAEQBH010003826.1, read as the reverse complement.
TTCAATTTCTTGATGCAAAATGAAAATAAAATTTTATCCAGAACATAAGCCAACGAATAAGAAAAAATCATGCCGGATTTTTATAATTTAAGAATTAAATGTGTCTGATTCCTTTCCTCCTATTGTTGATATTTATTTACTAGATAATATTAGGCTATTTTGCCTCATAGAGACTTCTAAACAAGATCCTAATTTTTATGTCAATCCAATTCCTTAATCATTAAGTCAGGTTATTTGATAGTTTTTCAATATTTCATTTCATTTTGAAATATAATATTATAGTAAATAATTTTATAAAGACTTGAATTTGATTCATTTTTATAACACGCCCAACCTTTAACCAGTTATGCTTGTAATTTCATTAGAGTTATTTAATAATTTTTGAGAAAAATACATTAATTAGTTTACATAAAGGCATGTGCTATTATTCTCTGCTGATGATCCAGTGGACTTGTATCACTCAGTTGTTGGCTTGGCATATTTATTTATTTTATTAAAAATTATTAATCTTGCAACAGGTGAGGAAAAAGATCCTGAGCTGATTTTAAAATATGCAATTATGATAGTTGAAACTCACACTCAAGCTTCATAAGAATATAATACTAGTACCATTTAAATGATAAGTGAATAGATGTTAAAAAAGTGATAAAAAGAAATATATTTAATTATTTTTATTTACTAAAATTTACGAATATTTTGATACAAATTGGGGTCAAATGCTGAGAAAATTAATTTGAGCTCATGATACTGTATTTTCAATCCACTGATAGATGAGGAGGTAGTTGGGATCTGCAAAGATCAATCAAATGGAATTGTTGGGTTTAAGGACTCATCAACTAGTTTTGTTGATCACATATTTATTCCTTTTTTTATTAAAAAGGAATTTATAATTACACCTTTAAATAGTTGAGAAAAGACCTTGAGACTCTTGGCTCAAGAGTGCAAGTGTACAGGTAATTTGAGGTCCTATGCTCAAGTTCTATAAGAACAAAGATACAATAATGTAATGACAAGTAACAGATGTGAAAAAAATGAGCAGAAAAATAAATATATTAATTTCAGAAATTAATAATATTTTGACAAAAATAAAATAAAATAAGTATGGAGAAAAGCTCATGTGTATACTCCCTTTCAATTCCATTGATTATTCATGAAGGAGAGGTAGTTGGATATCAAGATGAACCTAATGAAAATGTCGGATGTAACACATTGTAAGTTTATAAATAAGTGTTTCATCTTCATCCTTCTTCCAAGAAACCTCCCAATAACTTCATTTACCAATCCAAAGATGGCCTTGAATATTCTTCATCCTACTCCTTTCTCTCCCCAACCATCACCACTATTTTCTTCTTCATGTTTCTCCTTTCCTCTATATTCGGATCCTCATCCATGTCATATCACTTTTATATCTCGCCTCACAAGAAGTAATCTCCCTTTTGAATGTTGGAAACATCATCAGTTGAAGGCCACTTTATCATGCGCCTTGACAATCAAAACCACCTCCTTTTTCCCTCTCTCTTGACTGACGAATACCGCAGATCATTGCCTGGTATTTGTCACCCAGCCTAGCACTCCAATTTAGATCCTCATGATCGCGGCTGAGAGCACGCTCCACAAGCCTCAATTTCTCATCACTCCCAACCTCCTCACTCAATCTTCATAACAACTCCTCTATGGAACCATTCCAATCAGTGGCCATAACTTCCAAAACCATCACACTTGACTTTTGGATTCAATCACGGTGCTTTCTCGTTTCCATCCTGCTAATTCTGATCGTGTTTGATATCTCTGAATTTTTCTAGATTTTTCAAGTGTCAATCTCTCCGTCCAATCCTCGCCTTCAGGTAATTTGAAAACTTGACCACTTTGTACTCCAATCTGTATAATCATTTAGTTCTATCCTCCGTAGTTCGATTGTCGAGTTCCTTAATAGTTCTGATCAATTATAATATTTTACTCGATCCAATCCTCCTTCTTTATAGGTAAATTTGAAGTGAACTTAACTTCCTACTTCTTCAAGAAAACAATTTATCCGGTTTTCTTATCTCTCAAGAAATCATATTGATTAGACTTTGTTCATTTGGTTTTATTATCTAACAATCTCAACTGTGTTCAACATCACTTCCCATAGGAACTGGAGCACTCTCGCTATTTTATACATTCATGAGAACAAACTTTTCTCGGGGTTCTATTCCTCAAAGAATAGATTATCGTGATCACCAGAAAATCTCACTTGTCGAATATAATGATCTTAGCGTCACCAGCTCTCGGGAAACTTGGGTCCAGATTAAGCCTTTTATATCTTTATGATAATATGCTTTCTGGTTCCATCCCTCGAATTTGAATTATCGAGATCTCTCGAGTCCTTTCAATGGCTTGGTAAATAATCTCGCTTCGCATAATTCTCAAGAAACGGATCGCTGAGATTTTTGATAATCTTCGGTTGCTTGGGTCACAATTCCTCGCGGTTCAATACCAGCCAGAAAGATGAATGTTCTGTCTGAATCATCCATCGCTCATTTCAAATAAAATCCATAGCCATTCTCAAGAAATGAATATCACTGGAAAATCATAGCTATAAGAATAACTTCATCGCAAACTACCGCATTCGATATGCTATGGTAAAGTGTCCTTAAATACTTTTCGCTCTCTGAACCATTTCATTGGTCCATACCAAAGAGCTGAAAATCGTGACTAGTTTGAATGAAGTGTCGCCTTGAAAAACCAATTTACAGGAGACATAGCCGAAAGTTTTGGTGTACACCCGAACCTAAGTTATATAGATCTAAGCAGCAACAATTTTTATGGTGAGATTTCTGAGAAATGGGGGCAGTGCCACATGCTGACACACTTGAACATCTCCAACAACAATATTTCTGGTGCCATACCCCACAACTTGGGAAAGCGATTCAACTGCGACAACTTGATCTCTCCGCCAATCATCTAATTGGAAAGATCCCAAAAGAATTGAGTATGCTCGCACATTGCTCGTTGTTGCTAGGAAACAAATAATCTTTCAGAAGTATTCTTTCCGACCGGGAAACTTATCCAATCTTGAAATCCTCGACTTCGCATCAAACAACTTAAGCAGTGCAATTCCCAAGCAACTGGGAAACTTCTGGAAATTATTGTCCTTGAATTTGAGTGAGAATGGATTTGTGGATTCCATTCCCAACGAAATTGGGAAGATGCACCAAGTCCTCGATCTTAGCCAAAACATGCTGACAGAGAAGATACCATCACCGCTGGAGAACGTACAACCCGAAATGTTGAATCTCTCTTCATACCCCAGCTCTCCCAAGAAGATCCCTCACACTTTGATCACTTGAGCAGGCTCGACGCTTGTCGATATTTCGACAATCGAAGGTCCTCTCCCCAACATCAGGGCTTTCAATTCGTTTGAAGCATTCCAAAATAATAAAGATTTGTGTAGTAACAACGTCACTCATCATCTCAAGCCATGTAGTTCTAATGGAAAGAAGGCCAACAAATTTTCGCTGCCGATTATCATCGTCCTCATCGTGAGCGCTCTAGTCTTCTTATTTGATTTTGTCATAGTCGCTTATTTTCTTTCCAAAATCGACAAGAGAAAGGTCAAGTCACTGGCAGCTATTAATCTATTTGCAATATGGGGGTAGCCATGATGGAGAATTGTTGTATGAGCACATCATGGACCGACACTCTGATCCGTAAAATCGCATTGGCGCCGAGGCTATGGTATCGCATAAAGTCGTGGTCGCTAAATAAAAGCCGTTGTTGGGCCGCGGAAAAAACTCCGCATTCATCGAAGATGGAGACATGGCTGATTTGAAAGCTTTAAGCGCGCAGATTCATGCTTGAATTACGATATAATACATCGGAATATCGGGCTGCTTTATGGCTTCTCAAGGCTCATTTCGGAGAATTCCTTTGTCAGTTTACAGTTTATGGAAAACTGAGTCAGATAAACATCCTAAGCAACAACCAACGCTTAAAAAATTGGATTGACAGAGGCTGTTTATTATTAAAGGTGGTCAAGCTTTATCTGATGCACCATGATTGCTCTCTCCCGTAATTCATCGAGACATATCAAGCAACAATATTTTGCTAGATTCGTAATATGGCCCATGTATCTCGACTTCCTCAGACTCGGCAGTTTTTAAAATCGACTCTTCTAATTGGACTTCATTTGCAGGAACCTTTGGTTATACTGCTCCAGGTACACTTTTCTTATTACCTTGCTTACCTATAAATTGCTTAGTAGGATATAATTTGTTAGAGTTGGTGACCCAAATTTTGCCCCGTGTCCTTACCTTAAAGTTTTGTAGGGCAATATTGGATTTTTTTTTTATTTATAGTGGTCCCAATAAACATGTTATATATTTTAGGGTTTTATAGGTCCTTCATTTATCAACCACAATATCCATCCATATTTCCTAACAATTGAATTTTTTTCTCGCTCATGGTTTTTTGTTGCAAAATGTATGTAAACCAATGTCTTCTTTGTATTTGTCTTTTCGTCATTTCTTTCGCTTTTTATTTTAACAACATTATCTATTCTTCATTGCGTAACTTGCTTACACGTATTTAAGGTGGATAACAAACCGGCGTTTATAGCTTCGGAGTTGTAACATTGAAGCACCGCGGGAAGGCATCCCGGAGAACTCATCTCGTCCCTGTTATCATCAACTTCCTCCTCCTCATCCACACCACCATCATCTCCTCTTGAATGATGTGATGGACAGGCGACCATCACCGCCGGTAAATCAAGCAATGACGGAGTAGCGCTAGCAAAGGAAGTTGGCGTTTGCGATGCTTGCAGGCTGTTCATCCCCAATCTCACAACCATGCAACAAGTCAAGCCGAGTACTTCAAGAAATTGGCCACTCATTATCCGCCGCTTTCCAAGATTACGCTGGATGAAATACTGATCATGGTCTTGGAGGTGAAACTTAGATAAGGGTCTGGCTTCTCCATTTAAGTTTGCTATTAATTGATGGCTTTTATAGTGATAGTTGATACTTCACAAATTTACATAACATTTTAGAAGAATTTTATATTGTTGTGTTTCTTTTAAATATTATGATAAATCTTATATCTCTATTTTAAATAAAAATTAGACTTATAATTGTTTTGGCTTAAAATTGCTTTTAAAATTGTAATGAAAATGATTATAGATATGCAAATCAAACTTTCCTATGTTTATGTTTGTCATAATTATATAACATTTTACTTTACATTAAATGTATTTTAAAATAAATTATAATAATAAGACTCACTCAAAATGGCTTAAAGCATAGCTTTACATTAGGAGCTGAGAGCTCCAAGGGGTTCAGTCCCAATGAGGATGAATTTCAGAAAATAAAATAAATTACTTTTTTTTTACTTGAAAGAATCGACATTACGATGCATTGCAAGTGGATAGATGTTATTTTAACATGAATAAATATATTATCAAATTTGAGTCTAGGGTTCGAGTCTCAATGAGAACGAATTTGTGAAAAATAAAATAAATTACTTTTTTTTAACTTGAAAAGAATAAATTTCTATGATGCATTGCAAGTGAATAGATGTTATTGAGTCTAGGGTTTGAGTCTCAATGAGGACGAATTTGTGAAAAATAAAATAAATTACTTTTTTTTTAACTTGAAAATAATAAATTTCTATGATGCATTGCAAGTGAATAGATGTTATTTTAACATGAATAAATATATTATCAAATTTGATAATATTATTGTAAAAAATAATCTATAATTGCTTGTTTATAATTTAATAATATTTATTTTTTAATTTCAGTAATTTTGAATATTTATTTTAACATATTAAAACCATCATTTCAAAGAAAAAAACATATTAAAACCATAAATAATCGAAGCAGCCTCCATGTTACTCCGACTCGAGTTACGCTCTAAGGTGTATAATGGAAAAAAAACCTTATTCTGGAGGGATGTGTGGTTTGGTGATACTCCACTCCTTGATCAAGTGGTACGTCTTTTTACTCCTGGAAGTATTTGACATTGGATATCAAAAAAGCACAGAGCACTATTTGCATTCGAAAAGGCCCAAATTTTTAAGCATTTATAAATACTCATATCTGAAAAGCCTAAGCCCAATCAATTATTTTAGGCCCATAATCCAATTTCAACATTAAATGTCTAAAAAAAATGAGTGATAAAAAAATGAAAAGTCTTATCGATATAAATATCAAAAATTAATCGCTGGCTTCTTATATAACCTCTCTGGTAATCGAATATGAGAATGGTAATGATGCAAATTTGTCTCTCTCTCTCTCTCTCTCTTAATAAGCATTGAAGCGATAAATATGGAAACATTTTTCTTTCTCACTCAAACATCAAGTGAAGCGAAACTTCTTATGTGGCATAACCCTGCATTCTCTCTCAGAAGATTTATCTGGTCATCAGAACTCCGACTCATGACTCCTCGCAATATCACGGATAAAATTTTTTTTTTTTTTCTTACAAGTCTTTTGCGTGATGATAAACCTCCACTCCTCCTTCTTCAGCAAAGTTTTATTGTTTCTGGCAGGTTCTATTGTTTTGTAAATTTAAAATTTTTTTATTTATATATTTTATTTATACTATATATTGTCATTGTGTTTGTTTGTGTTTATGTTTTGTTGTTATATTTTGTTTGTGTTTTACTGTTTTGTTGTTTAACCATGGTTATAATATATTAATAATATATTTTCTAAAGTACCCCAAGTGGATACAGAAAATTAAAAAAGAAAAATAAGATCAACTAATAGAATCTCAAAGGATCTCTTAGTATTGATTACTCATGAATGTCTTGTAAAAATTTGAATCAGAAATTTAAATAGAAATAGTGAATAAATGAAGTACAGAAGTAGTAAGAAATATAAATGAAATATTAGAATAAAGATAATGAGAAATGAAGATAATGAAATAAAAATATTGATGAAAATCATCAAATAAAAGATAATAAAATGAGGATGTGATAGAAAATATTGAAAAAATGATGAAATAAGATAGTGATGAGTGTTAAGTCTTAATGACAGTGGTGTGATTATGTGTCATTTGAGTCAGTCTGTTGGAAAATGATGATCTGAAATTAGAGATTTATTAGTGAAGATGATTGGTGAATGTAATGTTTAGTTTTCCTGGGATGGGCCTCTAGACATTTTCCTGCACATTATGTTGCAAATTAACAAATGGGAAACACTTGATGAAGAAGATGTTATTATATTCAAAGGTTTGGATAAATATTTTGTTTTCTTTAGATTATTAATATGATTATTCTACCAGTAAAGCTATTAATAGGAACAAAAGATTGGGAGTATTGGTGTTAAGCTTAAAAATCATGAAATAACTAATGAGCATATAACTTCTTCTGAATATTTGGATTGAATTAGAAAACAAAGTTATAATAATAAACAATTCTGATGGGAGTATCATTAATTGTAGAAAAGTATTGTAAGTATTATTACAGAATTTATTGTTGTAAAAATACTTGGTAAAAATAATTTGGCTTTTAGGAAAAATGAAAAGATATATCAAGAAAATAATGGCAATATTTTTAAGTTTAATTGAAATGATTGCAGAGAATTTGATCCGATAATGCAGGTATTAAATCGTATTCAACAGAATGGAAATTCTATGCCATCTTGGGCATAACAATACAAAATAAATTAAATAAGTTATTGGAAACTAAGTAAGAAGCAATATTATTAAAAAAGTTAAAGAAGTAAAATATTATTCAATCATGCTTGATTTTGTACTCCCGATACAGTCACATGAAACAGTAATATCTCATATTCTGATCGTAGATATTACAATAAGTCCAATAAAAATAGAAGAATATTTTTTAAAGTTTGTCAAAAATATAAATGTCTCTCAGTGGAAAAGGTTTATTTAGTAAAACATGGGTAAATAAATAATCTTGAACTAGATGTGTGATGTACGGGACAAGGATATGATAATGGGTCTAATATGAAAGGAAAACATCATGGTGTACAAAGGAAACCTCAATATAAATCTAGAGCATTTTACACTATGTGATTATCTAATTAATCTATTCTTTGTGATATGGCTAACTCTTGTCCTAAGGCTATATGTTTTTTGGAATAGTACAAAGTATATATTCATTATTTTCATCTTCCACAAAAGCGATGGAAAATTTTTAAGAGATAATATTTAGGTTTAACTCTTAAGCCATTATGCAGCTCACGTTGGAAGTGTGTGAAGTACTAAATAATAGATTTCAATAAAATAAGTGCATTAGTGCAATTAGCGGAAACTGAATCCTGCAAACAAGGAGTGAAGCTAATTGTTTAGCAACTTATATGAATTGAAATTTGAATTGTATTGGAAGCATTCTTTAATTTATGATGTGTTTTATTTTCCGTCAACTTAGTTAGTAAATGTTGCAATCAAAAGAAGACATGCATATTGATATTGCTATGGAAATCAATTAAAGGTCTCATTTCTTTTTTGAAAATATGAGAGAAATTGGATTTACAAATGCTGGTTCATCTAAAGGAATTGCATGTGAAATACATTTATAGAACCTATATTTAGACAGCATGGGTTCGTAGAAAAAATAATTTGATGAAATCATCGATGATGAGGTAACACAATCTATTAGAAGAATCTTTTAGGGTGATTATTTTACATCTATAATAATTAATCAACTATTTCTTCACTAAAAATAGGTGAACAATTACAAAAGTACGAAAATATTTTTGGTTTCTTGCTTGAAGAATTAAAATCATTGACCAATGATAGTTTAAAACAATATTGTTTGGATCTGAATGTTTCTTAAAACAAAAAATTTTTCCGATATTGATGGTAGATTTGTTTTGAGACTAAATGTTTTAAAAGAAATTTACAAAGCGAAAGAAAATAAATGAATTGAGATACTAAAATTATATAAAAGGTTAGATTATTTTCCAAATAAATGCATTGCTTATAGAATATTATTAACAATTCTGCAGTTGTACAGGAAAGAAGCTTTCAAAATTAAAATTGATAAAATCTTACTTAAGATCGAGCTATGTCACAAGAAAGATTAAATTTGGATTAGCAAATATATCAATTGAAAAGTAGTAGCAAACTTGAATATAAACGTTAATTAGCCTTTTGCAACTCAGCGAAAAATTAAATTTAAATAAAAAATGTAATACTAAACATAGAAGGCCTCATTTAGAAGTATTGAAGAAATTTAATTAATGCAAGCCACCCACATTACTCCTATGGAATCGTGGGGGAATGGTTGGAGTGCTTGCAGAGACAAGGAGAGGGTGGCGTTTGGAGGAGACTATCTTGTTTCTTGTACGAAATACTAAAACCTTAAGATCTGAATTATTGTTGGGGACCTACACTAGATGGATCCTTCTCGGATAAGACAGCCTATTCTTTACAGTTTAACCTTCTTTGCATGGACACTACAATACTACTTGGAATATAATTTGGAAGGCAGGTAACTCCACAGTTCCGTTTTTGTCTGGACTTTTATATCTATGATGTGTGATGACAAATCGAGAACGCCTCGGAGGTTCCTTTTAATCTCTGTGGTTCTTGATCTAGTTCGGCTTGAAGATTTGAATCATATATTTGGTTTTAAGGATGTTGTCCCAATTTAGGGAACACTTTCTTTCATCGCCCAAGTCGAGTTTTTGGAAAATTACTCTTCCGAATTTGGATTGATTGGCATATAGAGGAATTCCTAGTATAATATATCTTGAACCCCTTGGAAGGAACTTTTTTCCATCATTGTCTGGTGGCTCTGGAAATGGAGGAATAATCGTGTTTGAGATGTTATCTATGAGTGATAAAATTGGTATAATAAGTCGTTATTCTCTGCAGTGGTATCTGGCTATAGGAGATTGAAAATAACGAGGAGGAAGGGGGTATGCAGGTTAGTAATTATACCACTTGGATTAGTTTGGCACCCACTAGTAACAGATGGCATTGTCTTATCTGATAAGCCGGTGTAAATTCCTCTCAACTTTATGCGGGGGTGTGGTGGTTTATTGCGCGGGAGATTCGTATTTGGGTTGCTAGTTTCTCTAAGAATCTAGGGTTTTGTTACGTAGCATACGTCAGGAAGATTATGCAGTGCGATGTAGCAGTAGGCACATATGTGTACCAAAAGATTTTCTTAATTATTTAAGTGTCATTGTATATATTTTTTTTAGTAGTTTTTAAGGATGAAATTGTGAAATGATAAATTGATTGAACCCGGAACTTTGTAGTAGAACAAGGGTAAAATTGTAATTTGCCAAAAAGGAGATGAAAGTCATAAAATAGAAGTGCCATTTTTAGAAATAACAAAGGATTGATTGGCAAATATTTAAGTGATTGAGGATATTGTAATTAAAGGAAACTTGAGTAGAGAGATGAGACAAACAATTTCATTTGGTCTCATTTTTGGCTAGGGCTTCATGGTTGGAGGAGAAAAGGAAGAAAGAGAGGAAGAAAGAAGGAAGAAGAGGAAAGAAGAAGGAGAAAGAGCAAAGGCATGTTTTCTTGTAGTAAGTGTATTTTGATGTCTAGGGTTGTTGGTGTGATTGCTAGGAATTTCTATGGAGATTGGTTGTTCCAAACCTAGGGTTTTAGTTGAGAGATGTCCTATGCTAGATTTGTTAATTGTGGGTAAAACCTAGTTGGTATGAAGAGCATGGAATCCATCATATTTTATGGTTTTGTATGGATTGGTGGACCTTGGTAGCAGATTCTTGGATTTTTACCTGAGGTTTTGGTTGTATGAAGTCCCAAGCCACCAATACAGTGTTGTAGTGTGGTTTTAGATAAATTCCATGTTGGTTTTGAGGAATGGTTGTAAAAGGGAGAATGTTGGGTTTTTAAAGGAAATGCTATCAAAATTTTTGTAAAAACCCTTGTTCTTGTTTTGACTATAGATTAAGTTATAATCATCCAAATGAATTGATTCCAATTGTTAAAGAACCATAAGATATAGGGCTACAAATGTATAGAAGGGACCAAGAGCAAATTGTAGCTCTAAGGCTCCCAAAAATGGACTGAAAGGTGAGCGCATGTAGCTCACTGGTTATGCTCTGTTTTGGGTATTGTTGTAGTGTTTTAGCCATAAGTAGAGTTTCACTCATCCAAATTGAGTGATTCAAAATTATGGGTAAAATAGACTTCTAGGGGAATAAGTTAGATGAAGGAAGTGCATGCAAATTGTAACCCCAAAGTGCCCAGAAATTTGTCAAAGTGGAGCTATGTGTTATGTTACGCGAATTGAGTAATCTAGATGTAAAATACAATAACTTGAATTTTGGTGATCCAAATTGGGTGATTCCAATTGGAGAAGAAAATTTAGAACCATAGCTTCAAATGAGTGAAAAAACCATTTCCAATTTATGGAGTTAAGACCCCGAAATCAAGGATATGATAGAGTGATTCGTTAAACTATGGTGGTATAAAAAAATCTTGTAACTTGTGTTATGTGGTTGAGGGCCTTAGAGAGGAATTTTAAATTGAAAAGAATTTAAAGATATGTCATTGGATATATAAGGAATGATCTGGATAGTTTCATAATTTTGAAGACCGTTTGATGAAAATTTTTGGAGTAATAAAGTCCAGTATTATTGGAAAAGGTTTACTTGAAATGAGTAGTTTTTTTTTGTTATGGGCTTTTGGTGCTCAAGGGTAATTTGTTCATTTGGCTTTATATGAATGTTGTGTGACCTAAAGTGACTTGTAAGTATGAAGTACGTTAAGTTTCGCTATCTGCAGGTGATTAATGTTTCGCGTATTCGTTTAAGTGTGTAGGCTAAAAGCAAAGGCGGGGAAAGTTGGAGTCGTGCTTGAGTTTTGTAGTGAATAAAAGGTAAGTGTTCTAAACCTATTTTTAAATACTAGTGTATTATTATAGTGTTTACACTAGTATTTAATGGTTTCATTGTAAACCATATTTAAAGCAAACAAGCAAGCAATGAGTTTTTAAGCAAACAATGGTTTGATTTAAACATATCTTAGAAAACAAACAAGTAATGGTTTTGATGTGTTCGACCATACTTTTAAAAACAAACAAGCAATGGTTTTATGAAACCATATTTCGAAACAGCAAGCAATGGAAACAAAGTATATTTTATAAATGACCCTACTTGAAATCACAGTTTTAAGCAAGCATAGGTCGGAGGTATTCGTGCGTGCGGTGGTGTTAGGACATCATTTCATCACATTTTAGATTTAATGCGGTCGACAAACTTGGTTCATGCATCATGGCATTTTAAAGGAGGCGTACCGCGTCTTTGGAGTATATAGGGTTAGTAGCGTTAGCTAGATTATAGTGATGTAGACCAGGTCATTCCACCATATTTCTGGAAAAGGGAATTGAGCCAGGCTCTTCCACCTAGGTGATGCGGACCCGGGTCCTTCCCTCGGCACCGGTTGAAGCACGGGACTCAGGTGTTTACTAGAATGCAGCCCAAGCGAAAGAGGCTTGTGAAAAGTTTATAATTTTTAAAGCAGCGGTTATTGTACTCCGTGTTTATGAAAAGTTTATAAAAGCTTTTTTAAACGGCCAGTTGAGCAGGAGCTCAGGTGTTTATAAAGTTTATAAACTTTTAAAGCAAGCGGTTGAGCCTAGGTTCCCGTGTTTATAAAAAGTTTTGTAAACCTTTAAAGCAAGCGATTGAGCGTAGGCTCCCGTGTTTATAAAAAGTTTTATAAACTTTTAAAGCAAAGTAAAGTAAGCAAGCAAGAGGTTTATAAAAAGTTTTAGAAACTTTTAAAGCAAAGCAAAGTGAAGCAAGCAAGCAAGTATAAAAAGTTTTATAAACTTTTAAAGCAGAACAAGCAAGGTTTATGGAAAATAATGTCTTGAAAGTTTCTGATTTTGAGATATTTTGGAGAAAAAGCAAGCATTTTTATAAAACATCACTCATTGAGCTCGTTTAGCTCATTATTTTGTTTGTTTAAAAACTATTTCCAGTCTGAGGCCACCTTAGGATATTTGGAGCATATTAGGATTCTCCACGACTTTTGTATCGATCTTTGTATTCAATAACTTATGTGAAATACTTTGAAATTTGTACAGGTTGAGCATATGTAGTGCATAGTTTTGTATTGTGAAAATGTGATGAGCACAGAGGCTCTTTGAAAGAATGTGTTGGTTGCCATATTTTTTTAAAAGTGTAAAGCGTATATCACAGCGGGTTTTTGGGATATGTCTGTATCTGAAGCTTTATCTTTCTTAGAAATTTAAAAAAATCTGAAGTTTAGAAAAGAAAAATTTTTATCGGGTTTAACCCGGCAACAACCGTATGGATTTCTCTGGTCGTTGGAAATGTAATTTGAGGGGTTTTACGTGGCGTGGCCGACACTGCCGCTAAATGGGGTGGGGGTGTGATAAGTTAGTATCGGAGCATGGGTATCACAATAGCTATAAGGCCGAGGATATGATACCTACACAAGTTGGTATCAGAGCAGGATCTTAGGAAACCTATGTTATTAAGCATCGTAGTTTTTGTATACACTATTTTACACTACTGGCAACCATGCATTTTCAAACTCAAAGTACATACATATGAGGTGATTCAAAGTATTAAACAGTTGATTTTTTGCAAATACAGCACTATATCGAGGCGAGAGGACGTTAATTCGTCCCAGAGTCATTCGAGGTTTAGAGCGTCTGCGTGCTGAGAGAGATGAGCACGTAGTTGGTTCCACTACTACCTCCGAATCGGCCTCCGGTAGTCGGGCTGGACCGTCTGAGGCCGCGGAGGAACTCGAGTGCGGAATTGTTCTGGCTTGGTGGCACATATTGCTCGGATAGTGGGCATCGCGCCCGAATCGGTCCGACCCGATTGTGCGGATCGAGCAGGGATTCGAGGGTCTCAGGGCTGGGGCTGGGACACTTTACCTGGTTTAAAGCCAAATGATGCACATTGGGTATGGCCACATATTATGAATCAATAATGACCTATACATTCACAGAATTGGTACAAATAAAACTTTGCCACACAATTCTAAATCGAGGAGCACAGGAACCTACATGCCAGTAGACCTTACAAGTGTGTTGGCCCGGTATGTCAGGATGTTTGCGCGTCTTCTCCTGTACCTACGGATTAAAAAACCAGTGCTAAAGCTTTCGCTTAGTAGGAAACATTTCTTATGCATATACACATTTAACGCATAAAACAATAACCGAGATAATATAAATTTCATGCATTTATATTATGAGCTTATCTGATACTTCTTCTTATAACAGGCTTAAACATTTGGATCTCAAGTAGAATTCTAGATCCTTATTCTTATGCAAAACTTATACTTATCTGAAACTTATGTTATTCCCGAGACTCAGTGAGGAGTTCTGAACTTATACTCATTAGAACTTATACTTAACAAGCTTATGTTTATTCGGGACTCCGTGAGTGAATCTTATTCTTATGCGGGGCATGCTTATCACAAACTTATGTTCATTGAGACTCGAGTAGGAGTTACGGAACTATACTTATCTTACGGAACTTATCTTGGTCCCTTACAGACGGACATGTATTTCGGATCTTATACATGTCTTCTGAGCATATACTTATCTTGGAACATACGATCTTGAGCATATACTTATCTTCTGAGGACACTTATGCTGGTCTTGAGAACTTGGACATATATTTGGATCTTATACATGTCTTGAACTTATTCTTGTCTTCTGGAACATACGGGTCTTCTGAACTTTACTTGTACTATAGAGTTTATTCTGGTATTTCGGATCTTATCCTGATATTACGGAGCATATACATGTATTTCGGATTTTATACATGTATTACCAAGTATATACTTGTCTTACGGATCTTATTCTTGTGCGAAGGTATTACCGTAGGAAATACGATGGTAGACGGTCGGGATCATATCACATACAAGGTCGGGTCGGACTTCTAGGATACGGACATTGAGTCTTTCGTAAGTGCAGGATCACGGATTCATTATCTGGAGTAACCGTGATTCTGATTATTACTTATGCTTATTTTCACAGGAACTTGTGTATTTTCAGATACGAGGTACGTAGGTACTCTTGGAAACACCATATTTTCTTGTCTGAGGGAGTACCCTTGGGTGTACCCTCTTTGGACTGCATTCGGATCTCCGTAGGAATTCTGAAGTTCTTGTCTGAACTTATACTTATAACGACATATGTTCATTCGGGACTCTAGTAGGAGTTACATCTTATTCTTAAACTACGGGTTTGCCGCGTTCGGAGACACCGTGGAATTATCCACGAGAGGAGATTACGGGCGTGTGCGAGTGATGGAGCTTATTTACTTGTCTTACGGATCTTATTTTGGTATTACAGACATGTACTGCTTGTCTTACGGATCTTATCGAAACGATACAGTACAAAGTACGTAGGTACTTGATTCATTATATGATTCAGTCGGTACCATGGATTTATACTTATCGTGGATAAAGTGCTCATAAGTACTAAGACTGTACTTATGTGCGATAAAGTACTTCGTGGGTACTCTGAGTTTGTACTTATTCGAATCTGAAGGGGGGGAAGGGGG
Source organism: Tetrastigma voinierianum (assembly GCA_016808115.1). Taxonomy (NCBI): domain Eukaryota; kingdom Viridiplantae; phylum Streptophyta; class Magnoliopsida; order Vitales; family Vitaceae; genus Tetrastigma; species Tetrastigma voinierianum. Next base: position 108,637 of record JAEQBH010003826.1, on the reverse strand, counting down.
AGGGGAGGGGATTTGGCAGTGGGAGAGTGTAATCGAAGCAGGGAGTAGAAGGAACTCTGAACTTAATCGGTGAGAGTGCTGGGTGGTACTCTGAGAACAAGCGGAGACGGGACTTAGTGGGGCGGAACTGACCGGATATGGAGCACCCGTAGGTACTATAGAACTAAATCAAAGACAGGACTTAATCAGAAATAGAACTTGTTAGTCTGAGTACCCTTAGGTACTACGGGACTTATTCGGATCTGGGGTGAACTTATTCGGATCTGAGTACTTCGTGGGGTTTTCGGGGGCTGTCGGTCGGAGTGCCGTGGGTACTACGAGGACTTAATCGAAGCGGGGAGTTAATCGAGGACGGGGAGTACCCATGGATCTTTACGGGGACTAAATCGAGACAAAGCGGAACCCAATTAAATACGGGTGCACCGTAGGCACTACGGAACATTTTCGGATCACGAGTGCGGTAGGTTTCTGAGAAGCCTGTCGGAGGCGGGAATTGCGTGGTGCTCTGAGGCAATTAAATCTGAAGTACCGAGTGGGCCTCTGAGAACTTTTCGGAGACGAGTGCGAAGTAGGTGCTACGGAACTTAATTAAATACGAGTGCGAAGTAGGCACTTTCAGGAACATGGATCTGAGGTACCCGTAGGTACTCAGATGAGATCGGATGCGTTCAGATCTTTACTCTTATTCTTTATTAGTGTCTTATGTAATAATACGTCTAACTACCTAGACCCGATTATAAGAAATGAGTAGGACTGGCGGTCTGATAAGTACCCAGAAGTGCGATACGGTACTAGGGGTGCCGTAGCACCTTGAATTGCCGAAGTGCGACAGGGACACATTGGCACTAATCGGGACGAGGAGTGCCGTAGTCGGGAGTCTGGGAGTACTAATCGAGTGTTGGAGCACTAATCGGGGTCGATCCACTCATTCATTCTTTGGTCCTAGACAGTCATATGATCATATATCTTTCATATATTCTTGTTCCTCCTATGAATCATATCTTTACTCAGAAATTGGAATCATTCCAATCGGATGATTAAAACATAGAGTTGCCATTTTTCATGCCACTTCTAATTAGTTTACCGATTTTACACTCGGGACTGTTTGTATTACTCATTTTTCTGGGGTCTTAACTTCATATTTTGACACTATGTCCTTATACTCCTTTAAAGCTAAGGTGCTAAGGGTTCTATTCCAACTGGAATCACCAATTCCAGACACAGGAACTCGGTTACGATCGAAACATCGGACTTCTCTCTATGTTCAAAGCTGGAACGAATTTGGCTTGCATGGTCCCACTTTAGAGTGAATTTTTGAGCTATCTAGAGTCAGAATTTGGAGATACTTATTAAATATGGTTTGTTCTCCTTGAAGTCTATTTTAAGTGGCCACTTATATCACTCAAATTGGATAAGAAATGAGGAAGTTATGGCCAAAATACAAAAACTGGTTGAAACATGAAAACAGAACAGGGTTGTACCGGTACAAGTCTAACTTGTACCGATACAAGTTGGCCAAAAACGACCAGAAAACAAGTTGTACCGGTAAAAGTTCAAATTGTACCAGTACAAGTCTCCGAAAAGTGCCCAGAATGTGTGTTTTCTCACATTTCCATACTTGCATTCTCAAATCAATTCTATACATCCAACACACATCTAATCCTTTTTTCCAATTCATGCGAATCACTTTTCTATTCAATTTCTCTCTTTCATTTTCTTATCTTCTTTCAAACCTTTCCCATGGCAATTTCTCCCAAAAAATCATTCCACATGGGTTATGATCAATATAAACCAAACATGATGTTTAGTTAGGGTTTATTCTAAGCTCGTTAATTACTCTCAATTCACCATGAATTCATTCTCAAAGGATTTCATGAGCTTCTTGTGCCATATGGGGTTTACCCCACCTTACTGTCATTTTTGGTTAAGATGAAGCCACCCCAGCCTGAACCCTAGATTTGGGCAAGATTATAACCATTAAAGCATGGAAATTCATACATAAATTCAGTTTCCGTACATAATTCAGTTTCCATACCAAAGTCAAGCATCCATACCTTGGCTTTGCTTGATCTTGGCTTCTCTTCTTCTTCCTCTTCTCTTCTTCCTCTTCTTCTCTCCTTCTCCTTCCTCTCCACGTTTTTTCCTCCCACAAATGAGACCAATTTGGTCTTTAAATTCAGATTTGTCAAGGCCTTGTTTAGCCCTAGACAAAAACCCATTTAATTTTAAAATTTTCTTTATTTGCTTTGTCCCATAACTCTTTCTATTTACAAATAAACTTTCCTTTATTTCATTTTGGCCTCAAATCTTGTCAACTATGACTTTTTGGCCCCCTTTTTGGACAAATTACGATTTTGTCCTTAAGTTTTGTAACTTTCCGGGTCTCTCGTTTCCCGGTTTCGCATTTAACTTATGAAACAGTCAAATTATGCTTACAAAATACCCTAAACATGTCGAAAACAACTAGGGTATATTTCGGGGTGTTACAGTGTATAGCGACTCTTATTGATGTAACTCTGTACTAGAGAGATTCAGAAGAACTGGGAGGTCGATAGAGGTACGAAGCTGGGCGCCAAGCCATAAGGCAACCGATGCGATCGAGGAGGCAGCACAGTTATGGTTAGACGAGTAAACAAAGTTTGCGGAGTTATGGGCTGCAGGATGATTAAAGAATCTTGTTTCCGGTTTTACGTGGAGACGGGGCTAAGGATTTGTAGGATGTAAGTGGATAGGAGGTATCACGATGTATATCATGGAGTTAATTTGACAGAGTTCATTGATAGATTCTTTCTCAAGAAAGTCATAAGGATTCGAAGATTGAGGAGTTTCTTCCAAATTAGTGCGAAGAACGTATCGGTATCGAGAATATGAAGAGAGGTTCTCGGAGAACTAGTTGGTGTTTCATATATCAGGTGATGAAGTCTGAAGTGAAAAGGTTTTTAGCGGGATTCTGCGGATCAGTGCATTTAATACATGGTTCCTCAAGAATAGATTTAGGGACTTAGTTAGTACTTTGAGGATTGAGCAAGTACTATGGCTATGTCGGAGTAGGATGAAAGTAAGAGGGTGCACCGGGCACTTTGCTGGAGCTTGGGTCGATTATAATAGAAAGAAAAGCAAGGGTGAGTTTATGAGGCCTGGGGTGTCGGGGAGCTATCTGCAGTCGGGGTTGTAGCGGTGGCACCAATTATTCACTCCCCATACGCCCAGTATGTGTCGGAGGCGACATTTTTGGGGATGTAAGGAGATATGAGTACGGGTGTTTTCATTGTGGCCGGGAAGGGCCATTTCATTAGAGAGTGCCCTGGTTGATTGAATGCTGAGAGACATTAGTAGCGGCCCTAGGCGCAGTACGAATGAGCACTGAAGTCATGAGGAGGTTTCCCAAGCAAGGCCATGGGCGGTGGGCCCCAGGATGCGAGCAGGCTACGTGCAAGCCGGAGTTTATCTTTGTGACTCAGCAGGATGCAGGATACGGCTCGGATGTAGTCCACTTTGGTATTGGCTATCCTTGATCATGATCGTATCATTAGTGGACCTAGGATCCACTCATTCATTTGCATCTAAGCCTTTCTTCGTCGCTTCCGGATAGAGACCCGACCATTAGGGTCGTATGAGTTTCCTTCCCGGTTGGAGAGATTCGTTATTCTTAGACGGAGTAGTCGGAGATAGTAAGTTACGATTGGGGACAGGGGAGTTCCCGGATCTTGTAGCTTTAGATATAGGGACTTTGATGTGGTTCTCGGCATGGATTGGCTATCGCCATAGAGCCACTTGTAGGCGCTGTTATAAAAGGAAGTAAAGTTCATAGGCGGGGGAAGTCGGGTGAAGTTGGGGAATCTGCAGTTATGCTGTATGAGTCTCCACCATGGCGGCCTTGAGAATGTTACGTAAGGGTTGCCCGGGGTTATCCAGCATGGGTGGAGACGGAAGGAGGGACTCTAGTAGATGAGATTCCGAGTTGTTAGAGTTCCCGGATGTGTTCCTGATGACATGGCGGGATTACCTCCGGATAGAAGTGGAGTTCACCGTTGATTTGATCCCGGGGAATGAGCCCACGTTTCCATTCACTCATATAGGATGACTCCTACATGCGAGTTGAGGAGCTTAAGGCTCAGTTAGGTGATGATAAGGGATTCATTCGATGAGCATATCCCCATGGGGAGCTCGATTCTTTTCGTGAAGAAAGATGGGGATTTGCGGTTGTGTATAGATTCTGATGGTGAATAGAGTTACCATCCGCGTCGGTATCCCACTCCTAAGATCGATGGGTTATTAGTCAACTCAAGGTCTGGTATACTCCAAGATAGACTTGAGGTGAGGGTATCATCGAGTTGGTGTAGGAGAGTGATGTTCCTGAGTTTGCAGTCGAGACCATGGGGACATTATGAGTTCTAGTGATGCCATTTGGCCAGACTGATGCTCAGGCGGTGTTTATGTGGATTTGATAGGCCGGAGTATTCAACCGTATTTGGATAGGTTTGTCATAGTTTTCTCGATGATATCCTAGTGTATTTAGGTAGCCGGAGGAACATTCGAGGAGCACGAGGATTGTGTTGCGAGACCAAGGGAGCGACGGTTGCTTAATATGAAGTTGAGCAAGTGCGGTTTGGCTTGACGGTGTGCATTCTAGGTCATGTGATCTGGTGAGGGTGAGTGTAGATCCCAATAAAAGTTGTGTGGTAGTGGAAACATAGAAGAATGTGTCGAAGTGAAGCTTCCTTGGTTTAGTAGGGTAATGGGAAGTTTGTTGAGGGGTTCTCGGGATAGCGACCCAGTGATGACCCGGGTTAATGAGAAGATGTCGAAGTATGATTAGGTGGATACTTTTTACTTGTGAGTTTCGAGGAGTTGAAGGGTAGATTAACTTTACAGTTCTAGCTTTGCCCAATGGAAGAGATGGGTTTGTGGTTTATAGTGATGCTTCTCAGCAAGGCCTTGGTTGTGTTTGATGCGAATGTGAGGTGATTGCATATGCCTCTAGGCAGACTAAAGAAGCATGGGATTACCACATGCACGACTTAGAGCTTGACGGTCGTGCTTGCTCTGAAAGATATGGAGACATTACTTATATGGTGTTCCTTACGGGATCTTTACAGAGATCATAGAGTCTTAATATATTTTCAACGGAAAAGAAAGTTAAACTGAGGCAAAGAAGATGAAGCGAGTTAATTGGATTATGGCGAACTATTGAGTACCCATCCGGGAAAAGCTAATGTCGTAGCGGATGCCTTGGTAGGCGACGGAGAGTTCTTTGTCTCATATGAGATCGGGTTATCTTCCCTTTGTTGGTGGATCTAGAGCTTTAGGGGTGATATTGGAGGAGTGAGGATTCGGGAGCATTATTAGCCATTTCATGTTAGACCTCTCTAGTGGATCATATTCTAGCGGGCGGTCGCAAGATCACGGATAGTTAAACTTAAGGAAGATATAGAAAAAGGAAAAGAAAGCGAGTTCAAATTAAGAGATGACGGCATGATAGTGAAAGGCCGGAGAATATGTGTACGGAGGTATGGCGGCTAAGAGAGGTAGTATGGAAGAAACACATTCATACGCGTATATACATCCGGTGGTGCCAAGATGTATAGGACTTTGAAAGGAACATTGCGGTGGAATGGGATGAAGAAAGATTGCAAGTTTCGTCTTGGATGTCACAACTTTTTGTCGACAGGTGAAGGCGGAGCATCAAAGGCATAGGAGAATCTGATTCTCCCTTTGTTCTGATGTGGAAATGAGAGAAGATCACTGTCAGTTTTCTGTGGTCTTCACGGACTCGAAGTGCATGATGCTATAGGTGATAGTTGATCGGTGTGAAGTGCGCCACATTTCTGCCGATTAATGTTGAGGATTCTTTGGAAAAGTTGGCTCAGTTGTATGTGGATGAGATAGTTAGACTTCATGGGGTTCGGTTTGATAGTTTGGTCAGGGCCCGAGGTTCACATCTAGAGCTTTAGCCTGGATTTGCAAGCGACTTTAGGTACTGCGCCTACATTTGACCTGACATTTCATCCTTCTACGAATGGCGGTCGGAGAAGGGACTACATTAGGCGTTAGAAGGATATCTTTGAGCTTCAATGTGATGGAATTCAAGGGAGTTGGGATGCCTCATTTGGCACTAGTAGGTTAAGCCACCGACACTTGATTCTCGAGCCAGTATAGACATGACTCCGCTGAGGCCTTTATTAATGGCTGAAATGTACGACTCAGGGTGTCTTTGGGATGGGGTTAGTGAGAGCGGTAGGCCCCAGTTAGTGAATCACTTGAAGAAAGTGAAAGTTGTTCATTGATAACTTAAAGGAAGCAAGAGATGAAACGGGAAAAGTTATGTGGACCGTCGTGTTGAGACTTTACGATTGAGATAGGTGGTCGGAGTCTTTTGAAGAATTTCCCGCCCAGAAGGTGTTTTGAACTAGGAGCGAAACGAGCTTGAGTCAGAGATATATAGGACCTTATGAGATTGTGAAGCGAGGTGGGACCGGTAGCTTACAAGTTGAAGTTACAGTTTATCAGGATTCATGATACATTCCATGTGGATGTTAAGAAATATATCAGTCCTTCACATGTGTTGAGATGTGACCGGTCGCGGTAAGGAGAATCGACTTATGAGGAAATACATATGATTGATTACAGGAACAAGTGTTGAGGAATAAGGTGATTCCTTTAGTTAAAAGTCTTGTGGAAGAATCATGATAGGGAGCGACTACTTAGGGCAGAGGCTCGGATATACCGTCGACATCCTCAATTATTTTCCGAATGAGGTACTTTCTTTTCCTTTGAGTTTAGTTTGTTCATTTCGAGGACGAAATGTTCTAAATAGTTTGTTCATTTTCAAGGACGAAATGTTATAAAGGAGGGAGGATTTGTAACGCCCCGTCCCGGAGGTCATCGGTCGTGTAACCGTAGGAAACATATAATGTTAAAGATTTTCTTAATTATATAAGTGCCATTGTAATTTTTTTTTTTAAGTAGTTTTTAAGGATAAAATTGTGAAATGATAAATCGATTGAACTCGGAACTTTGTAGTAGAACAAGGGTAAAGTTGTAATTTTCCAAAAAGGAGATGAAAGTCATAAAATGAGAAGAGTGTATGCCATTTTTAGAAATAACAAAGTTGATTGTAATATTTAAGTGATTGAGGACCTATTTGTAATTAAAACTTGAGTATATAAAGGAGATGAGACAAACAAATTTCATTTTGGTCTCATTTTTGGCTAGGGCTTCACGGTTGGAGGAGAAAAGGGAGAAGAAGAGAGGAAGAAGAGGAAGAAGAGGAAGAAGAAGAAGAAGAACAAAGGCATGTTTTCTTGTATGGGATCAAGTGTATTTTGATGTCTAGGGTTATTGAATTGTGATTGCTAGAGGTTTTCTATGGAGATTGGTTTTGAACTCTGACCTAGGGTTTTGGTTGAGAGATCATCCTAACCCTAGTTTATTGAAGCTATGTAGGTAAAACCACAGTTGGTATGAAAGAGCATGGAATCCATCATATTTTTGGTTTGTATGGATTGGTGGACCTTGGTATGAATTCTTGATTTTACCTAGGGTTTGGGTGTATGAAGTCCCCGAACCACCAATACAGTGTTTAATGGTGTGGTTTTAGATAATAAATTCCATGTTGGTTTTGAGGAATGGTTGTAAAAAGGAGAATGTTGGGTTTTTTTAAAGGAAATGCTGTCAAAATTTTTGTAAAAACCCTTGTTCTTGTTTTGACTATAGATTAAGTTATAATCATTAAAATGAATTGATTCCAATTGTTAAAGAACCATAAGAGATAGTGCTATAAATGTATAGAAGGGACCAAGAGCAATTAATATCTCTAAAGGCTCCCAATGCTGGACTAAAGGTGTGCTCGTGTAGCTCATGGTTATTAACTCTGTTTTGAGTATTGTTGTAGTGTTTGGCCATAAGTGGAGTTTCACTCGCCAAATTGAGTGATTCAAAATTATGGGTGAAATAGACTTCTAGGAAATAAGCAGCTGAAGGAGATTCATGCAAATTGTAACCCCCAAAAGTGCCGAAATTTGTCAAGTGGAGCTATGTGCAGATTACATTCTCATGGAATTGAGTAATCTAGATGTAAATACATAACTTGAGTTTTGGTGATCCAAATTGGGTGATTTGTGGTGGAGAAGAAACCTTAGAACCATAACTTAAAATGAGTGAAGAAACCATTTCCAATTTATGGAGTTAAGACCCTAGAAATCAAGGATAACAGTAGGTGATTCAGTGAGCTAACCAATTTGGTATCAAAAAAAATTCTATAACTTGTGTTATATGGTTGAGGACCTTAGAGAAGGAATTTTAAATTGAAAATTTAAAGAGATCGTGGATATATATAAGTTAATATGGAGAGTTTCATAATTTTGAAGACCATTTGAATAATTTTGGGTAATAAGTCCAGAGAAGTATTGTTAGAAAAAGGTTTACTAAAATGATGGTTTTTTTTTGTTAGGGCTTTTTGGTGCTCAAGGTAATTTGATGCATTTGGCTTTATATAGATGTTGTGTGACCTAAAGTGACTTGCGTGTGAGTAAGTTAGGATTTTTCAGCTATACGCAAGCGATTAATATTCGCCGTATTCATTTGAGTGTGAGTAAGTACAAAGGCGGGAAAGTTATGAGTGGGTAGCTCAAGTTTTGGTAAACAAAAGGGTGATATTTCTAAACCTATTTTTCAAATACTAGTGTATTATGAACTGTTTTTACTTATTTAATGGTTTCATTGTAAACCATATTTTAAAGCAAGCAAGGAATGAGTTTTAAGCAAGTAATGGTTTTGATTTGACCATATACAAAAGCAAACAAGTAATGGTTTTGATGTATTCAACCCATTCTTTTTAAAAAACAAGCAAGCAATGGTTTTGAGTTGTAAAACCATATTACAAAACAAGCAAATAAGCAAACAAAAGTATATTTATAAAATAGGCTATGAAATCCTAGTTTTAAGCAAGCTTAGTGGTGTCCGTGCGTGCGCGGTGGTGTTAGGACGTATTTCATTCATTTAGATTTTCTGGTCGGAAAACTTGGTTCATGCATCATGGCATTTAAAGGAGACCGTGGCACGTCTTGCTGGGTATATAGGATTAAGCCTTGTAGCTAGATTATAGTGGCAATGGGCCAGGTCCATTCTACCATATTCTTGAAAGAGGTGAGCAAGGCTCTTCCACCTAGGTGATGCAGACCTAGGTCCTTCCACCGGCACGGTTGAAGCCAGGCTTGGTATTTACTAAGATTTACAACAAGCAAGAAGAGGTTTATGAAAAGTTTTGCTCTGTTTTAAAACCGATGGGTCGAGCCAGGACTCGAGTGTTTATGAAAAGTTTTATAAACTTTTAAAGCAAACGGTGGAGCCCAGGCTCCCGTATTTATAAAAGTTTTATAAACTTTTAAAGCAAGCGGTTGAGCCCAGACTCCCATGTTTATAAAAAGTTTTATAAACTTTTAAAGCAAAGTAAAGAAAGCAAGCAAGAGGTCTATGAAAAGTTTTATAAACTTTAAATAGTAAATATAAGCAAGTAAGAGGTTTATGAAAAGTTTTAGAAACTTTTAAAGCGAAGCAAGCGAAACAAGCAAGCAGAAATATGAAAAGTTTTAAAACTTTTAAGCGAACAAGCAAGGTTTACGGAAAATGTCTTGTAAAGAGAGTTTTTGTAGATAGAAATTCTAATTTTAGAAAAAGGGCAAAATCGTCATTTAAAAGTCCAAAATTCGAATTTTCTAGATCTGGAATGTGAAACAAACTTCATAGGTGGAATCCTCTCCTTGAAATCTAGCTACCATGTCGAATTTCGTGAATTAGGACAATCGAATTTGCATGTTTTCGAGCCCAGAGTATCAGTCTTGATGAAACAACATGTGATGTGACAAAAGTCACCTATAACATGTACTCATGTGACACATGTTGCATAAGTAGAGAGATGATGGAAATGGATGGCCGAGATAGTGCCAAGTGTCAAAAATCTAAGACTTGAGGACATGGATCGTATTATTTGAATTCTTAATGAATAAGACAAAAACTTGCATAGTATTGTCTTCTTCAATTTGAGACCAAAACTGTAAGACCCGAGAAATTCTAATTTCTGGAAAAATGGCAAAATCGTAATTTCGATTACAAAATTGTTATTTCGGTTAAAAATCCGGAATTTATTCTCTAGATCTCGGGTGACAAAACGGATTTCATCGTTGGAATCGTCTCACGAATCTAGCTATACGTAAAAATTTGTCGAATTCGGGAGCGGTCGAGAGATTTACGTTTTTCTAGGCATGGTTGGTGCCGTAAAAGCGATTTTGATCTGCGACGAAAGTCATATATAACTGCGTACTCATGTGCCATGAGTGGTATGAATAGAGAAATGATGAAAATGGACCAGTAGAGATAGTGCGAATTTCCAAAGCGGGAAAGAATGGATGTGGTCATTTTGAATTGTTTTAGAAGTTGGATAATAGGACAAAAAAGGGTGCTATAGTGTTTATACCACTCCATTAACCAAGAGAAAAAATGTGAGAAAGCGAGCACTTACGGTGGTGGGAAACCCGTTTTAGAAGTGTCTTGTTCTCTAAGTTTATAGTGATCAGATGAGTGATGGTCTTGGGACAGAAGGAAAGGCACTCTGCGCGAGAGGGCTTCGTGAGTACGGATTCATGGGTTTCCTCAAACTCAGGGGTAGGGGTTTCTCCCTACTTGGGTTTTATTCTTCGTTTAAGTACCGTGTATTTCGGATGGTTGAGGCCTTGAACGGCCGTTTGATCGGTTCCAAACCTTGAAACCGAAATGCTTGGATTTTGAGACCCACGAACAGTTCGTATCAGTTTTACGGACTGTTTGGGTTAAATGTGTGATGAATGGTTCAATAAATCATGCATTGGTTTACATAGGCGGAAATGGCGGCAATTCGAGGATCCTGAAAGTGAGCCAGGTAATTTGTGCTTTGAAAGGAGCATTGCTGAGGTTTCTTGTTCAGCTTGATGTTCAATAAAATACATTTTTGTGTGAAAATGTGTTTGACTGAGTAATTCAAGTTGAATTGCTCGTGTTTGATAATTAGCCCAAGTGAGCTAATTTTGGTGTATGGAAATGTGAAATTACATAACATGATTGTGTGATTTAATTTTTATGTGAATATATACATGTGTTATAAACTGTAATGGAATTGACATCATGCATTCCATATGCACTGGGACATCATAGGACGGTAGGAGTGAGTGCATGAAATAAGTCTAGAGAAAATGATCGGAGGGTAGTCCATAAATAATATCAATCGTCGGAGACGACCCAATTGATATATATATACATCAGAGGGTTGTCCACAAACAAATAAGCAATAATTCTCATAAGAGAGGCTTGGCGAGTGTGAGGTCGTGAGGGACTTCGAAGTGCAGTGATCGGGTTAGACATTCAAGTAGGATCATGCATTTTGAATGTGTGTGTTTGATACTGGAGCATTACGCACTTAGGTGGAGTAGCCCACTTAGGGTGATTCCACTACTGAGGCACTAGCTCACTACTGTCGAGGATACTATTTTGCAGTGCGGGGGAGCGTGCGAGGGACGGCTCATCTTTAAAGGCAATGGTTTAGAAAATCGGATTTTGGCTTTTTGGGTTATGATGTTCTACATGTATTAGAATTATCTAGTATAGCTCTGTGTGTTGTACAAGTAAAAACATTTGAACTCTTAAAACTATTGGATATGTAGTTGGATTCATAGTTGGTATGTTTTATGGGTATTGTTTGCAGACTGAGTCATTTGTTTTTACTCATGTTGGCAGTCATATTAGGATATATGTTGTGGTAGTGATGCGAGGGGGCCCAAGTGGCCATTATTTACTCAGTTTAGTTGTATATGAGACCCTGCGTGGTCATTGGACTGTTTGGGATAGGTTATGTACTAAGGGTAGAGCACCTAGTACAAAGGAATTTATACGTCAAGGAAATATACCTAACTGAGTTTTCGGACTTGTTTAGGGTATATTATAAGCTAAATGAATTTTAGGAATAAAGCGAGGGCCAGGGTGGTCGGAGGCCAAGGGTGCAAAATTCAGTAATTTACCATGAGGACTAAAGGTAATAAAGCCAAAAAGATGGGATGCCAAAATAGAAATTTAATAAGAATGGGATTCAAAGGCAAATATAGAAAGATAGAATAGAGATAAAGGAATTAGGGGGACCAATATGCAATTATGAAAGTTAAAAGTCAAAAATGAGTTTTGTCTTGGCAAAACATGGCCTTAACAAACATGGGATTTAAAGACCCAATTTGGTCTCATTTGGAGACCAAAACCGTGAGAGAGAGAAGAGCAAAAAGAAGAAGAGGAAGAAGAGAAGAGGAAGGAGGAGGAACCAAGATCAAAGGTATGGAACTTGGATTTTGGTATGGAACTACATAGGCTTTTATAGCTTGGAATTGTTTCCACCCACAAGTACATGGTTATTGATTGGTTCCCAAAAACCTAGGGTTTGTTGGATTTCTTCTAACCTAGAATTCTTAAAAGTAAGCTTAGTAAAACCTTGAATAGGACCGAAGAAGCACATGAAATCTTCTTTTTTGAGGTTAGTTCCACTAGCTCAAGGAAAGTAAATGAGTTAGGGTTTAGAATAAACCCTAACTAATCTACATGATTAGTTGAGTATGGATAACCCATGTTAGAGTGGTTTGAGTGATTCATGATAAATGGTTGAAAGAAAATAGAAGTATTGAAAGAGGAAGTGAGTAGAAAAGAGTTTACAAGAGACATATGGAGTGGTCTTGAAGTGTAGATGAAGTATAGAGTTGAATTGGGGTTGAAACACATGGAAAAATGAGAGAAAAACACACAATTTGGGCATTTCGGGTGTCATGTACGGAGGCTGCAGACTTGTACCGGTACAACTTTGATTCGGTCGTTTTTTGACGACTTGTACCAGTGAGTTAGACTTGTACCGGTACAACTCTGTTCGTTTTCCAGTTTATTAGTTTTAGTATTTTGATTCCATAACTTACTCATTTCTTATCCCGATTTGAATTTGATTCAAGTGTAAAATTAAAATAGACTTCAATGAGAACAAAACTTAAAGAGAAGGAATCGCCAAATTCTGATCCTAAGTGGCCCAAAAATGCACTCGAAGTGGGACCATGTGCAAACCAAACTCTGGTTTCGGTGTTGAACATGAAGTCAGACATTTCGGACGTAACTTGAGTTCCGGTGCTCCTAATTGGGTGATTCCAGTTGGAATAGAACCATAGCACCTTATCTTTTAAATGATTATAAGGACATAGTGTCAAAATATAGAGTTAAGACCCCGGAAAATTATTAATACAAAGGTCACCAAAAATCGGTAAAATGACTGAGTTGGCATGAAAAATGCCATAACTTTTAGTTTGGATGATCGATTGGATTGATTCAATTTCTAAATAAAGTAGAATCATAGAGGAATAAGAATACATAAGGTTGCATAATGTACAAGTATGAAAGGTATAGGAATATGTCATAAGATATGATAGGTATAAGTCATAAAATATAATAAAAGATATGATAGAACATGTCATAAGATATGATATTAGTCTAAAGAATACCTGACTGATAAGAGCTATATGCATATAAGATTAAATGATATGAATATAAGCGTGTATGATAGGATTATATGATAGATATACTTAAATGAATAGATAGAACATGCTAGGAGAACAAATGATAGGGAATAGTAAAGATATGAGTATAAGATAGGCTTGTCACAGAAAAGAATAAGATGGAACACGCTAGGAATATATGATAGACAAGAAACTAAATGATAGAAAAAGATATGAATATATGTATTATATAGATATATGAGGAGACCGAAATGTGACCTCTGAGGTTAAGAGGCAACCACAGGAGTAAAATGTGATGATATATATGCATAAGCAATTATGATAACAATAGTTATTCATGCTTATGAGATTAATATCTGAAAATGTAATAAAGGCGATTATGCGCTTAGGAGCAGAGGGATAGATAGGCATGCCTATAGGGAAGATACGATTCTTTGCCGACATATTCATAGGCAGATATTGAGGCCCGGATTTGGGTCGATGATATAGATCCACGTTTGGATGATTTGTATAAAGAAGTCACCACAATAGATAGAAATCAGCTCGTGCGGTGATGAGTACCTTCGGGTGCAGATAGCAGACATAGGTCTTGTCGGCGAATGCCGGTGATGATACCTCGGGTATTAGCAGGACGAGAGATCACTTTACCGTGCCGGTGATTAGTACCTTCGGTGCACATAGTTTCCGTATCATTCCTAAGGTATTTGCGAGACATGAAACCAAAAGGGAAATGATATGTATAAGAAGATGTGACGATATGAGAAGCATAGCCTTTATGCGATGAAAGTATATAGACAATTACAAGAACAAAGTACATTATAACGATGAAAGTAAATTATATAAACAGAAAGGTAATGAAAGTATACGGCTTCAAAAGTATATGATAGATAGAATATGAATGTTCGCGATAGTACAAGGAAGTATGAATATGTGTGTATGAAAGAAATATAGATTGTAACATATGTCAAAGACATAGAATAAAAGACCTGACACAACATGAAAAAAGACTAGAGACGGGTAAAAGACATATGAAAGAAACGTATATAAAGAAATTATAAGAATCAGCAGATAAGCATTACAGGAATAGTATGAATGGGATTCATATGAAGTATACGAGACATGAAAGCATAGGAAACTTGCAAAAGAACATGATACCGAAATAAGATGGAAATAGATCAAGTATACGATATAAGCCAGTGACAAGAAATAAAGCCCAAGTATTTGTGATATAGATGAGAATGATATGATATACGTAATAGTACAAAAGAATGCAATAAATCATCTTAAGAAAAGATGAAAAGACATAGACTACAAGACATGCTATGTAACTTGACAAAGAATAGGAACATCGAAAGACATATAACAAGCGTGAAGATGAACCTGGGTTAAGTATAGAATATGTAAAGTACTTTCGAATAGGAGGAATACAGAAAAAGTATAAATAGGAATTACTAAAGACATAGAACATGTAATAGAAAAGATTGACATCTGTTGAGAATGTCGAGATGATAAGGAATACGTTATAGAAATATGTTTAGAGATATGTATAATGCATATGTATAGCTTGTGACAGTCGCGTGTTTGATTTGTCCATGCTTATGTTCTATAAACGTAAAAACGCTGCGGGTGTTCAATCGGAGTGTAGAGTGCGGGAAGCGAGGAGCAGGGGATAGAGGGACGGGGACATTTTCCAGACCGTAAGCGGGCTTGACTCGAGAGATAGGTGCTCCTCCAGTGTTGCTTCCACTTGTCTCTGGGGACACTGTATCAGCTCAAATTAACATCGTAGTAAAGGGACTCTTGTATATGTGTATAAGATTGTGATGGACACCACTCAGGTGGAGGTAGTTTGCTGTATGTATAAAATGATTTTTTTTTGTTTTACGAAGTATTTGTATACCCATGGAATGCAGTCGACTGAAGGACAAGGTCCAATAAGAGTCCGGTGCCGGTATAGTCCCCGATATATAGTATAGATAGTATGCACTTGGGACTTGGTTCGGATCGCGGTAGGTGGGGCGGGATCGAGGCGGCGTGGCAGAGACTCTACGATTTTAAAAATGGTGTCGGGTAACCTGACATCCACTTGTATTCCGCCGGTTGAAGGGAGTCAACGGACCCCCGGGTTTGGGGCGTCACAGCTTGGTATCAGAGCTTAGGTATACGAATACCTAGGGAGCTCTGGTTGGGTACCCATCACCACTTGGGTGGTTTGATGTAGATAGGTATATGGAAACCTAGAGATTGAGGGCTTGGACTTAGGCCATAGTCTTTGAGGTATAAGAACATCACCACTAGGTGTGGTTTGATGTTGAGCGTAGGTATGAGATTACCTAGGAAATTACACGGGACAAACTAGGGCCTTTGCATGCGAGGTGTTTGGTGTGTTTGTGTGATTTGATGAATGGTGTAATTGTGAAATGTTTGTGTGCTTAAGTGAGGATTAGCACATAGGTGTATTAAGAGGGTATTTTGTTGGGAGTTTTACGGTGTGTAAAGGCGGAAAGCGAAAATTAAATAAAATAAATTTTACTAAAATTTATTTGGGTTGTTGGATAATGAGAAGAAAATTTTTTTTTTTTACGGTGGTTAAAACTAAAAGAAAATAGAATAAAATAAATTTTTATGAATTTATTTGATATGCGATGGAAATGAAAAGATGTATATATATATATATATATATATATATATACTGCACTGCTATAACATATATATATATGCTACTATAAGGTGGAAAATTTTACGTTAGTGTCTTTGGAAAAAGAACGAAAGAAAATAAATTTTTATAGATTTATTTGGTTATAGAGAGGAAGAAAATAATTTTCCTAAGATTTTACAAGTAGTAAAATTGAAGAAAAATGTTTAAAAATAAATTTGTATAAATTTGGTAGGTGTCTAAAAATATGTAATGAAATGAAATGATTGTTAGTGATTTTCATTCTTGGAAATAATTGAAAAAATATAATATAATGAAAAACGAAAAAAAAAAAAAATTGGTGCAGAAATTGGAATGGGCTACTGCCCAATTGTATTGCAAAAGGAAAGGAAATTGTATTGCAATACAGTCATTGTATTGCAGAGAAGAAGGCTTGAGGAGAATGGAAATTGTATTGCAGTAAGGCACCTAGGATGGGCTGGAAGTGTATTGCGATACACTGGTTTGTATTGCAGAGAAGAGGGTTGGGATTGTATTGCAAGATGGGTGTAGTTGGCTTAGAGCTGTATTGCAATACAATTTATTATATCAATTTGGGAAGAAATTTGGGTTGTATCATAATACTAACTGAGGGTCAATATTGCGTGAAGCAGGCAAGGCTGGGTTGTATTGCGATACGAGTGCCCGGTAAGCCACAATACGACCGAGGGGCGCGGAGGCGCCTTGAGCCCAGGCGGCTGCAGTGCGAGGCTGTGAAACCCCAGAGAAAATCAGATTTTGAATAAAGGGTAAAATAGAAATTTGCAGATTTGCAAATCCGAAATTTTCTAGATCTCGGATGTGAAAGCAGGACTTCTCTAGTTGAAATGCGTCTCTGAAATTTAACTACCACGTCAGAATTGCCAGTTTGAATTCCGAGGTGGTCGGGATCCCCCCTCACTTTTCGGCGTGGTGTCGAATGTGTATAAGCGGGATGGAGGTGATGCCACATGACACCCAAGGGTGTGACAGCAGCATAAAGGAGTGACTCACATTGAGTAACATGGATGGCATGAATTGAAATAGCTCGCATTAGTATATAAGTGATCTGTGATGTCGTAAAGTGAAATTTATGAATAAAAGAAAAAGGATAGATTATGAGTAGCCACGTTGTGGCTTGAGAAAAGGAAAGGAAGTTTCCTTCTTTTGACCCACTCTGATCGATTCTCATCCAAAATGGGAGAGAATGACTAAAGAAGAAAATGAAAGGAGAAATGAAAGGGAAATGAGATGAAAAGAAAAAGGAAAAGAAAAGCAAAGAGGAGAGAAAAGAAAGAAAGGAAGGGAAAGAATCCGTAGGAAAAGGAAAGAAAAATGAAAGGAAAGGAAAGGAAAGGAAAAGGAAGATTTCACGGGTTTCGAGTGGTCGACGTTCGAAAGTTCGAGGACTAAAGTTGGTGCACGTAGCGGGATCTACGTGTGGACACCAAAGGTGGAGTTTGGTGACAAACTCAAGAGGTGAGATATTTCCTACTTGGTTTGCACAGCCCTAAAGGCTTTTATAATGGTAGGGAGTTGCTTGTGGGGCCATGAGAATGCCTTGGGACTAAAGGGGTATGGATTCATGGCCAGGTTGCATTTGTCGAGTTAGGGTTTTAATTAGAGCGAAAGTTTCTAGGTATTTATGGTTGTTATTTGTGACAATAATGCTTGGGCAGGATTGGTTCATGTTTGTGAAGGGACGGTGAAGTGCCTGTTGGTGTGGAATCTTATTTGTGACCCTAGTTGTGTGTTAGTGTTTGCTTGAATAATAACATCAGGTGTGTGGAAATATTGATGCATGCTAATTGATGTATTAATATAGGTTTTTGGAATAGATTACATATGTGCAAATTATAAATGTTCAAAAAGCTGGCTTGTAAATGTTTTCATGTAGTGCTCATTCGTAAATTTGTAACATGGGAAAAATACGTAGGTATCATTGCATTTCATATGCACGGTCACATCGCGTCGGGTCGGGTGTGGGTGCGAGGGTATGGTTTAGAGCCCCACCGGTGTTGGTAAATGGTGTAATTTCGGGAAAAAATGGGACAAAGTCAAGGTAGAGATTCACGAGTGTGTAAATGATCGAAATGATAAATTACATGTTTTGAGGCGGAGGCAGTTATGGGTAGTCCCAGGGGTGAAAAGTCCTATGTTATTCACGGTTAGACATGAATCCCAGACGATGTAAGTTCATGAAAATGTTGAAAAGGCGTGAGGCGTCCTACGGTGTAAACCCGGAAATCCGTGGCCCATAAAATAAAGGAAAAAGAATTTGATAAATAAAATTGGAGGGTTGTCCAATGGTTGGTAAATGGTATAGAACCACAGATGACTTGTTTTAGTCACACTTAACTTGAATCGAGTGTGATGGAATGGGATAGGGACTTCAGGTGGTGTTGAGCATGAGGGTGGCATCTCGGCATGCATGATAAGTAGCATTTCATATAATGGTGTTGAATAATTGTATGGAATGTGATGCTGTTCTATATGCCATTTGCATGTGCATTTAGGTGAGGGAGAAGTAACCCCTTGTAGGAAAACATTCTCTTTGGGTTTTTGCTCACCGAAGTCGAAGTGAGACCCAACACAGTACGGGACTATCTGGGAGAGCTTCAGTGGGATGGCTTTTTGGGGAAGCCGAAATGTGGCTTTAGACAAGCATTTTGGCAAGAATTTGGCTATAACTCTTTTTGTAGACAATGGAAACTATGAGAATATAGTTGATTATTTTGGTCTTATGAGTATGGATGTATGGGCCCCATGTGGCTATTTTAATCATGTGTGTGTCTTGTAACACGAGACGCATAGATTTTCCACGGGTTGACGGGTAGTCACGGACGCAGTTTGGGCGTCACCGCGGGCGTTGGGCGGGCCGCGGGCCCGGCGCGCGGAAGGAGGCTGTGGTGCCGACCGACCCAGGGTGCGGTAGGCGCGCGAGGGCGCCTTGGTTGGGCGTGCGGCTGGGCGATGGAGTGCTGGTGCACTTGGCTGTGCTGGCCGGTTTGACGATTACTATTCACGAGTCAAAATTTTGGACGATGACCGTGAACTGGTTCATGGCTGCATTGATCACAAAGTTTTTTGAAAAAAAAAGAAATTATTAAATAAAAAAATAAAAAAATAAAATCAACTAAAATTAGTGATCATTTAATGGAGTGCATTAAAATGAGGAAACTTAAAGACTAAGTTTTGTTTGAAAGCAATGTTTTAATAATGGAGTGATTGCCTTACCTTGTAAATCTGAGACAATGTATATCTAGCCGATTTATGTGTATGATTAGTGTCTCGAGGATTTGTGTTTATGCCTTAAGAATCTTGTATTGAGATTTAAGCACCATGTTGATTGTGTAGATGGCTAGTAGGGACGAGGGCGTGAGGGCGTCCACGGGGTGCTGGTCGGGCACCAGACATTTGACCCGGCCCGTAGGCGTTGATCGGCCGGGTACTTTGTTGAAATTTGTAGGTGTTGCGGCTGTCGCACGGGCTAGCCGGGTAGTCGGGGAGGTCCCTGGTAACCTCAGGAGATTTAGGGCGCACCCACCACTAAGGCAGATTACGGGAGGAGGGGAGACTGGTGGCGAGACCATTGGTTTATGCAAATCGAGAGCGTCTTTGGGAGGCTACTTCAGAAGATCACCTCGATCTGACCGGATCGGGTTAATTTGCATTCTAGCTAGGGCGAGGCAGGGTATGGTGGAGATGGGTTAGGACTTCTAGAGACTTAGAGGTTATGACGTGGGCAGAGTTTCAGGAGCTGTTCATGGGTAAGTACTTTTTCTAAGAAATTTGCGAGACATGAGAAGGCTCAAGCGTGCTTTGTGATGGACTACATGGCTAGATTCTGGGAGGTTATGGGTTTCTTGATGATTACGTGGCCACCGACTGGCAAAGTGAGGGGAGTCGAGAATGGGTAGGGTGTCCATTCGGGCGGGAATTATGGACTTGCTGGGACAATCATCCAGATGTGGATTTGGGGACATCCACGATATGAGGGATCAGGAGGATGCCGGGTACCTGGGATGGGATGATGAAGTATGAAGACGGTGGGTCAACACTTCAGGTTCAAAGGAAGAAAGCGAGAGGAAGCTTCTGGTTGCGAGGGTTGGAAGTCGCGACCGTAGGGCCGAGGGACCAGATGGGGATTCTCTGGGTCGGGCGGGACGGATGGTGTGCTACCATTGTCGACCTTTGGACACATGAGGAGAGGTTGCCCTGGGAGCCGGGGGATCTAGGGTTTGGGACAGCACCTGGGTCCCGGTCCCGATGCTTGGGGCAGGAGAGGATATAGTATATTCCTCCGCGGCCGCAGTCTGAAGCCCGGAGGGGCCGCGGCCTCGGGTTTCGGGGAGCTACGGGCACCCCACATTTCACGAGGCAGGCAGGAGGCTAGAGTATGGGTAGAGCGGAGGACGAGGCCACGGGCACACCGGACATCGGGGGGTCGGGCGTGTCTCGCCGTCACACCGCGGGTACGAGTCGACGAGATCAACCGGTTAAGCAGAGATGCGTTTTGCTATCTACGCCTATGGTGCAGAAGTGTTATTTGATTATGGTGCTTCTCATTTATTCTAGCTTGCATCGGGGTTGTGATCGGAGTTGGGCTTGGTTGAGACCTTAGAGGAGCCTTTGTATGTGAGTTCTCCCACAGGGATTAGGAGGCGAATAGGGATGATATATGTCGGGTTGCGGCCCGAAATCTCGGGGGACTCTACTACAGTGGACCTAAGGATCATGGACATGTGGGGTTCGATGTCATCTGGGGATGGTTGGGTTTGACGGCTCTGGTGGGTGCTCCGATTGTGAGCGTAGGGTTACCCGCCCCACCACGCGGGAATGACTCGTGTGGTGTTTGGAGGGGAGGCAAGCATGGCATTTTGCCACATACGATATATGAAAGTCAGTGTGGGGGCGGAGTTAAGCGGGTTGGCTAGAGGCGCACCACGGAGGGCGAGAGAGCCGGGACTTGTCTATATCGAGTAGTATGCAAGAATATGTGGATGTTTTTTCGGATGAGCACCATGGACTACCTCCACGGAGGGTAGTAGACACGTGTCGAGTTACACCACAGGTACTTCACCCATCTACATGACTCACTTCATGGATGGCAGGTTGAGTTGCCGAGGGAACTCCCGAGTCCGGTTACAGGGCTATTGTGGACAAGGGTTCATTAGACCGAGCACTTGTACTTCACCATGGGGCGCTCGGGTTATTTGCGAAGAAAGAAGAATGAAAAGACCCTTGTGCATTGATTCACCAAATGGTTGAGCCAGGGTTACGATCAAGAATCGGTACCCATTACCGAGGATTGTGCGATTTGTTTGTCCGGTTGAGAGGAGCGCGAAGTCTACTCAAGATTAGACCTTCGCACTAGTTACCATCGGTTGAGGGTTGGGGATCTGAGATATCCACCAGAGCGGCGTTTAGGAGCGCGTTATGGGCACTTTGAGTTTACCGGTGATGCCTGGCGATTGGCCGAATGCGCCAGCGTGTATTCATGGATCTCATGCATGGATGTTCCTGACCCTATTTAGATGGGGTTTGTCATTAGTCTTCGTGGATGACATCTTGATCTGCTTCCCGGTCAGTGGGGCGTGGTATCACTTGAGGATCGTTTACGATTGTTGAGAGACCATCAATTGTAAGCGTTCGATGAAGATGTGAGGTTACGACTGCGGGGTGAGATTTTGGGACACGTGGTGTCAACATTAAGAGGTGTCCGGTCGACCCCCAGAAGGTCGAGGCTGTGATGAGTTGGGAGAGGCGAAGTGGAGTCTTCGAGATCTTGGTTTCTTGGGATTAGTGCAGGTGATACAGGAGATTCATTGAGGATTTCTCCCGAATAGCAGCACCTATGATGAGGTTGACCTAGAAGGAGGTCAAGTTTGATTGGGATAGCCGTGCGAGAGGCATTCGGAGTTCGAGAGGGGGCTTGCCCGGCTCCCATCTTGATGATTCGGACCCAGGGGACGAGGGTACCACGATTAATATTGTGATGCCTCGGGCGGATTGGGATGTGTTTTGATGCGTCGGGAGGGTAGTAGCCCCATGAGTTACCGTCGGTTGAAGATGCAAGCGAAATTACCCCACACACGACCTGCTGGAGTTGGCGGCGAAGTAGTCTTAGATGTGAGATTTGGGCGCCCGCGCTACGGCGAGGAGTTCGAGGTGTACTCAGACCATAAAAGTCTGAAGTATATTTTCACGCAGTGGGACATCAATATGAGGCAACACAGATGGATGGAGTTCCTAGAGGATTATTGATGAGTGCCTAAAACACTCATATTATACTCGCGTTAGTCTTCCATTTTCCTGTTTATTTTAGAGTAATTTTATAGTTTTTGTGACTAGAGAATGCGGTTGATGTACGGTGTGATTGCGGGAGCACGTGGGGTGAAAGAGCAGCAGCGGGAAGCAGATTTTGGAGCAAATGGGAACAAGGCGATGAAGTACCTGTCACGTCGCGATGTCCTCACGTCGCGACGTCCCCACATCACGACGTGGGGTCAACAATTGCAAAAGTCAACAAGCCCCAACGTCGCGACGTCTCCGTCGTGAAGCGCGCCCACTCGCGGCGTCTCCGTCGCGGCGTCGGCTCGAATACGCACCCTATCATTTAAAGTGCGAATGGTTCGAGAAGGGAAGGGAGGCGTGCGAGCGAGGCCGCGAGGAATTCCGGAGCGGTGACTGGGACCCGAGGAAGTGCCGAGGTTGTGCCTTTCATTGTTTGGATATTTTTCGGATAGGAGAATGATGTTTTACTACTAAACATTTTCTTCTTTTCATTCATATGATGTTCTAGATCTATTTCTAGGGTTATATTGAACCTTGTCATATGTTCGTAGTTAAAGTTTGAAACTTTATATTATTCGAGTTATTTCTCAATATGTTGTAACTATTCTATGCATCAGTTTGTCGTATGTTGATGTCGGCGACATTGGCATAATTACAGCGGAGATCAGGGTCGAGGGTGGGGGGGTATTCGGGGGATGCACAGGTAGAGTAGACTTCGATTGTTTCGGTAGTAGAGATATTCAGAACTGAAGGTGGCGGTGGGGTTAGGACATTAATGCATTTCGGAATCTTGAGTCGAGAGGGATAGAGATATCTGGTCTGATCGCGAAATAGGCGGATATACCGAGAGGGGATACCTTGTAGAAAGATCACCTCGCCATTGACATATTGTAAATATGCGGAATAATAACATATTTAGAAGATTAATCATTGAGCGTGTGAGGGGAGATATAACCATAGGCTTAAGCTTGATACTTTTGGTGAGATCTAATAGTTTAGGTAATCTTTACATATTTGAATTCCCTCTAAGAGTCATCTTTCGGATATTATCTAAGCGAGAGACCTTTTGTAGTCGATACACTGTCCACGTGGATCGATGTAATACCACGAGGTACACTATACTACTTGGGCGAAGCGTGCACTTTGCATATAGGGCGTATATTTTATACCGCGATTTTCATGATGTCAATTGTATGACTTCACTTTGCATTATCGTGGTAAGGCAAATGTGATTGGTGACTGCACTCGGTCGAATCGCGAGGAACATTAGGTAGTATAGCTTACTGCGGGTGGCGGATGCTCGGCGGGGCGTGGGGTGGGTTGGAAGGCTGATCGTGGCCGGAGACTCGAGGTACCTTAGGGTTTAGTGGCTACCGTCTGCGGTGAGCGAAAGATTGAGTCCCAATGGCGGGGACCCGGAGATGGTGCCCATCGAGAGGCCAGAGTGTCACGGGTCGGTAGGGGTGACGAGGGGCTGGGTGGGTTCCACATAGATGGTAGTCTTCGATATAGAGGGCCGGTTGCGAGTTCCCAGTCAGTGATTTGAGAGAGAGATTACTCGGGGGAGTTTCAGCACCGATTTCTTTGTGCATCAGGTGGCTGAAAGATGCGCGCAGATCTTCTTCGCCCGTACCCCAGCCTGGAGTGGGATGACAGCGTAGGGGGCTTTGTTGGTGATATGCCGTGTGTGTCGACGGGTTAAGGCGAGCACCGAAGCCGTAGGGCTTCCGCTTCAACCGTGGAGGTGGGCGGGTGAGTGGGAGCACGTCACGATGGAATTTGTGACCCACTGCCACGGGACCTTTAACAAGAAACATAGGCATGACGCGGTATGGGTGATAGTGGACCCGCTCATGAAGTCGGCACATTTTCTAGCCGTGCGGATGACCTTCTCATTGGAGATTTTGTAGGGTTGTGCATTTGAGGAATGGTCAGGCTACATGGGTACTAGTATCCATAGTGTCGGATAAGGGACTCGGGTTTGGCGCACTTTGGAAGAGTTTCAAAGGCTATGGGCCACACCGGCGACGATGAGTACAACGTTCCACCACAGACGGATGGGTGCGAGTCTTCAAGAGGACTATACGGTATTAAGAGGACATGCTACGAGCATCGTCTGGATCATGGGGGCAATTTGGGAGGAGCATTTGCCCATAGTGGAGTCGCCTACAACAGCAATTACCCGGGTGAGTATCACGAGATGGCACCGTATGAGGCATTGGCCTTGGGAGGTATGTAGATCATCGTTGTGTTGGACCAAGGTGGGAGAGGCCATCCGCGGGTGCGATACGATTAGAGGCACCTGGAAGGTGGGCTTGATGCGGCAGGCGTGTCTTCTCACGGCTCGGAGACCGGGCGGGAAGAGCTATGCGGAGTAATGTGTGACATCGACCCTTAGAGTTAGTTTAGGATCACGTCTTCTGCTAAAGGTGATGCACAGGGGAGTGGTCATGTTCGACAGCGTGGAAGCTATCGCCGAGTTCATTGGACCTTCCGGGGTGTCACTCGAGAGGGGGTGGGCTTTGTTGTGCCGGTTAGCGTTACCGCCCGGCATGTCGGTGTCCACCGGGTGTTTCACGATCTCATGCTCTGGAAACCTCAGGATCCGGCTCGGCAACGGTGGATTAGGGGATGGATTGAGTTGACACGAAGGGACGCGAGGGGGAGACTAGTGTGCATTGTTGATAGCCGTGATTCGGGTTTGCGGCGCCGATACCGTGAGGCTAGTGAGGGTCAATATGGAGGCACTATGGAGTGGAGGAGTCACGTGGGGGGCCGCGAGGACACGATGTGGGCCACCTATCCCTTGCGACTTTAGGGATGAAGGTAAGTGGTTTAGTAGTTTAAGATTTGAAATGTTTGTTTACATGCATGGTAGAGTGCACGTGCATATGCATGTGGTGATGTAATTGTCCTGAATTTCGGACGAAAATTCTTTAAAGAGGAGAGAATGTAGACACAGAAATTCCGAATTTCTGGAAAAATGACAAAAATAAATGAAATTTCGATTACAAGAAATTGTTATTTCGGGTTAAATCAAATTTATTCTCTGGGCTCGGATGACAAAACGGATTTCATGAATCGTTTCGAATCTAAATTTAGTATAAAATTTCGTCAAATCTCGGTATTTAGCCGAAATTTACACGCTTTTCGAGGCATCACGGCTCGATGTCGTAAAACGATTTTCTCGATGCGACGAAAGTCAAGATATAACACGACTCATGTGCCATGAGTGGTATGAGAGAGAAATGATGAAACTACTACCAGATAGTGCTCAATGTCAAACCGGGAAAATAAGGATATAATGGTCATTTTTTAATCGCTTAAGTCGATAATAGACAAAAGAGGTTAATGAAGAAAATTCCTCCATTAACCAAAGAGAAAAAAATGTGAAAACAGGGGAGAGCACTTACAGTGAGGTGGGAAACCCGTTTTAGAGAGAGTGTCTTCATTCTCTCTAAGTTTCTGCGCGATCCGACCGTCGGCAGTCTTCGGGACAAGAAGGGAAGCTGCTCTACGCAGAGAGGGCTTCGCGTGAGTACCGGATTCATGGAGTTTCCCCAAACTCCGAGAGGTAGGGGTTTCTCCCTACTGGGGGTTTTATTCTTCGCTTAAGTACCATGTTAATGTTTCGATGGTCGAGGGGCCTCGAATCCAAGCCGCTTGATCTGCTCCAAACCTCGAACCAAATGATTGGATTTTGAGACCCACTTAACAAATTCGCATCGCTTTTATGGACTCAGAGTGGTTAAATGTGTGATGAATGGTTCAATAAATCATGCATTGGTTTACAAGGAGGCCTAAATGGCCAGGAATTGTGGTTCACAAAGGAACCGAAGCACTCAGGCTTTGAAAGGAACAAGAACTCAGGGTTTTAGTGTTCTAAACAAGAAATTCAATAAAATACATTTTTGTGTGAAAATGTGTTTGACCAGTAATTCGTTGAATTGCCAGGTTTCGATAATTAGCCCATGAGCTAATTTCGTGTGTATGAAAACAGAAAATGGCACAATATGATTGTGGTGATTTAATTTTTATGTGAATATATGCATGTGTTATAAACTGTAATGGAATTGGCATCATGTATTCCATATGCACCGGGACATCCTAGACTGTGGAGGAGTGCACGACGAGTCTAGAGAAAATGATCGAAGGGTAGTCCATAACAATATCAATCGTCTGAGACGCCCATCTGATATACATCTAAGGTGGGCTCCACAATATCAATCGCTGAGACTGGCCAATTGATATATATATACATCGAGGGTTGCCTACAAACAAATAAACATATAATAATTCTCATATTTAGGCTTAGCGAGCGGAGGAGCTCTGAGGACTCCTGCACGAAATGATCGCTGTATTATCTGCAGATCACGATTGGCCAATGCGTGTTTATTTTGGAGCATCAGACTGCACTTAGGTGTGAGTAGCCCACTTAGGGTGATTCCATCATCGAGCACCAAACACCCCGTCGAGGGATACTATTTTACGGTGCACAGTGAGCTGCAGGACTCGCCTCGTCTAGAGGCTGGTTTGTGGAAGAGTGCTTCTGATTTCGCTGGGTTATGATGTTCTACATGTATTATAATTATCTAATTGTAATATATGTGTCAGATAAGAGTAAAACATTTGAACCTAAAACTATCGATGTTAGCCGGGATTCATAGTCGATATGTTTTATGGGTATTCGCTTTAGGGGCCCAAGTGGTCGCTTTACTCATGTTGTGATCATATCGATAAAGGTGTTGTGAATGATGATGCAGGGGCCCAAGTGGCCATTATTTACCCGCCTTACTTGTATATGAGACTCGCTGGTCACTGGACTGCTTGGGATGTGTTATGTACTAAGGGCAGAGCCCCTCGTACAGCCGAGACTCTCAGCCCGATTTTCCGAAATAGTGTCTGCAACCTCGACATCCATCAGATTCACGGTCGGACGTAGTCAACCCGACCCCCGCCTGGGGGAGTCACAAAACGTGGGGAAGAACAAAAATCAACAAAGAGTTTGGCTTGCTCGAAGTTTTTTAAATGAGAGAGTGAGTGGCTTATCTCTAGGATTCTGCCGACGGACCGTTTGCCTCACTTTAACAAGAAGGAAAAGTTGCTCTCACGCGCGAGAAACTTTACGCTGCGGCACCACCTGTGGAGTTCGACACCCAAGAGGTAGGACCTTTTCCTACTTGTAGTGACCTTGTCTAAGAGCCATGTAAATGGTTAGTAATGTTTGAGGCTTGTTTTAACCGTAAACTCGGTCTCAAAAGCTTTGAACCGAGTGAGAAAATTCTTATTTTGAGTGGTTGTGAACAGTAACCCGAGGGTTTCGGTCGGTTCATGAATAGTGACACGTGAATATTTTGTGTGAATTTTTATGATGTTAAGTGATTCAAAATGACCATTGGTGTTTGTTAATTAGCCCATGTGAGCTAATTTTGGTGTAATCGATGGTGAATTCGCATAACATGATTTATGTTAGTTTAATTATGTTAATATATATGCATGTGGAATATATTAGCATGAATGTCGATTAGCATCATGCATTCCATGTGCAATCGGGGCAACCTAGAATATTAGGGTGCGAGTGCATGACAGCGTGAAATGGAAACAAAAACGAAAAAAATTTTGTGAAAGGAATTTCATGAAGATTTTCCTGAGAAATGGTTTGAGACTCATTCCAAATGTGATCACTTCTACGAGGACCATGACTGCTTCGAAGTTCTCCAATCAATCTCGACTGAGGGTAGTCCAATATTTTTACCGAAACTCAGTAGTAAGTTTTCGAGAACAAAAAGTTTTTTTTTTTTGAAAAACCGTATATTTTACCACGTGATTCTGGCTTAGGTATATGTGAGGGAGCTTCGTGATGACTGGTGACACGGATCGGGCATGTAGACATTCGAAAGAGGTTCATGAAATTGCTCAATGTGATCGTTGCCATGCATGTGCACTTAGCGGAGTAACCTGTAGGAAATTATCACTACCGAAGCCACACCTTGTCGAGGATCACCATTTCAGTACAGGAGTGTGCACGCGACCCGCCACTAGAGGCTACTTATAGAAGAAAGCCGTTGTGGCTTGCATTGATTTTGTATAACATGTATTAGAATTGCTGTAATTTAATATATGTTGAATTAAGAATAATGTAAAAAACTCTCAACCATGGCAATCGTCGGGACATATTTTGTGAGTATTTGATGCAGGGGCCTAAGTGGCCATATTTTACTCATTTTATTCATATGTGGACCTCAGGGGTGGTCATTGTAAACTCATGGGACAGTTTTGCACTCTCGTAGAGCCCCGTCATAAAGGAGATTCCGCCCGATTTTCATGAGTGGCGCCTAAGCCACCGACATCCACGATTATTCCATGTCGACAAAGTTGTCAATGGACACCCCAGACTGAGGCATCGCAGCTTTACGCTTTAAGATATTTCGTAAAAAGCAAACATTTTATAAAGTCTACACTCACCGAGCCTATTTAGCTCATTTTATAAATCATTTCCCGGACGGAAAAAGGCTAATAGATTCTCCCGACTCTTTTTGTATCGAAGCGTTGTATTAAATAACCATAAGGAAATACTTTGAATTCAGACAACCAGCATATGTATGTACATAGCTTGTATCAGGAAAATGGATGAGCCCGAGGCTCTTTGAAAGCAGTGTGTGTCAGTTGTCATATTTTGAAAAGTATAAACTGTATATATAGGTTTTGGGATATGTCCTGTATGCAGCTGTTATGTTGCCGAAATTTAAAAAAATCACAAGTTTAGAAAATAAAAAATTTTATACGTTTTCGCAAGCAAATACGGCTTGCTTCAATATAGATTCTCTAGTCAGCCGGGAAGTAATAGCCGGGTTTCTCAGGTGAGCGCCGCACACCTCGCCGCTAGTAGCGGGGTGTGACATGTCTGATGGATGACCGACCATAATTCTGGTGGTGGTGCCGACTTAAATGAGAAGGAAGGAAAGAAAGACGAGAACTGATTCGCTTTCTCGTGATCGTATCGAGTGGTGATTTTAACTATAATTACCGACCAAAATTTGGCTCCAGAATTACCGTGCTAAAATTCTTTTGGTCGCCTATTTATCGACCATTTTTCATGGTAATTTATTTTGGTCGCTACTTGGCCTGGTGAATTTGCCTGCACTTCGCGCTAATTCCTGACCCTGATGCGATCAATTCTCACCAAAATTATTCGCTCCAGAAATATGAACGCCTTGGTCGAAAATTCGACCAAACCCCTTTTGGTCTCTAAATGGTCGTGATTTAATGCAGAATTACCGACCAATTTTAGGCCTGCACTTTGGCCTGTGAATCCGGTTATTTTGCAGTGTCTACTGGTCTTCATCTAGCTCGGGACAATAATATCTGGCCTATTAGTCAGGGCGATTGACTCCAAGGTTGTGCCTGTCGTTAAGTGAACCTACAAATTGTTATCTTAAGCACTCTGCTCTAAAACGGAACTGCCATGACCTTCTTCAGAGGAATTGGGAGGTTCAGCTCAATTTTATTCACAACAAGAAAACATGTTATCAGGATTAAAGCTTGTGGAATTGTATTCTTCATCTCTAAAGTAGCTTTTACCGATGAAATTTTAACTTTTTTATCACTAATATTAATTTTTAGAAAAACTTTTAAGTCGACAAACTTGAAAACTTCATCATTAAAAAGACATGGTAGGAAAATCTTTAAGACTTTTTCTCCCACAAACACTTTGTGACAAAAAAACATATATTCGCTTATGAAATATTCCAGGATTAAATATAATTTTTAGTAACGAAAAATAATTTCCTACTAAAAGTTAGATATTTTATGTATATTTACTACAAATTTGATTTTGTCAATGTAAGACTCCAAGAAATTCCAATTTAAAATTAAAATCATAATTTCGAGAATAAAATTGTAATTTCTGCTAAACTGAATTTATTCTCTGTGATCTCGAACGACGAAATAGATTTCACCACGTAATCATCTCGCAAAATCTAAATTTCCAAGACTCGACCTCGTGAGAATCTCGAGATAGTCGGCTGGCACGCTTCGAGGCATCGCGCTGGGGTGCCGTAAAACTATTTTTGATAAGACAAAAGTCACATATAACACGTACTCATGTGCCATGGTACGAAAGTAGAAATGATGAAAATGGATGGCCGAGAAGGCCAATATCAAACCGTGGGAACAGGGACATAACGTATTAATGAAATTGTTTAAGCCGAAAAAGACAAATTGAAGGAATAGCACCTATCTCCTTCAAAGTGAAAAAGGACAAAGTGATGCAAATATCAGATTCGCTTTGGAGCAGCCAGCAGAATGGCGATTTTCCTTGTGAGAGAGACTTCTCTCTAAATTTCCCATAGATCCTCCCGCAGTCATGATCGAGAAGGAATGTTGCCTCACGCGAGAGCCACTAATTTGACCGAATTTAAGGAGTTTAGACAAATTCTCGTGGAGGTGGGAAGCCCCTACTGGGTTTTATTCTTTATTTAAGTACGTTAATGCTCAGCGATTGAGGCTTGAGTGGCCGTTAATCGCCCTAAAACTCGGGACTTTAATTTTTGAAATTAATTTATGCCCAAGTGGACAAATTGCGGATCGCCCATTGATTTCCTCGTTATTTATGGTGAAATTAAGCAACAAATTGTATCAGGATATGCATAAGGCCTAAATGGTCAGAAATCGTTCACAAAGTGAACCGACGACAGATTTCAGAATAGTAACTCGAGGGTTTCACTATTCTCGAGAATATAAATTTTGGGAATTAATGTGTTTGGTCGAGTAATTCAAGTAGAATCGTCAGATTCGATCATTGAAATTAACGCAGCCTAATTTTGACGCGATGAAATGCGAAAATTACATAACATGATTGTGTGATTTAATTTTTATGTGAAGGCGCATGTTTATATTTGCATGTGTTATGGGATCAGAATGGAATCGACATCATTCCATATGCACCGGGACAAATCTTAGGAATCGTAGGAGTAAGTGCATGAGATGAGTCTACGTAAAATGGTTTCTGGAGGGTCAATAAAACTTCAGGGGACCGACCGATTGAATTTATTGAACCCAAATATGAGCCATCCGCGGAGCGTGGAGGGGTCAGTTGGGTTGATAATGGCATAAATAATGCTATAACTGGTGTATCACTGGAACGAGGTTTAAATGGCCGTGAAACCCGGTTCACTAAGTGAACTCGATTAACGATTTTCCTGAATAGTAATCGAGGGTTTCCTACTATTCCCGAGAATAGTGTTCATAAAAATAAATTTTGTAAATTAATGTGTTTGGTCGAGTAATTCAAGTAGAATTGCTCGTGTTTGATCATTAGCCCAAGTGAGCTAATTTTTTGGTATGGAAATGTGAAATTTCATAACATGATTATGTAATTTAAATTATGTGAATATATGCATGATTATATATTTGCATGTGTTATAAACTAAGAATGGAATTGGCATCATGCATCTGACATATGCAATTGGTGGCACCCTGTGGATATAGGAGTGGGAGTGCATGAGGTGAGTCTAGAAAGAATGGTTTCGGAGGGTTGTCTAAAAATGATAATTATCGAAGGGTAGTCCATACTAAAAATATCAATCGTCGGAGATGGCCCAATTGATATACATCGGAGGGTAGTCCATAAATAATATCAATCGTCGGAGACGGCCCAATTGATATATATATACATCGGAGACGGCCCAATTGATATATATATATATATATACATCGGAGACGACCCAATTGATATATATATACATCGGAGGGTTGTTCACAAATAAACATAATAATTTCATAATGAGGCTTAAAGAGCGTGTGAGGAGCCTGAG
Organism: Tetrastigma voinierianum; assembly: GCA_016808115.1. Taxonomy (NCBI): domain Eukaryota; kingdom Viridiplantae; phylum Streptophyta; class Magnoliopsida; order Vitales; family Vitaceae; genus Tetrastigma; species Tetrastigma voinierianum. The sequence continues at coordinate 76,286 of JAEQBH010003826.1, read as the reverse complement.
GATTCAGTACGAGATGATCGCTGTTAGACATTCAAGCAGATCATGCATTTTGCTTGAATGTGTGTTTATTTTGGAATATCAGATATGCACTTAAAGTGAGAGTAACATTTTAGGTGATTCCACTACTGAGCATTAGCTTACCCTATCGAGGGATATTATTTTGCTGCAATAAGGAGCATGGCGAGGAGACTCCGCCATCTTAGAGACTCCAGCTTGTAAGAAAGCCGATTGGTGGCTGGGGTTATGATGTATGACATGTATTAGAATTCTCTAATTTTAATATATGTAAGCAAGTAAGAGTAAAATTTGAACTCGAAAACTATTGGATATAATGAATATATATATGTTTTATGAGTATTGTTCATGGGCCTAAGTGGTCGCTTTACTCATGTTATCGTTATATTGATGCTCGACAAAGTTATATGTTTTGTATTTAGGTAGGAGCTCCCCTGCATAAAGGAGACTTTGCCCGATTGTGGAGAAATGCTCCGTCACCCGACATTCATCGTATTTTCACAGGGGCCGACGGCAGAATAACTACCTCGCATACACATCTAGAGACGGCCCAATTGATATACATCTGAGGGTAGTCCATAAATAATATCAATCGCTTGAGACAAATTTTTAATTGATATATATATATATATATATATATATATATATATATATATATATAGAGGTATATATATAAGGTTAGATACATCTGAGGATTGTCCACAAATAAACATAATAATTTTCATATACGAGGCTTAGGCGAGTGTGAGGGAATCGCGAGACTCTGAAAGGAGATGGCCATTATGATTCAAGTAGGATCATGCATTTGCTTGAATGTGTAAGCTTACTTGAGCACTGCAATATGCACTTGGGGTGTAGAGTAGCCCACTTGGGTGATTCCACTATCGAGCATTAGCTCACTCCGAGGATACTATTTGCTGCATGTGAGCTGCTATGAGAGACATCAGTCTCTGTAGACTGAAGCTTTAGAAGAGAGCTCTAATGTGGCTACGATGGTTCTATAAGTGTATTAATTTACTTTAAATTAATATATATGTGTATAAGAGTAAAAAACAATTGAACTCCGGAAACTATCGATATAATGGATATATATTACGTTCGGGACAAAGAGATACAGGAAAGCCTTTGTATTTGGGCAGAGCTCCCGCATAAAGGAGACTCTCGCCCGATGCCAGGAAAATGCCAGTTACCCGACATTCAAGAGTATTCCGGCTGAGATAGTCAATCTTAATTCTAAGCCAAGGCCAACAATCAATAAATATATTACTTCCAAAATGAAAATTGTTATCAATAGATAATATAATAATTTTAATATTAATAAATAATAATGAAAATTTTCTTGCATTTTATAAAATAATATAATATACAGCTTTTAGAATATCTCTCTCTCTCTTCTCTATATATATATATATATATATATATAAGACCCGAGAAAATTTCCAATTTTTTGAAATGGCCAAATGGTAATTTCCTTGGCCAAAACTGAAATTTTTCTAGATCTCGATGACAAACTGGGATTTCACCATCGAATCGTCTTCATAAATCGGGGCCACTACATCGACTACCGACCCGAGACAATGCACTTCATGTTTTTCGAGCAACCCGGCAAGACGACACTTGCACCTGTGGAGCGGCTTAAGAAGCCCACGTGTCAATCAATGAGCAAGTCAAACATTTGAGCTCAAGTGGGGCTCACATGAGACACATGGCATCATGTCATCGGGTGAAAATCTCAAAGCATGGATAAGGGATACAGAATCCCATGAGCCAATTTCCTGTGAGTCGACACGTGGCATCGAGGACAAGTCACTGACCAATTCGACGGCAAGCCTCCCCAACCTGCTGGAGAAGCAAAAAGAGAGAGAGAAAAGGAAAGAGATAGAAAGGGTGAGATTTTGCAGAGAGAGGCTTTACCTTTCTCTGGGGACCCTGCGATCACCACGGCTTCCACGAGACAGCTGAGTTGTTCCTACTCGCAGTGGCCACATGACGGGTACCCTGCCAGAGCTTCATACAATCCTGGCAGAGGGTTTTCACTTGACTTTACCTTGTTTAAGTGTCAGGTTAATGTTTGAGCGCTTGAGGCCGTGAGGGCCGTTTGGTCGGTCCCAAAACTCAATCAACTGCTGAAATATTTCGAGCTCTGCTTCACAGAAATCTACCTGACCGCTTCGGGTAACTTCAGGTGATAATTTATGCATTAAATTATGTTTCGTGTGTACGAGGCCTTAAACGCTGGATTTCTAAGCCACAAAGTGGAACCGACAGCGATGAGCGGGTCGCCTTACCCCGACAAATTTCCACCGTCACCGGACTACTAAAGACACTCCTGCCACGACGCCCCCAAAACCCGGGGTCCGCTGACTACCCATCAACCCGCTGAATACAAGTGGAGGCCTGGGTTACCCGACGCTTCACTTTAGAAAAATCTGGGCAGTAGTCTCCTTTGTACGGAGCTCTAAATTTAACATAAAACCCGCATATCCCGTCTCCAAATGTACCAATATATGCAATATATACAAATATGGATAAAAACGGCCTTTCAGCCCATGCAACAATATCCATAAAACATATACAAACTATGAATCCCACTATATCCCCACTAGTTACAAGAGTTAATATTTGTACTCTTAAACAATACATATATTAAACGTAAAGGGTTCTAATACATGTACAACCACCTCAAAGCCACATCCCTAGCTTTCTTCACAATAAATCTCTAGACGAGCCGTCCTCCTCGCACGCTCCCTCAGACTGCAGGCCAAAGGGGGATCCGACGACGCGAGCGAAAGCGCCTCGGTAGATTCGCCTCGCGGCCATCACCATCTGGGCAAGGCAATGTTCCAATTAAACACACATTCAAGCAAACGCATGATCCTACTTGAATGTCTACATGACCAACCCGATCCCGAGTCTCATCGACTTCCTCACACTCGCCTAAGCCTCGTATGAGAATTCGCTATTTTATTAAATGACAACCCTCCTACGATATATATCAATCAGCCGCTCCGATTTATCGATATATTACTTGTTTATGACTACCCTCCGGCGAGTATATCAACCGGCTTCGCCCGACGCTGATATATTATTTAGTTCGACTACCCTCCGATAATTAACACATTTTGTGACTACCGAACCATTTTCTCTGACTTATACCATGCACCAACTCCTATAGTCCTAGGATGTCTCAGTGCATATGGAATGCATGTATGTCAATTCCAACACAGTCTAATCACATGCAAATATATAACATGAATATACTCGCATAAAAATTAAATCACACAACCACGTTATGTAATTATCATCTCAAACATCAAAATTAGCTCGCTTGGGCTAATGATCAAACACGAGCATTTAATTTAAACTCATCAATTTTCAAACACCTATTTTCATAAAATATATCTTTTAGAATGACTGCCTCGAGAATAGAAACTCTGCTACACTTCAAAAATTTCCAGAATCAACTGCTCACCTCAGGAACCCGAACCACTACCATTCGACCCAATGCATACCAAACAAGCATCTAATACACAAATTAGACAAAATGCACTCAAACAAAATTTCTAAAGCGTACTGGAGCAAATACTGCCGTCTTTTTCTTTCCAAAATTCTATCAATTCAAATTCTGCTTTTGACTGACAAACGGCCTCACGCCTCATTCAACCGGTAAAACATTAGTAAAACACTTAAATGGGAGTGAGCAACTCAAGCATGGAGAAAATCCCACCAAGGAGTTTGAAGAAACTCCCGATCCCGGAGTCCACGAGCCGCCCCGCGTAACAAGCCCTTCTCGTCCCAAAGCCCCGACGGCCGATCTCCCGATTTTCAGGAGTGGTGGCTACACTCTCTCTAAAAGCTCTCAAACCCAAAGCTACTGGTTCTCCAAATTTGCTTCCCACGTTTTTCTCCTTTCGTTTGGTATCGAAGAAGGTCACTATTACTTATTTCGCCCTTAGTGACTTAAAATCAAATTTATAATACCCATTATGTCCTCTTTCTCGCATTTGATATTCTAAGACTATCCGTCATTCATTTTCATCATTTCCTCTACTCATACCACTTTTATGGCACATACATGTTATATGTGACTTTCGTGAGTATCAAATCGACACAGACCAAACGCGATGCTCCTAAAACGCGGCCGACCAATCTGTTCCCAAAAAATTACGAAATTTTACGTAAGTTAACTAGATTTCATGAGACGATTCCAAACTGCATAATCCGCTTTCGGGCCATCCAAGGCTCATATAATTAATTACCGATTTTAACCGAAATTACAATTTTCAGAATCAAAATTACGCTTTGCCCTTATTCCGTGAATCGGGAATTTCTGGTCTTACATTCTCCTCTCATGAATTTCATTCCTAAATCAAACGATTTCATCAAACACACGCATACGCAACATGCACTCTACCCCGCATGCATCAACATTATTTAAATCTTAAAGCGTAAATGTGCTCCGCCTTTGCGACCAGCTCCGCTCCCACTTGACTCGCCATACGCTCACCGGCCTCGCGATGCTAGATTACCGGCGATCGCGGCTGCCAGTGGCTACGTCGCCGCCGAAAAATCCCCGTCAGTCGTCGATAGCATCGTACCGTCCACCCACGTGGGCTGGGATTGGCCGGGCATGGCGTGAAAACACAAATGAACACTGTCATGCTCGGCGTGCGCGCCCGGCCGGTGCCGCAGCCATCGCCTATCCTCCAGTATCTGAGCGATAAACACCGGCGATAACTAGCGACGGCACAGCGATCGCTCCTCTCTTAGGCATCGACTTCCAGAACGCGATCTTACAACCTCGGGAACTCACAAGTGGCGTCTTGCTCGCATAGCTCTTGCTGACTTTGGCCAGTGAGGCGCGCAACTTGTAAGTAATCCTCACCTTCTCGAAAGATATCTGCAATCGTCAAATAAGACGTGATGGATCTCTCTCCCACCTCGTCACGTCTTTAACGGTAGTGAGCATGACCTCCCGTACGATGCCTTGTATGGTGCCATTAAGGTATACACACAAGCGATAACTATTGTTGTAGGCGGATTCCACTAAGAGCGATTAATCTACCCTTATGATCGAAGACACATGTTAGCGGCGTGTCCTCTAACACTGTATATAATCCTCCTGACACGTATCCTGCACAGCCCTTGCTTGGTGTGTGAGCAACACCTTCGAGGTCACAATCAGCGGCAGATCCGATGGACATCAGCCTAATCTATGTCATGAATGACTTGTCCAGGTATCTTAGAGTCCTTGTAGGCTGACCACACGATGTAATTTCTAATGGGTATCGAATCTCGAGTCGCTCTGTTTCACTGTCATGCTTCCCAAGTCTGCGTAATATTTTGTGAGTGTGTTTCGTCTCGATTACATAACTCTTCGAAACACACTTGAGCCTCTTGTTTCCTGATTCAACTGAGTCTTCTTTGGACGATAGTCTAAAGGCAACAACCACTCACCATGAGTGGTGAGCGACCATCTGTGCACCGCTCGGGTCATGTAAGCCGAAATCTCGAGAGATCTCTATCATAATCCCGACCTGCTCCGAATTGACTCTCTCTACATCCTTGGGAAGAACATCTATATCGGCTTCTCTAAAGGCCTTAACCTCTAAGCGAATCAATCTGGTGTGGTATGACAGAAGGCCTAGGTCTCAGTTCTTGTGACCCGTTGGTTGTCAGCTCATCGTGTCAAGCGACGATCAACGACCAATAGTCACCGCTTTAGAAGGTCCACCACTCATCAGCTGCGCAACTTTGACTGTACGACTTGACCCACCTCTGGCCCCTCTTGCCTATACGTGTTGTTGGGGTGCTTGTCTGACAACTTAGAGCTGAAATTGGTTCCTCGACTCGAAGTTGACGTTGGTCTCTCGAGACTCATCTACGCCTCATTCTATAGGTCGTACGACGCTACGATGTTGACGCACGTGTCCCACGGACTCCTCGATAATTTAAGGCCCCTATTCCCCCGCCTCGACTTGGCATTACAGGATGGTCTCTTATGTTGTAAAACAATCCTCAAGTGATACTCATGCTCCATGCCAGTCCCCAAATATGCGTCTTAGGGATATCTGTCTCCACAACCCTGGTGATATTGGCGCCCGGTCTGAAGGTCCATCTTGGGTGAACTCGCACTCTCTCAACGATCAAATAAATCATCGATCTGGTAATGAGTCTGGGTGCGGATCATAACCACATTGTATGCGTAGCCAATGCACGGTCGAAGGGTCTGCCCTCTTCTTAGCAACTAGAGCAAGAGCGCCCCGTGGTGAAGTGCTCGATTACAATAAACCCGCTTGTCGATGGCTCACGTGGGTGGACTACGAGTTCTATATTTCAATGGTGCCATCCTATGTGGAGTCATAAAGATGGTTGAAGTCTTAGGAGTGTAACTTCGTCTGAAGCCTCGACCCGCGCTTTGTGGAGGCGGAGTCGGGTAGCTCATACGGAAAAACATCCACATACTAGCACCTTGCACTCGAGGTAGCTCTAAGTCAGGTCTCGTCGTCCTGCAGAATTGGGCTTCATTTAGTAACCGTGCATCCCAAACGCTTGGACTTTGTATCTTATGCAGGAAAAATGTCATACGCCCCACGAAATACCATACAAGTGCAGATCCTGCGTATGGGCGGTAACCCTCTACGCTCACAATCGATAACGATCGTAAGATATCGGCCAGTCCGTCTAGGATGACATGAACTTTAACATGTCACGTAATCTTGGGTCCATTGTGAGTAGAGTTCAGAGATCTCTAACATGACCTTGACCTGTGTTCTTATTCTCGCCCTAATCCCTAGGGAAGATTCACGCATCATGGCTCCTCTAAGGTCTCTAGAGGTCCTTGCCCATTTCCACCTTTATTTGGGCCTCGTTCTCTAGCTAGGCAGCTAGTCCCCAATCACAGTTCGCGTCGGAGGTAATCTCCATAGCCTCTGTACTTTTCGTCGGCATAGACGATGGTCGGCCACCGTGGATCTCCTCCCCACAGTGAATATCGGAGGATGATACTAAACCTCACGGGGGTTCTGGGTCTCACGACTACACGCTATGCTGCTTTGTGCGATAAGCGACCCTTTGCGACACCTCGGCCTCTCTGAGGCATTGTTGAATGCGTGGTGGTCGGTGTCGGTGGTGCGACCGAGTGCCCGTGGACGTCCTCGATGTCCTCGTCCTCTATTAGCCATTTACACCATTACATGGCAACAAGAATCATTTAACTTTCATTTCAGTCTAACTAGCAATGTATGCCCGATAGACTTAACAACCATGGTAGGCCGTTCATTTCTAAGTGGCGCTAAATTCCAACCACCCGGAGTTCGGTATCAATTTTTAAGATTAAGTCGGTCCTAACCTTAGCATTCACCATTTTCCTATATGCATCACGCTATGCATATGGCACCCTCTGTGACTAAGCGCGATCATGATTTCAGCGGTAGTTAATCCAAATCTGATGTCTACGGCGTGAACACGACTCGAGACCTGAAATCATACATAGCTCGATGTATACGCGATGAATTTTGCATGTAAAATATTGTTTTCGACCAAAATTTTATTTTCCAAAATTTTATTTTTTGAAATTTTATTTTAATTTATCAAAATATATTTGATTTTATTTGATTTTTAAATATTTTTAAAAAAAAAAAAAAATTTCGAAAATTTCTAGATGAACAGTGTTCATGTCACCAGAAGCTCGGGGGAAAAATACCAAGTCAGCAGGATTCGAAAATCAAGTCGAGTGCAAGTACCACGATTCTGGCAGCCGGCCGCGCGCCAGGTATACGCCAGTCATGCCCGGGCCGCGGCACGCCTCGCAGCATGCGGCGCGCTGTTTGCCACGCCTGCGCCCCTCGCTGCACGCCCGCGGTTCTACGCCCGCTATAGCGCCACCAGCCAGCGCGGAGGCCCGTACTGCCCCTTTGCCTCACTTTTGCCTCGCCTTTGCGCCCGGCCGCAGCCTTGCAGCCTCCAGCTGCGCTGCTTTGCCTCTGCAGCCCACTGCGCCCCACCCACGCCATCCTGCGCGCCCAGCGCCGTGTCGTGGCCCAGTGACTGTATTGCAATACGGCCGCGGCCTGCCTCGATCTGTCACGAGTTTTGTATTGCGACCTGGTCGACCCAGACCGGCCTTTATTGCAACACAATTTCCTCTCCTCTTTGCCTTTCCAACTTGCAATACATTTACTGTATTGCAATACAAAGCTCCCACTTCCTTATTACTGTCTCTGATTTTTGTTTTCTCTCACAATATAATAAGCGGTAGCCAATTAAATTTACGCACCGTTTTTTTTTTAGTTTTTCATTATAAATGATTTTTTTTTTCATTATTTCGAAATTAAAAATCTCTAAAAATCACTAAAATCATTTTTTTTCCATAATACACCAAATAAATTTATAAAATTTATTTTTTCTCTTTCCTTCAATTTTCAATTTGTAAATCTTAGAAAATTATTTTCTCCTCTTCTCAACCAAATAAATTTATAAAATTTATTTTTCTTTTCGATTTCAACGAAAAATTTTCTCCCTCAAATAAATTTATAAAAATTTATTTTCTTCGTATCTCATCAAATAAATTTAGTAAAAATTTGTTTTCTTAGCTAAAATTTCTTCTCATTTTCCAACAACCCAAATAAATTTTGTAAATTTTATTTTATTTAATTTTAAGTCGATTTTACCTTGTAAAACCTTAAAATTAATTCCTTCAATTCCCTACTCATCCAATAAATTTATTAAAATTTATTTTCCTTCATTTTCGATTCGGCATGCAGTACACTCCAAATATTTTTCACAAATATTTCTACAACTCATCTATGTGCTAATCACCAAGCACACAACACTATAACACATCACAAACATGTTATACACACAATCACCAATTAATTTACAAATCACACAAAACACATCAACACTGCGTGCACGTAGTGTCTAGTTTTGTCGTGATTTTCCTAGGTAATCTCATACCTATACTCAACATCAAACCACACCTAGTGGTGATGTTTTTACATTTCCATGGCCTAAGCCCAAGCCTCCATCTCTAGGCTTCCATATACCTATACTCTACATCAAACCACTTGGTGGTGATGGCTACCCAAACCCGAGCTCCCTAGGTATTCGTATACCTAAGCTGCGATATGTTTGTGGCCCCCAAAGCAGGAAATTAAGTTGTTCTCCGTCAACCAGCGGAATACAAGTGGAGGTCGGGTTGCTCGGCGATCACTTTAGAAAATCGAGGCGAGTCTCCTTTTATGCGGGGAGCTCTACACAATTACAAAACACATGTCTGTCCCAAACGGTCAAATATATCTGATATACAAATATGGATAAAAGCGGCATCTTGACCCACGTCTGGCAATATCCATAAAACATATACAAACTATGAATCTGACTATATCCCCAATAGTTACAAGAGTTAATATTTTTACTCTTAAACAATACATATATTAAACGTAAAGGGTTCTAATACATGTCTGACCACTAAAGCCACATCGGCTTTCTTCACAATAAATCTAGGACGAGCCGTCCTCTACACTTGACTCCACATTGCACGTAAAATAAAGGGGATCCCACGACAGGTGAGCTAAAGCTCGTGGGAAGTGCATCCGTGGGCTACTCACCATCTAAGTGCAGTCATGATGTTCCAAATTAAACACACATTCAATGTTTGTGATCCTCTTGACAGCTCTACGCAGTCTCAACTGGGGTCCAGGAGTCCTCATAGGCTCTCTCACACTTTCCTTTAAGCCTCGTATGAAATTATTATTTTATTAGTGGACAACCCTCCGATGTATATATATCAGATTGGGCGCTCGAAGCGATTGATATATTACTTGTTATGAAGCTACCCTCTAGATGAATATATATCAGTGGTAGCTCAGGCGGTTGATATATTATTTGGATTTGGACTACCCTCAGATAATTAACATTTTAGACTACCCTCAGATAATTTTCTCTAGACTTATACCATGCACTAACTCCTATAGTCCTAGGATGTCTCAGTGCATATGGAATGCATGTATGCCAATTCCAACACAGTCTAATCACATGCAAATATATAACATGAATATACTCGCATAAAAATTAAATCACACAACCACGTTATGTAATTATCATCTCAAACATCAAAATTAGCTCGCTTGGGCTAATGATCAAACAGGAGCGATTTAATTTAAATCACTCGACCAAACACCTATTTTCATAAAAATATATCTTTTAGAACACTGTCTCGAGAATAGTGAAACCCTCGGTTACTATTCTGAAAAATCTAGTCAACGGTTCGCCTTGTGGCTTAAAATCAGCGGCCGTTAAAATGTCATGCAACAATCATCCCAGCCACAAATTAGACAAAATGCACTCCAAACAGCCCCTAAAGCAATAGTGGAGCGATCCCACGGGCTGCTCCTTTTCCTTCAAAAAATTCTATCAATTAGGTCCCAAGTTTTGGGATGAATCAACTTGACCTCACGGCTCATTCAGCCAAAGCTTGTTAGTAAAACACTTAAATGGGGTAAGCTTCCGAGTATGGAAAATCTACTCAAGGGTTTGAAGAAACTCCCGTCCCGGGTCCGTAGCACACTTGCGTAGAGAGCGTTTCTCCTTCTTGTCCAGAAACTGCTTGACGGTCGGATCTCCCAGATTTTACAGAGGCACTCTCTCTCTAAAGGCTCTCCAGGCAAAGCTACTGGTTCTCTAGATTTGCTTCCCACATTTTCTCTCCTTTGGTTTAATGAAGAAGGTCACTATTCCTTAATTCGTCATACAGTGACTTAAATCAAATTCATAATACCCATTATGTCCCTCTTTTCTCAGATTGATGTTCGAAACATCTCGGCCATTCATTTTAAATGCGTTCTACTCTTCATTACCACTTATGGCACATGAGTACATGTTATATGTGAGCTTTCGTCGCATCGAAAATCGATTCTGACACGGCAGCGATGCCTCGAAAAGCGTCTTAGAGCTCATTTGTCTCGGAAAATTACGAAATTTTACGTGCTAACTAGATTTCGCGAGATGATTCCAACGGTATAATTCGTTTTGTCATCCAAGGTCTACAGAATTAATTACGGATTTTTAACCGAAATTACAATTTTGTAAACAAAATTACGGTTTTGCCCTTATTCCAGAAATTGGAATTTCTCGGGTCTTACACGGTTTGCATTGGTTGGACCAAAACGTTCATGTGTTTATTACATGAAATATTGCTAGGATGAATGGCTTGAATTGTGTGGAATTCAATATGTTAATGCAGGGAATTTGATGTGTTAACATGATGTGGTGATTTAAATTTATGTTGATATATGCATGTAAATATATTAGCATGAATGGTTTGGAAATGACATAATGCATTTCATATGCACTGGGCACCCTAGGATATTAGGGTGAGTGTGACCTGAAGTGAAAGAAAAAACGAAAATGTTTGTGAAGGAATTTTGAGTAAGATTTTCAGAAGAATTGCCTTGGAAGTTGTCAACGAATCGCGGATGAGGACCGTAGCCCATTTCGGAGAATATCGACAATTTGACTCGGTTTGTAATCAATATTTTACGAGAGCTTCGGTAGTGTGTTTTCGAGAACAAAATTCTTTTATTTTGAAAATGGTGTTTTCTCATACATGGCTTAGGCAAGTGTGAGGGAGTTTGTGAGGACTCGAGACATGAGATTAGGCATGTAGGCGTTCAGTAGGATCGCGTGTTACTGCTTGAGTGTGTGTTTACATTGTTGAATCATTGCATGTGCATTTAGGTGGGAGTAACCCACATTTAGGGTAATTTATGCGGGCAATTGCTCACCACATGGGAATATTATTTCAAAGTCTGAGGGAGGATCGGGAAGGCGGCTTTCCATTAGAGCCGTTTTGAGAAGAAATGGGATTGTGTCTTTGTTATCTTTGTAAAACATGTATTAGAACTTTAAATTTTAATATATGTTTGTATTAAGAGTGTAATCAACTCTTGAACCATTGTAATATAATTGGTTGGATATATTTGATGAGTATGACGTGTAGGCTGATGTTGTCACGACTGACCTAGGGGCGTGGCCGTAGGAATGGGAAGGCATAAAGCCACGGCAAGTAGCAAGCCTAACCGTATCACGCGTACCCATTTGTCATCATCTGAATGCCTGATAGCTTATACCATCACATGATAACCATATAAGCGATCAAATAATAAATATCGATAGGGAGAGATAAATCTCGATCCGTATACTCGACAATGTCATAAATAATAGGAGCTGAGCTGATTACAATACATGTAATATCAAAATCTTTGCGGTGGCCTTTAAATGTCTGAAGTCAATAATAATAGTACATGTATCATTGTGGAGAAATGAAGAATACGGCGGCTTGTCAGATCTGAGCAAGGAGAATTTACTTGATTGCACGAAAATTAAATTGAGGTATCGGCCTCGAGAGTGAGTTACCATCATATAATTTATACCCCATCTACAGCCAACAGGATATACCTATATGTAGAAGTGCAATAATAAAATAGTATTGAAAATAAGGTAACAAATAAACTCACATATACATGCATGCACATCTACTTGAGGGTTCACATCATAACGTAATCATCATGACAATCGAGAACTTCTGGCGGACCACATACTCGATCTTCACAAGCTAAATACGGCTCTCCTCGAATCAATGTGGTAGGCGCCACAAATGCTTTCGACCAGGGTCCTTAACTCCAACGACTAACATGTCAAAATTCATAGCCGTGCCAGAGTAGCGACTCAACCGGGGACCTTACTCCGGCATCCCAGGAAGAAGCGGCTGACGGGGGAACTCATACATAAACATAAATGCGTATCATAGTCTGATTATTAGGTGTAGCGATCACGATGTAACCCATCGGGTGGTATGTCTGCTATCGTTCCCATTACAAACATTACGATTACAATGCGACAATATCACATCGGTACACTCCACATCCATCATCCACGACAATCTCATATGCGGATATAATATTAATAATAGTAATAATGATATCGTATGCCAGGGAATTGACGAATGGGTTTAATGCCATGAATATTGTCTTGTCATACAAGCGATGTGTTATAAACTATATGATATCAACTCACTTTGAATATATCGGATCACCGGAATGAGCTCCTGTACTCGAGGCGTCTGGCGGAATTTGTTCGACAATCTAGAATGGAAAGGGCGTAATTATGTAGATTAAGATTTAAATATACTCTAGACTCGACCGGACAAACTCTGGAATAAACCATTTCAAAAATCTAACTTATGTTCTAGAAAATTCGACGAGAACCTCCCTAAAAATGGACTTAACTCCACCTTAAACGGGTCGGAACGATAAAAATACACTTAATATCCACGATTAATCGATGTCGAGAAGCTGGGGCCCTGACTACGAGATAAATCGCGGCTCGACGATCCCAAACACAAAGGCGAGCAAATCACGATAAACACGATTTATACAATTTATAGCTTCGGATAATTAATTATATTTATACATTAATAACTCCGGATATAAGTAAAAATACGTTTAAGTAAAAAAAATCAACGCGGTTCGAATTACACAGGATAAAATTAAATACAGTATCGAATCGGAATATACCATTTAAATTATAACTTCCAAAAATACGTACATACGTAATTAATCGATAAATAAGGCATTTTTAATATAAAGACATTATTAACAAACAATTAAAATCGATTATCGGACAAATACACACTTAGGGTTCACACGCGTTTTAAGGTATAGATTCTTTCAGAGGCTCGAATCACGAGCAGAGTGCAGAGTCGGAACCGCAGACGGGGACGGACGTTGTCAGGCACGCTTCCCAAGATCCGCCGCCGTAAACAGTGGCGGAAAAATTAAAAGGTGGTCGGAAATTGATTTTGAGGGTACTTAGCGAAGCGGTCCAGGAGTCAGAAGTCTGTTTGGTTTTCTCGAGGACCAAGTGGCGGAATGAGCTGACGGAGTCTCGACTCCGGCGAAGCTCCACCCTCCGTTCCTTGAGGCAAAGCGACATGGAAGCGTCGATCGAGGTGGATTCTTAGGTTTTTGAGGGCGAGGAGTTCAAATCTGGTGTCGGTTTGGGCGGAGGTGGCGGGAGAGTGAAGAACTATAATGTGATAAGAGAGAAAAGAGTGACTGGTTCGATGCGATTATCCGTGAATGGGGGCGGGTTTCGGAAACAAGTGGTGGTCGAAGGGTGGCGGGGAGGAGGGGGTATTTTGGGAGTGGTCGGACCTTGGGGTGGTCGGAAGCTGGGTGCGGACCGGTGGCGGCAGGGGCGGGGAGGAGGAGAGAGGAAGGCGCGAGGAGAGAATTCGAAGCCCGAAGTAAGTGTGACTTGCAAACTACTAAAAGTCCTCAGCAAACTTAATCTTCTCTGATTAAGCCTTAATCAAACTTAATTAAGGCTTAATACGTAATTAAACTTTAATTAGGCGAAATTAATACATAAATAAATAATTACTCTAATTTAACACTTTAATTAATCCAAAATAAGTATTAAAACAATTATTTAAATATTTTATATGGCAGATAAATATTAAGGCCCAAAATAAGCACTTGAGGTTAAAATAAATATATAATTAGGAAAAATTAAATTAATAAATCAAATTAAAAACTTAATAATTCAAATCAAAACGCGCCAAAATTACGGGTATTACAAATGTGGCCATTTTTACTTATGTGTGTGTCTCGTGATACGAGACGAGAACCCTCGCACGACGGGGTGGTGATGGGCACTTGGTTTTGAAATACTATATATATATATATATATATATATATATATATATATATATATATATATATATATATATCTGCTGCTATATATATATATATATATATATATATATATATATATATATATATATATATATATATATTTACACTATTTAATTGATAATAGGAAATAATTAAACGGCATAAAATTGAAGACTACAAGATATATTTATGTAAATGAAATGTTTGAATTTGTAATAATATCTTTCTTATGAATAATAAAAGATGGTTATTTTCAATAGTATTATTTATAATATGATTTATAAAAAACAATATATAATAAAAAATGAGAATATAGTTATTGTCAAACATAAGTAATACTAAATTATTTTATTATATTAGATAAAGTTATCTATGAAAGTCATATGCGAGATCGAATTTTAAGTTAGTTATGAATATGCAACAACGAGTCTAATTTAATTCAAAATCATACTTTGTCCCCTAAGTAAAATTATATTATGGTATTATCATAAAAAATTTATATTATAGTATCAACTATTTAGTATAAATAACTAAATGTATGTTTTTAAAATATTAAATGAATTTTAAATAATTATTCATGATAAAGATTTGTGAAATAAATAATATCACTCATTTATTTGGATAAAATTTTTGAATAATACTGTATAAAGCTATCTTAAATATATGATTGCAAGTTAAATATCACATGTGAGATAATGTAACATTTTTATGAACACTAATACAATTGATATCCTTACATTAATTCATTTAGAAAGTAATTGTGTTGATATTTGATTAACAAAATTTAATCCAATAGGAAATTTTAATTTTTACATATCAAATACAACTTGTATATAAAGATATCTTTTATTATTCATGAATATATATGGTTCTAAGTTAAATATTATATCATCTAATATATTGTACAGTATGTTTAACTCCAATAATACTATTTTACAAGTTAAAAAAACATATTATATTAATAATATATTAGGTACATGACAATTTTTTTGTGTAAAGTATCATGGTACATCTTGACAAACAAAAGATTATGTTTTTTCAAATAATCATTTTATTTATTTATTATCTTTCATTAATAATAATTATCTTTTAAAATATTTCATTATTGAGAAGAACATAAAATTATAAGTTATGCGACAAATGTAGTAGTTATTATAGCTCTTTACTCTTTAGTATTTTTTAAATTATTTGGATAGATTTTAATAAATATTTATTTTATATTTAATCTTACTTTAAATTTTCAGTATTTAGTGAAGATTTGTACATAAAGTATCCAATTATGCATTTAATATACTTTAATATTGTTAATTAATTTCTTTAAAGTGTTTTGCTTTATAGAAAATAATTAAAAATCACAACTTATGTCCAAAATAATAAACATTTTTTCTTAATAAAAAAGTAATAACTATTAGCTATCGATTCATTATACTAAAAACTTGGATATATTTCTTAATAAATTTTAAATTTTAAATTTCTTACTTTAAGAAATTATAATTTTTTTAATAATATTCATTATCTTTAATTATAATCAATTAATTTCTTTTTAAAAATAATTATAAGCAAATAATTTAAATAAAAATGTTTATTGTAATTCCGATAACTATTGTTCTAAGAGTTCTTTTTGTTTATGAAGAGACTTTTTGAATACATATTTCATTTATGTTTTAAATTTTTTATTTAAAAATTTTCAATTTCAAAATTTGGACTGATTTTTAATTTATTATTTTATTTATGCTTCAAAAATTTTAATAGTGTAAGTATCCATCACCTTGATTAACAAAATGACAATTTTAATTTTTAATAATTTCAATAAGAATGATTATCTTTAACTATTATCATACATTTTTTAAGCATTTAGTTATAAAGATAAAAAAGTTATAACTTATTCCATAAAAGTAATCATTTTTATAATTATCTATTTCATTTAGGATTTTTTTAAATATTTGGATAGATTTTGTGATAAATATACGAATTTATCTTTAGTGTATATTTTGATCTTTAAATTTATTATATATATATATATATATATATATATATATATATATATATATATATAGCTATTTATTCTTGATTGGATAACTTTTTTAATGAAAATGGCATCTATATTTAAAATATTATTTAATTTTATAAATTAAAAACTAACAAATTAGTTTAAAGTATTTAATTGCATCTTAATTAATAATTTATTATTTTTTGTAACACATACTTGTTCTATTTAATTATTAATCATTGACCTTCTAAAAGTAATTAGTTATTAAGAAAAATAATAATAAATTATATCTATAAAATAACTAACTACTATTTTAGATGTAACTAACTATTTATATTATATTATATTTATAATATATATATATATATATATATATATATATATATATATATATATATATATATATATATAGTATTGAGTAATATTTTAGTTATTAAGGACTAATGTAACCATTTAATTAGTAATCGTAAGCTTGCTTTTAAAAGTAATTCATTTATTAAGAACAAAATAACAAATTATAACATAAACTA
This sequence comes from Tetrastigma voinierianum, assembly GCA_016808115.1. NCBI lineage: Eukaryota > Viridiplantae > Streptophyta > Magnoliopsida > Vitales > Vitaceae > Tetrastigma > Tetrastigma voinierianum. The sequence goes on along the minus strand of JAEQBH010003826.1, from coordinate 59,013 downwards.
ATAAATATTGTAACTAAAATATTTATATTCTATATTTTGAAATAATAAATTATTTAATTTAGTTATAACAAATATTTTGGAGCAGAAAATTTCAATTTTTCTCAAAAGGCAAAATGGTAATTTCGGTAAAAATCGAATTTTCTAGATCTCAGTTACGAAATGGACTTACTCCATTGAAATGTCGTCTCGTGAAATTTATATACGTCGAATTTAGATTTGGATTCAAAGGTGTTTGAGATTTTGCGTTTTTGAGGCGTGGGGTGTTGGATGACACATGGCAAGGTGAGGAGATGCGTGGAATCACAGAAAGTGACACTTAAGCGAAGTCGTGTAATTCGCTTGGAATGAATGACTAATAATAGTAAATGTGTGGAAAAGAATTCCGTGGCTCATGATGATAACAGTGCATGATGTCGTTAAGGATTTATGAAATAAAAGAAAATGATGGAAAATTAGTAGCCGCATGTGATGCGAGGAAATGAGGAGAAATTTCATAAGATTGTGAAATGATTGATTCTCCCAAAAGGGGAGAAAATGACCAAAGAAGAGAAAATGAGGAAAATGAAAGGGGAAAATGAGAAAGGAGAAAGAAAAGAAAGAAAACAGGAGAAAGGATCAAGGAAGAAGAATTCGTAGAGAGGAGATCCAGTGGCCAAACATGGAGAAATCCTAGAGAGAGAACGTCTGACTTCTCTCTCTAGATTTGTAAACGTCAAATGGAAGTCGGATTCCTTAGGTCTAAGAAGAAGTTGTTCTACGGAGAGGACGGCCAGCGTGGAGCACTCGGTTTTAGGGTTTCTTCAAACTCGAGGAGTAGGATATTTTCCTACTTGGTTTACTTTAACTAAGAACTTTCATAATAGTAGGGGTTGCTTGTGGGGAGGCCATGAGAGGCCATAAGTAGTTCCTAGCTTTGGAATTAAAGGGTATGGATTTCTGGCCAGGTTTCATCTGATCATTATTGTGGGAGTTAGGAGTTTGGACTAGTAGTAGAAGTTTCTAGGTGGTGGTTTGTGGTTTGTGATAATGATGCTGGAACCGGATTGGTTCATGTTTGCGAAGGGGCCATGAAGTGCTGTTGGATAGTGCAATTTTGAGACCTTGTTGTGTGTTATGGCTTGCTTGAATAACATGCAAAGTGTGGAAATGTGATATTGATGCATGCTTTTGATGTATTAATATATTTTCTGTGGAGTAGATTATATGTATGAATTATAATTGTCCATAGTGTGTAAATGTTTCATGTAAGCGCTCATTCATACACCTTGTGAGGAAAATGCATGGGCATCATGCATTTCATATGCGGTCACATCGCGTCGGTCGGGTGTGGAGTGCGGGGTAAGGTTTGATATCGGTGTTGGTGAATGGGTCGTGAGCTCGGGAAAAATGGAATGAAGTCAGTGAAATTCACGAGTGTGTAAATAATCGAAAATGATAAATTATGTTGGGCGAGACGAGTTAGGTGAACCCACGGGGTGAAAGTCCGCCAGGTTGCTCCACTTGATTAGACATGAATCCCGGCGATTTAAGTTCGTGAAAATGTTGAAAAAGGCGTGCGATCCTACACGGTACTAAACCAGATCACATTGCCCACAAAATAAAGGAAAAGAATCAAAATCAGGTTTTGATAAATAAAAATTGGAGGGTGTCCAATGGTTTAGTCATGGTGTGTGAAGGATCCCGACCCGGATTAACCTCATGAACCCGAGGGGACCTCCCGGCACTCCAATGGATGTAGAAACTTTTCCTCCCAAGCAGTCAAATAAATTCCATGGAGTGAACCCCTTTACGAGTCTTTAACATATCTTTATAAAATAATGCGAGCGAAGTGATAAATTTTTTTTTCTTTTTCAAACACTTGCATTTTTCGAAGAATTGGTAGGAAGTTTCTACTTGTTTTTGGACTTTCCCAAATTTACAAACCTTCTTGTAAGCATTTAAAAACACTTCTAATATTCAAATTTTCAACTTAGTTGTAGGACTCTCGTCCACAACTCAATCAACCCAATATATACCATATACCTTTATTCATTTCAATCATCAAAAGACATTTAAACTTCTTCCAATTCCATACATTTGTCAAAATTTGGGCTTAATGGGACTTATTGCCTTTAAGTAATTCATTTCCAAAATATATCCATATATGCATAGATGCATGGAAAATTGTCGACATATAAAATATGCAACTCTTATACAATCCCGAGTTCACATCGTCGTCTTCTCAGTGGCTTTCGACTCAGCGGGAGGGTACTCTAGGCTCACTGTCTCGGGTCACGAAAATATTTTGGAAGCATTATGGAAAGAATGAAATTCAAAGGAGCCCGGTGGTGTACATTTTCATTTAGATAACATTTCGGTATATCTTAAAAATAATACATACTTATACAATTAAATCCATTTATACATTAAACATTTATGCCTTAAACTTTCTTTCAATAAATACTTATATATTAAAATCAATTTATGCTTTAAACATTTATATAATAAACTTTATTTCAATAAAATACTTATGCATTTAAATCCGTTTATCTTTAAGCATTTATCACGTACAAACTTTATTTCAATAAATACTTATGCATTTAAAATCCATTTATGCTTTAAGCATTTATGCCTTAAATACTCATGTCTTATACATTTTAAATCCATTTATGCCTTAAACGATTCGTCTAGTAAACTTTCTTTCTTTATTTCTTTCTTTCATTGGTTTCGATGGAACCGGGGAATAAACACAGAGCAGTTTAGGGTGCGCGGTGAGAAACGGTCACATTCAGTCATAACCACTACGGCTGCGGAGAAACTCACGCTTTGCATAGGGTTCAGTCATGAGTACTTTATCACGTGTAGGATGTTACTCTAGGCGCTGTTACTCATAGGTTAGTAACACCTTAACTTCCTCTAAATCCTTACACGCTTAAAAGTACTTCGTAGATGCTCAGGTCATAACAGTCATAGGGAGTTTAGGTAACCATGATCAAAACATTTCTTAAAATACATTTATAAATACCCATTTAAATCCTTTACCTTATCATTAAATACATATGCTTTCTTTACACATTTTAAACTTTCACTAATACCTTAACATATGCATACATATTTATACACATATAAATATATGCATTGATGCAAGATAACGATGCAAGATAAAACATTTCCATATGCCTTAACATTTACATAAAAATTTTACATTAAACTTTCAGTTTAACATTAAAACCATTCACTTTTAAAAACTAAATTCTTAAAAATATCATTTCCTTTCATGATTAATGCTTTCAGTCCGCTTGCTTCCGTTGAGTTCCGTTAAGATCCGATCATCCTTTTCACCCTTTTCCAAGAAAATCACAACTATACATTAATCATAACTTCATTTTAATCCACCATACACATTCATTTTAAAGCGAATGAACAAATTACTCTTAAGCACTAAAGCTTCGTTCATTTGTGCTTTTCCAATGTCTGCTATAGACTTTATGAGCTCAAAAATTATTCAAGCGGTCTTCAAAATTTATGAAACTCTCAGGATCCTGCGTTGAAGGATCCCGACCGGATTAACCTCACTTGAACTGGGGACCTCCGCACTCCAGTGGATATAGAAACTTTCCTTAAAAGCGATTCGAATAAAATCCGTGAATGAAATAAACTTTGATAATAACATATCTTTAGAAAATAATGCGAAAGCGAAGTGGTAAAATTTTTTTTTTTTTCTTTTCTTTTCTTTTGTTTTTCAAACACTTGGATTTTTCAGAAAAATTTCAGTTCTTATGACTTTGAACTGATATTTAGAAGATAATGGGAGATTTAGTGAATAGTGATTTCAGGTTTGAAAATTGGAGTGCGTGGCGAAATTTTTTTCGGAAGTGGGCCGGAAATCTGAAAATGTCGAGATCAATCATAGAGTCCTAAACGAACTGAAGCGGTGAAACGGGGTCCGTTGGATAGTTTCGGGCGATCGAGCGTGGTCGGGATAATAATGCGCTATTGTCAAATTTAGTTTTAATGATTTTTAAATCGATTTCGGTGATTTCAGAGCCTGGAATTCACTATGAAGGATTTAATTTGAATAATTCATGGTTAATTTGAAGTTTAGACGACCATAGAATATTTTTGACATTTAATCGGTATAAAAGCAGTATAAGGTGAAACTGAGATAAAAGCTGCTATAAGGGAGATATTTTATTATGAGAGCCAATTAAAACCTTTCTTAATGGCTAAGTTATGATTTAAATCATGGGTAAATGACTTGGTCTCATGAGAATGGACCAATGAGAAGCTTGGATAAAAGTGTAAACCACTTTAAACTAACCAATGGAATTATTTAATTTAAGAATTTACTTTTGGAAGAATATTTTAAAGTCACAAAATTAGGGATTTAAGTGCTCCAAGGAGATCACGTCCGTGAGAAGGAGAGAGAAAGGAGAAAGATAGAAAGAAAGGGAAGAAAGGAGAAAGAGGAGGAGAAGGTGGGGCAGAGAGTGGTAGAGGTGAATTTTTTATTCTCTTTCCAAGCTTCCAAGTGAGCTCAAGTGAATCAAGGAAGAAATGAAGCCCAAAGAAACAAGTAAAGTTTTCATGGTGGGAAAGTTGGATTTTATGTTTTTCATGCCTAATAGTTTGATTTTCTTGTATGGATGTTAAATTAGTGGCATTTAGGGTTGAATGATGATGGATTTTGAGATAAATTGAGAAAGTCGTAAGTTAGATTAGGGTTTGACAAATCAAGTGAATGAATGGATTTAGGGTTTGATGTAGACTTTTGTGTGATATGTTGAAATGGAGTATAATGCATCAGATTTAAGTGTTTAGAGTGAAAGAAAAAAATGGAAGAGAAACACGATTTGGTAAATTTTGGGCAGCAGTCTCGGTACAGGAAATGTCCTGTTTTTCTGTTTGACCAGTTTTAGTATTTTGGCCATAACTTGCTCATTCAGATCGGAATTGAGTGATTCAAAATTCTGGGTAAAATAGACTTCTAGGATCAAAATTTATCTGAAGGAAGTTCATGCAAATTGTAAACTTAAAGTGCCCAGAAAATGGTTCAAAGTGGATCTATGTGCAGATTCTGTTCTGCCAAACTGAGTTATTTGTTGTGCAGATGTGTTATATGGTTGAGGCTTTAGAGACGGAATTTTAAATTGAAGAGAATTTAAAGAGATGTTATTTGATATATCAAGAACTGATCTGGAGAGTTTCATAAATTTTGAAGACCGTTTGAATAATTTTGAGTCATAAAGTCTATAGAGTATGATTGGAAAAAGGTTGGCCAAAATGAATAGGTTTTAGTGCTTAAGAGTAATTTGTTCATTTGGCTTTAAATGAATGTGTATGGTGGATTAAAATGGGAAGTTATGATTAATGTATAGTTGTGATTTTCAAAAGGGTAAAAAGAGTGATCGGACGGGGAGCGGGAACTCACTTGGAAGCAAGCGGAGTGAGGCGGTGAGGCGTGAGTGAAAATGATATTTGAATTTAGTTTTAAAAGTGAATGGTTTAATGTTAAACTGAAAGTTTAATGTAAATTTTAATAAATGTTAAGGCATATGATGTTTTATCTTGCATTGTTTTATCTTGCATCAATGCATATATTTATATGTGTATTAAATAATAATATGCATATGTTGAGTATTATGAAAAGTTTAAATAATGTAAAGAAAACATATATATTTTAATGATAAAGGTAAAGGATTTAAATGTATTTATAAATGTATTTTTAAGAAATGTTTTTCTTTTGATGGTTACCTAAACCCCCTATGACTGTTATGACTGATATGAGCGAGGGAAATCTTTAAGTGTAGGATTTAGGGTAAAGTTATAGGTTACTAGCGAGGAGGGAAATAGGTGTCTAGAGTAATATCCTTACACGTGATAAGTACTATGACTGGAACCTAGCCCAAGCGTGAGTTTCTCCGCGGCGTAGTGGTTATGTTGGAATGTGTTGTCCTCACCGTCGGTACCGGAAAGCGTTGTGTGTTATTCCCAGGTTCCATCGAAAGAATGAAAGAAGAAATAAAGAAAGAAAGTTCTGATACGAATGTTTAAGGCATAATGGATTTTAAATGTATAGTATTTATTGAAAGAAAGTTTAAGGCGTAAATGGCAAAGCATAAATAGTTTTAAATGCATAAGTATTTATTGAAATAAAGTTTAAGGCATAAACTTAAAGCATAGTGGATTTTAAATGCATAAGTATTTTATTGAAATAAAGTTTAAGGCATAAAATATTTAAAGCATAAATTGATTTTAATGGTATAAGTATTTATTGAAAGAAAGTTTAAAGGCATAAATGTTTAATGTATAAATGGATTTTAATTGTATAAGTATGTATTATTTTGGTATATCTCTTTGGAAATGTTATCTAAATGAAAATGTACACTCCAGGCTCCTTTAGCTCATTATTTCCATATGTTTCCAAAAATATTTTCGGGACCGAACGAGTGAAATGGGTGAAGCCTCTGTAGCGGTGAGTCGAACCATCGAGAGGAACGACCTTATGTGAACTGCATTTGTATAAATAGTTGCACATATTTATGTGAATAATTTTCCATGCATCTCATGCATATATGGATATATTTTGAAAATGAATTGCTTAGGCGTCGTAAGTCAGGCTTGGCTTGAATTTTTTGATACAAATATTATGGAATTGAAGAAGTTTAAATGTTTTGATGATTGAAATGAATAAGGTATATGGTATATATATTGGGTTGATTGAGTTGTGGGCAGAGGTCCTACAACGGAAGTTAGTGAGATAATAGAAGTGTTTTTAAAGTGCTTATGTGGTGTAGAAAATTTGGGAAGAGTCAGAAAGCGAATACGGCGATTTTTAAAAATGCAAGTGTTTGAAAAAGAAAAAAAAAAAAAAATTTATCACTTAGCTTCGCATTGTTATAAAAGATATGTTAAAGAGCGCAGGGGTTCGCTCCATGGATTTTTATTTATTTGTTTTGAGGAAAAGTTTCTACATCCATTGGAGTCACCAAGGGAGGTCCCTCGGGTTCATGAGTTAATCGGGTGGGGATATCAACGTGGTATCGAGCCACGGTTTGAAAATATTATATTGAAAATTTTATTTTCATATGATTGTTTTAATGTTTTTTATTTTTAAAATTGCGGTATTATGGGTTAAATCATATATACGTACATGACATATTGAATTTCTAAATTCACGAGAAAAAAGCGTTGTCGTAGACCACCCACCCGGAGAGCTCTGACGGTAGTACCACCACACGAAGACATGTTGATGAGTCTGCGTATGTTCCTCCACCAGCAGTGACTAGGGCCGCCATAGCCTCACGGTCGTAGGAGATGAGCTCACTTAAACGAGATGGCTCGAGATGTTAGCTACAACATTTATTGACCGTGAGCGGCAGTGTCCATTGAGGAGGATAAAGCGATTAGGTAATTAGCAGAGCGTATAGGAAGTCCTGGAAAGGCATATTAGTGGATAGAGGGTAATGAGATGGTGAATTGAAAATGCATGGGTTTAATTTAGCTTAAGTGAATCAATGACATTAAGTGAATTGTTAATTGTAATTGTTGAAAGAAAATGGAAGAAATTGAAGACATAATGATGAATGTGTAACATGTAGGATTTTGCCACCCTAGGAAGAAATATGGAAAGTTGATTGTACAGCAGTGGATGTGGAGGCTAGGAGTTTTTAGACTTGATATTGGTAGATATCCATGACTTTGATGTTATATTAGGCATGGATTTTACTGAACATCATGCTACAAAGTTGTTATAGGAAAGAGGTTGGAGTTCTATAAGCCAAAAGGAAAACAGAGGTTGTTTTTATGGGTTACGAAATACTACCTACAATAATATAGCGAGTTATGTGTTTATTAAAATACTTCGAAAAGTTATATCAAAGGTACCTGGCTTATGCTATTGAGGTGAGGATAATGGTAGTCGAATGGAAGATATTCGATGAGTCAAATAATTTCCGGGATGTATTTCAGGAGGATCTTCTAGGTATATAAAAAAAAAAAAAAAAAAAAAAAAAAATATATATATATATATATATATATATATATATATATATATATATATATATATATATATATATATATATATATATTAATTTTTGAATTGAAATGACCTAGGACAAGAACCAATTGCTAAGGCACTTTATATGATGGCTCCTTAAAAGTTGAAAGAATTGAAAAGAACAAAAAGTATAAATGGATGAGCTTGTGAGTAAAGGGTTTTGTTAGTAAGTGCCATGGGGAGTGCAGTTCTGTTGCAAAAAAATGATGAAAGTTTAAGATTGTATATTGATTCTGAGTTGAATAAAGTGAAAATCTGTGATCAACACATTTACGGATTGATGATCTTTTGATCCAATTCTGAACGAGGGTATTTTTGAAAATGGATCTAAGCTTAGGTTACCATCAATTAAAGGTGGAAATTCGAGGAAGAGGATGTTCCTATGACAGCTTTTGAAAAACTTTCTGGTATAGGCATTATGGGTTTTAGTCATGCCCAGTTGGACTAACTTATATTCAGCAGCTTTTATGGATCTTATGAATAGGATCATTTTCAGAAGCCTTATTTAGATCGGTTGTTATAGTATTCATTGACATTTAATCTATTTAAGCGATAATGAAAATCATGAGGAGCATCTAAGTAGAATTCTATTTACTTGTATGCCAAACAATAAATCCAGTTACGGTTAGGCAGTGTTGCCTTTCTAAGGCATGTGATTCCGATGAAGGGGTTTACGAGCAGTTCTCGAAAATTGAAAAATTGTGGGCTGAAAACCACCTACAGTGTGTGAGAGATACAAAGTTTTCTGCAGTTAAGGGGTATTATCGGAAGGTTGTTAGAGATTTTCCAAAGTTAAGCGGATCCTTTGACTAAATTGACAAGAAAAGATGAAAAGTTTATATGGTAGAGACATGATAGAAAAAGATTCGATGAACTAAAGGAATTTGACCTTAGCTACAGTCCTTACAGATTCCGTGGGGTAAAAGGATATCTGATATATTGGGGATGCTTCTAGGCGAAGATTAGGGGTGTGTTAATGCAACATGAAAATGTGATAGCATATGATTAAGAGCGATTGAAAAAGCATGAGGCGGGGTATAGAGACATAACTTTAGAGTTGGTTGTTATGGAGTCTTTGCTTTCTACGTATATAGAGCGTGAATGTAAGGGTTGCATGTAAAATTTTACGGATCACAAGAACATGTAATATTTATTTCACCTAGAAAAGTTAAATATGAGACAGGAGATGGGTTGAACTCATTGGGATTGTAGTGCACTATTGAGTACCATCGGGAAATGTTAATGGTAGTAGCCGATGCTCTTGGTGAGAAGCCCTACGGGTTCATATCTCACCTAAAGGTTGTGTGCCTCCCTATGTTTATGGAATTGAGGGTCTTTGGGTCAGAGACTAGGATGACAGATATTGGAGCCTTACTAGCTGACTCATGTTAGTCACTGTGCCTAATAGACAAGATGAGCTATAGACTCGAATCGATCATGATTAAATTGAAAAGGGAAGGCGAGTGCAGGCGATTAAAAGGATTTGTGGGCATATGGCCCCTTAGTGATGATAGGTCACGGGTTATGTACTAGATGTGGAAGATTAAAGAAATAAATTATGGGAGGCTCACTCTTACGCATATGCGTGTATCGGGAAACACTAAAATGTATCATACTAAGGGAATACTAAAGGTGGAGGGGTATAGAAGATGTTGCAGAGATTTATTTACAAATGTCTCATTGTCCAAAAAGTTAGGTTGAGCATCAAAGATTTGCGGAGTTCTTATAGTCTCTTCAGATCCTCGGTGGAAATAGGAGAGAATCATGATGGATTTTTTTTTGCGAGTGGTTATGACGTGATATAGGTGATTGTGGATGATTAGCCCGAAATCAATCAATTTCCTACCTGGAAAAATAGTGACTTAGTTGAAGTTAATTTGATTGTATATAAAAGAGATTTAATGCGACTTCACGGTTATTAATCTGAAGAAATTATGAACATGGAAGTTATGCTCCGAGGCGTGTGTTAGAGTTTAAAGGAAGTTAGGAAAGACATTTACCATTAATGGGTTTTCCTCTGATAGATCATGAAGCATTGAAATGGCGCCTTATGAGGCCCATGGAAGGAAGTGTAGGACTCCATTATGTTGGGATGAGGAAAGGGAGAGAAAATTTTAGGTTCATAAATTGTTCGAGTACAACGAGATAATGTTAAAAGTTATCGGTGTTAAAGATAGCTCAAGATTGACGGAAAAGTTATAGTTGATAACTTGAGGGAGAATTTGGAGATTTTAGGATCGGTATTTATAGAGGATATCACTTACAGGAAGGGTGTTGATATTGAAAGAAAGGGAAGTTAAGTCCTCTCTATATGGGACTTTATGAAATTGTAATAATTGGAGGGTAGCGTCTTGGTTGAGGTTGCCACCTGAATTGGCGAATACATGACATATTTACATTTCTATGTGAGTATGATTCTTCACATGTGTTAAGAATCAACCCGGTTGAATTGAAAGAAGATTTGGCGTGAAGAAGACGGTTCAAATTGTTGATCGAAATGATTAGGTTCTTTGAAACAAAGTGATTCCTTTAGTAAGGTGTTATTGGATGAATCAGTAGAGAGAGAGAGCAACATGAGAATTTAAATTTCGAGGGACCAAATTTTTATAAGGAGAGGTGATTGTAAAGCTAACCTTATTGAATGTTATAGTTATTGAAAGACTATTTGAGGTCTAATGATGAGAGAGCGAGTGGATTAGAATTTAGAAACGCTCTGGACATCATTTGGGCATGAAGTGAAAATTTTCGAAAATTGGCAACCGGGTGCCACTAATGAATAGTGATTTTTCTTATTTTATCAGGATGGAGGGGTGCAAAGGATTTTTAAGAAAATTTACGGTTAACATGACTAGGCGATATTTAGAAGATAATGGGAGATTTAGTGAATAGTGATTTCGGAATTTGAAAAGTGGAGTACGTCTTGAAATTTTCGAAGTGGGCGGGAAATACGAAGAAAATGTCGGAATCAATCATAGAGTCTAGCGAGCACAGCGAAGCGGTGAAAGCGAGTCGGTTGGATAGTTTGAGCGTCCGATAATTACTGGATAATAATGTGTCGAATTTCGATTTTGATTTTTAAATACGATTTATAGTGATTTGAGCACAGAATTCACCTCGAAAAATTTAATTTGAATAGTGTGGTTAATTTGAGTTTAGGCGACCATAGAATATTTTTGACATTTAATCGGTATAAAAGCAGTATAAGGTGAAAGTGAGATAAAAGCTGCTATAAGGGAGATATTTTATTGAGAGCGATTAAACGCTTTCTTACAATGGCTAAGTTATGAGTTTAAATAAATGGGTAAATGACTTGGTCTCATGAGAATGGACCAATGAGAAGCTTGGATAAAGTGTAGAAGCCACTTTAAACTAACGATGGAATTATTTAATTTAAGGTACTTTTGGAAGAGAGAATAATTTTAAAGTGCAAAATTAGGGATTTAAGTGCTCCCAAAGAAGTCACGTGTGAAGGAGAAGAAAGGAGAAAAGATAGAAAGAAAGGGAAGAAAGGAGAAAGAGAGGGAGGAGAAGGGTAGGGCAAAGTGGTAGAGGTGAATTTTGTTAACAACTGAACTGCAGGAAATGAGCTCGAGTGGACTCGAGGAAGAGAAGACAAGAAACCAAAGAAGCAGTAAGTTTTCATGTGGTGGGAAAGTTGGATTTTATGTTTTCATGCCTAATGATTTGATTTTCTTGTATGGATGTTAAATTAATTGGCATTTAGGGTTGGATGATGATGATTTACGAGATAAATTAGAGAAAGCCATGGATTAGATTAAAGGTTTTGATAAATCAAGTGAATGAATGGTTAGGGTTTGATGTAGACTTTTGTGTGATATGTTGAAATGGGTATAATGCATCAGATTTAAGTGTTTAGAGTGAAGAAAAATGGAAGAAAGCTTCAATTTGAAATGCAAATTTTTGGGCAGCAGTCTCGGTACAGGAAATGTCCTGTTTCTGTTTGACCAGTTTGTTATTTTGGCCATAACTTGCTCATTTCAGATCGGAATTGAGTGATTCAAATTCTGGGTAAAATGAACTTCCTAGGATCAAATTTATCTGAAGGAAGTTCATGCAAATTGTAAACTTAAAGTGCCCAGAAAATGGTTCAAGAGGGCTATGTGCAGATTCTGTTCTGCCAAACTAAGTTATTTGTTGTGCAGATTGTGTTATATGGTTGAGGGCTTTAGAGACAGATTTTAGGTGAAAGAAAATTTTAAAGAGATGTTATTTGATATATCAAGAGCGTCTGGAGAGTTTCATAAATTTTGAAGACCGTTTGAATAATTTTTGAGTATTAAAATACATAGGGTATGGTTGGAAAAAGGTTGGCTGAAAATCTGCGGTGAACGAGAAAACGAGGACATTTCTGTGCAGGCTATTTACTTGAAATTCTCGGAAATTGTGTTTACTCTTTAGATTTTCTTCAGCTCTAAGCAGCAAATCGATCACGTTATACGTTGACCATATCACACAAAGTCTACATCAATTTTAACATTCGTTAAGCAGTTTGTCAAACCTAATCTAATCATGGCTTTCTCAATTTATCTCAAAATCATCGTCATTCAGCCCTAAATGCCACTAATTTAACATCCTTCAAGAAAATCAAATCATTAGGCTGAAAAACATAAAGTAACTTTCCCACCATGAAAAACACTTGTTTCTGGTTTCCCTTGTCTTCTCTTCCTTGATTCATGGAGCTCTTGGAAGCTTGAAAGAGAATAAGAATTCACCTCTACCACTGCCCCACACTTTCTCCTCCTCTTCTCCCTTTTCTTCCCTTTCTTTTCTATCTTTCTCCTTTCTCTCCTTCTCATGGGCGTGATCTCCTCTCTTTAGACACTTAAATCTAATTTTAGACTTTAAAATATTTCTTCCAAAAGTACCCTTAAATTAAATAATTCCATTGGTTAGTTTAAGTGGTTTTACACTTTTATCCAAGCTTCTCTGATGGTCCATTCTCATGAGACCAAGTCATTTACCATGATTTAAATCATAACTTAGCCATTAAGAAAAGGTTTTAATTGGCTCTCATAATAAAATATCTCATATAAGGCTTTTATCTCGGTTGCCTTATCTTTATCTGGAGATTAAATGTCAAAATATTCTATGGTCGTCTAAACTTCAAATTAACCATGAATTATTCAAATTAAGTCAACTAACTGATGATTCCGACTCACGAAATCGGAAATCAGATTTAAAATCATTAAAATCGGAGAATGGGACAATAGCGTATTATTATCCGAATGCGTTCGGATCTTTGAAACAGCAAACGGACCAGATTCCTCGTTTCAGTTTCAGTTAGACTCATGATTGATTCGGACATTTCGGTATTTCGGCCAATTTAGAAAAATTTCAACAGACTCCAATTTTGATCAGGAATCACTATTAGCCAAATCTCCATTATCTTCTAAATATCAGTTCCAGTCATAAGAACTGAAATTTCTTAAAATCCCTTTGCAACCTCCATCCGGATAAATAAGAAAAAAATCACTATTCATTAGGGCACCGGTTACAATTTCGAAAATTTCCGCCATGCCCAAATGATGTCGGGCGTTAAATTCTAATCCACTGCAAACACATCATTAGACCTCAAATCAGTTCAATAACTCTTATTATAACATTCAATAAGGTTGAAGTTCTGATAGTAACTCGGTTGGTACGAAGAGATACTTCATGAATTAAGACCGGTCACGGGTTCGAATCTCTGCAGAGGCGAAAGGAACTCGATGGGAATGAGATATCCTATGAGTGAGCTTCCACCTGAAGGGTACCCGCCAGAGGGGTGGTCACGAAGGGTAGAGTCTCACGGTGTGTGACAAGTTTTAGTCAAGCTTGGCATTAGGAGTGTGAGAGAGTCGAGTTGGGACTTGGGTCGTGAGCATGAGGGTTGTATCTCATGTCATGATCTTATTCATAATAGTAAATAATTGTATGGAATGTGAATTGATTGTTTATTTATGCCATTGCATATGCATTAGGTGAGGGTAACCTTAGGGAAAACTTTCTCTTGGGGCTTTGTTCACTGCTAATCAGTGGTTGCTTCGAATGCTGAGAGACTATCGAGCAGTCTGAGTAGAGTAGTTATTGAGAAGAAAGAAAAATGTGGCTTTGGAGTAAATATTTTGTAGATGTATAAATCTTTTTGTAAAACAGCGTCGGCACGTAATATAGTTGATTGTTTTGTTGTATGAGTAAGGATGTATGGGCCCATGTATTTATTTGCTTTCATGTGTGTGTAAGCGTAACAGGCAGCATCATAATTTTAAAATGAGATTGTGGTAGTCAACAATTTGGTTAGGCGTCATACTTAACTATCTAAAACAAATTATAGTTATACCACAAAAGTAGCAACTATCATATCAAACTTTTTTTTTTTGACAAATGTTGCATCCTGTTCAAATATTAGTGATTTTGTAAATTAAAAACCAACAAATTAAGTAGTGGCAAACTATTTAATTACTTCTTAATTCATTTTTGTTAAATTTTAACTTTATACTTGTTCGAGTTTAATTATCAATCATTGATCTTCTAAGTATTAGTTAAGAGCAAAATAATAGAATTATATCATAAAATATTATATATTATAACTATTTTTTTTTGTAATTAATATATATATATATATATATATATATATATATATATATATATATATATATATATCTCCAACTATAGTATATAATTTTTAGAATTTATTTGGATAATAAAATTATAAGTTATGCAAAAGTTGTACTTATAGCTATTTATTTTTTATTGCATATTTTTTTATTAAATATTGAATTTATATTTCAAATATTAATTAATTTTATAAATAAGTAAAATTAATAAGTATTAAATTATATCTTATTAATATGTGTAACATATAATTATTACATTTAATTATTAATCAATAAAATAATAAATTACTTCATAAGATAATAAATATTGTAGTATAATTTGATTAATTTTATATTTTATGAATTTTTAAAAAATATTTAATTTATTATTTTACTTCCCTTACATTAATTTTTTTTTTGATATAAATTTAAATTTATGAAATATAATTAGTAATTTTAATATTTTAGTTTATAAGTACCAATTTACTAGAGTGAGTTATAAATTGAATCTTTTTTTAGTGTAATTTTAAAAAAGAAATCCTATTTTTTAATTTATAATTGACAAAATTTCAAACTTTATGAAATTTCAATTTTTTTTAGTTTAATAATTTGTAAATTCATTTTTTAATTCTTTACGTTTATGATATTTGAACTTTAAAAAAATATATAAACGTGCATTCATCGATTGCATGAAATGCGCTCATATGCACCATTATGCTAACAAATGGACGTAATTAGTACATATTAGTTGTTTGTTAAATAAAGTAAAATAAATAAATAAAAAAGGAAGAAAAAGTCTTACCGCAACAACATTTTGAGTTTAAATTCGATATTCATTCTCACCATCTAACAAACATTCTCTCAATCGTTAATCATCTTCATGCTTGACTTGCATCGTGCCAGCTATGTTCATAGAATCGAAAAGTCTGTTATCTGCAAGTTCTAAATATCCCATTTTGCTATAGAATTTAAAGGTATGTTTCCTTTATAATCCATATTTAGAATGAATGAGTTGTTCTTTTTAATTTGTTATTTTCTCTTTTCTCTTGCATGTAGGAGAAGATGTTGGAGATATAATGACAATCAATATCAGAATTGTTCATCACTTATGATTGAAACAGATATGTTTGGAAAAAATTTGGGACAAGTATCTAGATATGCCAAAGGACATGCTTTTGGCCTCAAACTAGTTTGATTTCTAAATTCAAAGAGCTCGTGGTAAAGTGAAGAGATTAAACATTGGAGCTCAGCAACCACCGGTTAAGACTCAATGGGATTGAATTTAACAGATTGGAGACCAAGATCTACAATGCAAGCAACTTATGTGCTTATGATTGATGTTCATGCTATGTTTTTCTTTTTTTTGTTTGTACTAATGTAATTGTTTTTAATAGATAGTTTGTTAAACCAATACTTCATGTTTTGTGCTATTATTAAGCCAGAGATTTTGGGCTCTAATATTTACATAATGATGTGATCATATGTATTTTCATTTTTTGTAAACAAGTTTTATAATTGAAATTCATTGTAATTAATGTCTTGAAGGTTTTTTTTTTATATATACAATTTAGGACAAAACAATAAAAAAATTAATTTGTTAAATTATAAATATAACTTAGCAATTAATTGTAACCATTAATAATATATGAAGTATCTTAGAAATAAAAATATTTGAGAAAAATAATAAATCTTTAATAAAAAATAATAAGATATTTAATAAAAAATAATAAAATGTTTAATAAAAATAAATATTTAATAAAAATTAATAAAATATATTATAATGTAAAAATATTTAATAAAAATATTTATTTTATAAACAAAATATGTAAGAAAAAAATCATTAGAAAAATATATTAAAAAAAATTTTGGTGATAAAATTAATTTATTAGAATTTTGTTACCGTGTTAAGTAATGGTGACTGGCTTCCCTTTTTTAATGATAATTTACTTATTTTGGCAACGAAATATTTTGTTGAAAAAAAGCCTTTGTTACAATATTTTTGTCGGAAAAAATATTAGGCAGCGAAATAAGATTTTTGTCACAAAACTTTTTAACGACGAAGTTAAGGCGATGAATAAATATGAAAATAATTTCATCAGAAAATATTTTGCAGACAAATCTAAAGTAACTAGTGACAAAATGTTTTATCACCGAAGCTATTTTTGTAGTGATTTTTTGGTGAAGAAGGAATATGGTAGTGTTGTCTTGCCAAACATAGCCTTGAACTTCCGCCTAGTGATTACCTTTCTTGGAGCCAGCCTCCTCCCTTTGCTGAAGAGTTCCTTCATCAAGATATGTTGTGTGACGGTCCAAACTTAGGGACCAAGTGACTGCAGGTGACAGTGGAAACATAGCAGATGTCGAGTTGATCGGAGCATTTCTCACGAAAATCAGGCAGAGTCTCCTTTGTACGGAGAACTCTCTTCGATCTCGTATCGCATCCACAAAACGGGTCAATATAATCCCAACATGAGTAAAGCGGCCCACTTGGGCCCATAAGTAATACTCATCTGTGCCACTATGGATAACTATAATAGTTCTAAGAGTTCAATTATTTACTCTTATACAACCCATATATTAAAATTAGTGAATTCTAATACATGTATGAAGTTATCAAAGCCTGATTACGACTTTCCTACAGAACCGCGGCTCACATGGCTGGCCGTGCCCGCCAGTAACTCCTTGTACACAGTAAGGGTCCGCGGCGGGAGTGAGCTAAAGCTCGATGAAAGTCACCCCAAGTGGAACACTTTCGCTGGCCTAAGTCTTGTGCGATGTTCGATTTAAGCAGCGTTCAAGCGAATGCATGATCCCTACTTGAATGTCTACGTGACCAGCTCGGATCCCAAGAGTCACTCAGACTCTCCTTTTCGCTGGCCTGCGTATGAGGGTATTAATTTGTTTATTTGTGGACAACCCTCAGATGTATATATATCAGTGGGCCGCTCCGACGATTGATATATTGGTGTTTGTGGGCTATATAGATGAATATCAATTGGGCGCTCAGACGATTGATATTTTTTTAGTTTGTGGACTACCCTCGATGGGTAATATTTTGAAATGCGCCAGAGACCATTTTACTCCGATATGTACTGCTCCTGGTACTAGGATGTTCTACGGTCATATGGAATACATGTATGCGTTCAATACGGTCTAATCACATGCAAATATATAAACATGAATATACCATAGAAATTAAATCTTTTAAACGTATTATGTAATTTATCATTTGAGCATCAAATTAGCTCTCTTAGGCTAATGTTGAAACACACCTGGTGATTCAGTGTAACCAAACACATAATTTCACGAAATACATTTTGATGTCACTATTTAAGAGCATTAAAACCCTAGGGTTTACATTTCCAACACTCAAATATAATCGGTTCACCTTGTGAACCCGCATTTCCATACTTA
Source organism: Tetrastigma voinierianum (assembly GCA_016808115.1). Taxonomy (NCBI): domain Eukaryota; kingdom Viridiplantae; phylum Streptophyta; class Magnoliopsida; order Vitales; family Vitaceae; genus Tetrastigma; species Tetrastigma voinierianum. The sequence continues at coordinate 40,965 of JAEQBH010003826.1, read as the reverse complement.
GATACCAAATCAATCGATATGATTAACACCCAAAACACACAAATTTCACACCAACATCGGTAGGTGGGCGACCACAGTACTCATTTTGTTTAAATTTACATATTAATTCGGTCAAGGTTTGGGACCGATCAAACGACTGTTGAGGTCCCCACCGGGCAGCCACACCGGTGGAGCCATCGTCACCCGGTCCTTAGATGGTTCTCCTCACTCCTTAGGATATCCTTGCTCCGCAAGGTTTCTTTCGCCTGCAGGGACCGGACGTCGCGAGATGCTTTGGGACCTTGGCTCTTGGTGACGGGTTGAGTCTGCGGCGCCAGTGTCCCCAGTGATGAGGAAGAGGCCCCATCTAGGGCACCGGGGGCGTGGGCCTCCAGCAGTAGGCTCGGTGGTACCTCCGCAAACAAAGCGCCTTTTTATTGTGAGAGTCCCATCAAAGACCTACCGCGAGTGAACCATCGTCACCCTCCCAGGGTCCTTAGATGGTTCTCCTGGCTCCTTGGAATATCACTGCTCACGAGTTCCTTTGCTCTCGCGGATTGAGCGTGGCGAGCTTAGTGCGGGAAAGCATCATGGCGCCAGCTGACTGCGCCTTTTGTTGTGAGGTCCACCGGCTACCAGCAGTGGGCATGTCACCCCGGGTCCTTAGATGGTTCTCTCACTCACTGGGACCTTGCTCTGGGTTTTATTTGCCTCCCAGCAGATTGGGAGGCAGTCACAAAGCTTAAGGTCCTTAGGGAAACGTCTTGGCTTGAGCTCGAGTTGGTAGCAAGGATGCTTTCCCTGAGACCTGTGGCCTCACTGCGGAGGCGAAGAGTTTATGTCCCGTGAGGAAGAACAAATCCGAGTGTGATGAGCCTACCCATGAGTAGTCCCTGCTGTTGCTTAATTAATACAAAGCACTTATACGTGTCGGGACAAATCCTGTGTGCTCCGGCTTCTTGCGTGCACATGCACGGAAAATAGTTTTAAAATCAGAAATAATGGCTAAGCAGGCTCGGTGAGTGTATGCTTTTATAAAGGTTTGCTTTTACGGAAAAAACCTCAAAAGCGTAAACTCTTTTACAATTATTTTCGAGAAGTCTTTCTTTGCTTTGCTTGCTTTAAAGTTTTCAAAACTTTTTCTTTACTTCTTTTCACTTGCTTGCTTTTAAGTTTATGAAACTTTTTAATACTATGAAGCTTTGTTTGCTTTCTTTAAAAGCTTGTAAAACTCTTATTTCTTGCTTAGAAGTTTATAAAACTTCCTCATAATTTTTTCTTTAACGCTTGCTTTATGGAGTGGCAGAAAGTTCATTAAAACCTTTCACAAACCTTTGCTTTAAAAAAATTTCTCAGAAACTTTTCATAAAAGCAGAGCTTGAAACAGTCGTAACTTTGAAAATAAAACCCAGACTTGGCTCCTTGATCATTTGAAATCGCGGGAACTGGGCTGGCAGTTTCTTTAAGCTCTCGATATGGCGGCGAGAGCCGATGGTTGATTTTCCGAAACAAGTATCATGCTTATAAAACATCCTTGATAGGCCTGGTACAGTACTTTGCCTTTAGTGAACACGAGACCTGTGCTCCCGACCGTGCGGGTGGAAGGACCTTTGTCACGTCACCTTTCATTTACAGTGAATATGGTGGAATTGACCTGCGATGTCGCCATCACCATACTAAGTTAGAGCTCATAACCTTATATACTGTCGTGCCACGGTCTCCTTTAAATGCATGATGTCCTAAGTTTGCCGACCGGAGCCCAAACTACAATGCATGTAATCCTAACACCAGTCACGTGCAAATCTCTCAATAGGTTTGCTTGCTTAAAACTAGGGAAGGCCTTGTTTCCTGAGCTTTCATTGCTTGCTTGCTTGCTTGCTTGCTTGCTCTTTGTAAAATGGTTTACACTTTGAAACCATTTGTTTGTACTTTTGCTTGAAAAATGGTTTAATTATTCAAAACCATTTGCTTGATTCTTCCTGGTTTAACTTTTCAAAAACCATTTACTTGCCTTGCTTAATTGGTTTCTGATTTAAAACCCATGCTTGCTTTCAAAAATGGTTTAACTAAACCATTTGCTTGCTTTATTTCATTGCTTGCTTCTTTGAAAATGGTTTGCATTCAAAACCATGAATACAGTGTAAACGAATAATAATAATAATAATACACTAGTATTTGGAAAAATGAGTTTAGAACACTCACCTCTTTACTTGTACTTGACACCGTTCACATCCGCCTTTACTTTTAACCTACTCAAGCGAATATGGCGACAAATTAATGCATAGCAACGTACTTCCTAGACTTAGCCACACTCTATACTCTTTTAAAGCTAAGGTGCTGGGGTTCCATTCAGCTGGAATCACCCAGTCGGGCACCAGCTCAAGTTACGTCCGAAACAGCCGGGCTACTCTATGTCAAAACTGATGCAGGAATTTTCTTGCACATGGCCCCACTTTGAGTGAATTTTGGGCCCGCAGGATCAGGCCAGATTCCTACTTCTTAAGTTTTGTTCTCCTTGAAGTCTATTTCTTGTGTCTTGAATCACTCCAAATCGGATGAAATGAGGAGTTATGGCCAAAATCTGGCTGGTCGAAAGCAGGGAAAACCCGGAACAAGTTGTACCGGTACAAGCTCAGAGTTGTCTTAGATAGAGCTGGCGAAAAATGACAAATCAGTTGTACCGGGTAGAACTTCAATTGTCTTGTAGAAGACACGAAATGCCCGGATTTTCATATTCTTTTATAAATGATATTGTACCCTTGATTTATTACAAAATTCCGGGTTCTATAATTTCTCATTTCATATTTTAATTAACAAAAATATTTGATGTGTGGCTTGGTACTCTTATACCTAGTATCCTGTCTTGCAGACTCTCGAGACGGGGTGTTACACTAATGACCTCGAGCTCCAAGCATTGAAAAACTTGCCTAAAATGGGAATAAAACCCAGTAGGAGAAAATCCTACACTCAGAGTTTGAAGAAAGCTGCGAAATAAATGCCGCCTTGGCCAGCTTCGCGTAGACGAGTTCTCCCTCTCTTGTCTTGAAGGCGTAAATGAGTTGGATCTTGTGTATTTCTAGAGTTTCTCTCTCTAAAAGAATTCTCTCTAAAATGAAGCCACTGGATCTCAAATAGTTACAATTTTTCACTCCTTTGGTTTAATGAAGAAGGTATTTATTCTGATTTCGATGCTTTTAGTGACTTAAAGTCAAATTCTATAATGCCCATTATGTCCCTCTTTTCTCAGATTTGATATTCGGCACTATCTCGGCCGTCCATTTTCATCATTTCTCTACTCATACCACTTATGGCACATGAGTACGTGTTATATGTGAATTTCGTCGCATCGAAAATCGTTTTTCTGACACGACACGATGCCTCGAAAACGTGTCGACCGTCTCGGAATATTACGAAATTTGCGTGCTAACTGAACCAGCGAGAACTGATTCCAGCGGTGGCGGATTTCTCGAGGTGCATGTTGGGCTGAGATGGTGTGAGAGCTCCCGATAAAATCTGGTACGAAAAAGGGGCCCAAAATGGTAATTTCCCGTCAAATCAGGATTTTACGAATGCCGGATGATGAAATGAGCTTGTGCGCGTTAAGAGTCGCCGATAGTATCTAATTATCCGTCGGCGGAGCTCATCGAAGATCCCGAGGCGGTTGGGTACATGTTTCGAGGGCATGTGAAGTAGCATCTTGGGGACACTTGCAATAAATATTTTGAGGTGGCTCCACGGTATGCCACGTGTCGGTGCTGAATGGTCGACTTGCGACCTCAGAAATATGGAGGCCATGTCGACGTATCTCACATTGGAGGAAAATCAAATGTTAGTGGATAAAGTGGATAAAGTAATCTTATCCAGCCAATGAGGTAATGATGGCAAATGGGGATAAAGAGGAATAAAATAAAAGTAAAGTGTTTTCTTCTCCATTTTAATTTGAATCAGACGGTGGGGGAGGAGGCGAATTTTGAAAAATGGGGTTTCCCAGAGAGAAAGTGCAACTTCTCTCTAGATTTCGAACACCGGACAGCTAGGTTCGCATCGAGAAAGGAAAGTTGTTCTCTGGCAAGGCCACACGCGAGGCAGGTTTAGGGTTTGACAACTCCCAGAAGGTGGGAGTTTACTCTGCAGTTGTCCATTTTAAGAGCTGTACTTTGGGTGGTGTGGTGTGAGAGGCGTTTGGTTGATCCGAAACTGGGTAAAAAGTGCTGAAAATTTGGGGATTGTTTTAGAGCGATCCGGGGCGATTCTGGTATTGTAGTCCATGTGTTATAATTTATACAATAAATTATGGTTTAGTGTTGTTGGGCCGAAATAGCCATGGATTTTGGTTCCCTGAGAATTAGATGCTTAATTGAAAGGGTTGTCCATGGAGCGGTACTTGCTCGTTTTGAGGACTATTAAAAGCAGTCCTGTTTGCATGAATGGACGAATGTCCATGTTTATGAAATTGCTTGAAATGAATGACTTGAATTGTGTGGAAAGAAATTGTTAATGCATGAAAATTAAATGTGTTAACATGAGTGTTTGAATTATATAAAAAAAAAATATAATTGTGTGAGAGCCATTGGAATTAAGTTGGATTGTTGATTAGCTCAAGTGAGCCAATTTTGATGTTATTGATATGAATTAAATAACATGTGATTGAGTATCAATTTGTTAATATATGCATGGTTGGGAATACGTAGCATGAATTATTGAAAATGGCGCATTCCATATGCAGTACCTTAGAATAATTAGGTGTGAGTGCATGATGAAAGAAAATCAGAACGAAAATGGTTGTGAAAGGAATTTCAAGAAGATTTTTTTCGAAGAATTACTTGGAGGATTGTCAGCCGGTTCGCGAGAGTGGACCCATAGTACATTTAGGAGGATTACCCGGTAATTCGCCTCGAGGTTGTCCGATGGATGAAGCTTCGGTGGTAGTTTTGAGAAAAAAACGTTTGTTTTGAAAAATGTATTTTCTCCACATTGGGATGAACATCGTGAAGGGTCGGTGAGGACTGAGAAGTGGGAAAGGGTGAGTCACATTCTTCATCCATAACATGTAGACATTCAGTAGGATCATGTATTTGCTTGAATGTTTATGTTGAATCATTGCATGTGCATAGGTGGGGAGTAACCTATGTAGAAGATTATCACTCTTGGGCATTGCTCGCCTTGTCGAGATATTATTTGGTCTGAGGTGTTAGAGAAGGCCGGCTTGTGAACCACTTTGGCCAGGCATGTGGCTTTGATAGATATTTTGTATAACATGTATTAAAATTTTAAATTTTAATATATGTTTGTATTAAGAGTGATGTATCAACTCTTGAATTATGGTAATATAGTTTATGTATTTTTTGGTGAGTATTAATGTATGGGCCCAAGTGGTCATTTTTACTCATGCATAGGTCTCATAATATGAGACACACAGGTTTTCCGCGAGTTGACGGGTTGTCAAAGGGACACCTCGGGATTTGGGGCGTCACAGATGGCCTCGACAGGTTCCATGTGTTTTGTAAGGGTTTTCGTTTGGGTCTTTTCCCTCATTTTCATCAAAACTAAAAATAATATATATATATATATATATATATATATATATATATATATATATATATATATATTATATTTACCCTAATTATATAGCAATTTATTTTGTATTAAACGTATTTTAAATAAATTATAATTTTAACATGGAAAATAAATTATCATTCAATTTTTTAATTTTATTGTAAAAAATGATCATAACCTATATTTATTCAATTTTGTATTTATCCGTTTAAATTTGTTTAATTTTGAGTATTTATTTCAAAATATTAAAAACATAAAATTATATAAAAAGTGCAAAATAAAATTAATTGGCTGTCAAAAAAATTAATTTGATAAAACTAATTATTAAACGCAATTTTTGGTAATTTTAATTACTTTAACTAACAAAAATATTATTCTATAAGTAATAAAATTTTTAGCATTTTAAATATTTAAATATTAAAATTGTATTTAAAGGTGTTATAATATTTTTAAGCAAAAATAATTATAAAATTTTAAAATAAATAGATATAAAGATATTATATCAAAAAAAAAATTATCTTAATCACGCTTACCTTATTTACATAATAAAATATGGTTATTGTTTTCAAAAAAAAAATATAAAATATAGTTTTTATTATTTAATTTATTTTTTAAGGGTTATGGTTATTTCTCCATATGCCTACCTCATTTGGTTAAAGCATTTCAAGGCATGACATGATGAGGGGAGGGGAGGGGAATTGAAGTCTCAATAGAGACAATTTACTACATTGTATTAAAGTAATTAGCTTTTAAAAAAATGTTATGATTATATCTTTTAACAAAATATAAAATTGATTGATTAAAAGTAATGGAATGATTTTAGATTTGTAAATCTAACATTTCTATATTTTAATTTGAAAAAATATATTATCTTCAGAGCATATACTGCATTTCCATTTGACTCGTTCACTTTATTGCAGCCTGCCAAGAGTATACGTACTTCGCACTCCACACTCCGCACTCCGCATTCCGCATTCATTCAACACGTCCGGACTTTGCTTGTTCTTCAAGCTTTGCTCTTGAAATCCATGATGAGCAACTTCCAACCCCCTAAATTTATAGCCTTATTAATTATTCTTGAAAGTCTTAATAAGGTTGGATCATTATTCTAATATGACTCAAACTCTACCTTCTATTTTCTAAACTAGAGAAATTACTAGAGTTTAATGCCTGGTTCTCATCACCATATTCCACACTCCACCTTTTCCGGTTGTAAGAGTAGTTTCAATGTTTCTTGGCGAGATCTACTTGAATCAAACTATTATCCACACTACCTATCACATTTCAGGCCGAAGGAAATAACAGACAACTTTTGGCTGTCATATGACTTCATATAAATGTAAGGAGGGAATTGATATTAATATTAAATAACCTCACGAATAGGAATTTCCATCTAAATTTAAGATTTATTAACATCTCAGACTAATTCTCTAAACATTCTGAAGCTGTGAAATAAGGGAAGTATTTTCTGGCATCATTTCCATGACAATAACCACTTACATCTTCATGTTCACAGTGGAGGAAGAACACCAAATGAACACAAGCTAAAACATTCCTAAGTGCTTAGGATCTAAATGAAGTCATTTTCTCTACTTATATCTTCCTATATTGTTTCATTTCCTACAAGAGCTTCTTTTGTAAAATGAAATATAGACGATATTCCATGTCACCAACGTCTATATTTTTGGTAGGATAAGGGAAAGAATGATAAAATAAATGAAAAGAAAATTCAATGAGTGAAGAAATAAATGAGTCAAGATTCTTTGCTTTTTATGGTTTCTATCATTGGGTATTTAGACAGATAAAGATAAAGGATGGTCTAGTGATAACTTATATCAATACCTTTATTTAGGAAAAGGGGTTTGGGAAAACCTGTCAGACAGCTCAGTTGGTTCAAGCGCCCGGTTTGCTCGTGTTTGTCGGTTCAAGTTCCTTAAGGCCCGGTAAAGGATTGACAGCCATCAATTAAATGGGATTATTGAGTGGCGATGAGGGGAAGCGATCTGGCTTAGTTAAGCCCCAGGTCCGTGGCATTGATTTTTGAGGTGTCTGTGGCAGGTATGTGTGGGGACTCAGTATCCCACAAAAAGGTTGGACAGTGGCCAAAATATCACACTACTAATACTCTTTTACCTTCATATTCCTTCATCACTTTAATAATTCAGAATAAACAATATCAATCCTTCTTCTCAATGTCATACAGCAGAATACGCAATCAAATCCAATTCTATCTATTTCCTTTCCAATGATTAAATTCCTTTCTGCCACAATAGGAAAATGAAAAAAGTTTCCCCCTTTCTCTCCCATTCATTTACACCCCTTAATGACGAACTCGCTATAAAAATCACTCCATATTAACAAATCCCATATCTCCTGTTTGGTTACTCAGAAACCGAAAGAAACGAAAGTTAACATAAAATTTAGCAACATGCCTAATGTCATTTCATTACATCCAGAAGACCAAACCCCACCTAAGCTCAAAACAGGATATCTAGTTTGCCGATTACGCAGTTTTGTTCTTTCTAAGTCGACAATAAAGAGATAAGATACCTTAAATTTTCTTTTTTTCATATCATTTTCTCAGCAGCCAAACAAGCAGAATCAACACAAACTTACAGAAAAACTCAAATTCATAAGAAAAATGAAAGGAAAAACAAGACAGGCATAGATCAAAAGAAAGAGACCTACTGTGGGAAGAAACAGAGCGAGAAATTACGGGACACAAGGGGAAAAAGATGCCCTAATTCGTCTATAGTAGAACGATGACTCGAGAAAAAGACTTTTGTTTGAGGCTATTTGATTCATTTTTAATTTTTCTGTTTAAAAATAAGGACAACTCGAGAATAGTTTCTTTTAGATTTACAAAATTATGAAAACATTAAAAACATTTTCATTATTTATTATTTAATATTGAATAAAACTTTTTATAATAATATTTACTAATAGGTGTTTGATAAAGTAATGAGTGTTATTAGCTCTTTCATGAATGATATGCATGATTTAGAAGGAATTTTTTTTAATAGAAAAAACCAATATTTTGATATTTTTTGTTTATAATTTTTTTTTAGAAATTCTACTAATAACAGAAAAATTATTTAAGTAAGTAGAAAATTTTACATTTCTGATGGCTAGAAAACGAGAAAACGCGTTTGATTCTACGAGAATGAATAACAATTTTGAAAAGCAAAGAAAGTGGTGTGTTCGATATTTTATATATGAATCGAGCATTTTTGTGTTGTTTTCTTTGTTTTGAATTAAATCGAAAACTCGAGATTTGGTGATTGGGATAAGCGAAAACACGAATTGTGGGCCCATTCTTGCTTTTCTTGCTTTTAAATGCCGAACATTTTGCTTGCAAATTGGGGTCGCGAAAACACTGAGATTGTGAATAGTAGCATGCATTTTAAACACGTTTTCATTATTTTCATTAACTTCATTTTCAAGAAAATGGTTTACAGCGGATTTTCTTATTCTTTATTTTCAGCAAATTGATACGAAAGCGTATTTTAAGTGAAAACTAAATATTAGAATACATTAAAGTACATGTGCAATTTTTGGTTAGAAGTTAAAAAATTTAAGTGAACTATGAGACCTGCTTTTAACAAAAAGTCAAAAAAACAAACCACACAAAAGGATCTATTAGGTTTTTATTTTTAAAACCTATTTTTTTGATAAATAAAGAGAACAAAGAAGAAGACATATAACATATTTGGGGTGCGTTTGGTTTCGATTTTTGAAAAATGTTCTTAAAAAGAGTTTTTAAAAATACAAAAAACATTATATTAAAGTTTTTTAAAACTGTTTTCTGTGTCCTTTGTATTTTCAGAATAAAAAAATTAGAAATAAAATTTGTTTTCTTATTCTTTTGCTTTTTCAACAAAAACAATTTTAAAAGGGTAAACAAATAAATACTTTAATTTATTTTCTAAAAAACATAAGATCACAAAAAAATAAACTCCTAAGTAAATAACACTATTTTAAATTAAAAAACACACCAAATAAATGTTCATATATTTTTAAAAACTCTTTCAAGAAAAATTTTAAAAATGGAACCAACACTTGAACTTAATGGGTCACGTAAGTCCACAACACGTAAGTCATGTTCCAAGTTTAAGCTTTTTCACTATTAAAGAATGTATATTTTTAATAAAATAATAATTCTTAAAACATGCACTAACATTTAAAATGTTGAACGTTCCAAAAAGGCTTTTCCCTTCGTTGTTTCTTGTTAGCTACCATGATTTTTTTTATAGAAAAATTTTACTTGAAAATGGGTTTTGAACCACCGATACGAAGAAATGCATAAAAAATATCTAAAATTATAAACTTTAACTTGTCATAATTTAGTTCTTGAAAGTTGAAATAACCAAAAAATTATTTATTTCCTTCTAGTTTTAGATATGTTTTTTAACATCTGAACATATTTTGTATATTAAAACAACTTTATGGGTTTGTATAAGGGTTAAGAAGAGGAAATGTCTCGTACACATAAGAAATTGATCAAAAACCCGATTTTAATAAAAATCGATAGATCCTACCCCCCTTGGCGCGTAAATATCACAAGTCAAAATTAGTTTTGCTCGAAAAAAAATCTTTATGAAAATTGTAGTTTTTGGCTGTTTAAAACCTAATAGCTATATTTTGAAATTCAAATCATCAGTTATGTAGACAGGATTTTATCCTCTCGTCTTTTTTGTTGTTCCTATTCTAGAGTGTCTCTGAAGAGCTGTTTCATCCCGAGGAATAAAATTCATAAGGACATTGTTCTAAACACAACTCAGCTTTACTACTCCTTAAAGCAAATTCGCCTTTTCCGATAGTACCTTGAGAATTTTGCAACTTTTGCTTTCTAAGTACAGCAAATGTAAGTAGAGACAACATTGTCTGTGAATTGTGATCGCCTAAACACATGTTTTCAGTCTAACAATATCATAAACATATTATGAATACCAAAATATTGGACCCGAATCATGCATAATAGAGAAACCCTAAATAAACAAATTTATACCCATTTAATTCAAGAGATATTAAGTTCATATAGCGGAAGCGTACATGTATCCATTATCGGAAGTTATCGAATGTACGGACTAAATCTTTCAGATTAGATATGGCCCTAATGATAAGAGTTTGTCTCCCCTTTAGTGATGAAGATGTAGATAAAAAAAAAAAAGAACTAGAGTTCTTTTTTCATCATATGAATTGGATACTATAATCCTAATATTTACACTAGTCATATTAGGTTAGATATTTCTAATTTGATGAGGGAAAAATTAGAAATATCCCTCATGTATTCACACATTAATTCCATAACAATTATACCTTTAAGCCAATTACTTAATTTCAATTATATCACTTTATTTAGGCTTAATTAAAATTGATAGTATGAACATATTTAAAATTTTCATATGTGGCCTCACAATAATTATTGAAAAATTCCAACAGTAATACCTTGTTCGTAGTAACTCTCAGCGAACATGTATATGTACGTATCTTGTCATTGTGAGGATGTTAGAGTACGATAAAATCTTTTCTCTTCTCCCAAAAAGAGTTAGAAAATCTCTTTAAATAGACATTAGGAACAGGGGACGTCTTTAAATGGACGAATTGATATGGCTTCCAACGACAATTTCAGGTTTAACGAAAAAGGATTAAAAAATAATTGCTCATAAATGATATTAAGAAGGTTTTAAATATCTTTTATTCAACCATTACAACTCCGTTTCACACCTATAGTAAATTTCATTCAAACGGGATAAAAGCAATGTTTTAAAACCGGACGGTTAGGCCGGTCCGGCCGATCGAACCGTCGAGCCGACCACAAAACGGTCGGTTCAATCATAGGTTTTACGTTGGCTTAGGTCTTGAGCCAGCGAGCCGGCGGTCGGACGTGGCCGGATGAGCCGGCGGTTCTCGTGACAAATGGGTTCTTTAATTTTTTTTTTTTTAAGTTAAAATGAAATCGTTTGATCTTTACATGGCTACGTCGTTTGCTTAGGATTAAGCTTGTAGGGTTAAAAAGGCTTGTAACTAAAAAAATTGATTAAATAATGCGAGATGTAGTTTGAATATGGGAAGAGGAAGTTACAAGGGAACCACTCTACTACTGTACTGTCATTGTGATTATTTTAGATATTAACAAAATTATATATTACTACTAATTAGTATATATTTATATAAATAGTTTATTCCATTTTTAATATGTTTTATATATCAGCATTATACATATTTTAAAATAAATTTTAAAATATTTTATTTATATAAAAGTAATAAATAATATCTTAAATATTATTAATTATATATTTTAAAATATAAATAATATATTTATTAGGTGGTTCAGCACGGTTCGGCCGTCAGAGCCGGTGAACGAAGTGAGCCGTCAACTTTCGGTTGATCGCGTCCGATTTTAAAGCATTGGATAAAAGTCAGCGAAGGAAGGAAGATGTGGCATTGTTGCTCGCTTTTCTTTAATTTTCATTTAATTGATTCCATTAGTTTAGTATGATAATACAAAAAATCCCATGGCATATTCGAGACACTTTGCATTTTCTAATCATGGCTAAGCGTTGAACGAAGTATATGGAAGAGATTAAGTTCGAGTCTCCATGAAAACATAATACTATAACTTTATAATACAAAGTTTATTATGGTTATCCTAATTATTTTTCATTTGATATTTGCAAGGGTAGTTGTGTCATCTTAAATCTATGTCCCTTTGGATCTATTCATATATTGGTTATGAACATTGATGAATCTATTTGAACTCCTTATCCCAATTTTGTGTATTAATTTTTTTTTCAATAGCTATTGTTAGAATTGGGCGACCTGAAATTTGTTTGATTTGACTCAAAAGGCCTTGTGGTGGGACATTATAGGTTCGATCTTATAATATATCATTGATCCTGTTGGGGGTGTAGGGCGAGGCTCTCTAGTGAAGCTATTCAATTTCGGGATGCATATAAATATATAATGGTCATCATTTATTGACTAGCAGATAGGCGATAACTATTAGGCGATTCTGTCATTGATTGACATTGTTTGTATAAATATGTTTGGTGAAATTTAGCTGATAGCTATTTAATTGTGTAAAATGATCAATAATGACATTGACACAATTTATTGTTGAGTATTTTTTTTATTAATAATTTAGGTTTATAAGGTGAGTTAATTGGAAATAAGGTACATTAATATTGAAGAATTAAAACATCATTTATAGAAAAAGATTAGTCATTTAAAGATTTTAAAATATACGAATTTCTTGAGTTAACTAATTTGTAAATATTAACCTTGTCTGAATAGAAATATTACTGGTTTATTAATAGAGTTGTGAACAAATTTTTTTATGTAAATTAAGTGATACTATATGTCATATTGCTTAATATGTCCGTTATCCTAGTAATTAGATATTCAACTAATTTGATGAAAATCATATTTTACACTAAACTTTAATTTTGGGATATCTTTGAGGCGTAGATGAGGGTGAAAAGGCGAAGATAGGTTAATTGACTAATGACATAAATGGGTTTGAACCTTAGGATAAGGGTGTGGTATTGAGCAGACTTTAGTACAAGCTTGTCTTTTCAACTCCATATGGGCAATCCTCTATTTGAAAAGGCGTTGAGACAACGCTTTTAAGTCAGCAGAAATTTTGGCAAATCACTCTCTTCATGAAACAACAACATTAGAAGTTTGTTGATTTAATCATCTAAAATAGATTGAAATATTCTAGTTTTAATATGGCAGCTTTTCACCAAGCGGTGACTAAATTGTGGATTATTATGTTATCCAAGGTGGCTGCTTGTTTTTAAATACATAATTTTAAGGTAGTAAGGTCATCTTAAAACAGGTTCAAACCTGAGATCTCCTCCTTGCCCTTTTATCGAATTTTAACGGTGGTACTCTATCACTTGAATTAGATATGATGAGTAACGTAGTAACTTGTTAATCACGTATTTTTTAACAAATTAACTAGTACTTTTGATGAAGTTTTCTTATTTTAGACTATAAAAATCATAACATAAATTCTCATCCATGAACTCTAAAAGCATCTTTATAATGTTGAATCATGTCGGCATTTATTCTCCGTCTATTGAAAATTTGAGTGTCATTTTGTTTTTTTTTTTTTTTTTTAACTTAATACGTATATAAGTTTATTTTTTTATTTTTTTAAGTTTTGTTCTTAATAGCTAGCAATAGGATTAAACATTTAATTTGTTTGTTTTCTGAAAAATCAATCTTTCAATTTTTAATAAACTTTGAGAAAATAAAAATTTAAAAATACCCTTTATACTTTTATCTATTAACATCTAGAAACAAATCCAAAGAAGTTTTGGTGGATCATAAAATATATGATTTCTAAGAAATACATGAAATATTGGATCTTGTAATAGAAAAAATGTTAAAAAACAATTAAAAAAGCCAAATATCAATGTTGAAAGCAATTGTATTTTGGCAAAAAGCAAAAAAAACAAAAAACAAAAGTAACAAAAACAAATACCAGTATAGCACCTTAGTTTTCCTTTTAGTGGTGAAGTATTGCAATATTGTTTGACAAAAGAAATAAAAATTTTTTAATAACATGCCTTTTTTTTAATAATATGACGTGTAAATCTTCAAAAGAATATTATGACATGTAAACCTTTAATATATATATATGACATGTAAGGCATTAACCATATTAAAGTAGATATTTCCAAGTTATCAACACTAGCAAGGAATATTTAAAAGAAATTGTTTACAATATGATAGGATAACTATTTAGACAATCAACTACATCTAATGCATTGCCTTGACACTTAGATGGAGTTTCAAATGTTGGGAATAATTTATAAGGAGAGATAGCAAGAATGCAAAATATATGGTTGAATATTGACCACTTAGAAAATAATTGCATGTTTAAGTCTGATCTTGTATGGTTATTAGGTATTACTATAATCAATAGTACTATGTAGTATGCACTTGTTTATTAAGATAGTACCAAGTATTATAAATGCAGAACAATTATTTTTATAAAATTATGTAAAATCATCGTCTTTTATCATCATATTTATAATTATTCTCAAATGAAGATATTGAAACATAAGTTTTCTTGATTTTTAATACAAATTTTACCTTTCAAAGAGAGAAAGCAAAATAAGGCATCCTTTCGAATGATAAAGGAGATGGAGTTATGGTGGGTCCACAGTTCAAGTCCTTATAAGAACATAGTACTATAAGGACATAATATAAAGTGAATAAATATAAAAAAAAGAGAATAAAATAATCTACACCCACATTGTAATATCTATTTGTAGCCTTATCTTATTTTGCCAAAGTTAGACATGGACGTCTTGTTATGATGTGCGGATGTGGTATTTATAGTTTCAGGGTCTCCAGGCTAAGAGAAATGAGGCATGCGGCCCGGTTTGGGATGTATAGGCTCGTTGATCTAATTAAATTTTGGGCAGTGGGCTTTGTATTTTTAAGGTCGGTAGCGTACGGGCCTTATAAGAATGGGCTTTGGCGGCCGAAGCAAGCAGTGGCTAATAATTAAAACCATATATTTTTGTTTTTAACATTTCTTTTTGCTTAAAATTTAATACACCCGACTAAATTATGTTATATTTGATAACAAAATGCATATTATAAATAGGGGTTATATAATGTTAGGTTAATTAAAGAGACCCAGCTAAACCAATTTCGGGGTAGCCACATTCGAACTATGGAGCCATGGTGACTAATTCAGGCCCTTGCATTCGGGTGGTTCGACCAGTCAAACCCAGCCATGTTGGTTGTGGATCCAAAGCAGTTAAAAGCAAAAATGCTACAAAAAAATTAATTTAACAAATTCATATTCCTCTGACAAAATAAATAATATACAAATATATAATAATAATTAATACATATAAAATGAGATTGAGTCTAAACAATATAAGAATAGTAAACAAGCTTACATCTGTAAATAATCTTTAGAATATTTATAGCAAAGTACAAACTATTAGTTTGTGACACGATCCCGGGGTCGTTGACAACCGTCAACTGCGGAAGCTTTGTGTCTGTGCGCGAGTAAAAATGGCCCTTTGGCCCGTACATCCAATACTCACCAAAATCTAACCAACTATATTACAATAATTGAGTTGATTATCCCTCTTATCGCATATATTAAATTAGAATTCTAGCATGTTTTACAAAAAAATAGACTGTCGGCTTTCTTCATCGGCCTCTAGTGAGCGTACGTCTTCGAAATGATCCTGTACGTGATAATGTTTTCACCGGCGAGTGAGCAATGCTTCGATGTGATAATTTCCATAGGTTGCTCTGCTTTTAGTCTGCGTACAATGATTAACCTCATACTTATTAACGAAATACGTAATCTGCTGAATACGCATGATATGGACGAATGTGACTCACCTCCGCTTCTCGAGTCCTCACGACTCCCTCACGCATGCCAAGGCAAATGTAGACTTATCGTTTTAAATAATATCTTTGATAATATATTGGACTGCCCTCAAGCGAATTTTAGATCACTTTGAAGATCGTAGATTATTTATCAAGATAAACCAGTTCAGACCCTCTAAAACAATTCTTGAAAAATCTTCCTTAAAATTCCTTTCACAACCACTTTCCATTTTCTTTTCTTTCGTACTATGCACTCACATAATTTTCTCACGTTGCCCAAGTGCATATGAGAATGCATTATGTCATTTCGACATAAATTAATACAACATCATGTTATTCAATTCTTATCAAGAACATCAAAATTAGCTCATGACCTAATCAAAGCAATCCAACTTAATTCAATGGCTCTTATCTGATTATATTTCATATAATTCAAGCCTCTGTTAACACACATTTAATTTACTATGCATTAACAATTTCTTTCTACAAATTCAAGTCATTCATTTCAAGCAATATTTTGCTTATACCTATCGACATTCGGTCCAATCAAGCGAGCCAGGCTATTTACTGATGCTATTGCTTGATGGAGCTGTCAGTGGCGACCCTCTCACAACATCAGTTCCATTTTGTGGAGCAGAAATCCTCAGCATTTAGGTCAGCAAACATCAAAACCACATAATTTGTGCATAAATTATCACTGGCTCCTGGCCCCATGAACCCGAAATTTCCAATTTAATGAAAAATGACAAAATTGTAATTTCGGTAAAAATCCGAAATTTTTCTAGATCTCGGATGACGAAACGGATTTCACCGTTGGAATCGTCTCGCGAACTCTAGCTACCGGCCAATTTAAGTTAGTGCGAGATGATCGGAATTTACGTTTGACCATAGTGGATCTTGAGTAAGCGACTTATCGCGATGTGACAAAAATCACCTATAACTGTACTCATGTGACACATGTTGCATGAGTAGAGAGGATGGAAAATGGACGGCCGAGGAAGCGATTGCGAGTAAATCAGAAATTAAACTGAAAATGTGATTAAATTTTAAATGATAATAGGACAAAATAGAAAATAGTGTTGTCTCCTTCAATTTGGAGACAAAACGTGCTGTGGCTGGTGTGTGAGAGCAGAAAGTGCAGAGAGCTTAGGTTTTGATGTTTTTAGTGAGAAAGAGTGTGACTTCTCTCTAAGATCTCGGGCGATCAGCCAATTCAGTTCCTTCGAGCAAGGAAAATTAAATATGCGGTGAAGCCTACGCGTGGCTCTGATTTTAAGGAGTTTCAGCAAAACTCCGTGAGTAGGGTTTTTATTCTGCCATTTCACTTTTGATTTAGAGCTTTGGTGATGTTTAGGTTGGTTGAGGCCTTGAGCGGCGTTTGTCAGTCATAATCTGGGCAGAAGTGTTAGATTATGAAACCAAATTGGCGAGTCAAGTATTTCGTTTTCAGGCTGGGTTGTCATTTGTATTATTGAAACAAATTGTGTTGTCGATGAGAGGCCAGGAAATGGATGTGTTTCATAAGAAAATAGGAGTTGGATGAGTGGGGCGCAGGACGGCCGTGCTGTTTGGGGCTGTAGAAACAGTCGGGTTCAGTGTGAAATGGACCATCCATGTGTTGGGTGCTTGAAATTGATGAAATGAATGACTTGATTTGGTAATGGATAGGTTAATGCATGAACCGTGTAGTGCGGGATGTCACAATTATATGGAATATAATTGTGTGTATAAATATTGATAGAATTTTGATTGTTAGTGAGCTACTTTGGGGAGTTGGTTGATCAAAGAAATTAATAGGTTAATGCTTGAGGTAACATGATGTCATGATTATATGGAGACCTCAATTGTGTGTGTAAACCATTGGAGATGAGATTGTGATTTGCTCAGTGAGCTAATTTAGATTAGTTGATCCATGTGTTGAATTACATGTGTGTGGATATAGAAGGTAGAGAATATGCATATTTGATATATTGGTATAAAAATAGTGATTGAAATGGCATAATGCATTGCATATGCACAGATAACTCTAGAAATTAGGTGTAGTGGCATGACATGGTGCTACGGCAGACATGATTGCGAAAGGAATTTCACGGGATGATTTTAGAATGGGGTTGGGAACTGATCCGGCGGATCATTGGATAAAAGACCGTGGTTGTTCCGAGTTCTCCGACACATTACGCCTCGAGAGGGTAGTCCCGTCTTTTACCGAATCGACCGTTTATTTTGAACCATGAGTTTTGTTTTGAAAATGGTATTTTTCTCATCACGAAACGCAGCGTGGGAGTGGTGGGACATTTACAGAGACATGGGAGCGGGCGTAGACACATTCAGCTAGGATCACGTATTTACTTGAGTGTGTGTTTAGAATTGGAGACATTGCATATGCGCCCAGGTGGAAGATAACCCACATTTGGGTGGATTCCCTTCTTGGGCGATAACTCACCCCAATCGAGAATATTTTTTTAAATTGTAAGGAAGTTAGAAAATGACTCATTTTAGAGTCGATTTGAAGAAAGCGGGTTGTGGCTTTGATGTTTTGGGATAATATGTATTAAATTGTAGATTTTAATATGTATTTGTAAAGTAATGTATAACTCTTGAACTGTTAGATATAGATGTGTATATTGATGAGTATTATTTGCTGGGCCCAGTGACGTTTTACTCATGTACATCTTCGTGTTGATTGGGACGGGTTAGTACCTCGGGTGAGCTCCCCATACAGGAATACTTTCGATTTTAAATGAGTCATGTTGGGTTACGGGCATTCCGCAGTATTCCGAGTTGACGGGTGATCAGGGACCCCGAGTTTTACGGGGTGTCACGGCTTGACTGCGAGCAGGTTTGAAATACACAAACGTTCAGATAAGTTAGGTATCGTTACCGGACTTGATGGGCCGCGGCGGGTTAGAACACACATTCCTTATTGCACCCCGGTGATCGATGTGAATGGTGTGTATAACATGTTGATTGTTATGGTGTGTGTAGTCTTGATGAATAGCATAGAAAAAAAAAAAAAAAAAAAAGTGAACTCCCAGAGATTAAATTAAAACCTTAGGTGTTCGAAAATTTTTGGAGTTTTTACAATGTGTAAAATTGGAAAAAAGAAAATAAAGAAAATAAATTGTAATAAATTTATTTGGTTTGTGGAAAATGAAAAATGAGGTGAAGAAAATTTTCTAAGGTTTACAGTTAATAAGCGAAGAAAAATTGAATAAAATAAATTTTTATAAGTTTATATGGTGTACTGGAAAATGAGAAAAAAAAAAATATGTATATATAATTTTTTGGGTATTTTCCAATAGCAAAAAAAAAATGTGTGAAAAAAAAAATAAAATGAAAAACGAAGAAAAAAAAAATGGTGCAGAAAATGGGTTAGACTCACGCTTGTTGTAATCCTGTCTGATGGAAGTATATTTTTGACACGGCTTAGGTTTGGAAGGTTTGAATGGCTAGTAGTTTGTGTGCGATAAGGGAATTGTATTGCAACTTAGGTGTAGTTGGTTGGGAACTGTATTGCAGCACAATAAATTGTATTGCAATGGGTGTGCAATGGCTAGAATTGTATTGCAACATGAAAGTGCTTGGCTGGTGAGGTGGTGTCACAATACACTTAGTGTATTATGACAGGAGCAGAGGCTTGTTGGTTGGGGAATTGTATTGCAATACGAGGTGTATTGTGGCGAGAGAGGGTGAGAGCTGTATTTGGGCATTTTGTATTGCAATACACCAAGAAGTGTGTTAATGACAGGAAATGAGTGTATTATGACTTAGTTCAGCGTTTACGAGTCGTGTTTGGACTTGTTCATGAACATATTCCACAAATTTAAATTTTTTTTTGAAAAATCAAATCAAATCAAATCAAATCAAATGAGACAAAATTTTGGAAAAAAAAAATGAAATTTTCAAAAATAAAATTTTTGTGGAAAAAAAAAATGATTTGACATGTGGAATTAGTTGTCTCGCATTGCATATAAATGCAGAGACATAGCATATGAAATGTTTTCTGTGTCTGAATAGTGTCTCGGGGCTACATACCCACGTGGTTGGATGCGTATGTGCGTGAAATTTCGGGACGAAATTCTTTTTAAGGAGGGGAGAATGTAAGACCCGAGAAAATTCCAATTTTCTGAAAAATGGCAAAATCGTAATTTCGATAAAAATCCTAAATTTTTCTAGATCTCGGATGAAGAAACGGATTTCATCGTTGGAGTCGTCTCGCGAAATCTAGCTACCACGTCGAATTTCGTTTGAACCGGAATATATCAGGAATTTGCGTTTTCGAGGCGAGTATCGGGTGCGATAAGCGACATGCGATGTGACAAAAATCACCTATAACATGTACTCATGTGACATATGTTGCATGAGTAGAGAGAGGATGAAAATGGACGGCCGAGACAGTGCCAAGTGTCAAAAATCCAAGAGAAGTGACACAAATGAAATTATAGAAATTTTAAATGATAATAGGACAAAATAGAAAATAGTGTTGTCTCCTTCAATTTGGAGACAAAACGTGCAGTAACAATTGATAGTGAGAGCGAAAGTGCAAGAGAACTTAGGTTTTGATATTTTTAATGAGAGAGAGAGTGTGACTTCTCTCTAAGATCGGCCGATCCGACCATCGGTTCCTTGAACAGAAGGAAAGTCGCTCTGCGATGAAGACCCTAAGTGGGCTCCGGTTTAAGGAGTTCGACAAACTCCGTTAGGTAGGGTTTTATCCTCTTTGTTTTACTTTGATTTAAGAGCTTTGTTGATGTTTGGTTAGGTTGAGGCCTTGAGCGTTTTGATCGATTTAAATCTTGGAACCGAAGTGTTGGAATTTATGAAACCCAATTGTGCAGTCCGTAATAGTTTTATGGGTTGTTTTGGGTGTTTGTGTTGTAATTTGTGAAACAAATTGTGTTTTGGTGAGTAGGAGACCGGAAATGGATGTGGAATTTAGTTCCGCAAAGAAAAACCGAGGTTGGATGAGTGGGCTGCCCACGGACAGCCCACGTGCTGTTTGGGGCGTAAAAAACGATCCGGGGTTTGTGAAAATGGACCAACGTCCGTGTGTTGGGTGCCAAATTGATGAAATGAATGGCTTGATTTGTGTGAAAATGGATGAGTTAGTGCATGAACTTCGTGTATTAACGAGGATGTCTAATTATATGGAATATAGTGTGTATAGACCCGTTGGAAATGAATTTTGATTAGTTCAAGTGAGGCTACTTTGGGGAGTTGGTTGATCAAAGAAGTGTAGGTTAATGCTTGAGGTGTTAACATGATATCATAATTATATGAATATAAATGTATGTGTGACCATTGGAGATGAGATTGTGGTTGCTTTCAGAGTAAACTAATTTGGGTGATTGATCCATATTGTTGAATTACATGTGATGGATGTAAATTTGAGAATATATGCATATTTGATATATTGGTATAAAATGATTGAAATGGCATAATGCATTTCATATGCAGGGTAACCTAGAAATTGGGGTGTGAGTGCATGACATGGATTTACGAGAAAAACGAACATGATTGCGAAAGAATTTCACGGGATGATTTTCTGGAGAATGGGGTTGGGAGATAGTCAATGGATCATTCGGATGAGGACCATGGCCCATTTTTCGGAAGTTCTCCAACACATTAAGCCTCGGAGATTAGTCCCATCCTTTTCTGAGATCTCGGTAGTTTATTTTTCAAGAACAACAAGTTTTGTTTTGAAAATGGTATTTTTCTCATCGTGGCTTAGGCGAGGAGTGTGGGGGAGTGTGGCCGGGCAGACAGGCGTGAGCATTGAGTAGAATCACGTATTTACTTGAGTGTGTGTTAAATTGGAGCATTGCATATGCGCTTGGGTGGAGAGTAACCCATTTGGGGTGATTCCACTCTTGAGCGATAACTCACCACAATAGAGGAATATTTTTTCAAGTCTGAGGAGCGTTAAATCTTATTTCATTTGATGATTTTGAAAAAGTCGGGTTATTGTTTGATGTTTGGGATAGTATGTATTAAATTGTAGATTTTAATATGTATTTGTATTAAGAGTAATGTATAACTCTTGAACTATTGGAATATAGTTGTGTATATTGATAGTATTGTTGTATGGCGAGTGGCCTTTTTTACTCATGCATGCCGATGTTGATTGGAGCAGTTGGTACCTCGGGTAGAGCTCCCAGGTACAAGGGAGACTCTACCCGATTTTAAATGAGAATGTGTCGGGTTACCCGACATTTCACAAAATGTTCCTTGAGTTGACGGAGTAGTGTGAGGACCCAGAGGTGTCCACCTGAAGCAGTCCATGAATTTGCCAAAATGGGTTCCCAGATTTCCAACAATTGAGTCTGAGTTTGGGACTGATCAACGATCACTCGTGGCTCGAATCCAACGAATCATTCCTGAAGGCTCTTAAAACTGAAAATAACCAAGTAGGAGAAATACCGCCAGGCTCTTGGGTTGTCGAGCTCACAAAGCGGAGTGCTTACGCCTTTGCCGCGTGGGAGCAAGCAACTAACGGCCCAGATCTAAAGGTCAGAACACTAAATCTAGAGAGAAGTTGCACTTTCTCTCTAAAAACCTGATTTCTCAGCGCTCTCCCTCATCCCCTTCACCAGTTCGAAAAAATGGAAGAAAGCTCTTCTTTAGCCCCTCATTACCTCGTGTCAATTGTCATTGGTTGATATGATTCCTTATCCATAAATCGCCCCTACTTTGGTTATCCAGTGGGAGATCTTAGCATGTCACACATGGGCCCCACACTTGAGCTGAGTTGACTCATCACGCACCTGACACGTGGCTGCTTGTGAGCCCTCAAAATGTGCCAAGTGTCACTTTCTGTTTTCGTTGCCTCGAAAAAGCGCGTGCAAATTTGGTGTCTCGAAATTATTAAGAAATTCGCGTGGTAGCTATGGCCACAGAGGCGATTCCAACGGTGAAATGCATTTCGTCATCAGGATCTACAAAACTTCACGATTTTGGCTAAAATTACCATTTGCCATTTTCAAAAAAATTAAAATTTTCTCGAGGTTTCACATTCTCCGCACTTAAACAATTTAGTCGAGATTTACACACATCTGCATCGACCATGTGCATATGTAACCACCTTGGTTTGCAATGGCCTTCACAAGAGTGTCATTTGTGATCGATGGTAGTCAACCTAATCCATGGCCGCCAACCTAATCCATGTCATGAATGACATCCATATACCGAGCCCGTCGACCAAGAACACCTAATGCAATTTCCAATGGGTATCCAACTTCGAAGTCACCCTCGACTCCCATCACTCAACTCTGTTCACGTGGATAAATCCATGATCAGGTGTCTTCTTCGGGCAAACGTGAACTTTCGGGCATCTCTCGCGGTCTCTTACACCCATACGTAAATTTCGATATTCCACGTCTCTTACACCCACTTTAAATTCGATATCCTACCGTCTCTCACACCGCCACGTAGTTCCGATATCTCCACCTGGCCCTTACACCCACACATACCCCGGATATCTCCATCAGGGTCTCTTACAATCTACCACAAAAATTCGATATTCCACTCGCCCTACACCCACACACATAAATTCTAGA